>OY735247.1:25758732-26958732 GCA_963457695.1 Neria commutata
ATTGCTTAGATTTCTTATTAATTAAATAAACAATTACTACGAAAGCTTTTTTATTAGATGATATGAGTCGGCTGGATTCCGAACCAACGATTTCACGGCTGAGGGACCGAGCACTTATCCACTGAGCAGTGGCGGCGCCAAAATTTCTTAATAAATATATATATAAACAATCGATTTCGGATGAATAGTTTCACATCAGAAGTGGTCACTGCCAACGACCTTCAAAACAATGGGAGCACTTGTCCTGAAAACCAGAACCATTTTCTATTATTGTTCATTGAACTTTTTTTTGTCTTGCTTAGTTTTTCTTTTGAGAAAAAGGCACAAATTAAACTAGGTCTCAGGAAATTATCAGACCTTAAAATGAAGGAGATTGAAAGCGACTCGAAAACCCCAATATGGGGCTTAGCACAAACAAGTTTAAACAAAATTTTACTGATCAAAAAATACACACATAAAACCTTACAATTATGAAAGTTAAAATTTTCTAAATGACTTACCTCTAAATAACTACAGCAAAATTCTTGTCTATGTGGAAATATCCTTGAGTCAATAGAATCAAGAAATAAGCAGTAAAATGTTCTGGTCTTCTGTGTGAATAAACTTTTTTTGGTAGTTTTTGCAGACACATATACTACTTCACACATGTACATATAGATACAGAAAACTAGACAAAGCAATTGTAGAAAAAAATAGAAACAAATTAGGAAATGGAAAACGATTTTGGAGCAATCCGCACTGAATAAGTTCAAATCCTTTTATATGAGAATTAATCTTCATGTAACTTTTTGGTACTGTTCTTATTTGTGTTGTTGCCTTTGGTCAATAATTGAGCATTGCTGGCGACGTTAACAAGGATGTGTAACAATAACGAAAACGAGACGGACCAACAAAGCGACGCACGTTTTCGAAGAACAGAGGACGACCGTAAGGAGACGGCATGGGACTAAGGTTACCAGATCGTATTAATTAAAAGGATATATCCTTATTTTCACATAAAAAAACTTTATTTTTCTTTAAATATTCTATTCTAGCTTTTCCAAAGAATGAAATGGCATTCTATAATTTCCTATTATTGGTCATAGTTTAATTTACTAACTAGTAAATGGCTTCAATTTAGCTGACACACATTCCTAGTAGTGAAGCAACAAATTTGTCATTTGAAATTTCCAATGATTTTATATAAACGTTTTTCGTGTGTATTTTAGAAAAAAGCAAGTTATAAGGCGAATTTATTATTTTGTGCCAACCCTGACAAGGATACGAAATTCAAAAGAGGAGGGACAAATACATACATATGTATAAGGAAATATGTATGTATGCATGTACATATTGATAAGGTTCGATGACGTCATGCACATACAAAGTGGATGCATCTAGTAGTAAGGAGAAATAGTAATAAGGTAAAATTAAGTGCCACTTGGCATTTTAGAAAGATAGTAAAATTAACTTCAGGCAGAACTTTAAGAACAACTACAACTTTCTTGCAAAATCGATGTTTTTAAATCACACGCATATGTTCCAAACAATGCCCGGCAAAATCGATTGTCTCTTAAAACTTCGTAAGGAATTAAAGATTGTTTATCAATGTCTGCGCACTTTCGTAAAATTTTACAATGTCCTTTGTAAGCATTTCGAAAAATTGTGTTCACTTATTGCAATTTTACACTTGATTAATTTTCGATATTCCCGTAAGAGTGGTTGAATGCATTTTTATGAAAGAAAACAAGACTTCAAAAGAAAAAAATGTCAGTATGTATTTGCAAACAGTTTTCATACACAAATACGCATTTAAGTGCGCCGCAGCAGCCACTACTCCGCAACGCTCCTCTGCTCAGCATCTGTTCCCTCCTCTTTCGCCTTGTACACAATTGCCGTTGGCAGAGGGGTGAGGGTGCGCTCTTTATTTTGCGCAAGGACATAAACAACAACTACGAAAAGATGTAAACAAAAAGTGTTTGCCTTTATACACTTTTAATTGGGTTTTTCCCGAATTGGCAACCTTGGGATGGGTTCTGTGCACACGTTAACACTTTCAAGTTTGAACGGATAATCACCTTTCGGCCAATTTCAGGTTGCATTCAAAAACGTATTCTCTAAAATATATTCTCGCACAATTGTATCGACACTCGCGTATGTGTTTCCCACACCACAATTAGAGCGCAGTGGTCCGCTTTGTTCCGCTGACGGTTCGATTCTGAATTTAAATTTCATATGCGGCATTACCGTAAGCTGGCAATGGGTAGCTTCGCCCTGCAAAGAGAGTAGAAAATCCAGAAATTCAATGGAACATTTTGGCTATGGGAACGCAAATGAAATGGCGGGCCGCCATTGGCGGCCGGACTTTCGAAGTACCCCAGCAGATTGCCTTCAGCGAAACGCACTAAGAACGTGAACACGCCGCTTGGAGCTGTGTTTAGTACGAACTCGAGCACAGCTGGCGAGTGTGGCCAGATAGCGCGAGCTTCTGCATATTGGGGGATTTATTTATTTATTTATTTAATTCTTACAGCTTCTTGAGCCTAGCTTACAAAAATTCTTAACCTATTATTTATCCACAATTTGAAATAAAATTATATAAAAAAAAACTTTTTAAAAGTAAGCTTTAATTTATTTAATGTACTAAAAAGTAGAAAATAAATTGTTTCCAAGTTATCTGTATCTTACTATCCATAAAAGCTTGTGGCGCGCATGTGATCAAAATTTGTCAACCAATTTATACAACATTTTTAATTTATTATTTTTGTAAATAGATTGTAGTAATGAAAGGTAAGTGTGAATATAGATTTTGAGCGCCCAAGCTTTTATTAATAGTAAGATACAGGTGACT
This sequence comes from Neria commutata, assembly GCA_963457695.1. NCBI lineage: Eukaryota > Metazoa > Arthropoda > Insecta > Diptera > Micropezidae > Neria > Neria commutata. Next base: position 25,761,563 of record OY735247.1, read on the forward strand.
TGGAAACAATTTATTTTCTACTTTTTAGTACATTAAATAAATTAAAGTTTATTTTTAAAAAGTTTTTTTTTATATAATATTATTTTCTACTATTTAGTTTCCCATAAACACTCGCGTGTTTATGACCTTCTTTTTGTAAAATTTTAAATTTTTCCTATATATATACATACATATTTGTTAATTTAAATGAGTGTAAAAATTAAAATGAAAAAAAAAGTTGAAACACTGCGGGGATTCGAACCCACGACACACCGAATGCAAGCACGGGGCTCTAACCACTGGGCTACGGTATCGGAACAACACTAAGTATGCTTTGCTCCGCTCATGCAAAACCTATTCACCACGCTCAACTATAAACATGTCGAGAATTCTGCCACACACAATGGCATCAAAACTGCGATACAAACCAATGAAAAAACTCTGCACATAGTAAAATCGCTAAAATCATGGTTTTAAATAATAATTTTATTATTTTTGCTTTAAATTTTCTCGAATATATTATTAAAAAAATTTGCGACCACTCAAAAGTCGTTTTACCCAAAGTTACCGAGCGATCATCGAAGAAACACCAATTCAAGTTGTTGAAACAAGCTAGAAATGACGTTCAAAACCTCACGCTACAAGTAAAACGATATACCTCCCATCGCGGGTGCAGAAATACTTCATTTTGCAATGAAAGTAAATGAAGACTGACTACTGAAATCATCCCTTGAAGTATAGTCTTAACTTGAACACAACAAAGTAAGGTGTAGTCACAGTCCATCTTTATAAACCAAACGAGAATTACAAACCACATATTTTACTTTGTGATTAATATGCATGCTTTTGTTGAAAATCACGTGCTTCTTCTTCTGTCTGCGCTCTGATTGGCTATTGCAGTTTCGCTAATAACTTTGTTTAGAGTAAAATTTATAATATTTTTATGATTGATTCATGTATTGTCATCGTGTTTACGCATGTATGCAAAGTTTCAGATCTCTAAGTAGTCGGGAAGTTGGTGAAAAATTTATTACTAGATTCCACTACAAACCTGAAGTGAAGTTATAAAGCTTATAATAAAAAAAACAGGTAATTTTCAAATCGCAAATACATTTGTTTAAGTTATGGAAGTTGTCTAACTAAACTCAAAGAATTTTCTTTTGAAAACATTATTATTACTTCTTTTAACGTCATTTAAAAATTCATTATAAAATTTGAGACCTTTGTATTACAAATTTTTATCTGACTCGCTTTTAAACAGTGGCAAACTAAAATTATTGTGAACTCGTATTTACGTATATATTGTTTGCTTTTAAATATTCAGGAAGATTACCATCTATAGTGTTTTTTTTTATCAATTCCATTGTATAATAGAAAACTTGTTGCTTTATACTGAACTTGTTGAGGGTTGTTAGCATATCTTCCATTGGGGTATCATAACGCGAAAGGTATGATCACGCGAGCGAATTTTTTGTGAAGCGACTGTTGATTTTCTGGCCGATACTTACTACAAGCTTAGGACAAAGGCAAGCAAAGAGACTCCTGATCTCAACAAAGGCTATATCACAAAGACTTATCAGGTTGAATTGGGAGGACCTCTTCATCCTTACAGGGTATCTTCCATGCCACTTCAGCCTTTGATACCACGTGATGTAGTTGGAATTACCCGTCACGGATACATGTCGACTATGCGAGACATAGAATGAAACGTCCGAGCACGTTTTATGTGATTGTCCCACAATCAGTAGGCTCAGAAACATTCATCTACGACGCTACTCGGTGCCCCACGGATATTATGGAACACTAAGCCCAGTAAAAGGCTACAGTTTATTAACCCTCAAACTCCCCAGACCGCCTCTAGACGGACTTTTTCTAAAGCACAAAAACACCTGTAGGTTAATTTATTTTCGATCCAAACGGTTTCTACGATTGAAAAGGAAATATGTATGTATGTGTTGATGTGCTTGGCGTTGATGTAGCGTTTTTAACTTTTTTCCCGAAAAATTAATTCTTTCGTCTCAGGTTAGGCCATACAAGGCTAACTCATGGATACCTCATTGAACGTACGGAATCAAACTTATGCCAATTCTGCGACTTCGAAACAGATAAAACCATCGAACATATTTTGACAAACTGCCCCCGTTTCAGTTACCAACGCAGACAAATATTCAATAACTTAAGCCCTCTAATTCCCATATCCAACCCTAGCAAACACAATATTAAATCCATAATTCAGTTCCTAAAAAATTCCAAGTTGTATTACCTTATTTAACTATATACTATTACCAACTAAATATTGAATATTATCATTAACAACTCTACTTAAATTTGTATTTCCATTACACTTACTATTAATGATAAGTATACTTAGAGTTTAATAACACACGATCAGCTGAAGGCCATTGCTGCTATAGCTGTTTTTATACTTATGTAGCTAATAATTTTAATTATAAGTTACCATGTAATAATTAAAAAAAAAATTTTTTTTTTTAAATTCATATAAATTCCAATTTTGGGCGTACCGAGTTAAAAAAAATATCTGTGGGTAAGAAAAACTATAATCTTTAATATAACGTTTTTTTTTTGGTTTCCTTAAGTGCATTTATCAATGTAAATTTTCAAATTTGCAACGACCGTCTGTAGACGGACCTGGGCAGTCGAGTGAACTTTTTTGCGATGCATTTTAGTGATTCACCAGTTTTCAATAAATGTGTTGGTCATTTTTATTGAATGTTTCTTTGCTTTTTGCTTGTTGTTAGCCATGTTGCACCATAAAGAATATTACAAACTATCTGCCATGTCAGAGGAGGGAATGAATTCAATCTATTCCGACGATGAAATTGGTGTAGAATAAGATTTGGATAGTGACGATGATATTGTTGACCAAAATAACACTTTCGGATTAATTCGACTGAAATGGTAGAAGCATTGGTTGCAAGTGTGAATACGAGCAACATAAATTTGAATAAGTCGAAGATGAAACAACCGGTACATCATCACCATTTCAAAACACTTCAGCTGCTGCTAATGGTACTGTGCTTGAACCTGTGCCCAAATCTACTGCAATAAATTAGATATACTATAAGATATGTACGCTATCTATCTGAATTATAACTACTATCTTTCTAAAAAAAAAAAATTTGCTCTGGTGATGCGGAAATTTTGAAACGACAGATATTTTTTTCTTAGTTTTCTTGTCCTCGTTGAATTTTATCAGTCTAATCAAAAAATGGGGAGTTAGAGGGTTAAGAGCCTAACACAACTGGGTTAAATACAGGGCAGCACAATAGATCCATTCTGCGATTGCGGTGCGCAACAAAGGCCTTTTGACAAGCATCTGTTTTAAATATTGGTAAGCCGTTTGCATTTTGTACTGTGTAGTCCTGAATTTACATCACGTTATTTTAATAATATATACAATTTTATTCGTCGTGTTGCATAATGTCATTACCTTGGCGTATCCTATACGACAACTAGGATAGCAATTAGATGAATATACAAAATGTCTCATAAATTGTGTAACCTGCATTCATATTAATCTTTTTATGAGCGAACGAACGAATAAACTCGGCAGTCCCATTGTCGTCCACGGGACGCAGGGGAGGGCATCTCGCACCTAAGACGTCGGCCAACTAATTTGACTGAATAAGATCATCGAAATTTAGTCACCTCCAAAGAATAGGGTATATAATTATTCAGCTCCTTTACCGTGCACAACATTTATCGAAAAGAGATAATTTGAAATTCTCCTAAAAGATAAAAACTAGGTTAAAGTCTACAACTAATAAAAACCTTTCCTAATTTCAAATCTTCGCTCATTCCGATTTGTGTGTGCATACCCTTTGAATGAGCATTGCGGAGGAGAGAAAATCCCAGCTGGTTGCAGAAGAAATACATATTTAGCTAATTTGCCGTAAATCCAGGACTTTCTAATGAACTGAACTCTATTTGTTATATGTATAATAATATTTTATACCGGAGTCGCCATGGCTCACTATATGAGTGCTCGGTGCTCGGTTGATGTGCGGAGTCCTGGCTCAAATTCCAACCGACTCACACCGGTCGTCGTCGGAGGCACCGTCTCTCGCGAGCTAATTGCAATTTTCAAAAGTGTACTATGCCATGATAAAAAGGCTTCCTTCAAAATGGGTTAAAGCCTTTGAATGACCAAAGGCTTCCCATTCGGGCACGGCCATAGAATAAATGTGTAGGTCCCGTTAATATGCGCTAAAATAAAACGTGCACACACAAGCCAATGCGGAAAAGCTAGGCTTAAGCCTCGTTCGAGGGCTGTTGCGCCAATTATTTATTTATTTTTATTGAAAGTGAATCTTTCAGATGGCAAAAACTGTACAAATTTTTGTGGCTGTAAAGATTTCAGCTGTCAACATTTCAAGCCAATTAAAACTAAAACCAATTTTAAAGTTCAATTTTATTGACAAGAATATTGAATGCAATTTTCTATAATATTGCATATACAGTGAGCACATGACATCATAACTAAGCAAATGGTAAATATTAGAAATGAGATTTCCTACCGAGCCGCACAACACAAAGCGTATTTATCCGCCGCCATTTGTGTGACGTCTGGCTCAAATAACAATGTAGGAAAGTGAGTGAAGATTTTCGTCTTTAACTGTTGTTCACAAGTTTCATTTGGAATGCGGAAATAAGATCATACATGTTATTAATTAGTTGATATTTCCCTTGTAGACGAGTATTAACAACAGGTGGCTAACTAGTATATCAACCAGAAATGCAAAGTCGCTAACTCACTCCTTGTCTTCAAATTCTGGAATTCTCTTTGACTTGCTTGCGAAGAATGATTGAATTTCTTGCTTCAAACCAGACACTCTTTTCAACGTTTTCCCACGGGTCAGCCATCTAACTTCTGCATAAAATGTATCGTCATTATACTGTGAATCCAAAGACTTGAAAAACTCTTGGAACTGACGGTGATTCAACCCCTTCGACTTAATGACATGACCCATTTTAAGGGACTTGGGACATAAATTCTCCTGACGAATAACGCAATGAAAATTTAATATCGAAGTATTACCAACTTTGCAGGCCTCACTTTCAATCAATTTTACGAAACCTTCGTGTTTCCCAACCATTGCTGGAGCATCATCTGTTGTTAAGCCTGATAAGTTGTTGAGTTGTAACGAAGGGTTCCGTACCAGAAATACCCTTTTTAGCGTTCGAATTTAACCAAACGACGCAACGAAAATCAGATCGACTGAACTTTTTATAAATTTTGAAATACAAATAGTCAAAATTCTCAAAAGTAGGAGCTCCAATGCACGTGCGTTCGCAACGAAGTTCAGCCAAAAATGTTTGTTGAATTTCCTGGCATTTGCGTGTGCTGTGTTATGAAAGAAATCAGCTTAGCCTAATTTCGACAGTTAATTTTTGAATTTAATTTTTACAAGAAATTTCTTTTTATAATACAATATTGAGAATTATAAAATAAATATCTTTTGTAAAAGTGTGATGAATCCAGCGGGCCGTAAAAATGCATGCGGCCCCATCTGATTTGCATCATATCGCAAAATTTCTTGAATTTATAGATATGTACATAACTCCACTTCCCCTGCGAAAAGGAATGCCTTGATTGGTTGAAGCGCAGGGGAAAACAGCGTGGGTACGTAAGCACAAGGAGGAGAAATGTGAATCGTTCATGCTGACTGTACAGCTAGCAGTATCGTTGAAGATTCCCACCTTCCTGCGTATCGAAACAGAAAAAAAACCTACCCTAAATTTGATGCCATGACACTTCCCGAGTGTTTTATTTTTCTTAAACGTACAATTTCGCACCCGAGTTAAAAACAGAGATCGTGTTCTTCGAATACAAGATTTTGTACGAAAGACTAGTTGTCGTTTTCTAACAAGTGGCTTGGCATGATGCACAATCGCGCTATTACCTTCGCTCCAATGCGAAGAGATAACGCCTTGCCATGTTTGAAATTTATGTTCGAAATTAAGTGCAGGGTGCTGCCACTGCATACAAGTTCTTGTTCGAAAAGATGAGGTGGCTACCATATTTTAAGGATTTCAATGGTATTAGTGAAAAAATTAAAATTTCAAACATGTTTAATAAATAACTACGAAATGAACGTAGGTCATCTTTAAATATTGTACATAAGTATTTATAACCATTAAATTAAATTCGGTACATCAAATTAAGAATTTTATTGCTGGCTGGCTTGGATTTCCTCGGAATTGCCTCTATATGTCTGAAGGGAATCGAAGCCGCGCTGCAACTGATCATTAAATTTTCACACTTTTGCACATGACGATTCTTTTTATTCTATATTCAAGGTTTTCTATTTGTTAATTTCATACTATTTTTTTTTTGAAATTATCATTTATTTATTTTCTATGAAAGAATATGTTCACTAACTTGTTTTCATTCTTCAATTTAAATTTTTCAATTTATTTATTATAAGGTGTTGGCATTTAAGACATTCGCCTTTTGCATGCCGCATTGGTACAATATATAATCAACTAATTCTACTTAAATTAATTAATAATTTTTTATTTTTTTATTTTTATTTTTTTACTAAGTACAATAAAAATATAAATACAATAAATAATCAACCAATTATGCTTAAAATTTGAAGAGAGGATAAGAGATAAGAGAAAATAGAAATCAAAGGTCTTCCTGACCTTTTAAATTTTTTTTTAAATTTGGCATTTATTTAGGTTTTCATTTTTTATGAATACTGCATTTTTGGATAAAATCAATAATTTCATTGAATTTTGCATTTATTTATATCTATGGAAACTCTTTCGGAATTTTGCATTTATATTTATTTGAATTTTAATTTTGCTTTTATTTATTTTGATGGAAAGTTTTTATAATATAGCATTTTTTATTATGACCAATAATTTTTCGGAATTTAGCGCTTTGTGTTTGCAGCAACAAACATGCACATAGACAGACATAAAGCATGCACAGCTCATTTGTGTTTAAACAAATTTTATAAAGTTACTACATAATTTAAAAAATTATTTTAGTAAATTTATTATCTCTGTTCCAAAAAACAGAACAATTTTGAAATTCCAATAAAGATTTAACTATAAAATAAATTTAATAGTTTTATTTACAAATAAATTAATTTTTTGTTACAAAAATTATGTGTTTAAGAAAACGGTAAATTGAAAATTTGAAGTGTAAGATGCAACTTTTTCCTTTTTTCAAAAAATTATGTAATGCCAATTAACGTATGATGATATTTCGGCAATTTTTCTCACCGATTTTTATGTATTCTCTTTTGGAACTCTGCTCCATTTTGAAAACACGATTTTCATACCCAACAGCTATGGTAATAGGGTATAATAACTTTGTGAGAATATTGTAACGCATGAAAGGAGCCGTCCTAGGTATAGACATCAGTATAAGTTAAATAAAATTACATAAAAAAAACTTTTTAAAAATAAGCTTTAATTTATTTAATGTACTAAAAAGTGGAAAATAAATTGTTTCCAAGTCACCTGTATCTTACTATTAATTAAAGCTTGGGGCGCTCATTTGTTAAAAATTTGTCAACCAATTGATACAATATTTTATTTTATTTATTTTTTGTAAATAGATTCTAGTAATGAAAGATAAGTGTGAATATAGGTTTTGCGCGCACAAGCTTTTATTAATAGTAAGATACAGGTGACTTGGAAACAATTTATTTTCTACTTTTTAGTACATTAAATAAATAAAAGCTTATTTTTAAAAAGTTTTTTTTTATATAATTTTATTTTCTACTTTTTAGTCTTCCATAAATTCAATTTTAGAGCTCTGAAATTTTTCGCAAAAAGAATTTAAAACTTGCAGAGCAGTACACAATATTTAGGGTATTCACAGTGTCTCCTATCGTCATATCCTCAATTTAACAAATAATACGGCTGTGATCGACCCTAATATTCGTGGCATATTTGTGGCGCGGTGAGTTGTTGCTATTTTGCCAGCAGGGCGCGGCAAGTAAGTTCCTATCGTTTTTCATTCATGTGTGGTGTACCTATAATTATAAACTGAAGCCCAAGTGTGTAGTTGCTTGAAAAGTGCCACGCCCCTTGTCCTACGCCCATAAAATTTTACCAGTGGGACGACACATCCAAGAGGCGACTGCATACGAAATTTCAATGCTGCACGACCTTTAGGTCCAAAGCTATTCTATATAAACGATTTTGTTTATATGGGCGGTGCCACGCCCACTTGTCCACCGCCCGTCTTATTTTCCCAGTAGAAGGATATGGATATGTAGTAAGTTCCTAACGAGCTTCATTGATGTGTGATGTGTAGTTCTAAAGTTATACACAAATCTGGAGTTGATAAAAAAGTGCCACGCCCCTTATCCTACGCTCATAAAATTTATTGATTCATGCATTGTCAGATCTCTAAGTAGTCGGGAAGTGGGTGAAAAATTGATTACCGATTCCACCACATACCGCGGAAAGTGAACCTAATATAAAGCTTATAAAAATATCCGGTTTTGTGAACCTGGGAGGCGTCACGCGCATCCAAAGTTGAATAATGCCATATGGCAACAAAAATCGCGAAAGGGTTAAATCCATGTATGTACAGTTACTTCCACAACTGTTCATAAAAAATTATTTTTAGCAATATTATAATTTTTGGTCTCATTGTGCAATATGAATTTTTTTATTATTATTTCTTTTTGTGGCTTGGTGTGTTAGAAAAGGATACATCGCAACAGTTCGGCGAAATCATTTCTCATAGAACTGTAATAAATATAGTTTCCTTGAAAGTTTCGTGAACAGTTTTGTAACCCATGCCATAATTTAAGCTTTTAATGTGGTAGAGAGCAGTAATACAAAACATATCGAAACTACTATTGACAAATTAATTTTTCCTGAATCTTAAGGTAAATATTATTTGATTATTTCCAGTATTAAACATCAATTAAATTTATATTCATACCAAGAACGGTGCCGAAAGTGGTTTCAAATAAAATCGAATAAAACAGTCGAAAAGAGGATTTTGGAGGGCAAGTCGGTACGTTAAATTGCATAGAAATTGTATGTCTCTATTGGCTTCATTTCAAAAGTGCGACATGGGATGGATGAAGCCATCCCCAAAGACAAAGGTGGCCGGAAACCGAAATTCTCCCCCGTACCAAAAGATTCTCGAGACGTCTTATAATCACAGAAGCTGTTGCGAACGCTACCAAGGCCAGAAAGGAGATAAAAGAGGTCCTGTAGATTGAAGTGTCCAACCAAACAGTCCGCAGATGCCCCAAAGAGCGCGGTATGAAATCAAAAACAAAAAATAAAAAATCCTTGAATTTCGTTAAAGGGTATGCCAAAGGGACACCAGAGCAATAGAGCAATGGAGGCTAGTGATATGGTTCTACCTATCGAAAATTAATCGTTTAGGATCTGACGGACGTGTTTGGTCGTGGTATGACACACAAGTGGGCTTCACATGTCGAAATATACAGGAGACGCTTAAATTCGGAGGAAGCTCCTTAATAATTTGGGGATGCTTCCAAGGGAACAAGGTAGGAGTCATTCGTAAAATCGAAAGAATTTTGAAGGCGGAGCACTATATCGAAATATTAGAGCATTCTTACCTGCCTAGCCTGGACATAGCCTTCAAATTTTCGGTTGAGAGTCCTGTGATACATTGTTTATGCAGGACAATGGTCCGAAGCATAAAGCTAACATCACCATGAACTGCCTGAAGGAGCACAATATTGAGTGCTTGGATTGGCTTCAACAATCGTCAGATCTCAATCCGATTGAGAACTTGAGGAGCATTATAAAAAAAAATTTTAATGAGAACTCCGGTGCCCCAAAATATTGAGAAGCTATTGTTATAGAACAAAATGTTGAATTCTACGTTTTTATGAACAGTTGTGGAAGTAACTGTATATAGACTTGACCAGACAGAGAATACTCAGACTCCCTACATCGAGTATAAGAACTTCCGGCGATATTTTGCAGCTGAGCTAATGCACGCACCCGATCATCTCATCGCCTCTAGTGTTAATCACGGGTAAACCGTCTGCGCCAGCATATTTGTCGCTTTTCAGTCTCTGAATACTTCGTTTGGGTCCTCGTAGCGGGGCGTTGGAATATCTACACTGTCATCAATGGGGTTTCCGGGGTGGAATTGTCCCCGTCATCACCGGACACTATTTAGAGAAATGTTCCCTCCAAAACCTCAGCATACCCTGCGTATCTATTACCAAGTTTCAGGGATCAGGGCATATCAAGGAAAAGTATCGTACACTGGATTCCTCAAAGTATGGAACAATAAGTGATTTTGCTTGCTTGCTACCACCCGGGCCAAGGTATCAACTTGAGCCACTATTCTTCTTGTTTTTTAAATTTTGTTTTTGCATTTTTTACATTTTTCCCCTGTGGGACGAATTCCTGTCAGCCAGTTCTTTAAGAAAAGGCTTCACCGCTATGTCTTTTTGAATTTTAATCGGCCTTGGAAGCCAAATTTATTGCAGTTTTCCGTATATTAACTGAGCATAGAAAGCGATGGGTGGGTGCCCCTGATCGTCGCATGTAGAATCCACCTATTGTTTTTGCTGTCCGAGCTCTCTATCTGTATCAGAGAACTGCAATGAGTACTCATTGCACTAAGTATACTCTGTCGAAACTCTGTTTTCTACCCTTACTCATACTTACTCATACTTAGTTCAAAAAACTGAGTAAAGCGACCTACTTACTCTGTTTGAAATCCCAAATAATAAGTTTTTAAGCCTACTCATAGTATGACGTCAGCAAACTCATTGATACTCATTCCTGCATTCCTTCCGTTTCTAAGCCAGGGTTGCGCTGATTCACATAAATGTACTTTTTTAATACTATTTGACTTTCAATTTCAGCGCACTTTTTTCAAAACATGTAACACAAATTGCTATGTACAATAGTTGGTTAATAATATCTTAACACGGAAGGGTTGAACTTGTATGCGTGTTTGACATTATAATGATACAATTAAATTAATTTTTGTTCATCTGATAAAACTTAAAAATATTGATGTAAATATTTAATTAAATAACAGACTAAGTACACATTGGCATCCTGGCATGCAAGACTAGGAAAATTTTTATTATAAACGTGAAGTGAAAAGTAGTGTTTTTTGAAAAAGTGCACTGAAAAAATTTTTAACAAAAAAAAGTTAAGTTACAGTGAAACAGAAGAAACTGGACCGAAGTATTAAAAAACAGAATCGGAATGTTTGTTATATGATTCGACTAAAATTGTTCCTTGAAATCAAAGTGTTTTGTCGAAAAGCGTAGTGTTCTAGTGTTGGCTGGAAAAGTGGAGTGATATACATTCATTGAAATGCAAACGGCAGCACCGTCACTTTTCCACGCAGATGTGTGTTCTCTCTTCCTGCTCTTCTGCGCTCATTTCAAGAGAAAAGGGGCGTGCTATTGAAAAATGACATGATGTAGAGATGTAAGCTTTGATCCTTAAATGAAACCGTGACCTGCGTATGCGATCGTACGAATTAACCATATACAACTTTCGATATGATTATTTGGCTTCCTGTGTATAGTAGCGCATAGTGCAGTAATCGAGTTACCTACTCGATTTCCATTGTAATGGGCAATGTTAAAAGCAATGGGGCAACTAAAATAAATTGACTCTAGGCACTTTTCAAACGTCATTCTAGAGCAGGCATAAGTTTACCAAGCTAGGTATATGTAATGATAATACCCAGAGTATAGAACCGGTATTGACTAACGACGAAATATTAATAGTAAATTAAGAATAACCGTTAAATCGAATTTGCTATTGCAACAAGTACTCGAGTAACGCATTGCAAGACTCTATATGACAAACATCAACAACACGCAGGATCTGAGAGCAATATTTCACATTCTGAAGTAGGTATCGCTTAGAAGAGCGCAACTGCGAGCAGGTAGGAGCACACGCTTTAAAAGCAGTGATGTCAACTTTCTCATTTTGCAGCAGATTTAACGCATTTTTAAAACTGAAATGAATTGAAAAAATATACTGCTTAAAAATTCGTCCATAAAAAAGGTCGAATAGCACTTGGAATCTTATAGATATCTTACGGTCATATTAATGAATTGAAAGTATGTGGAAACTGGCGCGCCGGCTCCTTTTGCATATACCTGGATATGAAAATTCAACCATATTGTTGTCTTGAAAGAATTTTTTCTAGAACAGGTACTTAATCCCGTAAAGACTAACGGGTTTCTGTGGCCTTTTTTATTATGCGAAATATTTATATGACATGTTGTGTATTTACATTCATATTTTTATTTTTACGAATTGTTAATTGCTGGTTTACATATGAAAAAACCGCATTTCGCGAATTCAGGCCAGGGCATGTGGAAATTTGAGAGTTTGCATCACTGCTGGAAAGAGATCGGCGCCACTGCACTCCTTTAACACATGCGAATGTAGGTAGAGCATGAACTAGGATCCGTTATTGTTGTACAGTAGGCATGTATGTTCTTTTTTGCTTTAAAAAGCATCAATGCAGTGAAGTATATTCAAAGAAAGGAAACCTTAATATTATCAAAAATGTGACAACATACTACATATGTAGGTATGTCCTTTTTGCTTTAAAAAGCATGAATAAATTATGATTTGGGTAAAAGAAAATAATATCAGAAATTCATTAATACGTAGGAAAAAGTTTAAGACTGCAATATCTAGAATTATTTTGTTCATCATTTTGGGACATAGTTGGAATGAAAAATAGTCTTAAATCAAATTTCGTGTAAAAAGAGAATTAGGTGTAATATAAAATAAAAAAAAATAAATAAATTTTTAACTGCAAAACACAGTTTATGGAGATATTCATATACATATGTTCTAAATTTTTTCTTTCCATGAAAAAGTTGTGACTGAATAAAGGCTAACGCGTCTTCACATTTTTTTAAATATTAAGGTTTCCTTTCTTTGAATATACTTCACTGCATTGATGCTTTTTAAAGCAAAAAAGAACATACATGCCTACTGTACAACAATAACGGATCCTAGTTCATGCTCTACCTAAATTCGCATGTGTTAAAGGAGTGCAGTGGCGCCGATCTCTTTCCAGCAGTGATGCAAACTCTCAAATTTCCACATGCCCTGGCCTGAATTCGCGAAATGCGGTTTTTTCATATGTAAACCAGCAATTAACAATTCGTAAAAATAAAAATTTGAATGTAAATACACAACATGTCATATAAATATTTCGCATAATAAAAAAGGCCACAGAAACCCGTTAGTCTTTACGGGATTAAGTACCTGTTCTAGAAAAAATTCTTTCAAGACAACAATATGGTTGAATTTTCATATCCAGGTATATGCAAAAGGAGCCGGCGCGCCAGTTTCCACATACTTTCAATTCATTAATATGACCGTAAGATATCTATAAGATTCCAAGTGCTATTCGACCTTTTTTATGGACGAATTTTTAAGCAGTATATTTTTTCAATTCATTTCAGTTTCAAAAATGCGTTAAATCTGCTGCAAAATGAGAAAGTTGACATCACTGCTTTTAAAGCGTGTGCTCCTACCTGCTCGCAGTTGCGCTCTTCTAAGCGATACCTACTTCAGAATGGGAAATGCGGCTGTCGCCAGGAACCGAACAAGTATTGCTATAAGTACTCTGAGTTTTACTTACTTACTTATTGATACTCATACTTGGTATACTTAGTTTACTTACTTTACTTACTTTATAAGTTTGAGCAAACTGAGTGTCACTTGCGTTTAAGTATAGGTAAAAACGGCACGCGTTTTCTTTAGAGTTACTTAGAGTAACGAAAATGGCACTCGTTGCAGTTCTCTGATCTGTATGTACAAAAGTATACTATACCCTCTGTTCCAACCAGCACAGTGGGCAAACAAGCCTCAGTAGGGGAGCTTGTTTGGTACCACCAACTTTCAAAATACTGACGGCATAGTCTAGAAAAATATTGGAATATCAAGATCATAATTATGACAAATTTCCAACGTACCGCATTGGCAAATTGTTGAGTTGTGAAATGTTTACGATATTTGCTTGAAATTGCATCTCTAAATGTCATGACCATATTGCACTTTATAAAGTTTATCATATAAGAGACCACCCCTTACCCACCCTGCCCGCCCTCGACCTGCTTAACTGCCCAGTAATTGCCTGCCTATTCTCCCCATCTGCTTTCCTGCTGATTTCGCCAATCGATATCCAGAGCAATTAATGCTGTGTGTATGTATGTATAAATTTGTAAATGTGTGTTTGTTTATTTTGTTTATAACCTACACACACCCACTCCATGAGCTCCGCTGGGATTTCACTGACACGACACCATATTGGTGAAAAGTATAACAACGAAAACAACAACAGCAATAGCATAACACTTTCTCCTATGCTTGCGTTCGCATTCATATCCTTGCAGACACCTTTTAGAGGCTTCGTTAACATTTGTCATCGCGATAATTAGTGGCACGGAACACGCGATTATGCTGAAGCTGAAGGCCTGAAGGGCCAAGTGGAAGTGGCACCATTCAGACACAGGCATTAAGTGATTTGGGCATAAATATAGCGGTAAATGAGCACTTCTCGCGATGAACTGACAATTCTCCGAGAATATCCTTTGCCATGAAAATCTTCTCAACCCGTTCGGATCTGGTTAATGTAGGTCCCGTTCATTTATGAAAAATATAACAAGCACACACAAGTTAAAGCGAGTAAGCTAGGCTTAAGCGCCCACGGGCTTAAATGAGGACTGATAAATCGTAGCCCCGGGGTATTTTCGGGATCAGTGGAATCAGAGTTGTGAAGAGCTCACTCTTTTGTGAGTTGAAATAGCGATTTCACCCTACTTGATTCGAAAGCTGATTTCTCAATCAAGCCTAGCAAATCGTTTCATAGTTTTCTGTTTAAAGGCGCAGTCGATTTATATTCTTATGCCTGTATCACACTGCTTCCGATTCTTGTCGGCGACACGCTTCCGACTCTCACCGACTGTCGTCGACAGTGTGATAGTGCTACCGACTGTCGGCATTCGACTTGTCAGCAGTGTCGGCAACACTTGTCGGAAACAAAGTGTCGGCAGCAGTGTGATAGCATTGCCGACAAAACACACTGTCGGATGTCGGCACTTTGTCGGGTAGGTAGCTGTCGGCAGGTCGGAAGCTACATACGGTAGCGTTGCTGCCGATTTTTTGTGTCGACGAGTGTCGGAAACTATTTTTTGTGACATTTCAATACAAAAATTTGAATGTAAATTTAAAAATTGTTCGAGCGGCAGACATAAAAGCGAATTCACGCCGGAAAAGAATGAAATACAGGACGTCTTGCAATCTGTCTAATTCGTGGATGACTCTATGGCCAACAAACAAACACCGGGAACTCTCTAACAATTTGAAAGAATCAACAAAGTTAAAGTACGATGGAAATAAGAATTTTTGCGGATTGCAGCGGTCACTTCGTATTCACTTTTGATAGTGTCGATCAGTGTGGGCGCATGTTTGCGTGAGAGCGGAGAAATAGGAAAAAGTGACAGCTGGATGGATGCAGACTGGAAATGGAACGGGAATACGGAAATTTCCGATCAATTGGTGCAGCCGTCGGACCAATTTAACACCGTTGGCGGTGCACCAACAACGCCTGGTCGAGCAAATAATTTCTAGCAACGGGCAATAAGAACAGATGCAGACTCTATAAAACAATTAAAATTTATTAATTATTAGAAAAATTTTACAAAAATTCATCTGCAATAAATTAACAACTTAATTAATTAATTCCGTGTTGCCATTGCTATTTCTACCTGAATAATTATCGCATGTGTGGCACGTCATTTGATCCACGGCTTGACCCCAACAAGAGCTCTCTTCGGCTCAAGCAAAACTTCTTTGGCTGCAGTTGCCAGCGAGAGAAAACTTGTTGCAACACCCATTGCCGAAACCATCAATCTTTCGTCCATTTTCGCAGAATTTTAATTCAATTCACTCACTTTCCATTCAGTCACAGAATGTCTTGTCGTCGGCAGTGTGATAGTGTTGCCGACAAAACGCAGCCGACTGCCAAAAATCGGCGACAAATTTGTCTGTAGTGTGATAGGGTTTCCGACAGTCGGCTGTCGGCAGTTGCCGACATGTCGGCGACCGACAGTTGACAGTGTCGGCAGCATGTGTCGGCAGGCAAAAATCGGAAGCAGTGTGATAGTGTTTCCGACTGTAGTCGCCGACTGTTTGTCGACGACAGTCGGAAGCAATGTGTCGCCGACAAAAATCGGAAGCAGTGTGATACAGGCATTAGATTTTTGAATCAGTTCGCAACAAACGAGAAACAGATTTGCCAATCTCCGCATTTTAAATCAGCGGCTGCCAGTCCTGTTTCAACTCGTTTGATAGGGACTGCAAATGACTTTTTCAATCGAGTATACTGAAGGATGACAGAGCACTAATAAAATGTACATTTCGAAAAAGTACCAACCATATCAAAGACTAATTCGTTGCTTTAAAGAATGAATAATTATTTGAAATCGAGAAAAATCATATGTACATACATGTATGTAAATACAAACAACTTGAAGTACTTAAACTTTTGTATTAAATTGATAGTGAAATATATATTTATTTATTCATATTTCTTCACCGAAAATTGCATACATGTATGCAAAAGCAATTCAAAGGAATTCCAACCAGCCAGCCAGGTAGCCAGCTAGACTGTCTGTCTGTCCGAAAGTGGTAAACAAATGCAAGAAGCATTGCCATGCAACCCAACACATCAACACTCTTCCCCAAATGTTCGTCCTCTGCCTTCCACAAAACAAATGTTACAGAAAATCTCAAAAAATCACCTCCATTCCTTATCCTTATTTCCAAAATGCAGCAAAGAGTTGAATCTGCAAAGCGGAGAAACGATTTATGCTAGATGATTTTATGTCCCAGTCAACTGGCATGATTTGTGATTTGAAACGCACATGGTCAAAAGCCTATTGTAATATAAGTTCAAGTTTCGAGCATGCTGGTATTCAATGTTCTTATATATTTTTCTTCGGTACCGTTTTGTGAGCTAGCCATCCCGAAACTAAAACGTTATTAAGAAATTTTCCATAACAGGAAGTCTCGTAAGCTTAGCCATACATTTAACTATTGATTTGATTGAAATTAATGATATTTTCTCGCTTAAAATATTTATCAATATTCTCAATGTTTTTATACCCTGCATGTTTATATCTTTGTGCGAAAATTGTAACGCATTAAAGGAGCCATCCTAGGCATAGACATCAGTATATAGAAATACTTAGAACAGAGTGGATGTGATCGTTGAGCTACTTTGAAACGCGTAATGTTTGCAAATTGCAAGCGAAATTGAGTTGTGGAAGTCTGTGGAACAAATTAAGTATTGCAATACTTTTTGAAGCCATGTAAATATACAAAAGAAGAAATATATTATCACCGCGGCTGAGGATCAAACCTTCAACCTCTCGCATTAGTCAAACATCCTAAGAACAGAGTTTTAAGAGAAAAAGAAACAGTACGAGCAAAAGATTGTGTATATATGTATACGGTGACCATATTTTTATACCCTACACCTATGGTAATAGGGTATAATAACTTTGTGCGAAAATTGTAACGCATTAAAGGAGCCTTCCTAGGTATAGACAAAAGTATATAGAAATGATCAGAATCACTTTCTGTATTGATTTCCGGTTGTCCGTCTGTCCGTCTGTCTGTCTGGCTGTCTGTGAGCGAGGGAGAGAAAGAAGAAGTGGTCCGATTTGGACCAAATTTGGCACACAGTCGTAGGGAACCTTCCACTACTTCAAGTTCTGAGATTAGCAAAATCAGCTAAAGTGGGCCTGTAAGTCCCACTACCAAGAACTTTTTTCGGTAAATTGGCTATAGTTTGTCTAATTACTCATAGAAAAGAATAATACTTGGTATTCAAGTTAAGGGGTCGGTTTCCTATCTCCCAAGAAAAAATAGACGTGGTCCACCCACCATGGGGGTGGTAAATTTAATATGCCGATGATTTCTGTTGTGCACACTCCAGAGTATAAATCTCCGGCATATACAGTCCTATTAGGAATATCTTTTACTTAGTAAAAAATGGACGTGGCCCGCCCACTAAGTAGGCGGTGAATTGAATACATCCACAATTTCATTTCTTTCAACGGACCCACCGTCCCACGCCTTATTAGGTGTAGGGTACTATTCTGTCGGGCTAACCCGACTGATGCTTCCTTACTTGTTATAGATGAAAGAAGCAGCTTTCTAACGCATGTAAAAATGTAATGCTATATTTTATATATCGAAAGTTCTAAGCCTCGAAACTATATTTTATGTTTCTGACCATAAATATTATGTTTTAATAAGCTTTCTATTAACTTCACTTTGCGCGGTATGTCAGTCAGTGGTATGTCGTCAAATCTAGTAATCAATATTTCACCCACTTCCCGACTACTTAGAGATCTGAAACTTTGCATACATGCCTTAACATGAGCCCAATACATGAATCAATAAATTTTATGGGCGTAGGATAAGGGGGCGTGGCACCCCCCATACAAACAAAATTTTTGGTCTCGATTAGCTTTGGAACTAAAGGCCGTGCAGCATTGAAATTTCGTATGCAGTCGCCTCTTGGATGTGTCGCCCCACTGGTAAAATTGTTTGGGCGTAGGATAAGGGGCGTGGCACTTTTTTATCAATTCCAGATTTGTGTATAACTTTAGAACTACACATCACACATCAATGAAACTCGGTAGGAACTTACTACATATCCATATCCTTCTACTGAGAAAATAAGGCGGGCACTGGATGAGTGGGCGTGGCACCGCCCATACAAACCAAATTTTTGATCTCGATTATCTTTGGAACTAAAGGTCGTGTAGCATTGAAATTCCGTATACAGGCCCCTCTTGGATGCTTCGTCCCACTGGTAAAATTTTATGGGCGTAGGACAAGGGGCGTGGCACTTTTCAAGCAACTACACACTTGGGCTTCAGTTTATAATTATAGGTACACCACACATCAATGAAAAACGATAGGAACTTACTCGCCGCGCCTTGCAGGCAAAACAACAACAACTCATCGCGCCACAAATACGCCACGAATATTAGGGTCGATCACTGCCGTATTATTTGTTAAATTGAGGATATGACATATGACGATAGGAAACACTGTGAATACCCTAAATATTGTGTACTGCTCTGCAAGTTTTAAATTCTTTTTGTGAAAAATTTCAGTGCTCTAAAATTGAATTTATGGAAGACTAAAAAGTAGAAAATAAAATTATATAAAAAAAACTTTTTAAAAATAATTATTGATTCATGTATTGGGCTCATGTTAAGGCATGTATGCAAAGTTTCAGATCTCTAAGTAGTCGGGAAGTGGGTGAAATATTGATTACTAGATTTGACGACATACCACTGACTGACATACCGCGCAAAGTGAAGTTAATAGAAAGCTTATTAAAACATAATATTTATGGTCAGAAACATAAAATATAGTTTCGAGGCTTAGAACTTTCGATATATAAAAAATAGCATTACATTTTTACATGCGTTAGAAAGCTGCTTCTTTCATCTATAACAAGTAAGGAAGCATCAGTCGGGTTAGCCCGACAGAATAGTACCCTACACCTAATAAGGCGTGGGACGGTGGGTCCGTTGAAAGAATGAAATTGTGGATGTATTCAATTCACCGCCTACTTAGTGGGCGGGCCACGTCCATTTTTTACTAAGTAAAAGATATTCCTAATAGGACTGTATATGCCGGAGATTTATACTCTGGAGTGTGCACAACAGAAATCATCGGCATATTAAATTTACCACCCCCATGGTGGGTGGACCACGTCTATTTTTTCTTGGGAGATAGGAAACCGACCCCTTAACTTGAATACCAAGTATTATTCTTTTCTATGAGTAATTAGACAAACTATAGCCAATTTACCGAAAAAAGTTCTTGGTAGTGGGACTTACAGGCCCACTTTAGCTGATTTTGCTAATCTCAGAACTTGAAGTAGTGGAAGGTTCCCTACGACTGTGTGCCAAATTTGGTCCAAATCGGACCACTTCTTCTTTCTCTCCCTCGCTCACAGACAGCCAGACAGACAGACGGACAACCGGAAATCAATACAGAAAGTGATTCTGATCATTTCTATATACTTTTGTCTATACCTAGGAAGGCTCCTTTAATGCGTTACAATTTTCGCACAAAGTTATTATACCCTATTACCATAGGTGTAGGGTATAAAAATATGGTCACCGTATACATATATACACAATCTTTTGCTCGTACTGTTTCTTTTTCTCTTAAAACTCTGTTCTTAGGATGTTTGACTAATGCGAGAGGTTGAAGGTTTGATCCTCAGCCGCGGTGATAATATATTTCTTCTTTTGTATATTTACATGGCTTCAAAAAGTATTACAATACTTATGATTTGTTCCACAGACTTCCCCAACTCAATTTCGCTTGCAATTTGCAAACATTACGCGTTTCAAAGTAGCTCAACGATCACATCCACTCTGAACAAGGTTGCGTTTTCAACAAAATCAAATTCCTCAACACAAATTCCTTACACAGTGAGGTGGTTAAATTAATCGGTAACTGTGATCGTAGAAGCCTCTTCCACGATTCCAAATGCTAACTGGGTAGATTGCTCTGCATGTGATACGTTCCTTGTCGGACCTTGTCGGCCTATTTATGTGTTTTTTATTGTCGCTTCACTGTTATTTTGTTTTCCTCACTTTGCTGGCGGGCAATGATGGCACCCTTCACTCCCCATCTACCCTCAAGACATGTTATTTTATACATATTGTGGCGTCATTGTTGGCGGGTATGGGCACTCCACTTCGATTGGGGGTAGTATGTACTCGTCGTATCATCAGGCGCGCGGGTAGCGTTGGATATTCTATTGACCTTCGCGTGTTTGATTATGACTCCACTTTTGGCTTTTGCTCATATATCGTGCACATTTTTATGTACATATGTAAAAATGTGTTGTTTGGCATTCTATTGAATATTAAGACCTGTTTCGACTAAAGGCCATCAGCAACGGAGAACATAAAAGACACTCTTAGGATTCTTTATCTTGGAGCCCCATAAATATAGTGCCCCCTTTCTATTTCATCTACATATTACTGTAAGTCTAAAAATATAAATGGTGGTACATCGCATAGTAATAAAGCTGCCCCATGAAGTATTGGCCAGCATTTCTATACACTACACCTATGGTAATAGGGTATAATAACTTTGTGCGAAAATTGTAAGTCCATTAAAGGAGCCTTCCAAGGTATAGACATAAGTATATAGAAATGATCAGAAACACTTTCTCTTTTGATTTCCGGTTGTCCGTCTGTCCGCCTGTCTGTCTGTCTGCGTGTCCGGAAAAAAAAGAAGGAGTTGTCTGATTTGAACGAAATTCGGTACACAGTCACAGTGAACCTCGGGTTTGGTAAAGTGTTAAAATTAGTCAAATCGGTCGAAGGACAAGTCCCACTACCTCGGGTTTTTTTTTAAATTTGTCTAATTACTCATTCAAAAGAATAATACTTGGTATTTAAGGTGAGGTGTGGACCCTCTGCAAAATACTGAAAAATGGGCGTGGTCCGCTCACTATATAGGCGGCAACAATTTTCCGGTAAAATCGCTCTCAATTGACTACTTATGCATTTAAACGAATGAAATTTGGTTCCCAAGTTTAGATATAGGTCCTACATGCCATATAAGAAAATGGGCATGGCCCGCCCACTATATAGGCGGTAAGCTGAAAATCCTCATAACTTCTGTAATATACACACCAGAGCATCCATACTTGCTCACTTCATTGCAGGTGAGAATATCTTTATATTCTCCAAAAATGGGCGTGGTCTGCCCACCAGGGAGGCGGTAAATTTAATATACCGATAATTTCTGTTGTACACCTGTCAGAACATCAATATTTGGAATATAACTATGTATAAACTTATTAGGAATATCTTGTAGTTTGTCAATAATGGACGTGGTCCGCCCACTATAAAGGTGGTACATTTAAAATAGCCACAATTTAATTTCTTTCAGAGCCTTACTAGGTGTAGGGTACTATTCTGTCGGGCTACCCCGACTGATGCTTCCTTACTTGTTTCAGAGTGGGGTCAAGAGCTGCTCAAAGTCGACGTGTTTTTTTTTGTTAATTTTGGAAATGTGATTTAAGTTTTTTGAATAAAAATAAATAAAAAATAGATAATAGAATTGTTAGAAGGCCTTTGTTGTGCACCGCGACCGCCGAATAGATCTGTTGTGCTGCTGATCTTTTGATAATAGAATAGAGACCTGCCGAATGTTTCTGTTTGGTTATTATAACATTACTTGACAAAGGAAAAAAATTGTGTATTTTGGAGTGACACATAGTGCTTGTGCAGATTTAGTCAAAAAGAAAATGCTTTCCAGGAATTTTGAATACACCCGCAAAATCTGGACTTGGGACCCAAGACCCCATTTTCTGAGGACGCGCCATATTTTTGTCTATAACTCCATTTGAGCTCACTTCATATAAATTAGTTATTAAATTATAATACTTAATTTAGAAACAATTTATTTTCTACTTTTTAGTACATTAAATGAATAAAACTTGTTTTTAAAGATAATTTGTTGTATGTATAATATTCTTTACTCGTTCTTTACGTTTCGCATCGATTTAAATATTATTTTTATTCAACATTATCGTAAAATGTATACAAAAATTAAACTGCTTTTATTTCTGGTTTAAATGAGACATTATAACTTTTGAGTTTGCTTAAACTTGATGTTCAGTTTATAGCCTAGCACATTTTTTGCATATATTTGTATTGTGTTAGTTTAGTTGTATCCTTTCAAATAATGTTTCAATAATAAATATTATGTGTCTACTCAACCATTTCGTTTTGAATAATGTGATTTATGAATTATTTTGAACGCTCTTTTTTAAATTCACTGGTATCTTTTTCGTACGATCTTAAGCCGTAACATATTGCCCTTCTTTCTCTAAATTTAGGCGGCATTCGGGCCAGCCAGAGCTAACATCTTACGATAAAAATTTCGTCTATTTCACTACCACATCAGATCAAAAATAAGATGTCCCCCCATTGCTCGCCTCTGACTGTAACCTATGTCGCAGTCGACTCATGCGCCCCTCAAATAACTGTAGTCAATCACCTAATATACCAGCTCCGGCACCAGGGCCAACGCCAGCACCATCACCAGCGCCGAAGATAGCACCAAAGCCAGTAATAGCGCACATAATTGAATTCGCCATTCTGCGCTTTTATCCCCTTTTATTTTTCCTTCGTTCGTTGGTTCATTCATTAATTTATTTCGACAAAAGGCACTGAAATCCAACACAGTGGCTGTTTATGTGTGAATATGTGAGTAAAGGGCAAGTGGTATGTGTGGCTGTAGTGTCATGGCTTAGGACTCGATGAATTCGTTAGAGATGAAAGTGCTCTATGGACGTGTATGTTGCATATGTGTGTGTTCATAAGCAGCAGTAGCGTAGTTTATAATTTTCGACCAATATTTTTTGGTGTCATTGGTGTAAATTAAAGTCGTCGCTTTAACTAATACAGCCAATTAAATCAAAATGGCGGAGCAATTGACGCGAGTTCTAATGAAGCGGTGCACATTCGTCGGCAGCGCTGTTCGGATTGCCTACTTTCACTTGATAGGGGCAAAAAGAAAGTCGGATGTAGTTCGGACCTCTTACAAGATACTTGTAATTTACAAATTATTTCCCTTGCGTGGTAGACACCTTGACGCGGTGCGAGGGCTTAGATACCATAACTCGACTAGGCCATGCCTACTGGCACGGCTTAAAGCTTGGCTTGGCTTGGCTTGAGTACAAACTAAGATCTACCCCTGTCAAGTCCGGGTGTCATGCGTCACCGTGCCCAGGGTTAGTTTGCAGTCGTGAGGGTACCTGTCCACCCCTGACAGTAACTGTGGACTTTCCATGGTAGGGGGCGGCTCTGCCATGGGTGACATCCCCTTCCCTTAGCTTTCGGTCACCGAAACCCCTCACAGGTCAGTAGGTGACCGGTACGAACCAGATGATGAGTTCTAAAAACCCTGCCTCGGACAAGACATTCGCCGCCGGGCACGGCGCTTAACTCCGCCCAAGCCCCTGCAGTAGCAAGGGCTCGCAAGGCCCCAACCCAGTGGAGCACACTGTCAGGCCTACCCAAGCTGACAATACAGCCTCAACTTCGGCAGCGACAGCAGCCCCTCCGACCCCCCCAAGCCGTCACCGAACGGCCAGGTACCTCGATGCCTCCCGCAAAGGTGAGGCCATCTGTAAGGGCCTACCGGGATAGGAGGGCAGCTGCCAAGCTTGTCGAGAAAATCTCGGCCATCCCGGATAAAGAGCGCACGGCGAAAGATCACCGATCTGGGCGAAGAAGACCTTGGCGGAGAACGTCGAGCGCAAGACCACCGCCACCAAAAAGCATAGATCCTCTGACGATGCGTACAACGCATACAAGAGGGCCAAGCCAACCCGGCTGACAACCCAGGCCTTCAGCGATGTCCTAAAAGACCACCTAGTCATGGTAGTCTTGGACAAAAACAACGCTGATGGCAACATCTCTCCAGACAACTGGAGATCTGTGGAGATCAGCCTGTGCAAAGTATACTAGGACATTCTCCAAAAGAACCCTGGCCTTGCACCCGAATGCCGAGACATCGGTTGGCATCAAGGCCATATCAAAATCATGGCATGCGCCGACGAGCGGTCTGCAAACCTGCTGAAGTTGGCAGTAACTGAGGCAGGCGAAATCTGGCCAGAGGATATCTTGGAGCTCCTCCAGCTGAGCAACCCCAACTTACCCACCAGCGAACTTGGAAGGTAGCGAAGGTAGCGAAGGTGAGCGAAGCCAAGGGAAAATCCAGGTTGGCGACAGTGATTCTAAATGACTCGGTGACGCTACTGGCTGCACGAGAGGGCGTGGTCAGCTACGTCTTCAGCTCCATAGTCCTAAAAAAATATATAAGAAGGACGATATGGAAGCCTCTAAGCCAACAGCCGTTCACTTAATCCCCACAGACCTCGCGCGGAATCCGAATCCGAAATGGACACAGACTCTGACACGAACTCGGCCACATCAGCCGTCGGCAGACTCCTCCGCGGCAGACTCCTCGGTGGCTACACCGGAGAGGCTGACGAAGATCCTCTCCTCGGATTCAGAGGACGCGGACACAACAATCATCTATGTCCCACATTCCGAAGATAAGGACGATACGGGTGGTGCAGATCAACCTGCACCGCTCTAAAGCGGCTTCGGCCGCTCTACTCCACCACCTAAACCAAAGGGGGAAGGACGTCGCCCTGATACAAGAACCCTGGACAGTGGAAGACAGGGTTTGCGGGCGGGGCTCATCCTCGCACACTGCGGTCTGCATACAAGGTAACAGTCCACCCAGATCTTGCATACTATTGAGTAGAAATATAAAATTCTTTCTTCTATCAAATGGGATGACCGAGTTTATTTAATACGTATGCTCACTATTCGAGCGTGAACGAGACTGACTAAAATATTGGACAGTACCAGTAAAATACAAAATATGTGCAGAACTACAGAACTGCAAAACGACATTAAGTACATGGTATTGCCAGAGTTACAAGTTATTATTCAAAATATCAAATTAACGATGACACTTCTGTCCAAATATAGCAACAGCGACACCACCGCCATCTGAGGTCAAACCGGAGGCTAACCGACCTGAATCTAAAGAGTCGGCTAATCCAACTAATAAAGAACCTTCTTCAAAGGAGGGAAATAATCACAGAGTTGTGCGAAACCAAAGTCATCAGGTTTGTCACAAGGGCACCCCTCAAGAGGGGGAAGGGGGGGTCCTATCGCCTCTACTCTGGAATCTCTCGGTAAACCCCCTCATCACTAAGCTAGAAACCTCGAGTTGCCATGTGATCGCCTATGCAGATGACATCGTTTTACTAGCAGTACCCAGATACTCTGAGAGACCTCCTACAAGGCGCTCTTACAACAGTATCTTCATGGACAAGGGAGTGCGGACTGGGTGTCAACGCTGCCAAGACGGAACGTATGCTTTTCACGAAGAAACATAGGATTCAGCGGTTCAGCCCGCCCACCTTGAACGGCACTCCACTACGCCTAACCGAAAAAGTAAAATGCCTAGAAATCATCCTAGACCGGAAGCTAACCACTTTCCCCCCACCCACTAACCTATGATCCTTTCTTAACCAATAAGTGCTTTGCATGTATAGGAGGCAACCCCTGAGTGTTGGTTTAAGCAGAAAAAAAGTCGTCAGACCGATTCTTATGTACCGAGTCACAATGTGGTGGACAGCCATGAGCGAATCCACCTACGTGAGTCTGTTAACCAAGGTGCAAAGAATGGCGGCCATACTGATGTCAGAAATATGGCAACCTTGTACACGGACGGTTCAAAGATGACCGACAAAGTCGGCAGCGGTGTATTCTGCAGGAATCTGAACCTACGCTCGTCATATAGACTACCGGACCACTGCAGCGTCTTTCAGGCTGAACTCACAGCTATCAGACAGGCAGCCGCTTGGCTCAAAGCAAATGCGATTTCCCTCAGGGACATTACCATTTACACCGACAGCCAGGGTGGGTGCCTGGGCACAAAGACATAGAGGGAAACTGTATAGCAGACGAGCTTGCAAGAGCAGGCACAGAACTACAAAGAATCAACATAACTGAAGAAGAACCATATAAATAGAGCAAAAATGAGATGGCTCCAGGAACAGGCATGTTCACAGCAAGACAGATCTGGCCTACGATCAACCAGAGCCGATCAAGCGAATTGATCCTACTAAACAAACCCTCCATATGGATTGTCGTAGGAATCATAACCGGACACTGCCTCATTGGTCAACATGCCAACAGATTGGGACTGCTGTACAACGACTGCGAGGAATCTGTTGAACACCTCCTTGGAAAAAACGCCACCAGGATATACAGACACATATACCAGAGCCACAAAGTGGCTCCCATACATGGGAAGTGCATAGGTGAAACCCTCACGTGGTAACACAATGGGCCTTTTGGCCTAAGTGATGTCCTTGAGACGACCACTTAACCTACCTACCTACAAATTATTTAAGCATCATACGTATGCAGGTCATTTCTTGACAGCAGGCTCTAAGACAGAAGATAGAGTGGGCGCAGGAGTATATGGGGCCCTACCAAAGAATTGCTTATTACCTCAGAGGCAATATGCAAACATATCTATGCACATACACTCTGACAGCAGGGCTACACTACTTGCGCTCAACTAATATAAAATTACTTTAAGTTTACTTTACTATTTGATGAAAAAATTACCGTTTACTAATTTATATGGAAGAAACCAGAATATGAAGTCAGATAAAAAAGCAATAGGTATCCTTCCAGGAACAAAAAAAAGTTGCCCGCCTCAAGGCGGACTTGCCTATTAACATATAAAAATTATAATTAGTCCATAATAAGTTTTATCTAAAAGAAAGTGTTACTTCAATTAATTGTCATAAATCTAAATTAATTTATGATATATGATATAAAATGGGCGCCTATAAGCAGTCCTCAGCCGGCCGGAAATCAAGAAAGTGATTCAGATCATTTTTAAGGTCCCGTTCCCCCAAAGGGAAAAAACGGAAATACTTATAAGAGCTCTTGTGATTTGGTGTGTATATAAACAGCCTTTTTTATAAGCTTTATATTAACTTCACTTTCTGTCGGTATGTCAGTATGTCGTCAAATCTAGTAATCAATTTTTCACCCACTTCCCGACTACTTAGAGATCTGAAACTTTGCATACATGCCTAATCTAGAGCCCAATACACGAATCAATAAATTTTATGGGCGTAGGACGAGGGGCGTGGCACTTTTTTATAAACTCCAGATTTGTGTATAACTTTAGAACTACACATCACACATCAATGAAACTCGGTAGGAACTTACTACATATCCATATCCTTCTACTGAGAAAATAAGGGGGGCACTGGATAAGGGGGCGTGGCACCCCCCATACAAACAAAATTTTTGATCTCGATTAGCTTTGGAACTAAAGGTCGTGCAGCATTGAAATTTCGTATGCAGTCGC
The DNA here is from genome assembly GCA_963457695.1 of Neria commutata. Lineage (NCBI taxonomy): Eukaryota > Metazoa > Arthropoda > Insecta > Diptera > Micropezidae > Neria > Neria commutata. The sequence goes on from OY735247.1 coordinate 25,789,577, forward strand.
CTCTTGGATGTGTCGTCCCACTGGTCAAATTTTATGGGCGTAGGATAAGGGGCGTGGCACTTTTTTATCAACTCCAGATTTGTGTATAACTTTAGAACTACACATCACACATCAATGAAACTCGGTAGGAACTTACTACATATCCATATCCTTCTACTGAGAAAATAAGGCGGACACTGGATAAGGGGGCGTGGCACCCCCCATACAAACAAAATTTTTGATCTCGATTAGCTTTGGAACTAAAGGTCGTGCAGCATTGAAATTTCGTATGCAGTCGCCTCTTGGATGTGTCGTCCCACTGGTCAAATTTTATGGGCGTAGGATAAGGGGCGTGGCACTTTTTTATCAACTCCAGATTTGTGTATAACTTTAGAACTACACATCACACATCAATGAAACTCGGTAGGAACTTACTACATATCCATATCCTTCTACTGAGAAAATAAGGGGGGCACTGGATAAGGGGGCGTGGCACCCCCCATACAAACAAAATTTTTGATCTCGATTAGCTTTGGAACTAAAGGTCGTGCAGCATTGAAATTTCGTATGCAGTCGCCTCTTGGATGTGTCGTCCCACTGGTAAAATTGTATGGGCGTAGGATAAGGGGCGTGGCACTTTTATCAACTCCAGATTCGTGTATAACTTTAGACCTACACATCACACATCAATGAAACTCGGTAGGAACTTACTACATATCCGTATACTTCTACTGAGAAAATAAGGCGTGCACTGGATAAGGGGGCGTGGCACCCCCCATACAAACAAAATTTTTGATCTCGATTAGCTTTGGAACTAAAGGTCGTGCAGCATTGAAATTTCGTATGCAGTCACATCTTGGATGTGTCGTCCCACTGGTAAAATTTTATGGGCGTAGGATAAGGGGCGTGGCACTTTTTTATCAACTCCAGATTCGTGTATAACTTTAGAACTACACATCACACATCAATGAAACTCGGTAGGAACTTACTACATATCCATATCCTTCTACTGAGAAAATAAGGCTGGCACTGGATAAGGGGGCGTGGCACCCCCCATACAAACAAAATTTTTGATCTCGATTAGCTTTGGAACTAAAGGTCGTGCAGCAATGAAATTTCGTATGCAGTCGCCTCTTGGATGTGTCGTCCCACTGGTAAAATTTTATGGGCGTAGGACAAGGGGCGTGGCACTTTTCAAGCAACTACACACTTGGGCTTCAACTTATAATTATAGGTACACCACACATGAATGAAAAACGATAGGAACTTACTTGCCACGCCCTGCTGGCAAAATAGCAACAACTCACCGCGTCACAAATATGCCACGTATTATTTGTTAAATTGAGGATATGACATATGACGATAGGACACACTGTGAATACCCTAAATATTGTGTACTGCTCTGCAAGTTTAAAATTCTTTTTGCGAAAAATTTCAGAGCTCTAAAATTGAATTTATGGAAGACTAAAAAGTAGAAAATAAAATTATATAAAAAAAAACTTTTTAAAAATAAGCTTTAATGTACTAAAAAGTAGAAAATAAGTTGTTTCCAAGTCACCTGTATCTTACTATTAATAAAAGCTTGTGCGCTCAATATCCATATTCAAAATATCTTTCATTACTAGAATCTATTTGCAAAAAATTATTTAAATAAAATATTGTGGTAACTGTTTGACAAATATTGAACACATGAGCGCCCCAAGCTTTTAGGGATAGTAAGACACAGGTGACTTGGAAACAACTTATTTTCTACTTTTTAGTACCTTAAAGCTTATTTTTAAAAAGTTTTTTTTTATATAATTTTATTCAATGTTGAAAGCTGAAATTTGGCATGATGTTAGGTCTTCATAACGCTCATATTTTCACTATAAAAAGTTAAGAAATATTTTTATAAATATTTTTATTTTTATTTTTTAAGGGGTTAAAAAGGGCTTCGTCCATAGATAACAAAAATATTTTTTTTTAATTTTAGATCAACGGGTTATAAAAATAAAGCTCAAAATGAGGGAAAAACTGACCTTGCCCCCTTGAATTACAGGAAATATTACTTGATCTTCTTTTTTTTCCTTCCATAGGCAAGGAGAAATGGAATTATGAATTATCAGACAGATTAAAAAATATGACTTGGCTATCTACACTTGCATATGTACCTTGCTGATATATTTGGAAAATTGGACGAGTTATGTTTGGCTCTGCAAGGAAAACAAGTCAACATATTGCAAGCAATATGTGCAACCTGTGGAGCAAAATAACTTCGAGTGTTCCAGACTGATTAGTGATTTTCTTGAAGAATCTGAAATGGATTTAGATATGGAAATCCGTGATGGTATACAAACACATCTGTCCAGTTTACAGCAATCACTCAGTGATTACTTTCCAAACCTTGAGAACCAAGATAATTACTGGGTACAAAATCCTTTCAAAATAAAAGAAAACCCAAAAGGATTTCATTCTATGGATTATGAAAATTTGATTGAATTGAGTTCGGATACACAATTAGAAGCCAAATTTAGAACAGTTTCATTAAAAATATTCTGGTCAGATGTATTCGATGAATATCCAACTTTATCAAAACAGGCTATTCGAATTCTATTGCCATTATTTGTGTGAAGCATGGTTTTCAAAATATGTTGCGACAAAAACCAAATGCCGTAACAGTCTTGATGCTGCACCAGATATGCGAGCTCAGTTATCAAACATAACGCCCAATTTTAAGAGAATCATGGGATCAAAGAAGCAGTTGCATTAAGTTACATTAAAGTTTTTTCATTTATTTTAGTCTATGTTAGTAAGTATTTTATTCAGGGTTCCACGAGCATTGGAAACAGGAAACAGGTCCTCCGCGTCAGCGCCCAAGCACTTAGCCCACTGAGCCACCGCGGCGAGAAAATTGTGCGAAAATTGTAACGCATTAAAGGAGCCGTCCTAGGTATAGACATAAGTAGGTATATAGAAATGATCAGAATCACTTTCAGTTTTGATTTCCGGTTGTCTGTCTGTCCACGCAAGAGAAAAAGAAGGAGTTGTCCGATTTGGACCAAATTTGGCACACAGTTACAGTGAGCCTTAATTTAGTTTAAGCTCTGAGATCAGTCAAATCGGTCGAAGGACACGCCCACAATGAGCCCGTAAGTCCCACTACCTCAGGTTTTTTTCGATTAAATTGCTATAATTTATCTAATAACTCATTCAAAAGAATAATACTGGACCCTCTGCAAAATATTGAAAAATGGGCGTGGTGCACCCACTGTATAGGCGGCAACAATTTAAAAAAATGTAAAATGGCTCTCAATTGACTTACTTATGCCTTTAAACGAATGAAATTTGGTTCCCAAGTTTAGATATATGTCCTACATGCCATATAGGAAAATGGGCATGGTACGCCCACTATATAGGCGGTAAGCTTAAAATCTTCATAACTTCCGTAATATACACACCATAGCATCCATATTTGGTTGCAGGTGAGAATATCTTTATATACTCCAAAAATGGGCGTGATCCGCCCACCATGGGGACGATAAATTTAATATACTGATCATTTCTGTTGTACATCTGTCAGAAATATATAGACCTAATAGGAATATCTTGTAGTTTGTCAATAATGGGCATGGTCCGCCCACTATATAGGTGTTACATTTAAAATACCCACAATTTCATTTCTTTCAGAGCACCCAGCGTCCCACGCCTTACCGCCAACCCGACTGATGCTTCCTTACTTGTTTTTCTTAATTTTTCACCGATAAATTAGATTTTATAGCACACATTTTTAGTTCCCAATCAGTCATGTATAAACAGACTCAAGTGTCTTTAATTAGTTTTTAACATTAATCAGTGTACAGGTAAATTCAGGTTTTAAAAAAAGGTGTAAAATGAAAGTATTGAAAACACAAATTCCGTAAAACAATTGCATGCAAAGTTCGCACTCAAAATATGAGCGCCGATGCACACGCGGACGCAGTAGAGCCTAAAACGAAGTGGGTGCTCCGTGGCTACGTTCCAAATATCCGGTAAAACCCAACTTTAAGAGATTTTGAATCATCCTGGAATTCCTCAAAACTCAAAAGGCAAAGCTGCACTGGGTTACTTAAGGGAAGTCCTTCGTATCCCTCTTCTATGTGTATGATTTTGCTAATTATAACCGGATTTCCTCAAAGAAAGCGGCAACAACCACACGATACCAAATACAAAGTCGACTAGTACGTACGCAATTTGGTGTCATCTCCAGCAGGACATAACATTTCCATATGTAAATATGCAAATGTAAACAAGTAAACAGAAAAACATCGAAAATGAGGGAATAAGAGTAGGAAGAGAAAGGAAACGTGGTGACATCGAGGCAAATGCCGGCACTTAAGACCTGAAGGCGTTGCGGCAAACACGCTTAACAAACACACATAATATATGTATGCATCGTTAGACTAGTATGGAAAGGGCGTATCTCATTTTTTTCGAAATCGGGTTTTTCGCATTTTCTGGTTGGCCACTCTCAAATACACCCTCCTGAAAAATGTTACATGGCATGATCGAAAATAACGAAGTTACAGCCAATTTCAAAAAGGCCTAACTCAACAATTTATATTTCCAACTTTGTGTTTATGTAAAGTTTTTCTATTTTTTTGCTTTGCCAACACTAATGGCATAAAAAATGCCGTGTCCGAACTATGCTGCATTTTGTATGGATATGGTAGCAGTGAAATTAGTTCCCCAACTAAATACAAATGATAGATTTCACAATGTATGCACAATGCTGATACATATACAATAAATCAGATAATTACATATGTTTGCAAATCTTGTGGCTTCAGTTTTTGTTACGTGTATTATTCAACACTTGAAAAATGTCCATGCTCGAACTTTAGAAATTCATCACATAATAATTTAATCGGATGGCTGTTTCAACCAAAATCGAAATGTTATTTTGTCCAATGCCTTGTTGGCATTTTGCAATAAAGCAAATTTAACAGTTGAGCAGAAATATTTAATAAGTGGGCATACGCAAATGGAATGTGATGCAATCCATTCTCTTAATGAGAGAAAATTCAAGAAAACTTCAATCAAGTTGCTGTCTCAATTTGTGCAACTCATCAAGGAGGCGCCGCGGTGGCTCAGTGGTCTAAGTGGTTGGTCGCTAATGCGGAATCGCCTCGGTTCAACTCTCAGCCGGGGCCTCATAACATCTAATAAAAAGAGCATTTGTTTTCAAACTGTTCCTTTTCGCGGCGCCACTTCTCGCGGTGAATTGACAATTCTTCGAGAGTATTCTTTGCCATGAAAAGCTTCTCAAACCCATTCGGATTCGACAATGTAGGTCCCATTAACTTGTGCAAAAATATAACTAGCACACACAAGTTAATGGAAGAAAGCTAGGCCTAAGCCCACACGGGCTGTTGTGCCAATCAATTATTAATTATTATTATTAATCAAGGACGAAAATCTCCATTACCTCTACAAATACACAAGTGTAATTACGATCATTCCTTGGATTTGGAAAATATTCCTAAGCGATACATGTCGATTCGACTAGGTAAAAAGTGTTTTTCATATTAAACATTAAGCTAATGTTTTATGTAACCTTTAGGGAGAGGCGCTGGCGGTAAAACTGTCAATATGCTGTGGGCCTTAGGATATGTCTCTTCAGACTTAAGGCTCAGCTAGTGATGACGTATCATATTTATTCGTATTGCGTAAATATCGCAGAAATACCTATTTATTTTATGATTTTTTCGTTACGATACGTCAAGAGCGAACGCATGTAGAGAGCTCGGGTAAAACAGGTTTTGTCTGCGATACGAATAAATACGATATCTCATCACTAACTGAGTCTTTAATGTATTTTAAAACAAATATAACTGACGAGTATATGCCCATATCGCGTAGGTCCAAGACTGTTATTAATGACATAAACAAGCCTGGTTCTCTACATAGTAGAAAGAAAATACCAATCTCTAAAAAGAAGTAGTACCATTTTCAGGATCTAGAAAGTAGTTGCCTGTAGACTGTCACAGTTTTTATGATAACTTTCCTTATAAATAGTAAACATATTCGACATTTTATGACTTATTTTCAATTTAATGTAAAAAACCGTAACTCACATTTTTTTCAAAAAAGTTGATTTCAAAAAGCCCTAACTAACATAACTCCGCGAAAAATTAAAAAGGACTTAAGAGCAAAATTTGTGGTGGCTTATAATTATAATTGCATTTAAAATTTTTTTAAATACTTAGCGTTTTAAATTTTATGCTGTTTTTTCCTTCTCCTGTAAAATAACGAAAATGCGAGATACGCCCTTTATATACTAGTCTTACGGTATGTAGGATAAACAATAACTCTGCTCCTGCTCTACTGCTTCTTTGTTTCCTCTCGCTATTTTGTACATACATTTACTGTCTCTCTCTTTCTCTATTTCTTCGACACTCTGAAGCCGTGAAGGAATTAAAAATGCGCCTTGAGCCTACGCAGTAGGGACAAACTGGCTAAAACAATACTTGCCTGCCAACTGCCAAGTGCAATTGCGAAATTGTCATTATTTTATCATAATATATGTACGTACACACATCTCCACTTGTCCACACATGTATGTGTGTGTGTGTGTGTGTGTGTGTGTGTGTGTGTGTATGTCTTGTGCAAGGAAGTAATCGAAACAGACAATAGGTAACAAATGTATGCGCTCACGCCGCCCTCCCCAGCGTACCCGCCCGGCTCCAACCGATTCCCAAACCCCCCTCAGCTCCTCTCCCAACGGTAACGTCGCAACAAACACAGTGGCACATGCCGTTCGCTTGGCTCGGTCATGAAGCGCAGACCAGACGCCCAGGCTGCTTTAACACCCGCCAACCTCCCTCTCTGCTCAGACGACGGGGGGCGACGCGGCGCCTCGGTGGCTTGGCCCGTGTGCCGATAGTGCCAACAATCAAAGAAACAAAGTGAGCAATGTACACGGTACGTACGTACATACATATGTGAGTGTATATGTGTGTGTGTATGTGTGAGCTTGAAATTTATGTGTATGTGTGTATGTGTTGGCTTATTTGGTATTTGCATCGGTTTGTTTGTATGTGTTTGTACTTCGTTAGCCATTCTCACATCGACCAAATACACACACACGCACACACACATGTACATTTAGCCGGTTTGAGTTTGGCGCCCATTTTTCACACACAGCGCGACTTCGAATAGTGTAGCATACCATACGGCGCTCTGGCAGTCATTGTTGGTGTTTAGTGCTTCATTGACGCTACGACCGTGCAGAGTGAGTGGCTGTGGCTGAGCGTGTGCTTTGGCCAGAAGGAACCCAAGCGCAAAACTTGCCAGAGTTTTCCAGTTTTTCCGTCGCAGTCGCTGCGCACGTTTCTGGTTCTTCGAATAGGCTCGTAATACTCACACACACAAACACACACACAGACAAGCAGCTGCACGCGCTCGTTGGCCGTTTCGTTGCAGTTCGGCGTTGGCTTTTTTGACGGCGTGCAAGCGTAGCAGCCTCCTAGGCGTTTGCGAAAAACGAACCCGCTATTTAACCATTGGACGTGGCAGTTGCAGTGGCAAGTGTATTCGTCCCGTATTCTGTCCCGTGGCCACTGTTAAAAAAAGTAAATATTGCATACCTAAAGGGGTTTCGAACTAAAAGTGCGGTTGTAATTGCATCGCGCCCAAGTGTATGCAACGCTTTCCTTACTGTCCCATTTGAATTGCCATGCGTTTCGCGGAGTCGCCTTCAAGTGCATGTGTCTTCTTTCAAATTGTGTTTTATAAATTTACTGCAGTGATTGTGCAATTTCATAATGTGCTCCATTTTGCAATTCCTAAAGACCTTTCGTTGTTGAATTCCCTCTCGCCCGGTCCCTTAATTCATATCCAGCTTATGTGAATTTTTAATGTAATTACTTCCATTCTTATTGATTTTTCTTCTGACATTGCTTGTGCTCAATTATTATAAATAAAAAGAAAAAACTTATTCGTACTTACAGACCCCCCTCAAGGGATCGGTTAATCTTTTTGTTTGCGTGCTCTGCCCATTAGGGACTTGTGTAGGTGCGAGAAGAACATATGTCAACCGCTACCACACACTATAGAGTACTAAAGCTCTGTAGCGGAATTTTATAAAACATGAATACGTGTATTTATAGTTATTCTTGGCACATTCAGAGTACACTCATAAGTAATCAGCAGCTCTAATTGTGCGTGGTAATATATTGCTCAGATCTGTTAACTATAGATTACGAGAGTAGAACTGATCTTTAAATATTTACCGCTGGAAAAGTAGTCCAAATTATTTTCAAGTAATTTAAATCAAAAAGGAATACCAAGTATTTTTCGTAAATTATAGATATATCAAAATTTTCTTAGTTAATCTCAATTCTGTGTAAAACGAAGTGTATCGCCCAAATTGTCAAAAAAGAAATCTTAATGAGAATGTTCGAGTTTGATTTTCAACGATATTTGAACGGCTATTTTACGCTAATTTTTCAAAATTTCCAAGGAAGTTTTGAATAACTCTATTAAAAAATGCTTACCTACTCGATTGCTTCTATGGCCAATAGAGATATAGAATATATTTCGTCCTTCTAGTATCTGATCCGTCGAAATTCCCCCTTGGAAAAAATTAGTTTAGAGAATAGGAATGGGAAACCCATCGATCAGATACTGGAAACACCATGCTACCAATCTGAGCATTCACAGGTAAGGGCGGAGGCAGCTGCCCCCCTGGAGCTCCGAAATCATAAATACACAAGAAATTAATCACTTATCATTCCAAAAATGATTTAATCTTAGCTATCAAACTTAGCGCGAGTACACAACATTTATGTATGTAATGGCAAGCGTAAGTGTAATATTTCTTTCATTTAGCTTCACCACAGACAGGGCGATGTCCTATCTCTCACCTTCGCTGCAATTGGAAAATTTGCCAAATATTCCGATAATGTCGCTCGACCATTTGCCGGAAGAGAAGCGCTACAACAAGAAGAATATAGTAGCCAAATGGTGTGCGCCGATCAATGGCAAAATGTACAGAATTGAATTGGAGCACGGCACCACAACTGGTCGCAGGATGATATGGGTTAATGGAAAAGTAAGTAACATTATTAAATGAGACCAAAATGTTAAAAACACAAAAGTACTGTTCAATATCAGCAAAAGGGGTACAACTCAAGACATGAAAATTTCAGGAGAAGCAAAAAAAATCGTATATTTAACCTTAGAGTCACAACTCAGAATAACTCTATCTGAAGCAGGGTGCCGCCGTTGCTCAGTGGATAAGTGCTCGGTCGCTGATGCGAGGAGCTCATGACATCTAATAAAAGAAGGAACTTCGTTTATTTGCATGCGGCGCTGTGTCTCACGAGCTAGAGAGTATTCTTTGCCATGTAAATAAAAGCTTCTCAGTTCCGTTCGGACTAGGCTTATATATAGTGTGCAAAATGATAAATGTGCAGGTCCCGTTATCTTATGCTAAAATTGTACGAGCACGCACAAGGTAATGCGAGAAAGATAGACCTAAGCCTCGTTCGCGGGCTGTTGTGCCAATAATTTTTATTCATTTTTATTAAAGCCGAGTTCGAAAATACTATCGCCTTACAAAACTGACGCTCTATCATTCCCGTATGCTTTAAGGCGCTGAAGCATGGGTTATTTCCCAGACTGGTGCAGTCTCTCTTGGAGTGTTCGAGCGAAACTGCAAGATATTCGGCCCAATCATCGTTGGCGACGAGTACCGCATCCGGATAACAACGAACTGTATGAGCTCTACTCCGACATTGACATAGGCAGTCGCATCACCACCTAGCCGCTTCACTGGCTGGGTAATGGCGTGCGTATGGACGAAGGAGCTCCAACGAAAAAGATATTTGAGGCAGCAGTTCGAGGACAGAGATGGGTCGTGAGGTGCCTCCGTTGGAAAGACCAAGTAGAGGAGGCAGTTATAATGCCTGTCATTTCAGATTGGAGAAAGCGCACGCGTAGCAGGGGTGCCTGGAGAGAATCCCTACGTCATGTCGTAACCCGGTAACGAAATGTTACTGCCCAATCAACAAGAAGGAGTAAATATTGAAACATTTATTATTTTGAGATAAAGGGCATACAGCGGAAGTGCTAAGGAAATGGGAGGAATCCAAGCTTAATGCCTACTGGACTAACAGCTTAGGACAAAGGCAAGCAAAAAGATTCCTGACCCCAACAAAGGCCATATCACAAAGGCTTATCAGATTGAATAGGGAAGACCTCCGCATCCTCACAGGGTATCTCACAGGCCACTGCAGTCTTCGATACCACCTGATGAAGATGGGATTATCCGACACGGATACGTGCCGACTATGCGAGACGGGGACTGAAACGTCCGAGTACATTTTGTGCGACTGTCCGGCAATTAGTAGGCTAAGAAACATCCATCTAGGAGGCTACTTTGTGCCCCACGGAAAATATGGAACACTAAACCCAGTAAAGTGCTATTTTTCATTAAGAGCTTAACACAACTGGGTTAAATACAGGCCAGCACAAAAGATCCATTCGGCGGTCGCGGTGCGCAACAAAGGCCTTCTAACAATAACAATTTTGAGATGTGCCCCTCTTGTAGATAGTTTACGATATACATATGTATATTTCTTAAGTGTCGTTTGATTGTACGTGGTTCCATTTATATTTTGATTGCGATAATTTATGGATTAACTGTCGTGTACTAACCAAGAATAAATATTAAATTTAAAAATTTCATGGATCATTCATCGCCAGGAGGTGCTACGGCGTGATTGGATGTTCAAATTGGTCGGCGAGGACGTCTTCTACATTGATCAGACCTGCTGTAAGATACGTGTCGATCCAGCACCCGGTTTCAAATACGAATACTTGCTTTTTATTGAGGGAAAGCCGCACGATCAGTACACCGAGGAACAGACAAAGCAATATCGCCTCTGGCTGACCACAATCGAAGAGACCGAATATCGGATAATGTTGGAATTGGATTCATTGAATTTGTATATTAACGATAAGCTGCGGGAGGAAACGGTAAGTGGAACTACATACATAAGTACTACATATCTCCAAAAGCAATTACATGGGTGCGTGTTTTGTACTGACATTGGCTGTTTTGGATATTAACAGTTCTTTGTCTTACGTAATCACTTGAGCTGTCAAGTTCTTGCGAAGAAGGGTTGCGAGGTATGCAGTAAAACAGCATTTCTTCAAGTAATTTGAACAGATTTCCTCTTTTTGACCAATACGACGATATGGCAACCACAATCAGCGAATCATATAGCGGCACAACCAAATGATATATAAACCACATTTCGTTCCTGGCTTTCCGACTTTCATAGCCTAGTGTAGTATTTCCCAAAGTGTGTTCCGTAAAATAATTTAGGGATTCTGCGTGACAAACATTATTTCATTAAAAACAATAAGAATGGTGTTTAATATATTCACATTTTCCTCGGAAAGTTTACAATCGACCACCAAATTTAATTTAAAATTTTTAACGATCAGACGGGCAAGGAGAAGCGCTGCTGTTCAACAAAATAACCAAAACCAGAAAAGAACAGAACTGACGGGCAAGGAAAAGCACTGCTATTAAATTTAATTAAATTAAAAAGAGCAACAGCCAATCAGAGCACAGACAGGGAAAAGCAAGCACTGCTGTATAGGTATATAAGCAATGTCAGTTGCCAAACCGGACAGAACTTTACGAGCTACCTAGCAAAGAGGTCATCCAACAATTACTCTTCCGATAGTTACATATTATCAAATTTATATTAAACAAACGGACCGAAAATATACTACTGCCGTTTTGGTACGGTAGTTTGGAATCAAAATGTGTTCATATAATGGTACCAGTTGCACAAGATAGCATGCCACCAGCTGAACAATTCATTTTCAAAAGAAGAAATTTATAATGCACAAGTCGTAAAAAGGTTCAATATCAAAGAAGAAGAGGAGGAAGATCCGCTGGATCCGGGTAATCCCCTTGTAATATTTAAAAATCTGAAGTAACTTTCTTACTTCTAAATTCAATTAAACGTTTGAAAAAGTAAAACTATAAATATTTCAAATCAAAATATTGTAACTTACTTGTTCATAAAACCGACTTAATTCTATAAGTAATTCATTTATTCTTTTTTTTAATATGGAATTTAAAAATAATAAATATAAATATGTCGACTGTCTTTGGAGCTAGCCTATTTCTCTTTTCTGTTATAATGTTTCCAGCCAACGGAAAATCCACTCTGATGCGGTACTGTTTGCAGGAATAGTTAAAACACGTAGCGCAAGTTTCTATAAATTTGGAAAGTCTTTAGAGTGACACTCCCACCATTTTACCACATCAAAAGCTCCATCAAGTCTTCCTCATGATTCGCGACCTAACGGTACCCCTTTTGTGCCATCTCGCGTGATCGTGCGCAGTTGTTGTTGTTGCTTGCTGGCGGCGCGGTATGTTGTTAGTGTTTTTCCTTCCTTGTTCTGCTGTCTTCGCGGCTCCGTCGCCGCTATGGCGCTGAATGTTCTTCGCTGTGCTGAGCGTTGTTTGTTGATCTTATTGTGTTTGTTTCCAATTGCCTTATGGTGAATTTAAACTAAAGAGTAGGTTACTTATAAACTGAGTGTATTCGGCTTCATGCCAATGAAACTTGGGCGAGTTACATTTAATGCTAATGTACAGTGGCCCAGATAAACCAAATATAAATGAATGACATATAAATGCAAGTTAATAATAATAATTGAATATGCAATATGTATATGGGAAATGTGCTGAATGGCTCTGCTTTCTGTCGCTTTGGATGGTCGTTGCTTGTAGGCGACCGCCAGGGCCGGTACAGGGAGGGCAGGAAGTCCCAGCTGTTAGGTCGCAATTTGGCACGCTAAATTACGGCCGTTACACCGTCTGAGCCAATAAAAGACTGCCTACTAAAAAATGTCCTGGAGTTAAAGGGGGCGACCTCGTCTGGATTTTCAGACGTAGGTCCCAGAGGTCTAGAATTAAGGCATGCTTCGATGCGACCAAACAATGTGGGAAAACTCTTCAAAAGTATATTTGCAAGAAATCGATATCTTCTTAAAATGGGACTTGAAGCTCTTCACTCCCGCCTTCCATATGGGGAGCATCAGCGGAGATAAAGTGCTTAGTGTGCTTGGCAGCCTAGCACGCTATCTCTTGCTGCGCGCATAAATTCCCGAGACTCACGTTTGAGCACCTTGGACGCTCTCATAAAGTTCGTTCCGTTGCCGGAATAAATGTCGGTCGGACATCCTCTTCTGCCAACGAATCTGGCGAAGGCTGCCATAAAGGCGGCAGTTGAGAGATCGCTGCTGGCCTCCAAGTGGATCGCTTTGGTCGCGAAGCACACAATAACACAAGCATATCCCTTGGAAATAACGCAGCCAATGTGTTTAAAAAAAATTTTAAAATACATATTGGGAAAATTGGGTTCAGAAGAAAATTAAAGAATTTAACGCGTAAAAAGAGAAAACCCACATAAAAGAGGTAATGGGGAAATGTTTAAAAAATCTGCTTTAAAAAACGCGCAAAAACTGCGTAGAGTGAGGATTTAGTTAGTTTTCTCTGAATATTCGCCCCAGTTGACCGCGGGAAGTCCATAGATTTAATCCCTAAAACAAAATCAGCCAACTGAAAGTTTTTGTAATAATGCAATGTTGCACACAAACATTTTTTTTACATAATTATCGGTCCATAGGTCAACTGTGACCGAAGCTCTTTCTTCGTCAATCACTTTTTTAATATCGGATGCTATTAATACTTTCTTGTTAATTCGACGGAAAATAGTGGTTGCGTCTGGAAGCAAGTTAGCAATATCGACATTTTCACCATACTTGGCGCCAAATTTTATAAAAAAATTTACCATTTTGCGAAATGCAGTACCTTCTATGGTTGCGAATGGAAGGAAGTCTTCAGTTGCCCGTTCCGAGCACGTGTCAAGTGCGCGCTTTTTGTCCTCCTCGGTCACCTGTAAGAAACACTTATGTCTATTAAAGTTTGATGGTTGTCTCACATTGAATTTTAATACATATGTATGTACGTGCTTACAGACGTAGCAACATACAAATCCAATCAATCTGGTACCGTCCACCAGCGAAAATAGCCCAAAGAGCGCTCCTGCCTCTTCGCTTCTGGTACGGCGGTAAGTCTGACGTAATTTTTTCGCTGATCTCTCGAAATTCATTCATTTTAAAGCTGCACGTAAAGAGGACACAGAAACACTAAAAAGTTCAGACAAACGGCTCTTCTTTAAGTATAAGTAGCAGTGAGGTTCTACTTCAATGACTTTTGCAAAAGTACTGGTATTGTTGCTTTTTATAGCAAAAAACAGTCAAGTGCGAATCGGGCTCGCGCACTGAGGGTTCCGTACCAGAAATATCCTATTTAGCGTTCGAATTTAATTTCTCTTTGTCATAAGTAGGTCAACATTTTTTACATATTTAGAGCCCGATTCCAATGGTGCGTGCGTGCGTTTAATTGCGCTTAAAATTTTTGACAGCTAAGTTGAACTAGTACAAACATATGAAGAGAGTGCCAATGAGCGGTGCGTTGAACGCAGAATGCAGAAAGTTGACCAACTTTCAACTTTTGCTGCACACATTTTGCGTTGACAGCTCATATACACTTTGTGGTTTCGATCAGTCTGAAATAAAAGTGTGGTAGCTGAATATATTTTTATGTTGTACTTATTTCAATCAATATTAGGTTTAAACGATATATACACAATATTGCAAGTTCATATAGTTATAAACTTGGGATGAAATATGTTCTATAAATTATTTAAGAATGTTTACTGCTAAAGTTGTAAATTGCCGAAATGTGGTGACTCTTTTTGTAACGCACGCATTCTGTGCATTGGAACAGCTCAAGTGCGTTTCAAGTTTTTGCGTTTACGCACTTCCGCAATCGATCGCACGCACGCACTATTGGAATCGGGCCATTAGACATTTTCCTTTAGTTGAACAGCTCAAACCAATATAAAAAACGATAATCAGATCGACGAAACTTTTTATAAATTTTGGTATAAATAATATTTTATAAAATAAACTTTTTAAAAATAAGCTTTTATTAATTTAATGTACTAAAAAGTAGACAAAAAAATTGTTTCCAAGCCACCTGCATCTTACTATCCATAAAAGCTTGGGGCGCTCATGTTTTCAAAATTTCCGTAAACTCCTGTATTCATTTACATTCACACTATGGTTAATATTGTTAATGTAATGATGCGATAAGTGTTTTTTTTTTGTTTCGATACGCAGGAAGGTGGGAATCTTCATAGATACTGCTAGCCCGTACTAGTCACCATGCACGATTCACGTGTATCCCTGTGCCTACGTACTAAACCCACCTCCCTCCTGGACTCAGTCCTGTTTTCCCCTGCGGTACCACCAATCAAGGCATTCCTTCGCAGGGCAGGATACCCCTTTTCTAGGGTTTCGTCTGTTTATATATGCAGTAGTTTGCATGTTTAGTTCTCTTTTGATAGCTTCGTGCCATTTGTCACCGATCTGGATGGAGGAGGTCCAGGTTCGGTTCAGACGAGGTCCAATATAAAATCCACTACTGAAGTTTTCTGGTCGCAGCTTCCGACTATAACAGAATTTTGTTAGTCGCAACTGATGCGATAAGTGTGTATATATGTGTATGTTCCGAGCATGTTTTGAGCGCCCAAGCTTTTATTGATAGTAAGATACAGGTGACTTGGAAACAATTTATTTTTCTACTTTTTAGTACATTAAATTAATAAAAGCTTATTTTAAAAAAGTTTTTTTTATATTATACGAGTTTTTATGTTTATTCGGCAGCTTGAATGTTAGAAAGAATAGTTTTTATTCGGACTGACTTGCCAAAGAGAAATGACAATACTTAGTTGTCTATTTCTGTTCTGAAACAAAGCAATTTTAAGTGCACAACAACAAAGAATTAGAATTATTGCTCACATGGGCAGGTCATATAGCTATTTCGGTTTTTGCCAGAAAACCTCATCAGTGACTTTTAATGTGAATTTTAATAATTTCTAAACGACTAATTACTCGAAATAGAAGCATTAATGGTAAAGTCTGTGAAACGTAGGAGTTGAACCATGAACCTATGACGTAGTAAGCGAATGCGCTAACCATCACACCATCGGACTGGACGACTCTGCGCTGGCAAACATCCCAGTTACCTGCTGTCTATATCAAACGCAACGTTTTTTTTATATAATATTATTTTCTTCTTTTTAGTCTCCCATAAACACTCGCGTGTTTATGACCTTATTTTTGTAAAATTTAAAATTTTCCCTATATATGAGCCGTTTATTTTTAAAGTGGGGTAGGTCCATTTTCTATTATTGCAAGATATTTAAAGGTTTGCGTTTCAATTTAAAAATGCAATTTAAAAATATTAGTAAGTATTAATAGATATATTTTTTTAATTTTGTGGCACCAGATAATGTAAGTTTATAATCCAATAGTATTTGCAGTGCTGACTAAAAAAAGTAAGATTTTAATTATAACTAAATGGACTTGCCCCACATTCAAAATTAACGAATTACTGAAATCGTTCATTTAATTTTCTCAATTGCATCAGCCTTTTATTAAAACTATAAGCAAAGTACTATTCAAACTTTTATATGTATTTATTCATTTGTTAAAAAGTGAAACAAAACTAAGAATATTCCACTGGAAAATATAACATAACAAAAAAAATTAACTTTTGTTCAGAATTTCAATGAAATTGTACATTTGCAGTTAAAACGTAGGTATTAAATGAATTTTATTCTGGATTTAACATTTTAAAATATTCATGATGAACGGGTGGTATATGTAGCAATAAATGAATCATGTCTTAGTATTTTTCAAAAGTAATAGACCTCATTTTTCCATACATAAGATGTAACTTTATATTCCCGAAATTATTTGGTCTTCCTCGTTGTAAAAAATCGATCGTTTTGAACTCAGAATCTCGTTCTATCGAAGTTTTGTAGAACCATTAGTATGGTGCATCACTTGTAAATCTTATCCGACATATATGTATTAACCCAATTCACGGTTTCTCCATCGATATTTTTCTTTCTTTTTAAAACCGCTTCCTCCAGAGATTGGGTTGAAAAGAAATATTCGCGTTTCATTTCATGCACAAAAAATTTATTATGTTTTCGACAATTTCTTATCAGTTTATAGTAATCCTTAGTTTATAGTAATCCTGGGGAATATAAAAGGGACTGGTTTTCCGGATTGCCATTTCTACCACTCCAAAATCACGATTTTTCGTGATCGTTTGAATCTAAGATGGACTTGCACCACTTTCAAAATAAACATATTTTCAATTCTGTTAAGAGCTAAAACTTCCATCTCCAGAATACTAGAATCTGAATTTTTTTTACTATAAACTGCTTACCCATAGAAAGATCATAACAAGTTTTATCTATAACTACCATTATCTCAATTTTTTTCAAAAATGGACACCCCACTTTCAAAATAAACAGCTCATATGTACATATTTGCTAATTTAAATGAGTGTAAAATTTAAATTGAAAAACAAAATGTTAAAATACTGCGGAGCTTCGAACACATGACCCACCGAATACAAGCACGGGGCTCTAACTACTGGGCTACAAACCTCTGCCGTTAATCTTTGCAATACGCTAATATACTCCAGACACGGCAAAGAACGTGGCGGCGCATCTTTGCGGCTGCATAGAAATTCTATTATGTATGTATGTGTGTTTTGCATACACACCAAATGTGCCAATTCGCCCTTTGCATACATATGTACATGTATATTTTTTGCTATTTCTAAAATTTTGTCAGTACTATTTCACTTTTTATAAGCTTTATATTAGGTTCACATCCGGTATGTATGTTTGTATGTATGTTGTGGAATCTAGTAATAAATTTTTCACCCACTTCCCGACTACTTAGAGATCTGAAACTTTGCATACATGCGTAACCACCATGACAATGCATGAATCAATAAATTTTATGGGCGTAGGATAAGGGGCGTGGCACTTTTTTATCAACTCCAGATTTGTGTATAACTTTAGAACTACACATCACACATCAATGAAACTCGGTAGGAACTTACTACATATCCATATCCTTCTACTGAGAAAATAAGGGGGGCACTAGATAAGGGAGCGTGGCACCCCCATACAAACAAAATTTTTGATCTCGATTAGCTTTGGAACTAAAGGTCGTGCAGCATTGAAATTTCGTATGCAGTCGCCTCTTGGATGTGTCGTCCCACTGGTAAAATTTTATGGGCGTAGGATAAGGGGCGTGGCACTTTTTTATAAACTCCAGATTTGTGTATAACTTTAGAACTACACATCACACATCAATGAAACTCGGTAGGAACTTACTACATATCCATATCCTTCTACTGAGAAAATAAGGGGGTACTGGATAAGGGGGCGTAGCACCGCCCATACAAACCAAATTTTTGATCTCGATTAGCTTTGGAACTAAAGGTCGTGCAGCATTGAAATTTCGTATGCAGTCGCCTCTTGGATGTGTCGTCCCACTGGTAAAATTTTATGGGCGTAGGACAAGGAGCGTGGCACTTTTCAAGCAACTACACACTTGGGCTTCAGTTTATAATTATAGGTACACCACACATGAATGAAAAACGATAGGAACTTACTTGCCGCGCCCTGCTGGCAAAATAGCAACAACTCACCGCGTCACAAATATGCCACGAATATTAGGGTCGATCACTGCCGTATTATTTGTTAAATTGAGGATATGACATATGACGATAGGAAACACTGTGAATACCCTAAATATTGTGTACTGCTCTGCAAGTTTAAAATTCTTTTTGCGAAAAATTTCAGAGCTCTAAAATTGAATTTATGGAAGACTAAAAAGTAGAAAATAAAATTATATAAAAAAAAACTTTTTAAAAATAAGCTTTAATGTACTAAAAAGTAGAAAATAAGTTGTTTCCAAGTCACCTGTATCTTACTATTAATAAAAGCTTGTGCGCTCAATATCCATATTCAAAATATCTTTCATTACTAGAATCTATTTGCAAAAAATTATTTAAATAAAATATTGTGGTAACTGTTTGACAAATATTGAACACATGAGCGCCCCAAGCTTTTATTAATAGTAAGATACAGGTGACTTGGAAACAACTTATTTTCTACTTTTTAGTACATTAAAGCTTATTTTTAAAAAGTTTTTTTTATATAATTTTATTGATTAATAAGCATGCTTTTGTTGAAGACCAATTTTCTTGTATTTTCATACCCATTCTGCAATTTTAAATTAAAGCAAGACATTTCGAAGGACTGAAGGACTTAACCAACTGTTAATTTTGCGATACTCGCGAGTTTATGAGCTCCTTTTTGTAAAATTTTAAATTTTCCAATATACATACATATTTGCTAATTTAAATGAGTGTAAAAATTAAAACAAAAACAAAAAGTTTAAACAGTGCGGGGGTTCGAACCCACGACCCACCGAATGTAAGCGCGGGGCTCTACCAACTGAACTACACAATGAACTGATTTTTTTTTCTAAAGTGTCTGTTAAGCTGTCTTCCTATATATAGTAAAATCGCTAACATCATGGTTTTAAATAATAATTTTAATATTTTTATGATTGGATCATGTATTGTGCGCTTGATTACGCATGTATGCAAAGTTTCAGATCTCTAAGGGCCAGTTTCACAGTGGATATTTAAACTCTGATTGTAGTTTAAATAGGGAATTTCAGTTTCACAGTTGAAAGTTAAATACGATTTAAGTAGCCGATTGTGGATATTTAAGTCAAAGATGTTAAAAGGAGAAGATATTGCAACCTGTTCCAGTGCTAAAAATGCGTGACTTTAGTACAGAAAAACTAGTAGAAAACTCACTCATTCTACCCAGAAACCTGCTCATTTTTCTCAAGCAATTCCGGCCATTATGCTGCCGTTTGTGTTGCGGATGTTGAGTAAATTCGAGAACCGGTTTGTTCGGCGCAGGATAGATTGAGTTTCTTTCGCATTCCGCATGCAGTCGAATTCGACAGTATCGCTGCTGATGTCAAGCAGAACAGACCAAAGTGTGGATGTTCTGCTTGTTCTCATGTATGTTCCAACACGTGGCAAAAACCGGTTTTGGGAAATTGGTTTGGCGTGAGTGCCGTACATTTCTCAATTTCTTGATTCTTTGCCGTCTTGTCGAATTTTCGTTTTGCCGACTGCAAACTGACAAATGGCAATTTCCTATTAGACAAATAATATGTTTGCTTGCTTTTAAATTTTATCAAATTAAGCGCAGTGCATTTTTCAAAAATTTTGCCTCATTTACCAATTTTTCATTTTTGTTATTTGCATATATGTATCTATATGATATATGTATCTTGATCAGAGAGAATGCAATCTTGTTCTTCTTCACTGTTTTGTGAAATTCCAACAGGAAGTTCAATGCGCTAGCAACAAAACTAGAAAGCCTCCATCCACAAAATCCAACTAAGCAACCGTCGGATTCGTCAGTATTATTTACTTTCGGGATGGATCTAATTCTCTTTTTCAAAAAGGTTTTTACCACGACATATCTTTTCTTCACTCGTTTTACTCTCTCTTTATTGAAATTTATTAAAAGACTCTCACTTCGAGTTTCACAACTATCAATTAATGCGTTAACCAAAAATTCCATCCTGAATCGCGTTCGTTAATGTAACCAAAGTTTCTGCAGCCAACCTGCAAACGAAATCAGCTGATCGGGCAGTGGGAACTGAAGTTGGCTGCACTGCTACTGTCACTGCACGAATTTACTGCATTTACGAACGTACCTAATGTCACAAGTTTATCATTTAAATTGTTGTCCAATAAAATTTTTAATATTGAATAACATATAATGTCTGCCGTTTCACCAGGTAGAGAAATAAAATCTAAAACTTTTACTTGTATACCATTTTCAGCATTAAAATAGCGAATTAGTGAAGGAAATGTTTCAAATCCTTATGATTTGACGCATCAGAGAATAAAGAAATAAAGTTAGTATTTTCTAACTCGTGCTTCAGAATATTCAATGTATACGGAGCAAGAACCTTTTTCACAATAGCTTCCGCTTTTGTTCTCGAACAATTTCTGAATAATTTTGGATGTACAGTCCATAGATAAAAAGCTTTGGTTGTGGAATATTGTGTGAAATGCGAATACAGCCTCGGAAATCGCCAGCTCCTTTTCTTTAGCACCAAAACCTACTTGTCGGAAATAGCCGGAAACTTTTGAGGATTGTGCCGCAGCATTTACAGCTTTTTTGTGTTTTTCAGAAGCTATGTGTTTTTGAATATCTCTGTTCCCACCAGATGTTATCGAAAAATTTGAAATACAAATATCACAATGAACATTCCCATCAACTTTGGATTTTTGTATAAATGGATGTTCCTTTGTAATCTCAACCGTGAGCTTGTATTTTCTTTTGGTCATCGTTTATGGAATGCTAAGGAATAATCGAAAATAATGAATTGATGTTTTATGTACACATATTAGAATAATTACAATGTTATTCTCATATTATTTTCAACTTTTCTCGCAATTCTTTGTCCGATTCGGATAGATAAAAATTTAGCTCCTGTTGTTCTCTTTTCTTCACGCTTTTTAATAATGGCATTTCTTTTCTTTCCGGTCTGGTCTTGCCAGATCACAATCTTTTCTCTCTTATTAGCTAGGTTTACATTTTTTCATTTCAGGGCTGTCATACATATTACAATAATAATATTGCTTACTCACAAATTTACTGTCTTCATGGTGATGGTGGTTGATATTTTATTGCAGAATTTATAGAATGCTGGACAAATTGGGGTATTTTGGGAAATGCTGGACGTTTTGACAGACAATTTTGCATGCTGGACAGTTCAGCCCAATGCTGGACGGATGGTCAGTTTATCCTAGTTCAAGTTCTGAGATATGCTTTATATATTTTAAATAGACCTCAGTACATTTCTATGATTATTACTTTTCTTTAAAAGTTGGTTTGTCCTTCATGTAGTAGGTAAATTGAACATGCTCAAAGTTTCTGTTTTATACCCACCACAGCATCGGCATTTCGCCGATATGATCTTATTTACATACATGTTCTTGCATTTTTTCTAAATGGTGTGCAATGGCGGGGTATAAATATCGCCCCAACTCGGGAACTTGGTAAAAAGCTATACTCATTTCTCATACCCACATTTAAAATTTGCGCCCGTGCTTTTTTTCTATTTTCCAGGGTGAATTTATCGATGGCGGCACCAACACGAAATTTTTGGAAAGCAGCATCGAATTTGTTCTGCAAGCACGCTCCAGTGGCAAAAAGCGCGACGGCATAGTGCACACTTTGCTCGCTAATGGTCAAGTCGTGCCGGAGGCTAAAATACAGGAGATTATGCAGGAGCCGGTGTCAATATTGTCAACTTAAGCTATTATGGCCGAGTTCTAATGGTGCGCGCGTGCGCCAGATTGCGCCAGTGCGTAAGCGAAAAAATTTTAAGCGCACTTGAGCTGTTCCAATGCACGGAATGCGTGCGCTCCAAAAAGAGCCACCCCATTTCGGCAATTTACAACTTGAGCAGTAAACATTCTTAAATAGTTTACAGAACATATTTCGTCCCAAGTTTATAGCTATATTAACTTTTAATATTGTGTATATATCGTTTAAACCTAATATTGATTGAAATAAGTACAACATAAAAATATATTCAGCTACCACACTTTTATTTCACACTGATGGCAACCACAAAGTGTGTATGAGAGCTGTAGATCATAGTGTAATAAATATCAAGTGAACCAGATAGATTGTCATACCTTACAATTGTCAAAAAATATTTTGATTTTCTTTTCTCCTTCTTCGTTATATGTATTAACCCATCCGAGACATTAGTACAAAAAAGTTACTCAACATTTTTACGTACCAAGCAATTTTTATTTTCAGTAATGAAAGTATTAATAACCGCACGTGTGTTACATTTTTTATAACCGCAAATGGTCCCAATCGCCGTTTCTTACTGCCTAAGATCTCCTTCTCCTCAAAATGGTTAGCGCAAACATGCGCTGAGGAAGAAAAGGTGATATTGCAGGCTCTTGACCGTTTTCGTCGCAAATATTCATCGTTAGGCACAGAAAACATCGGCATCTCTTCATCGTAAGTGCCTTTGCACAAATAACAACAGTTGGGCATTTTTATTTTTTTCTTTTTACTTTTTTCTTCAAACGCAAACTCAAACTGAAAACGGGTTAATATTTTTGACAATTATCAGGTATGACAATAGAATGTCATTTCTATCTGGTTCACTTGATATTTATTACACTATGCTGTAGATGAGCTGTCAGCGCAAAATGTGTGCAGCAAAAGTTGAAAGTTGGTCAACTTTCAGCGCTCTGCGCTCAGCGCGCCGCTCATTGGCACTCTCTTCATATGTTTGCACTAGTTCAACTTAGCTGTCAAAAATTTTCAGCGCAATGTGGCGCACGCACGCACCATTAGAACTCGGCCATTAATTACTCCTGCGGTTTCCAGTTAACAACACTTACATGTGTCTAAGATTTGTAAAAGTTTAACAACACTACTTTTTTTATTACTGCTATTTATGTAATGTGATGTAAGCGGCGCGTCCTCGCAAAGGAAAGAATTTTCCTAAGATTTTGAATAAAATGCTCAGAGATTGGTTTCAATGAATTACAATTTAAAATAGGATTTAATTATGGAAACAGGTAGCAGCGGAATTTGTGATGCCAAAAACATAAAAGAAAAAAGAAAGATAAGGTACGTTTTTCAAAGCAGCAAATTGGAGCAACAGCATCAACAGTGGTGCCAAGTTAAGTTGCTGCTGCGCTATCAGCTGATTCAAATGCTCTGCTTCTGCATGTTGAATGCGCAAACTTGCATTAACGAACGCGATTAAAGGTGGAAATTTTAGTAAAAGCAATTATTGATAGTTGAGGAAGAATAAAACGAGTGAAAAAGAGACTTGTCGTGGTAAAAAACTTGTTGAAAAAGAAAAAGAGATCGATTCCGAAAGCAAGTAATTACTTTGAAACAATAAAAAACTATCCAGATGATGCACTCCATCTTTATACAAGATAACAAACAAATTTTCATCCACTTATAATCAATTTTCTACGTTTCCATTTCGTGTTCTGTTACTCGCATCAGTAGAATAACTGATACGCTGGTTGCAGACATTTGCTGCAACAGTGCCAAACTGTTGCATTAACGAACGCGATGCGCAAAGCAGAGAAAGAGTTGTATTTTTCGAAATTTAGCAACCAAATACAAAACACGCACAATTTGCCGCTTTCATTGCATACCTTCGATAGCCTAGTGGTTAGAGCGTTCGACTAGCACGCGAGAGGATCTGAGTTCGATCCTCAACCGCGGTACTTTTCTTTTTTTTTGTGATTTCGATCCTCAACAGCAGTGCTAGTATTTTCCCAATTTTTTACTTTTTTCTTTCGTATTTGGCTTTAAAAAGTATTACAATACTTATTATTTACTTCTACAGATTACCACAAATAAATTTTCACTCGAAATTTCCAAAAATTTTGCGTTTAAAAAATCAAGCTCAAGTGAACGATTTGACAATTCATGTGAGTGAAAACGAAGCGTTGTGTCCAGGGTTTAAAAAACTGTCATAATAGCAACAGCACTAAAAATATGCTGTCGCTGTGCTGTGGACAGCCTTCCTTTTGCGTAAATGCTTTTTGCTATGCTTTGCTGCGATAATTTCGACAGCAAAGCCACAGCACGACAGAAATTTATTTTTCGGTTTGCTTTGCTGTTGCTGCGCAGTTTTTCAAAGCACAGTTACAGCGAAGCATTTTATTTTTGTTTGATTTCATGTGCTATTGCTTCGTCTGCGCAAAATGACAGTCACAGCAGCAGCTACAGCAAAAAACAGTCTGTCGTCCTAACTCGACTTAGGCGGTTATTATTTGTGACCACAGATATATTGTAACAGCGAGAGCAACAACAAAGCAATAGTCGAAAATTAAATTTTGGCTATTGCTGTCGGCTTTCATAGCAACCCGACAGCATATCTGCGGTTTTTTTTGCTATTGCTGTCGGCTTTGCTTTCAGCTGCGCTCATCGTCACAGCACAGCGAAAGCATAGCGGCGATTTTTTGTTTGATTGCTTTTGCTTTGGCTTTGCTGCTGTCACTGTTCGCAGCAACAGCATAGTCGAAGCAAATGAAATTAAAATTTTGAAGCATTTTCAAACGCTGGTTGCGTCAAAGAGTATGTTAATATAATAGAGTGCGCATCTCACACAAAATTTTGGCTGGAAAAATTTTGCACCGCGAGCTCAGCGGTAGAACCACGTTTCCTACTCATTTTGGCTCAGTCACTCATCCTCTCAGAGAACCGCTCTGCTTCAAGAAGTTCCAATCTCAAAGTAACTACAACCAGGGCAGCCTTCTGCGGGAAAACTCTACGATTTCATGGGAATTTTAACTCTTCTCCTACATATTCTTAACAAAATGCTGATGTTTTTTATTACATACATCATTTAGGAACTTAGTCATACTGTTTTTTTTGTTTTTCCATGTTTTTTATAACCATTATTTTTAATGAAAATGTGACTAAAGTGCTAATTCCCGTGGGAGAATTTTTAAAGCATTTCAGAGAGTTGTCTTTGACAGAGTTTGCACACCTGATCGCACGACTCAATCGCTTGGTTCGTTCGTTTTTCGTACTAAAATGAGGCGGACGAGCATTTTGGTGTTATGAATGTCGTGTGCAAGTGCTCTGTTGCATAGCGGGAGTTGAGCCAACAACAAATACATACAAGGAATCAGAGCCGAGCTCGTCTAGACGATTTTGCTTGTTTCTGTATTGTTGTTGTTGTTCATATCAAAACAATTCCTGAAAGAAAAACTGCTTTGGTTTGTGTGCTTCTTGTTCATGACCAATGCTAATTTTGGCGATTTGAAATTTGACTTTAATAAAAAGTTATTTGTCAACTACACTTTCATTAAAGTGATATCGGCGAGCAATAGGCAAAGATTATGATTGCTTTCCGATTGGGATTAGCCAGGACGATCCTTATTACTCCATTGCCAAGTTGACGCACAGCCTCCACGTTGCGTATGGTTAGCAGCTGGTTGACATCGGACCCTGTAAAATATAAGGCTAACATCACCGGGATACTCAAAACTAACAACATGCGATATCTACTACACCTGTCATGTGGAAAGGCAAGCAATCTGATGTGAATTCGTGGTTAGTCTGAGGCTACATAGCCTTGTCTCCCGGTTCAACCCTGTGAACAAAAGACTGCATACAATACGTGTACGACTGCTGCCCGTCGCACGGCCATAACATTGTCCTCGGGGATTTCAACGGAACGGTAGGACGAGCAAGTTTTTGGTCCAACAGTTTGACAGTTCAGCCTCCACGATACCACTTCACAACGGCTTGAGGCAGATTGACTTCGCCGCGGCGCGAATTATGGTAGTAAGTAGCAGCAGATTCAAACCCCGATATCCATAAGGCATGCTTTAATTGTACATACTAGACGTGCGTCCGTTCCAAGAAGTAAATATCGATAAATATCTTGTTGCAGCCAAAGTTCGAATGCGGTTATGCAGAGCGGAGGACATGCGCTCTGGTACATATTGAAAGCTGGATGTCGCAAAGCTACAATCACAACAGACAGCCTAGGCCTACTTTGGTCAACACTCTAATGTACTCAGCCCATTATTCCCGCACGCCGATGACGCCGGCGGCCTCCTTCCTACTCTTGGCGCTCTACCGCGGAGAGCGTCTTTGGTTTCCACTGCCGGGGAACCAATGGTGCGACGAGGAGTGTCGCCAGGCCACCGCAGCGTAGAATGCCACCTACAGAAGAACCCTGCGGGCGGCTGCAATGCAAGCCATGCGAGGGCTTTACCGGGTGATGAGAGGGGCAGAGCGGTGTCTTTTCAGACGCAAGAAGTGGGAACAGGAACAGAAGGATTTAAGACTGCAGCTTGTTTTCGAGACGAAAACGGCAATCTGGTAACCAAGGCTATGCACTTCTCCACCTTGTTCGCCGGCGATGACACAAATTGTGCCAACGGAGGCAGGTTCCCGATACCACCAATCAACGACGACGATGTTGACATACCATCGCCTAGCTAAAACGAAGTCGAGGTCGCAATCCAGCAACTCAAGAATAACAAAGCGCCGGCTGCTGATGGCCTGTCCGCAGAGTCGAACAAGACTGGGGGTGATAAGCTTGCCACATACACCAGCTCTGCAGAATATGGCTAGATGAGAGCATGCCCAGCGATTGGAATCTTGGTGTGTTCTGTCCTGTGCTAAAGAAAGGCGACCCGACAGTCTGCGCTATCTACCGGGGTACCAGTTTAAGGCTATTTTCGGTAGCCCGATACGGGATTGTCGGTACGCTGCAATATCTCAGCTCGGTATCCTTGCTAAGCTGGTGAGGTTCTGCAGGATGACGTTGAGTAACACACAAATCTCCGTCAAGATAGCAAAGGAACTCTCTGATCCTTTCGATACCGTGAAGGGGCTTCAGACAAGGCGATCCCCTATCCGGCGACTTCTTCATCTTCCTGATGGAGAGCGTACTACGGAAAGCCGATATGCATCGCAATGGACCTATTTTCTTCAAAAGTGGCCAGCTACTGCCGTATGCCAGGATGTCAGCTTGGAGATAAAGAGGAGAATACCTCTTGCCAATAGGTGTTACTATGGACTCTATAGGCATGTGAGAAGTAGAGTAAACAAAACTGACATTCTACAAGACGCTTATCATCCCCACATTGCTGTAAGGCGCTGAATCGCTGAAATGTTCGAGAGGAAAGTGCTCCTGCCCGGATAAACCACGAACTCTACGCCGTAATTGACATAGTCAGTCGTATCACCATCCAGCGGTTTCATTGGCTGGGTCATGTTGCGGGAGGCCATGCCTAGTGTTGTTCCGATACTAATGAGTATGAGTAAGTACTCGAGTACTCCTCTCAATACTCGAGTACTTTTTGTACTCGATGCTTTTATTCAAGTACGAGTACGGGTATCGAGCACTTATGCCCGTAATTTCAACGAATAGATAACTACGTAGGTAACTAACTAGTAGATATCTTTACCTATCCGGTAAAATTGGTTTGGTAATTTCAAGGTTTTTTTTACCTAAGTGTTTGAACACAAGAGATAAAAGAGAAATATGGCAACATTGTTGTTTACTTTCTTTGAAATGTCAAAAATATTAATTCAAAAATTTGTTTGTTTTGTGTAAATATTTGAAAAAAAAATTTAAAACAGTTAAGCTTCTACACAAAAATGTCGCTTAAAGTAAATAAAAGAAGTCCTAACTTCACTGAGGGCGAAAAAATGACTTTAATAAAGCTGGTGGAACAATACAAAAATGTGTTAGAAAATAAAAAGACAGACGCAGTTAGCAACGAAAAAAAAAACAAGGTTTGGGAAAAATTGACGCAGAAGTTCAACGCAACTAGTGGAAGATCTCCACGTGAAGCGTCCAATTTGCGGTCAAAGTATGATGACCTGAAAAAGATTCTTCGAAAGAAAATGGGTAGGGGAGAGGGGGGTACCTTCGTCTACTTTTTTTTGAAGGCCTGTATTTCAGAAGGTAATGAAAATATTTAAAAACCGATTAGACTGTTACAATACCTCATTATTTAACAATAAACTGTTATACTAAAAGTTCTTTAAAACGTTCCGTTTGTATTATTTTTTTCATGATTAGTAAAAAAAGTCATTTCGCTGAATGTGCCCCCATGCCAGGGTAGCTTCGGCATTTGGCGGGGCACTTTCGGCATTCACACTTGAAGGTACCATAAGGTAATACAGAATCTTGTTTAGGCTAGATAAGACATGCTTTTGGTTACATAACACGTTTTTATTATATTTTGCATTAAAAAAATATAAAAAAATCATGTTTAAGAGCTTCAAAAAAAGGTAGTTATTGTAAAATATTTTTTATAAATTTTTTTTTTTATATATAAAGTTTAAAGTGCTGAGATCGACCCTATTATTAATTTTGTGTGGTTACGGGAGGTTTAAGCCAGGTTCGATAGTCTTGGAAGCCTCAACTCGATTTCGATTTTTAGTACCTGTGAAGTTATATTGACGAATGTGCCCCATGAAAAAAAGACGAGTCCAACCTGGTGTCACTTTTTTTTCTTTTTCTTTTTTTACTCCTAATTTCAGTGTTTTATTTTCACATAAAACACTTTTATTTACACAATAATTAGTATTAAAGTAATACTAATACAATTTTGTTCGAAACAATGATATAAATACACCACAAACTTCTTACGTTACCGACCTGAAAATTCGGCAAGTCCGCTTTTACACGATGCGACTCGGCCCCGGCGATTTTTTCGCATTCCGCTTTGAAATCGCGCATAGCTTTTACACGATGCGACTCGCTGGTGTCGAGCATTTTGACACTAGAGTTTGCAGCTGGTTTTATTTGTGTAATTTGTAAACATTTAAAGCACTTATTCCACTCTTTGCTCATTTTATTCTTTATATTTACTTTTATGCGTAAAGTTCTGTAAATTTTTCAGTTTATTTGCAATACGTATTCACTCGATTTCAAGTTTTAATTTACAGTCGACAGCGCGAAGCGCGAAAACGAATAAAGAGGAACGTCAGAAAATCAGAAAATCGCAGCACAATCGCTGCCCGAGCGATTTTGCGCGTTCCCCTGTCGTTTCACCCCTCTTTCCTACATTCTTCCGTGTCTCCGGGGCCGAGTCGCATCGTGTAAAAGCGGACCAACGAAGCGCGAAAACACAAAATCAAATGTAACTTTATCAGCTGTTCAGATAGAGATGGCAAACTTTGTGAGGGATATTTATACTAGTTATGGGTTAGATTTTACTAATAAACAGTAATGTCCGATGACTCCTTCATACCGAAATCGCCTTTGACGGATGTGCCCCAAGGACGAAGGTACCCCCCTCTCCCCTAATAATCGCAGCAAAATGTACGGCACAGGTGGTGGCACAGTAAAACTATCAAATTTGTCATCCGAAGAAGAAGTGCTGTTATCATTAATAGGACCTTCGACATGTGGGTTGGAAGATCGTGGAGGTGGTGACACGGAATTCATTTCTAATGTAAGTTCAACTTGAGTAAATATTTACGGCGCGAATAGTTACAGAGACCTATTTGTATGTATTCTTAATTTTATTTATAGAAAGAAGAATCGAATGATTCCGATCTAAATGTGGACACAACTGTAGATATTTTATTTGACGAAAGTGAAGATGAACAATCATATCGACCAAGTGATGCTGTTGATATTTTGAAGCGTTCACTGCCACAAGAATTAGCCAGCGACAATGTCCTAAGTGATTGTGAATATGTAGAAGTAGAATACCCTTCACTTGATAGCTATGAAAAACCCAAAAAGCGGAAGCGAGATAATGATAAACTTGATGATTTGATAGATGAATATGCAGATCTTAAAAATGAGAGAAAATTTCTTATATTGGAGCAGACTAAATACTATAAGGATAGAAATAAAAGGGAAAATTAACTGTTTCAAATGGATATGGAAATTAAAAAGATTGAAAAAGAGGAGGAAGAAATGAAATTAATCATTCTTAAGGAAAGCAGAGTAAAACCTATGGTTTGAGCTATAATCTTTATTTCTATATGTACTTTAGTTTATTTTTTTCTCTATTTCAATTATTTTTTTTTATATTATCTGATATTATTCTTGAATTGAACTTGAATTGAAACTTGAATTGAATTGTTATGTTATTTCAATTATTTATTAATAAATATTTGTAAATCTAATTTACAACGAACCAAAATAATTTATTAATGTATTTCTTGTCGTATTAGTGTAGTCTTGATTCAACGTATAATTCTGTGGCATTCTAGTCATACTAATTTCATAGGTATTTCTCTGTTCAATACTTTCAAAGGGCGGTACTTTGTCGGAGTTTTTTCGGCATATATTATGTAAAATTGATGTTGCAATAATAATATCTTGAACGGTCGGAAGGTTGACTCTCAATCCCATTGAAAGAATAGGAAATCGGCGTTTCCAAACCCCGAAACATCTTTCAATTAAATTCCTTGTTCGAATCTTGGATTCATTGTACAATTTTTCCGCAGAAATTCTAGGATTATCTAATGGTATCATAAGGTATGTTGATGATGAGTAACCTGCATAACCACCGTCTCCAAGAATCAGTTGATCATCGCGTGACCCAGATTCGAACATGTACTTTAATCTGCTGTTGTTAAATATTGTGCTATCATGCGTTGACCCCGGCCAGCGGGCATTAGGTAGGTATCGGCTCGGAGTATGCGTTGACAAAACTTTTTTGCAAAAGCGTTACAATGTTGCCTTGCCTAAAATTTTTTTTACTTACCATAAGTTTTGCCTCCAATTTATTACTAAAAAATTGAGTCTGGCAACTATTATCTATTAAAAAAAAATTGTGCAATGTTACCAATCATGTACATATTTTTGATTGCTAGGTATTTTCATTATGATTAGCATGCACGGCGCCGCCGTGGCTCAGTTGGTTCAAACCCTAGCGAGTGTGCGACAAGAAAGCTTATCCTAGACGTAAGAACGCGTTGGAATTCGACTTTTTATATGTTGAACTTGCTCGAAGCTACTTTTGCGTCGTGGGATCGTCTATGTTCTGCAAGCGGTTGTTTTCTAAAGCGGGAGCTATAGTTTCCCAAAAGAAAAAACGTCTTTCACCGGCTCATATCGACAAACTTCTCTTCTAGAGTGGTATTTCAGAATCTGAATTTTTCAATTAAAGGCTCTGCTTTTGTATGCTACATGTGCCTATATATTTATTCATATAAATAAAAAATAAATAAATTGTTCTGTTTAATAAAATTCCATAGCCCAATTCACAATCTTGTGCAAATTTTTCAATTAAAGGCTCTGCTTTTGTATGCTACATGTACCTATGTATTTATTCATATAAATAAAAAATAAATAAATTGTTCTGTTTAATAAAATTCCATAGCCCAATTCACAATCTTGTGCAAATGGTCTGGGATTTTTGCAATTGACAGTTTTGTAGCAAAACTACAGTAGTTTTGACAGTAGTTTGCTACAAGACTGTCAATTGCAAAAATCCCAGACCATTTGTACAAGATTGTAAATTGGGCTCATATGTTTTAATGAGTACAATACGAGTAAGTATCGAGTACTTGACCTCGATATTTTCTTGGCATCGATACTTTTTAACAATACTTTTTTTGAGTACTGGAATGGAGTACTAGGCGGTATCGGAACAACACTAGCCATGCCTCCGATGGAAAGATCAAGTAGAGGAGGTATTGAAAAATGGAGAAGGTGCGCCTGGAAAGAAGTCCATCAGGTCGTAACCCGGTAACGAATTGTTATTGGCAAATCAAGAAGAAGATTTTTCTCGCCGATTTTGACGTATTCTTTTTGCAAACTCTGTTCCCATTTCGAAAAAGCGATTTTATTTAATTCCCTTTACTTCTTATGAAGTTCCCAATAGGTTACCCTGCAGTCGGTTTCCCCTGAGTGGCGGTTTATTCTGGAAAAAAAATCAAGGCAAACGTCCACCGCCACTACTCCTCTTTTCCCCCACCCACTAACCTATGATTCTTTTCTAAACCAACAAGTGCTTTGCACGTACAGGGGGCATCCCCTACGTTATATACGTTCTCTTTTCTCACGTTAATAAAATATCGGAGACAAAATCACCGTAAAATTAACGTGCGTAAATTGGAACGAATAGCAAGCTATTGAAAAAAAAACCTAAATATTCCGAAATATTTTTGATAAAGAAGTTTTGTTGCCTAAATTTTAAATTCATACGATATCTCCATCAAATAAATCAAACTTCGTCCACAGGCGATTAAATCGTCAGGTGGTTTATCTCGTTTCACAAAAGCATGAGAATGTAAAAAGCAAACAAAGAATCGCCACCACTTCTGTACCCGTCCTAATCTCACGAGAGTCGAAAGAATCGAGCTTCCATATTTTCGATGAAAAAATTACAACTGAATGACAGTAAATTGTAACCATAGCGTTAGAAACAGAGCTGAAGGGCTCAAATACCATTTTCCCGCAATAAATTTAAAGTTGTTTGATTTTTGTGTTTCTTAATTAATTTTTTGTAATTAATTTATTTAACTATTGTATTTTTCGCATATACATAAATGCGAAAAAAGTGAAATTGCAAAAACCTGTGGGAATCGTTAAAGTTCATTTACGTAACTATGCATACATGCATGTATGTATGGGGTAGTGTGAGACTGTGTGTGTGTGTGTGCATAAATAACCTTGACTCAGCATATCAATATAATTTGTTGTTTTGCATTTTAATATAATTTGCTTGTATTTCACAATCTGTATTTGAAATAACACCTCTACGCGCTATTGCAGTTCTTTTTTATTTACTTCGTTTTTTTTTTATAGTTCTTTGTTCAATTTTAAATGTCTTAATGCATTTTTGCCAATTAGAGCATATTTGTACGCTACAACTGAATTTACAATGCAAATTTAATAACAAAAAACACACACGTACGCAACACACAAATATTTATGACATTAATAAAATAGGCAAACGATTTCACAAAAACGTAGAGAAATATGTATGGTCCATAATATTTGGGTTACAAAACTCCAAATTGAGAGAAGATGTTACAATTAGTCATACCAGTTCGAAAATGTATACTTAATAGCGACAGAAACATAAAAATAGCTGCATTTGTAATACAAATTCAATCGTTATAGTGATATATATATATATAGGCATATAATAAAATCGTATAATAATAAAACTGTTATAAGAATGTTTTGTTGTTGACTTAATTGTTTGTTAAACGATTTGCTTCGATTTTAAAAATTACTTTAGAATTTCATTTTCAAATTTCTTTTTTTATGCGCTTACTTGGCTTAAATGCCGCCGCTCGCAATCTATGTAGCACATTAAAATATAAATGTACAATGTACATACATGCATATGTATGTATGTATATGCTTGGTTTAATGCATTTTCATGCGTGTGCATGAGAGAGTACCTATAACTTTAAAAAATATTTTTGTAGTATCATTTTAAGTACATTCGGAATGTCTCGGTCTTATACAACAAATAGTTTGCATTTGATTATTTGTTTATTTAATTATAAAAGTCATTTTACATAATTCTATTTGTATGCAGTTAAAATATGCAAACTATTTTTGTTAATTTAAAAAAGAAATAAATTAGATACACGATAAATTTAGTACAATACAGTTTTACGACGGATTTTAAATGAAATACTTAGATTTTTCACAAGCACTTACACAGCACATTCAATTTCACTTCCTTTTTTTCTTCTTCAATACTTTTGTGTCCACTTGCTTACAGTCCCATTCAATTTCTTCTGCTACTCTCTGCCTCTTCGGTATTTCTCTCTCCTATGTCTCTAGCCATTCATATAACTTTCGCAAGTTCCGTTTCTTTTTCCTATTATACTTTAGTATTTCCCTGTTCTTTATCGCTTCCTTATCGTTTCATTCTATAGTCATTACGATTTCATGTTTACACTTTCGTCTTCTTCTTTCTCCTACTACTGCTGCCTGCGTGTCTTTCCCTATTCCATGTTTTTGTGATTTTTTTGACATGAAAGTGCTGTAAAACTTTTGCACGTGTTAGTTTGTCTTTTATGAAGTTTAGTACATTCCTTAATTTCGATTTATTTTGCATGCAGTTTTAAATAAAAAGCACATTCAAAGTGTTGTAGCTAAGGTCTTTGGAAGTTTTAGAACTTAAGAAATTGAGAAGTTGTATAGTTCACAAAGTTTTCGATTAAAACTCACAAACAATAGGGGTATTCCTTATCCGGAGCGAATATAAAAGCAAAAGCAAAATTTTTCTTTTGCATTTTTATAATCGGGAACGATCGATTGTGAAATCCCTACAAATGTTTTTGTCAAACAGCTGTTTTATTTGAGTGTTCAAAAAAATGCCACGAAAGAGCGAAAAACAACAATTAAGCGACTTCTTAATTGAAAATGCAGC
Source organism: Neria commutata (assembly GCA_963457695.1). Lineage (NCBI taxonomy): Eukaryota > Metazoa > Arthropoda > Insecta > Diptera > Micropezidae > Neria > Neria commutata. The sequence continues at coordinate 25,824,489 of OY735247.1, forward strand.
AAATGAAATCATGGGTAAATATTAATAACACCAATAAGTGCGACTTTTCAAGCTGGCAACTATGCTCATATTTTGCATCAAATATTTTCCACTAAACGCAATGGATTTTGGTCTAGGAAAATTGTGACTTTAATGCAAAAGCAAACCAGTGTGTTTTGTTGTTGTGTATGCAAAAGGTGGAAAAATATTTTGCTTTTGCTCTTTTGCAGGACCAATTGCACCGGATAGGGAATACCCCTAATATAAAACATTTTAAGGTGGCAGAACCGAATGAGCCAACTCGCAAATTTTGAAATCAGTTTTATCCGAATTAGAAGCATGCCAGAAAATTCGAATACGACACGAAATAAAACTGCACACAATAAAAGGATATTAATTGGTCATTTTGTAAGTGATACTACGGAATTGAGCAAGTATTCATTTAGAATTATATTAGTTAGTTGCTTGTCTTTTCTTGCGAAGTGAGCATCAGCAAGTTCCACATTTCACTTTCGCCCGCAATAAATATTTGATTCGTTCTCAAATCGGTTACGATCGAAAGTGAAATCCGGAACATGGCAGTATGTGTGTGAGTGATAAATTTAGATAATATACTTCTATGACAGCAGTAAATATAACAGCATTCATATCATCGCATAGTTCGCCTAAGAATGTAAAAGTTTACTTTTTTGTGATGATCATTTATATTTCATAATTTTTTAGTTTCAAACTTGCATTGTATATAGAGCTAAAGTTTCTGACTTTCTGTCTTTTTTGTTTACGTTCCAAGTCGTCAATTAAAAACCTTTGCTTACATGCGCGCGCGCATCACTACTTAGTATGTCTTTATATATGTATGTTAATTTATTTATATTATGTATTTAGACTAATTGCTTTGCCTGCTTGTTACTCTCTTTCTGACTGTATATTCATGTTGTTGTTCAACATTCTTGTCGTTTCCCTTCACTAATAGTACTATGTATTTGCTTTTGTGAAGTAAAGTTAGTAAAGTATAAGTTGGGTTCTAGTAGTTGGTTGTTGTTGTTCGTTATGTTGTTATACGATAGTTGTAGTTGCAGCAAACATGCCGTTGTTAAGTCTAGTTTACAAGTTGGAAATGTCCTCTTTTTGTGGGTTATTAAAAGTTTTTGTTTTATAATTTCTATTAATTGCGTCGAATGTGAAGAATTGGATAATTGTAAACATGTTAAATTAATCAGCATGTCAAAACAAACGTTGGAGCTATTAGTCAAATATTTAGGTAAGAGTGCAAAGTATGTATGTGTTTTTGAGTGAATATGTAAAATAGCTTGTCAGAATTAAGTTCGTTCAAATTACAAAAGTTTCCAAAAGAAGTGTATGCGTGTGTGTTAATCTACCGATGTAAATATTTAATCTTTGCCTGTATTTTGTGACTCTTGTGTTTCAATAGAAAATGTTCCTTCTATTTTTTTTTTTAGTACATATTGTTTTGCATTTGCGTGTGTAGTTTGTGTGCATTTTTTTCTTAATCTTCTTCAGCGTGTTGTTGCAATTGCATACGTAATCTTATGTGATTGCTGTTGTTGTAGTCGTTATTGTTGTTTTTCTTGTTGCAGTTGCATTTAATTTAAAGGAAGGCAAAACATGTGCTGCAGTAAACTTTTATTATTATTCGCAATCGGTTGATTATTATGATTGTTATTGTTACCGTTTTGGTGTGGCTGCTGCTGCTGCTGCTGCTGTTGATAATATTGTTCATAATTATTATGATGATTGTTGAAGTTATTCGTTAAATTATTGTTTCTTGTGGTTGCTGTGGAAGTGGATATTGTTGAGTTGTTGACAACTGCCGCTGATGTTCCAACTGCCGTTGAGGGTGCATGCAAATGCAAAACACTACTTAAGTCCTCAGCAACCGAGTCATAGTCACTGGAATCTTCACCATACAACTGCAAAGATGGAGCGGGTGCAGATGTAGACTCGATTCGCAATTAAAATAAACGCACATACCGGGTGACAACAATAATAAAAGCAGACTCATAAAGCAATATACGAGTACATTTTATGATGAATGCACAAAAGAGCTAAAAGTAGAATCGGTGTCCGAGTACGGATGCAAACGATACATCTAAAAGCTTTATGTTTTTCTTCAACATCGATCTTATGCAAAAGTGTAGAAATCTTTGCATCGATGCTTTTCAGTAAGTACAATGTTTCAAGCTTGATAAATTTTTCATGTTCGTCTAAAAACATTTTATTCTAACGTAATAACTTTTCCCAATTTTCATACCACTTCCTTTTACGGACGGTTACTAATTACAAGCTTTTATGATATCTTTTTAAGGCGACTATTTCATCACAAAAAATGTACCCGGAAAAACATTGACATTGATAGCAATAGTTTTGGACAGATCGAACGTACGTTTTTTACGTCGATGTTGCATCCGAATACCGGAGTGGCTGAAAGCCCGTTGCATTATTGCCTCACCCTGTGTGCTTACTACCACAATCAATACAATAAATGACTTACACGCATATTATAAGGATGCAAATCACATGACTCGTGGTGTCAGACGCAATCCTCCAATGACATTAGCAATGGATTCACATATTCGAAGCCTTCGAATTCAGACTGATCGATTTTGTCAATAACGCGACTGTGGAGAAAAAACGAAAACAACAATAAAATATCTTAATAGACACTGCACAATATTTGTACTTTCAACAGTTTTTAAATTTTATCAAATATTTTAACAAATTTGCTGCAGCTGCATTTTACAGAAATATTTCCAAAATGCTACTAGTCATAAAAAAGCAAGATCGCAAGAAAGATACGATAAAAAACTACAAGGCTCAAAAACAGCTTAAGTATCACATAAAACTAGGGAAAGAGAGAACACACAATGGAATACTTACTCATCGTCGGGTGTCAACTGTACAGCTTCTTCGGTAAATTCGGGCGGGAAATTGGCTAAGTCCCTTTCTGAGTCTAAACGTGGTTTGAATGGTGGCGAAACTTGTTTACGTTCAAGCTGATCGATAAATTGATTGGTTGATTGATTTAATGCATGAGGCGCAGAGTAGTACAATAGTTGCGATAGCAGAGTAGGCAGAGAAAATGCGGAAAATAAAAATTAAAAAAATAAATCAATATTATATTATTTAAATATAAATAAAAAACGCAAATGCATTTAACAATATTTTTAGTTTTCAAATGCAAATGTGTAATAAAGATGATGTTTGGAGCTTATGTCGTTTTGCCGAATTGTTGTTGCAAAATAAACGCATTTTTTACAATCTAGGGGTCATGATTTGAACTTATTTGTAATTGTGATAGTGATGTATGCGACATACCGTTTCTTTTTCGAAGGTATTTCCGTTTTAGAGCGTCATTTCTATACTATAATTTGTGACTATCAGGCATATTCTTAATTTCACATTCACTCGAAACTAATCATAATTAAATAAAACTAAAAACTAGTAAGGAACAGACAGAGTAATCCTAATAGAACTGTATATATAAAATATTAATATCTGGCCGTTGCACAACAGAAACAATTGCTATATTCAAATAATCGCCTCTATGGTCCACGTTCACTTTTAGAAAATTTAAGAGTGATCTTAACAACAATGCTGTGGCCAAATATGAATACTCTGATGAATATATAGTATGTACTATAGACTAGATGACCCGGCGACCTTCGTACCACATAAAATTGATTTGATCGTGACTTTTCATAAGCGATTATTAATCCCTATGTACAATCCTCAAATACAGTGTGCGTTGGACGATTGGGTGATATCATGCCCAAATACGATACACATTATTATATGTCTTTTATCATAATCAACGTCTCATTTCTGCAGTCATTTGTAATGTCGGATTTAAACTTTGGCAACGAATACGATGCAAAATATTATCAGACAGATCGTCTTTATATTTGACCCACAAATCATTCGGATTCGAAGGGAAACATTTGGATATGATAATCGTGCGAATTTTATGCAGTGCTGAAGATATGACGGAATCTTTCAGCGGATCACAAATGCCCATAAACGGTTCTCAGTTGTTGAAACGACGTCGGACCACGAACATTCAACAACAACAAAAGAAGATAGTAACATTCGTCATTATTTGGATGACAGTGTAGCTGTGACCCAGAGCCTGTGAAGCAAATACATTTGGATGTCCTTCAATGGCGTTCCTTGCTTCCGACGCTGAAACAATTTATATGATCCATGGCATTTCAGCATACAGCTTGACAAACTGAGAAGAAGCTTGTCAATGTTGTCGACGGTGGCCTTGCCACTCTGTCCGCTGCGTTCTCTGGATTGAAATACATTGGTTGTCCGTTTTCCAGATGCACTGTCAAACCTACCGACTGTAGTGTCTTTCGTTTATCGCAAAGGAAAGGATGCGCCAAATCGCCTCGTTGATGCTGACATAGCGACCCCTTTGATATTGAGATATTTCGTCGTTTGCATTTTTCACAGCGAAAAGAGCCATATAGCCTTTGTTCACATATTTGAATATGTATTTCATCGACTTGACGGAGTAACATTGGTGTGCGCCTTAAAAGCCTATGGGAGGTACCACGCCCGTTCTCCAATGCCCATCCCAGTTTATTAGTAGAAATACATTACCAAATAGTGACTGCATACCGAGTTTCATTGACATTTCATTGTGTGCCTATTATTCCGAACACCACTGTATGTATATACGTTAATATATTCTTTAAATAATATTGCTTTCGCCTTGTCAGCAGTCACTTTTCACAAACAAACAATTCCTCAGCAGCATATATCTTTCTTGAGAAGAGCAGTGTTACTTTGCACATTTTCAATTAAATGTTGCTAAATTTCTTGGGACACGCCAAAGAAAATGCCTTAATTTTACATTGAGAAAATTAAATCCCCTAATTAAATGACAGTTACAACTTTAATTGGTATTGTGAAAGCCAACATTACTTAATTACTAGTACGACTAAACGGCCTTTTCTATTTTATTATTGCGCACGAAAATCAGTGAAACGAATTTTTATTATAAATTCGACTTAAGTTGAAGGTTGACAAACGATTTTGGCTCCCCAAGTCACTTTCGATTAGACTCTAATAATTACCTGCCCTAAGGCAAATCTGGATCTTATTTCAATGAAATTTAATTAAAAGTGGAAACTAAAAAAGCTACTGGCATTAATCTTCTTTTCACTTAAAATTTAAGTCTAGTTAGAAAATGTAATTACAATTTTAGAAAATTACATTAACTATAAATTTGCAATCACAAAAAAATAAATTATTAGTGAAAAAAGGAAAGAAAACTGCAAACAATATCAAACGAACAAACAAAACTCAAAAAATATAAACATAAGTACATTCACATGAAGTTGAGGGTAAAGAGTTAGAAAAGGCATACATTTGAAATCGCTGTAGAGCAGCAACACAACCAAGCACACACTAACTCTCTCGCTGCACTTACGGATCATCTGGCGTCAATTCAGCCGGTTGTCTGGTAAATTGAAAGTCAAAATTTGTAGTCATGTAGGGATCGCCGTGATCGAAAGTTGGTATATAAGGCGGTTGTACTTCCTTTTGTGCAACCTTAAGTATATTTGATTTTCAGATATTAATTTTTATATTTGCTAGTCACAATTACAATTACAAATAAAGTGGAATCAAAGAAAGAATCCTAGATACTTCTAGAGAATTGACATTGGAGGGTTAAACCAATAATTAATTTATTATATTTTAATTAATAATAATTAAATAATTGATTGGCGCAACAGCCCGTGTGGAGTTAGGCCTAGCTTTCATTAACTTGTGTGTGCTTCTTATATTTTACACAAATTAACGGGACCTACATATAACCGAATCTGAACGGGTTGAGAAGCTTTCTATGGCAAAGAATATTCTCGGACAATCATCGCGAGAAGTGGCTCCGCGCAAAGAAACAATTTGAAAAACAAATTTTCTTTTTATTAGATGATCTGAGACCGCTCTTGAGCCCAGGCCTCCTCGCATCAGCGACCAAGCACTTGCCCACTGAGCCACCGCGGCGGTATATTTTAAATACTATGCATAAAACGGCACAGGCTATGATGTTTTTTGCTATTTTCTTATCCTGTTCATTATCATCAATATTTTCACATGTACAATTGCTTAGAATATTTCGTACAGCACCAACAGACAACAACTTCCAGCTTTCAACTGCACGATAGCCCAACAAGCACTCACCATTTCCCAATCGATGCTCTTGAAGAATGGATGATTTACAATGTCCATGAATGCAGATTCGCGATGGCAGCCCAAACGATCAGCTGGATTTTTGTTAAGGAAACCTTTGAGCACGGATGCAGCTTTAACGCTCAGAGAACGCGGTATACGTATGGTCTTCTCCAATATAACTTGAAAGAGATAATCCTCGGTATTCTATGAGGACAAGCAAAAAATGTATTATTAAAAAGAACAGGTCATTTTACAACAGCAGTCAAATACCTGATCGGGATTCTCGGAGGCGCCGGCTATATCGAACGGACTGCGACCGGCCAACATCTCGTAGAGTAACACTCCCAACGCCCACCAATCTACTGAGAAACCATAATCTTCGCCGCGCAGTATCTCCGGGGCAATATAATTGGGTGTGCCACAGAAAGTGGACGTGGTATCGCCGGGGTGTATGCCCTCCTTGCACATGCCGTAGTCGGTAAGCTTGATGTGGCCCTCATGGTCGAGCAAAACATTGTCCAGCTTCAGATCGCGATAGATGATGCCCTTTTCGTGCAAGAAGTTTAGCGCCAAACTAATTTCGGCCGCGTAAAAGCGTGCATGTTCCTCGGGCAGGCGACGTTGTCGCTGCATGTGAAACATCAAGTCGCCGCCGCGTACAAACTCAATCACGAAGAACAAACGCGACGGCGTCTGGAAACAGGAGTGCAATCCCACAAGGAAGGGGTGATTGGAGGCCGTCTCGAAAACGTGCTTCTCCGTCTGCACCCAGTCGATGTCCTCATCATCGGTTACCAGCGCTTTCTTGATGACCTTCATAGCGTATATGCGATGCGTCTTCTTCAGCTCGACCATTAGCACCTTGGCGTAGCTACCGCGTCCAATAACGCGTATCAGTTCGAAGTCGTTAAGGGAGTACTGGCGCTGCGTACCCGCCTCCAACTGCTCCTCGATGTTTTGATGCTGTTGCTGATCGTGCTGCTCTAAAACAGCCATAGTGTCGCACGGATCGCCAATGCCGACACTAATGCTGCTACCGCTCAGCGGTGGCGGATAGTCGGGCAGCGGCGGTAGCACCTCGGGCAGCTGCTCGGCAAAGGCGTCGTCGCGTTCCTTCACCAATGGCTCTACATGCTCGTTGGTGCAATGCTTCTGCACCAGCTTGTGGCATTTTTTGTGTACCAATAACTTGCACTGTATGCACTTGAAACCCTGGCGTCCCAAACCCCAGATGCGATCCTGACAGTATGCGCAGAAAGCGCGCTGTTTTGGAGAAAGGGAACATATGAGAGGTGTAATTTTTAAGTTTGCTAAAGCACGAACTTACTCTATTGAAACGCTTGGCTTGGAAAATGTGTCCGTTGACGCGATACAATTTGCGCCACCTGCGTGCTCCACGTCTGTAGATACTGCCTACAATTTAGAGCAAGGTAAATACAAGTTTGCGGTTTCTGGTCGCAAGCTATAAATTAATATTAAATATTAAGGCATATACGTACGATCTTCGCCATCGCAGGACATTCCTGGTGCTGAAGGAACATTTGGAAAAACTGAAATTTTAAATGCAAAAAAAACATTGAGAACTATTACAAAAAATATGAATCCGAATAAATAAGAATTAAAATCCCATTTGCAAAAAAAAAATTATATAAAAATTATTATTTTGAGAAAACACATTTTCATTTCAAGGGCAACAGTTTTTAGGTTATTTCAATTAGCTTTAGCATTTTAAAATGATTGCTTAGATGGAGAAACATTGCAACTGCTTTTCTTCTTTGGTGGCTAAAAATACTTTAGTTATTTCACTTAAATTCAAAGGAAACTACAAAATGCACAGGAATTGGCTAATTCGTAATCTCTACACATTTTCATCGAAATCAAAACAATCAAAATCGATAAGATAAATTGATTGTCCATATTCAACTATTAATGACATATGCGTAAATAAGCTGAGTAAGCACTGTACCCCGACATGAACAGATATACAGTTATCGTATCTCACAGTTTCATTCTTTAACACAAAATGAACGAACGAATCGTAGAAATCACATCAAAGGACAATGTTAAAAATGCCTGACGATAAGATCAAAAAGTTATTAATATATATAAGGCAAAATGAGTCGAAGCTGACCTCTCTTATTATATAGAGAATGGTATTACACACTAAGGTACCATAAATATTGCTGGAGGCGCTATTAGCCACTTACAATTTGATATCAGATTGACATTTTTTTCGTTCGTAATGTCCTTGTTATAGTGTATTTTATGTTTCGTTAAGTGCAAAGAGTAATGTTTCGTCAATTTTTAAGTGCCGATAGCTTCGTGTGCTAAAATTTATCGTCGAAAAGCGATAAGGTGATTTGATGTGATTTTTTAAGGTTAAAACAAAAATTTTGAGTATTTTAAAATTACAAAGTAGGTATTTCCAAAAATACAATATTTTAAAATAAGTGAAGGTGGAATGAGCCCGAAATAGAACGAAAAGGGCGAATTTGACCGCAAAACACCCTTAACCGCAGGCTGTATGCTTTACATAACAGTCGATCCATCCGCTTATTCTTTGATATGCCTGTCAATGTCCGTGTCTTCGTCAAATGACGCCCCAATAAAGCTGTTCAAACGTTGCTTTGATTTGTCACTTAATTTGTAGTTATTGAACGACTGCGAAAATAATTGATGAGTACATAAAACTTACGCTTATGAGTCTACAGCAGGTACCATTATACCAATTTCTACACGCTTTACTCGTATGATAGACAATGAGTGCGGGTTGACTGCTGGCTGGCATAAGCACAAGGTCATTTTATTGAATTGTGCGACTTACAGTTTACCGCTAAAGAAATTCAAACATTTATGCAAATGAACCAGAGCTGCAAACCAGTTTTAAACCGAACCACTTTCAAACAGAACCCTCCGCATTTTTGATCTCAGCCAGAGGTTCCTAAACTCTTTGGTCTCGTGGACACCTTGCCATGTTTTTGGTTTTAGGTGCTTATTTGAAATTGATTCTTTCCAAATTCATCAACTGGTATAGTGTTACTCACTTTGAAATTTTTGGTATTGGATTGGTGTAGTGATTAAATTTTAGTATCTCTTGCATAAAATAACTAAGCAATAAATAAATGCTTATTGGGAGGGATGAACCTAATGCTTTAATAACAAATGTTCAACATTTAGCATCAATTCAGTTAGGTTTAATCTCAAATCTCCTCTGTTAATGATGTCCAGTTAAGAGATGTTAAGAGATTGACAACCGCGCTGAAACCGCTTTCAACTAGGTATGAGGATGGAAAAGCAATTGAAAACCTTCTCGTCATATTCCATAATACGGGATTAGTTACAGATACGTCTTTTTGAAGCCAGAATTGCTGATACACATTTCTAAACTGTACCTTAAATTCATCGTTAGTGCTTAGTCCGATCAATTCCTCCTGTAATATGATATCCATTTCTTCAATGTCACCATATGGATGATTTTCCACTGTGGTATTAAAAAAGTGAAAACATCCTCAAACGTAGTTCAAAAATCTGAATAGGTCGTTTGCAAATAATTACACAAGAAGCTTTCAATATCATTACTCATTTCATCAATACGTCTTTCGACTGTGTTGTTGCTTAAAGGAATAATGAGACGCTCGTTGGGTCCCTTTATACAATTGGAAACATTACTGCAAGTTGAACTTCGGTCAGAGGGTTGCACTAAAAACCTGAATAGAATATTAGACGATCTTTGGAACTATGTCGACCACCCAAGATGAACAATTTACAAACAAAAAAGGCTATTCTCTCTTTAAAAGCCCTTCAACCGGAACTTAAATTAATTTGTATCATAAACTTAAAAAAATTACAACAAAATACTAACAGACACCGCCGCCAGTCATGAAAAATGATGAAGTCTGTACGCCATATATTGAGGCAGCCTCACAAATACCAGTCCACATAATCATAGCGCCTATGCAGTACAATTGCAAAAAATAGATCTAAAATTTTACACAACGTGCACAACAACAAAACCAACATCGTCGAAAAGCAGGAAAAGCACAAAGAACCCAAAAACACTTAAAAATTTTGAGCTAAAGAATATGCAGTAAAATAATTTTCCCGCACGAAGGAGCGCGTTTTCATGAGCGGGAACGAATCGGGTCCTTAGGTAGCGGAACTGGACGAAACTTGGCAGTTCAGCAAGTCTGCGCTGCATTGCGTAACAGAATTTCGGGAATTAATAGCCAAATTTTGTAAAAAGCCGTGATTGAACGCACCGCGAACGTCTGTGTTCAAAATCGGTATTGTATAAAACGCTGCGCAATTGGGTTTCGTGTCTTAAATTATCACTTGAGCTGTAACGTTCTTACGAAGAAGGGTTGCCAGGTTTGAAGCAATTTAAACATATTTTCTCTTTTCGACCAATACGAATATAATGCAACCACGTACATATGTCGTCACAAACAAAAGATATATGTACAGTGCACTTGCGATAACATTAACACCGCGTAATGTAAGCACTTTTCATTTTGCATTGACTACTCTAAAACATGGCATTACCGTCAGATTACATTTTTGCGAATTTTGGGATTCCCCTGATGTTTGGTATAAAAATTACAAAGTATGTATGCGTATTATTGTCCTAGTGAAGTAATAGAATCTTTAAGAACGTATTGAAATGGACTGGAAATTAACAAATGTACTTAAAGACTTAAATGAAAAAGCAGTATTTCCAATAGAACAGATTTTTTCAATGTATGTATAATATTAATATTGATATTTCGATTTCAAACCGGAATTAAATGGGTTTTCCTTAATGTTTTATTTAAATTGATCGTTATCAATAGTTTTACTAATTAGTGAATAAACTAGAGTTCAATTAAACATGTCATGTAAACTATGTACATAAGTATATACAAGTATGTAAAGTAAATTGAATTGACAGACCTTTATTTCAATAAAACCTTTCTCTTGTTTAATAAAAAATCAAGTTTTAATTTTTAAGTGCATAAATAGACTGAATTTATGGTTATTAGAATTTTGTATGCCTTCAATTTTGACCTTCACAAACGTAAACATATTCGCAAACGTATTCACCCATGGTTTAAATTAGTTCACGTTATCGCGAGCGCACTGTATACACATTTCGTTCGCGCTTCTTCTTCTTTCATAGAGGTTGCAAGTGCGATCCTCAGCCGCGGGGCTAATATTTTCCTTCTTTTCCTTTACGTACAGTGAGGAGCACAAATGAGTACATGTTTGTACTTCATGCACTTCTGGGTGTATAACAAAAGCAATAACAAAGCAAATCGGAAAATTCTTTTTGGCCTTTATTTCTTGTTAAATTCTCTACAAAATTGTTAATGAATCAAAAGGATGGAGGAACAATTTCTAAGAAAAATATAAAAAAAAAGAAAACTACTCGCATGTACTCAATTTTGCACCTTTCATCAAATGCTAGGATAGAAGCTCTTTTTAGTGTCCATTCCATAGTCCTTTATTCTGAAGGACATTTTTTATACTTTTTGGAATATTTTCCACCAATTTCTCTTTTCTCTCATTTGGAATACTTTGACATTCTCGCTAAACACGTCGCCATAGCTCGTCCAGGTTCGTTGGGGCTGTTTCGTATCGTCTCAAGCGTTTTTTTCCGGATTGACCACAAATTTTCAATCAATAATAGCTGAACAGCTCAAAATTAGTGAGTCAGTGGTCATAAGAGTCCGGAAAAAGCGAGGTGCTATTCCTAAAGTGCAAATCAGAGGACGCAAAAAACTTTAAACGGATGCGGACCCACGTCTGATGGTAACACAGATGAAAATGAACACAAGTGCTTGACGCCGAAGGATGCTTCTGTAGCAATAAATGAGCCCATTAGATGATGGCCTGCAAGAAGAAGCCTTCACCCATGTTAAAGAAACAGTGAAGCACGGTTCAGGTAACGTCATTGTTGTGGTTGCTTCCCATGGTGCCATGTTGGTCCACTGCAAAAAATCGATGGAATAATGAGGAAAGAGGACTATCTACACATTTTACAGACTCATCTCTCTGATTTTGTAGACAGGAGCGCCTATTCTCAAAAAGAAGTCATACTTCAATGGGATGGCTACCCTAAGAACACGTCCAAAATCGTGGACAAATAGCATACCGGGCAAAATTTTATATTAATGCAGTGGTCAGTCCAAAGTCCCGATGTTAGTCCGATTGAAAATTTGTGGTCAATCCGGAAAAAAACGCTTGAGACGATACGAAACAGCCCCAACGAACCTGGACGAGCTATGGCGACGTGTTTAGCGAGAATGTCAAAGTATTCCAAATGAGAGAAAAGAGAAATTGGTGGAAAATATTCCAAAAAGTATAAAAAATGTCCCTCAGAATAAAGGACTATGGAATGGACACTAAAAAGAGCTTCCATCCTAGCATTTGATGAAAGGTGCAAAATTGAGTACATGCGAGTAGTTTTCTTTTTTTTGATATTTTTCTTAGAAATTGTTCCTCCTTCCTTTTGATTTATTAACAACTTTGTAGAGAATTTAACAAGAAATAAAGGCCAAAAAGAATTTTCCGATTTGCTTTGTTATTGCTTTTGTTATACACCCAGAAGTGCATGAAGTACAAACATGTAGGTACTCATTTGTGCTCCTCACTGTATACATAGCTTTAAAAAGTATTGCAATAGTAATGTAGAAGCAACTCTACAAACTACCATAAATCAGTTTTCACTCGCAATTTGCAAAAATTTTGCGTTTCAGAAATCGAACACAAGCATAAACCCAAGTGAACGATTTTCCAGGTCATTTGAGCGTCGTGCGTAACGTTACGTTTCAAGCGGTACCGATTTTTCTATGAAACTACTCTCAACGCGCGCGTTCACTGAGTGAGAGAATGCGTTTTATACAATACCAAATTCTTCGGCGCAGCGTGAAATGAGGCGGCGTTGCGTTTTACACAACGAGGCCGGTAATTTAAAATCCACGGGGATTTCCCACAGCGGGGAAGATGGTCACTAACACAGACGCACGCCCACAGAGGCAGTATCTATTTTTCACTTTCTTTTGCTAAGGAGAACAGCAGTTTCCTGCTTTTTGCGCCCGCAGTAGAAAAAAAACCGTGATTGCAACGCAACGCCCTATACGAACGAACGTGCACGCTCGCGACTACTGCAAGAGGTCGCGGTTTTGCTTGTAAACTACTTTAATGTTTGCGCTGAATTCTCGCCTAAAGCCACCAATTCTCGAGGAATAAAAAAACAAAGGGAAGAAAAACTGAAAAAGCGCAGAAATGAATATATGAAAAAATCGAAAAGAATAGAAGCGACCAATTCCGCAAAGAAAGCAATGGAGGAGGGACGGAGAGAAGCTACGCACAAGCACTCTAGCAATAATAACCAACAACAACGAAGTCGCACATTAAATTGTCTCCGAATTGAATTGGTTATTATTTATTTACGCTTTCAAGCCAATTGGTCATAAAAGTCAATTGAGAATATGGCAGATTTGACAGAGGAAAGTAGATGATGACTACAACAGGCGGCGACGAAGACTAGGGGCCAGACAGGAGCAGAGAAAGCACATAATTTAGTACAGTACAATTACAAGTGATTTGAACGAAAAACCGACTCAGGCTGAATGAAAGGGGCACGGAGTCCGGTTTCTTAAGCTAAAGCACCGTAGACAATTGTTAAAGCCCAATTTAAAACTTATATACATATATGAAATCATGAAAGAAGTATAACACCAAAGACTGAGGCAATATAAAATAAGTAAAGAGAGGAATGAGAGATGTAACCGAGATATTAGAGGGTAGTTATATGGTGCACTAATCAGAAACGGTTAGTACATACGCTACGCGCTTCATTGAATAATTTTCGCATCTGAATGAAAATCGAATGTCATATTCGGATATGTTCCCATTAGAAGCAAAAACAATTGTTTTGTTTTGTCTGCTTTGGTATGTACATATGTGCTGTCTCATAAGAAACAATGTACTGTTCTTTGGACAAAGGTAACCGTTTTGACTGATCCGGTGTGTTTTCAGCCTAGCGGAAACATATTTTTACTATAAAAAGATAAGAAATGTTTTTAAATTTTTTTTATTTAAGATGAATCCCCCTCAGAAAAAAATTGTTGTTGTTTCTGGTGCGGTATTGTTCATAATTTTAGGTTAATTTGTTTCGAAGATATAGCTCAAAATGTCGAAAAATGTATGGACAGACGGGCAAAGAGAAGCGCTGCGGTTTCAAAAAGCAATCAAATGACAGACGGGCAAGGAGAAATGAAATTCGAACGCTGAGGGATATTTCTGGTACGGAACTTTTTGAGCGCGAGCCCGACTCGCACTTGACTGCTTGGTTTTTATATGGTATGAGCATGCTGGGGATAGAACCCATGGACTCTCGCATCAGAAATCGAGCATAGTTGAAATACTCGCTGTAGAGTGCTAAACTTTTGGTTTAACCCAACGAAAACATTAATACATATTGTGTTACAGTATATTCATTGCTGCGTAACAAAACGGAGGAAGAAGTAGGTAAAACGTAATTGATAAAAAAAAACGTATTATATCAGTTGTGAAAAAGAGTATGAAACCCTCCAACTGATAAGCGGCAGTGAGTCAATAGCCAAATTAAAACGACTGGCTCGAGCTTCAAAATGGAACAAGAAGCACACATAATTTCAGTTGTGTCGGTATCAGTTGAAAGAACGGTGCAAATTGACAGAAAAATTTGTTCTCTTTGAAAAAACAAAAACAAAAAGGAATTTTTTTTTTAGAAATAGGCATTTTAAAAATAGTTTCAAACATACCTGGCTTCATAATAAACAAAAGTTTTATGCAAAATTCACGGAGCCAAAATTATAAACAAGAAAAATATTTTGTTTTTTCCTTTTCACAGCGTCATGAGCAAAATTTAAAAAGAAGTAAACCCCAGAAATCAGTTCTGCTTTCAAAGTTATTCGAAAGAATAGTCAGAACAAAAGATTTAAAAATATGTCTTTAATTAATTAGGTTTTTTGCATTGAGAGAAAAGACCCGCACTGCACAATTTGAACCAACAGACCGACCGCATGCACACTACACACAATATTTGAGTTGGAATGGTGTGTCCCATGCCGTGACGACACATTTCCTTCTTCTCTATCTTGCTCATTGCACTGAAGATAAGATTTCTGTTATCTGTGCCGAGTGTAGACAAGAATTAGCGGATTCTTTTACCTCTGGCATGATCTAATCGTCAGAGCTGACTTTGTGTTACTTTTGATATAATTCGTCTATTGAAAAAGCTCTCCCGAACTAATAGTACATATGACAGAAATAACTAAGTATAGGCAATCTCAAAACATACACAATGAAGATGGAAGCATGAGCTTACTAATTTTCAGCTGGCAAAGGTTGATACTAAGCTTTGCTTTGAATTTGGAATCAAATTTAAAATCGATAAAGGTTGGTTTTAGAATTGATTTCAAATATACTTGTAAAAGGTCGTTATGATGACAGTTGAACTTTTTCATTTCATATCTAGGAAAAAGTAGGGCTTGAAATAAAATGATCTCTTTTAATTAAAATTCGAGTATTTTGAAATCGCCATCAGCTGTGTTTCAAACTTTTTTCAAGCCTTTTTATACCCGACACCTATGGTAATAGGGTATAATAACTTTGTGCCAAAATTGTAACGCATTAAAGGAGCCTTCCTAGGTATAGACATAAGTATATAGAAATGATCAGAAACACTTTCTCTTTTCATTTCCGGTTGTCCGTCTGTCCGTCTGTCTGCGTGTCCGGAAAAAAAAGAAAGAAGGAGTTGTCCGATTTGAACCAAATTTGGTACACAGTCACAGTGAACCCCGGGTTAAGTAAAGTGTTAAAATTATTCAAATCGATCGAAGGATACGCCTCCAATGGGCCTATAAGTCCCTCTACCTCGGGTTTTTTGCGATCAAATTGCTGTAATTTGTCTAATTACTCATTGAAAAGAATAATACTTGGTATTCAAGTTAAGGGGGCGGTCATCTATGTCATACGGAAAAATGGGTGTGGTCCGCCAACTATATAGGCGAGAAATGAAAAATCCTCTTAACTTCCATAATATATACACCAGAGTGTCCAGATTTCGTTACTTCGTTCCTGGTAGGAATATCTTTTAATTCTCAAAAAATGGGCATGGTCCGCCCACCATGGGGGCAGTAAAATAAATATGCCGATAACATCTGTTGTACACCTGTCAGAGCATCAATATTTGGCACGTATAGTCCTATTAGGTATATCTTTTAGTCTGCCAAAAATGGGCGTGGTCCGCCCACTATGTGGGTTGTAAATCAAATGCACCCACAATTTCAGTAAATTATCACCCTACTTGGGAACATGGTGTAGGGTATTACTCTGTCGGTGAAACCCGACTGATACTTCCTTACTTGTTTGATTAAGCCTTGTTTCTAGCATTTCGTTAAATACTTTGCTATTGAAACCTTTTGATCTTTTAGGTGCCATGAAATTTCTTCCTTCTAATTTTCATTAAATTCGGCTACATGCGTGTAGATTCTTGATGCACAAAGAAGTCGCATATGATTGGTGAATTAATGTTCGAATTTAATTAAATTTCAAAAAGCCTTCTTATCAAATTATTAGCCACTTTTGATATCGAACCTTGTTGGCAAACGTTAAATAAGGATCAAAGGCCTCCTGTTTATTTGTTTCACACTTAATATCAAAGGTAAACCTTTACTGTTACAATTAATAGATAGGCAAATTGTTCGACTTCCGCTGCGCAGGTGTACGAAGGGTTTTTTTAGTAAAATTATTAAAAATTAAAAGAGAATGACATTCAAACACATATGTTCAGTTTTTAATATTTACTCCCCGACGTCAGTCGCCGTGAGCAAATCCACTGCATTTAATTTTTAAAATAAGCCAATAGGAAACATTTTTATACCCAACACCTATATTAGGAGGCATCCTAGCTATAGGCAGAAGTATCTATAGAAACTACCAGGATCAATTTCTGTATTCATTTCTCGCTGTTCATGCCCGCGGAAGAGAAAAAAGCAGTTATTAAAATCGTACTAAATTTGGTACAGTGGCATAGTCCAAATCGGTTGAAGGGCACTTTCACTAGAGAGACGCATCTCGAGAGCCGCAGGTTGCGACCCTTGATCTAAGCTGATGAATCGTCTGAGATGATGTCCCCCTTATTAAGGAGGAAAGATTTGAAATACATACTTTCAAACTCTCACAGATAAACTTGAGAAGACAGAATGTGGACATAATGTTCGCTTTGACGTCACAAAATAACGGTGATGGTATACGAGCCCCTTTCAATATCTCGCTACTTACAGAAAAATCTGGCAAGCCTCATACTATCGGAGGACAGTTCATTGGCCAGCAGAATTTCTTTAAGCAACAACACAGTCGAAAGACATATTGATGAAATGAGTAATTGAAAGCTTCTTGTGTAATTGTTTGCAAATTACCTATTTCTGTATACAGCTAAATAAGTCAACTTTATCTGATAACCTCCCATGGAAGTCTCAAGTATCGTTATTATGCATTCTCGGCATCAGTATTGAAAAACAATGCGAATTGAGTTCGAATATTTTTTATTTCTCTATGTAATCCCCCATAACCACAGCACATTCAATACATCTCGGAATTATACTTACAATACAACTGTAAAAATTATTTTCATGCTTATCGAAAACAACTTAACTTTCAATCTCTTCAACTTAAAAACTATAAGCATAAGAAATGTTTAAACTTTATGGAAATTAGTGCAATGATATGGCATTCTATAACGGCGTCGCCGTAGCTCAGTGGATAAGTGTTCGGAAACTGATGTGTGGAGTCGCTGAATCGAATCCTAACGGAATCATACCATCTACACAAAAGATACTTCGTTTATTCGCGTGCGGTGTCATCTCTCACGACGGTTGGCACCTCTACGAGAGTATACATTCTCCTTCTTGATTGGTCAGTAACAACCCGTTACCGGGTTACAACTTAATGTGACATAGGGCTTCTCTACGCGCGAGCCTTCTCCAATTGTAAATACCAAGCGTTGCCAGTGTCCCTCCAACTTGGTCTTTCCATCGGAGGCACGGCCTTACGTGCCGTCTCCGTCATCCAACTGCCGCCTCAAATACCTTTTTCGTTGAAGCTCCTTCGTCCATACGCACGACATGACCCGACCAGCAAGGCCAGTGAAGATCTTGCGGAACACTCCTCCTCCCGAACACTCCAATAAAGGCTGCATTAGTCTGCGAAATCACCCGTACTTCAGTGACATAAAGCAATACGGGGATGATCAGCATCTTGTAGATATCAGTTTTGTCGCACGAGAGAGAACTCTACTTCTCCATTGCTTCACAAGTCCGTAGTAAGACCCATTGTTATGAGATATTCTCCAAGCTGACATTATTTGTGGTGGTAATGGTGGTGCCAAGATATGTAAACTTCTGGACAGCTTCGAAGGTATAATTTTCAGTAGACAAATGATACCTTGATAAAAAGCATATAACAAAAAAGATTTTATAACCCTGATGTCATAACGTACGACTGCGAGACGTATGCTCTTTTTACTTTTTGCTCTCTCTCCCACAATTTTTCACACAGTAAATTCAAATTCTCAGTTATCTCAGTCGTCATTTATAGCTTGCAGGTGGTAGTTGTTTTTGCGTGGTGAGTTTTATATTTGCTGAAATATGTGCGTACGGTACGTCTAGGAGACGTATCGTTATGATCTGTGTTACTTTTACGCTCCATATATATGTACATACATATCGAGCCGTTCCCGCGTTTTTATCGTATGAGCCAAAAACCTAATTTTACAGGAGGCGTTTTTTTTAGTTTTCTCTGCATTGCCGTAACATATTTGCATGAAATTGGGTATATGCTCTTTATTTAGGGTAGCACACTTGGGGAAGGTAGTTTTAGCGACTTCAGCAAAGCGTATTGGCGTTTTTTTTGGACATACGATAATTTGTGTGGGCACTGTTTCCAGCGTTTCAAGTATTGAAATGGCTCATACGATAAAATCGTGTTTAAGTAAATTAAAGATTTTTCTCGTTGGAATAGTGAATTTTCATTAGTTATTAAATACAAAATATTCTTACTTTCAAGTAAAATGAAATAAAATTTAAATTCAATAAAAGTAAATAATTAAAAGAAATTAAATTTAATTTCATAAAAGAAATAAAAAGCTCAGATAAAAGTGTCTTACTGCGGAAAGACGCCTGAAAATTCTGCCAGAAGGTTAAGCGTCGAACCGAAGGATTAAAGACTTCCTGTCGAGACGAAAACGGCTGAAAACGGTAACCGAGCATACTAATGTTATGAAAGAAACACTTCTCCAGCTTATTAGCAGGCGATGACACCAATTCTGCCAACGGAGGCAGGTTCCCGATACCACCAATTGACGACGATGATGACATACCATCGCCTAGCTATAACGAGGTCAAGGTCGCAATCTAGCGACTCAAGAATAACAAAGCAGCGGGTGCTGACAGCCTGCCTGCAGAGCTATTCAAGACTGGAGGCGACGAGCTGGTAGGGCGCATGCACCAGCTTCTCTGCAAAATATAGCTTGATGAAAGTATGCCCAGCAATTGGAATCTTGGTGTGCTCTGTCCTGTGTTAAAGAAAGGCGACCCGACGATTTGCTCAAACTACCGGGGTATTAGCCTGTTTGCCATCTCATACAAGATCCTGTCGAGTGTACTGTGTGAAAGAGTAAAGCCATTCGTCATAGCACTGATTGAACCTTATCAGTGCGACTTTAGACCTGGCAAATCCACCATCGACCAGATCTGCACACTACGCCAAATCCTAGAGAAGACCCACGAATATCAAAACGACACCCACCATCTCTTGGTCCACCTTCGATAGCCCGATAAGGGATTGCCTGAGCTCGATATTCCTACTAAGCTGGTGAGGCTGTGCAGAATGACGACAGTGTCTGTGAGAGCTGTCTGGAGGACGAGGATACCGCTACCCACTTCTTATGCGAGTGTCCCGCCTTTTCCAGGTCGCGATTGCAGCTGCTGGAGTCAGACGTGGTGAGAACCGATCAACTAAGTTCCTTGCCACCATCGAAAATCCTCCGCTTTATTAAAAGCTCAGGAAGATTTCAGTAAAAGGAATCAGCTTACCAGTACAATGGATAAATACTTGTCTGCGTGCTGGTAGGTTTTTCATATTCCGACAACAAAAAAAAAAAAAAAAAAAAAAAAACCATCTCTTGGTCCACCTTCGATAGCCCGATAAGGGATTGCCTGAGCTCGATATTCCTACTAAGCTGGTGAGGCTGTGCAGAATGACGTTAAGTAGCACACAAAGCTCCGTCAAGATAGGAAAGGAACTCTCCGATCCTTTCCGTTAGAGGCTTCAGATAAGGCGATCCACTATCCTGCTACCTCTTCAACTTCCTGATGGACAGCGTACTACGGAAATCCGGTGTGCACAGCGATGGTACTATTTTCTACAAAAGTGGGCCATGTCGTGCGTATGGACGAAGGAGCTCCAGCAAAGAAGGTATTCGAAGCGGCAGTTGGAGGGTAGTATGGAAGGTAAGGTTAGGTTAATCTGGCTGCCTAAGAAGAAGATTAACCTAACATAACCTTCTTAGCCTACGATGGAAAGACCAAGTAGAGAAGGCACTGGCAAAGCTTGGATTTCCAACTGGAGAGGCACGCGCGTGGCAAGGGGCGCCTGCAGAGCGGTCGTACGTCAGGTTGTAACCCAGTAACGGATTGTCCTGAACAACCTAAGTAAGTAAGTACCATTATTAGTGTTTAAACGGAAACGAAATTCTGTCCCATTCAGAATTACTCAAATTTAACAGAAATACTTTTTTCTGCACACAGGCCACTATTCACTTTAAAAAATTATTCAAACACACCTTTCCAATAAAATTTTAATTCAACTTTACACACAAAAAATGAAATTTTTATCGTAATGCATACAAAGATGCGGGCACAAAAATGGAAAGAAAAATTCGAAGTGGAGATACGATAAAATTGTTTTTTCTATAACTTTGTAACGGTTCATCGTAGAGATGTCAGATTTTAGGGACGGATGACTAATTTGTAGTACTATTGATTTCGTGAATAAAATCAATTTCGGTAAAAATGGCTCATACGATAAAAACGCGGGAACGGCTCGATATATAGTATGTAAAAAAAATAATATATATATATATCTTTTTTACCTTATATTACTAAATACTTATTTTATTAACTTAATGAAATTGAAAAAAGTTATTTTAGTTTTTAATGCAACATTTAGTTCCTTGAAGAGGAGACTGACTTTTGTTAATTTTTTAAGAGCAATAAAACTCGTTCTAAAAATAAAACACTTACCACTTATAA
This sequence comes from Neria commutata, assembly GCA_963457695.1. Classification (NCBI taxonomy): domain Eukaryota; kingdom Metazoa; phylum Arthropoda; class Insecta; order Diptera; family Micropezidae; genus Neria; species Neria commutata. The sequence continues at coordinate 25,846,010 of OY735247.1, forward strand.
TTAGTTACTATGACTTTTATTTTACAGAAAAATATACTTTATTTTACAGTAAAATATGATATCGTACCTTTAAATATCGGTTTAAGATCGTAAATCTTTATACGTCTCCCAGACGTATCGTTATGATTTCAGGGGTAAAAAATAACGTTATGATTCCAGAGTTAAAGGCCTCCCGTTCGGACGGCACTAAAAAAGTAATGAGCATAGATTTTTGAAGAAACAAACAGTTTCTTAAAAATATGATTTTTAATTTGTTCATGTTGCTTTTTCTCTGTGCATACGGACCAGAATATCGATATTTAATGTAAGTATATACTCCGGCAGTATATTCTTTTATTTTTCCAAAAATGGACATAGTCCATCTATCCGAAGATAATCTTCTCAATCTTCCCCAACTCGGGTTCTTGGTGTAGAATATTGCTCAGTCAGTGCAACCCGACTGATGCTTCCTTATTTGATTGTTCCTTCACTTCTATAGAACAACTGAAATGTTACATGTTTTTAAATTCCAAACGCACCGGAATTGAAAAAAATTGTCTTCCCGAAATCACTAAATAATCACAAAGCCAATGCGTCGAGATTACATGTTAGGAAATTAAAATGTATGTAACGAAACAGATATAAGTAATATGTTACTACATCAGTTTTCTTCAAAGCATGACTCCCCGAGCATTTTGCGAACATTCCCCAAGTTCAAAAGTTTCCAATGTTATATAGAATGAAAACATATTTTGAGGAAACAAAAAAAAGGAAACAATGTGCTCGAGTAGCCAGGGACAACTTTTTGCTTGCAAAAAAAATTCTTAAAAGTTTCAAGTAAGTTCTGCATTTCTGCTTAAAAGAATTGGAATGAGTACTCTTATATGATTTAAAAAAAAGTAAACCCACCCACCTGTATGCCAACCTGTTAAACTAGAACAAGAACAACTTTAACCTACCTGTTGCGTAGGCCGGTTCGATTTCCTCTTCGGATTGCAGCTGCTGCGTTGGCACAGTTGGAATAGGAACCGGAATCGGTAGACGCTCATAGTGTATGCACTCATGATGATACTGATAATGATGTCCATTGTGTATGGTGCCCAGTGAGCTGTTGCGTCCAACGCTCATGCTGCAACCGTTAAGACCACTGCCCGCACTGCCGTGATGGCTCATGCGATGATGACTTTCCATACCACCGCCGCAGCCACTACCGAAAACGCTACCACCGCTACCGCCACCGGAATCGTCGGTTGTTGTGGTGGCGGTATTGTGGCACCGACTCGAGCAACGTCCTAACGAACCGCTGCCTCCACTATGGTGTCCGCCAAGACCGCCCAGATGCGCCGTCATATGAGCGACATGGCTGCTGGTACCGCCAGCACTCGCTACGCCGCCCATAATGGAACCGCAACCCTGGCTCGAGTCCGAGCCCGAATCATGACCCGGACAAGCACCCGCTGAGCCAGGTCGTGAGCCTATCAAACTCATCGTGGAGTGTGGCGGCGTTATGGACGCGGATGTCTGCATGTAATGATGCGTGTACGGATGCGGATGCGGTACATCATAGTCGCCGGTATCGATGGTGCCCGAGAGCATGCCGACACTGCCGCTGCCACTCGGTCCACCAACAAGATGGCTGGTACTGCCTTGCAGGCAGCCCATGGATCCGTGTGTACTGCCGGGGCCCCCACCGTGACTACCATGGTGGCTGCCACCGTGAATGCTGCCATGCGCACTGCCGCTGCGACTGTGGAGTGACACCCCGCGGGTCAGTGTATTGTTGGCCGATTGTATCGATGAGACGACAGCACCGCGACACAATATATCCGACAGTTGATTCGCCTGTATACCGAAATATTTGGACTGGTGTCAGAGAGGGCCACAATACGAAAGAGCGGTATGGATCATCATGTTCATATTCAAATACGGATATTTTGATGAATGAATGATGAAGAAAGGCGAGCATGCGCAATTGTACGAATCACAATTTCAAGTGGGCCGAAATGCGCGTCCATTAACGAGACGAAAGAAGATAACATGAAATGATTTTAACAATAATCGAAATGTGCTCTTTAGCAGAGATGCAAGATGCAAAATGAAGTTGGAAATTTCGCATCGAGTTCATTTTCAAAGTTTACTATATACCTACTACATACCTAGATATGCAAATTGGGCCAGGCTGTACTGAATTTGCAAATACGCATATAAAAGAGCAAGTAAATATTACTCCAAAAAGTTGTTCAATCAAATTCGCAGTTAGCCCGAATGAACATCTTATTTGTATAGTGCCAATCTTTTTTTTTTTTTTAAGTATCATCCACCTTCGTAAAAAATAACATATTTGACTCCACAATTTGAAAATTTGGTTCATCAGTTCCGGTATTCTCCAATATACATTGAAATTTATTACAAATTTTAACGGTTTTTCTAAAAAGGATTTAGATACTCCTTGCAATTTAGTTAGTAAATCAACGATTGATATGACATTTCAGTTGAAGTTTATACACATAATTTCGATTCTTAAGGGTCCATTCCACCTACTAAAAAATACATTATTTGATAGCTTCAAGTGTGGAGAACATAGTGTTAAAATATTTAAGGCATATTTTGACCAAATAGAAAGTTAGAGGCCACAGTCTGGTGACACGTAAGCTAATAGCAGACGGGCCGAATTTTCAATCGTGATAACGAACATATCTACTTTGAAAATTTGGGGATTTGTTAAGAACTATATGAACATAATAATACGTTATAAAACTGAAAACCAAACCTTCAGTAAAAACAAAATTGTTCTTCAAAAAGCCACTGTTTTTTTTTTTTTTTTCATAATAATAATTCAATTCTTCTAGTCTAAGCTGTGAATTCTGGCGCACAAATCATAGCCGCCCAAATCTGTTTTTAAATTTTTTCAGGAGAACAGTTTAAAGTTTCAAATTCTCACTGCAAAGCACCTTAAGCTATAAGGTTTTTGATAGATAATTGCCGCCCTAAAAAAGATGGATGCAAATGACACTAAAAGCTCAATTTTGTTTGACGGAATATATCTCGGGATATAGTATTAAACGCAACTACTAAAACAAATTCTCAATTATACTGCAATGGACACTTGATAACACACAAGACCCCCCCCCCCCCCCGCCGTTTCACACCTTGTTTTCTTTCGTAGAAAATATTCATGAATTTTTAAGACGTCACAATGTTGAATGGACCCTTGACCTTCAGAAAATGCTTCCACATTTTCTAGAAAAGTCAAATGTTATTAACATTACTAGAAACTAATTATTTCCTTTAGAATATTGCCAACCAATCAATTTTTACGAAAAACAAACAAAATGTACTGAAATCGTCATTGATGTACTATTTATGTACATACACATTTGGAAGCTAAAAAAGTACAACTTCATCAACTATTGCATCCCTGCTCTTAAGAAATATAAGTGAAAGCGTGTAGTTTTACGGTATGGATTTATAGTTTCAGGTGGATAATTAGTACTGGGATTTTAATATTCGCCTGTTTTTAGGGTTCCGTTCCCCTAAAAGGGAAAAAACGGGAACACTTATAAGGTCACTTTTGTTTTGGGAGTGTGTATATAAAACGACCTTTTTTTCATCGTAGAGACCTGAAATTTTGCACCATGTTAGGTCTTAATAACCTGAACACATTTTCACTATAAAAAGTTAAGAAATATTTTTTTTAATTTTTAAAGGTTTTCGGGTCGGACAAAAAAATAAAAATATTTTTAAATCGTATCGTGTGGGGTATCGTTAGAAAGGGCTACATTCATGGATTCCAAACATATTTTTTTATAATTTTCGTTGAAGTGGTTTCGAAGATATAGCACAAAATGTCGAAAAAATTACCATTTGGCCAGACGGGCAAAGAGAAACTAAATTCGAACGTTAAAAAGGGTATTCTGGTACGGAACCCTCAGTGAGCGAGCCCAACTCGTACTTGACTGCTTTTTTAATAGTATTCATCTGGTCTTTATTATTCATATCCACATTCGCGAAAAAAATTTTTTCAGCATAGTATAACTAGTTGCTATATATTATAGATTCATAATTTGTCTATTACTATTACCTATCAAATTAAATGGAATGTTAACTTACAAAGAATAACAGAACAAATAAATCTAGAGCATAAAACCATACTTTTTTGAATGTAAAGACATAAATTTAACGGTAGTTTTACTGGCTTTTGAGAAAAAGCAAACGCTTTGTTAACTCAAAAGATTGCCTCCAGTTGGGATGGAAAATCATCGCTTATGCATATTCATGTGCGTTGCCACAAGGCATATATCAGATGTCGGATGTCGGTGTTAGTTCCAAAGGATGCCATGCCGCAAATATGCGCAGACACGTCTACACATGTATATGGGTTTGTATGAGCACGTATATAGTAATGGCAACCTTTAACATTACAAACGCTAGCAATTTCACTGAAATGTTCATGTTTAAACAATGGCACCACTTTATTATAAACATCCGCAGCACACACAGAGAAGCCAGATGGCCGAAGGGGAGCTGCCGAGGAGCAGCAGAGCGGCAAACAAAGGCTAGCACAAGTGTCCTCAATACATTTGAGTTGATAAAACATAAAAATGTTTAAAATATGGCCAAGATATAAAATCAGCGACGACGTTACTGTCCTGGAACTGTGCTGCCAACGGAATAACGCCATGCATACATATACGCGACCGTGTATATGTGTGGCCATATCTCAGGGGGGCAAATGTTGCAGATATTTTTTAATGTTTTTTTCGCTGGCGCCTTTGCTGTGGTGGCAGTGACGAAAACAACATGGCTAAATCAATGACGTCCGAGAGCGCAAATGAAATGTCCATACAGTGAGTTGGTACTTGCATATGCAGATGATTTATTGTGCCACAAGTCGTGGAAAAGAAAAAAATAATGAATAAAGCGGAAGGAATGAAAATACTCGTATGCGCTGAAAAAGTCGATTTCCACATACAAAGAAGTGCCAGCCTAAAAAGCCATATGCTTAAATTGCAGAAATTTAAATAGTGGAACTCAGAAATCTTACTAATGGATTTCAGCGATGCGGAGTGAATTTTATACAGTTTTTTTCACAAATCATGCATGCAGAAATTATTGTAATCTTCGAATTAAATGAAAATATGAAAAATAACATAAAAGAACGCTATTAAATGCAACCTTGCAACCTGAAGACCAAATTAAGAAAAAAATGTGCACGGAATACGCATACGAGCTACCGTTAGTCATAATTAACGGTTATTATCCGTGACTAACGGTAAAATATTTTTTAATTCGTAAAATATAGCTTATGAGACTATTGTTTTGGTTATTTTTAATGGGGGTGAGTTGGCCCCTACGTCAGATCGTAACCTTTTATTAACCAATGAAGAAGAAGAAGAGTTGGCCCCTACAAAAATGTAAATGGTTGGCTCGAAATGTACAAAATATGTTATTATCATAGGTTTCGAAAGCTAAAATTTTATTCATTACTTTGCAATTTATTGCAGCTGCAGACCACTTTTCCATTCCTATATATTCATTTATTGCGAAAATACATGGCACATTTTCCCATGAGATAAAATAATATTATATAAAAAACTTTTTAAAAATAAGCTTTAATTCATTTAATGTACTTATTTTCTACTATTTAGTCTCAATTTTGGAGCTCTGAAATTTTAAATCAAGATCAAATCAAAATTCTCAAAAGTAAGGGCTAGAGCTCAAAAGTAAGCAAGAAAGCATTAGAGCAAAGCGTGCTTTTGTGCTGTTTATATACAGCAGTGCTTCTTCTTCCATGTCTGTGCTCTGATTGGCTGTTGCTGACATTAATTCTATTTAGTTTAATAGGAGTACTTTTCCTTGCTCGTCTGCCTTTTTCTTGGTTTTCGTTGTTTTTTTTGCTGAATAGCAACCCTTCCCCTTGTCCGTCTGTCCCGGGAACATTTGTTCATGTATTTGATGTGATTTAATAATATATCTATATAATATTATTTGTACGGGCCTAAATCAGGCAAAAATCTAGGTCATTATACATTTCGTATTCTACAAATACGGCAAAATGATATATATATAATGCGATTAAACAGCTCCTGGCATGTCTGTCCCTACGTGCTTCTTCTTCCCTGTCTGTGCTGTGCTCTGATTGGCTATTGCAGTTTCGCTAATAACTTTCTTTTAAGTAAATTTTTTTTATTTTTATGATTGATTCATGTATTGTCATCGTGCTTACGAATGTATGCAAAGTTTCAGATTTCTAAGTAGTCGGGAAGTTGGTGAAAAATTAATTACTAAATTCTACTACAAAGATACCTGAAGGCAAGTTAATATAAAGCTTATAAAATACAAGCTTTCAAGAAGTTAGTTTTTGCACGTGGAGACGCTGAGTTACCGCAAACTATAAATCCACACCGACGATATGAACTGAGCATATGTGAGTGCCGGAAAGCCTTTAGCTCACACAAAGGCTCATCCGGTTAAGAACATTTAAACAACAACGACAATAACAACGATATGGAAATTGCTTTTCACCTTTATGGACGCCGTCCATACCTGTGGACTGTCAAGACGATCCAGAGATTGCCGACGCGATGGGTAATCATCCAATGTGAGTATCTGCTGCGCGGCAGGGCAATTCTTATTCGAGTGCTGATGCAGATGTTGTTGCGATGAGGTAAGATGAGGTGGCAGCGGCGGCGGCGTTATTGAACCGCAAGGACTGCCCGGGCATGGGCTGCCGAGACACGGACTGCTGCAACGACTGCGGCACGTCGGACTGTAGCATAGATTCGATTGGGGCGCAGACGGTGTGTTGGGGCAGGTGCTGGCCGATGTTGTTGCCACACAGGGCTCCTCCTCTTGCTGCACTAAATTCACTGGCAGCGGAGTACATTGCATGTTCCGACGTGGTGAACGACCACGATCGACGGTTGTGGCGCTCCAATAGCCCCAAGCCATTTTGTATGCGAGCCGGAGCGAAGAGGCAAGACGTATTTCAAATAAAAAAGCAGCAGTTTCTATCTTTTTTATTTATTAGTCTCTATCAGGGTGTTTTTAATAATTATCGTGCTTGATTAATGAATTATCCGTCTTCTTTGCACTAGCACTTGATTTAAAACACGATTATATATATATAATTTTGTTCTATATTGAAAGAGTAAATTTGTTCGAATAGATTTCGTTTGCTTATCACATCTGTACAACAAGACCTTAAATAGTTCAATAAATCTTAAAACCGTTTCATCGGACAACGTGACATGGGAGTAGTATGTATACTACAATTTCAATGTATTTTTTCAACACTTAACTTATTTCGTGGTAGTTGAAAAAGGTTCAACGTTTTCAGTGGTAGTGCAAAAAAAGTTTAACTACCACTGCCACCAGTCGAAAAAATGTCCAACAACTTTTCAGCTTTTTGGTGATAGTCGACTTTTTTTCCACTACCGCCAACTTTTCACTAAATAAACAACTACTTAACAATTCTCCCAAAATTTTTGTTTATTGCTCTTTCCTCTTTTAATTCGCTAAATGTATTAATATTGTAATATTATTATAGTTGTTGACCTGATGTGCATAGAACATTTGGACGTACGCCCGAAATTACATTTAAAACTGCATCTGGTATTTTAGCGGTGACAGCGGATAGCTTAATAGTTTCTGTTATTTTCTTGGTATTTGGTTTTGTTCTTTTTAAATTGTTCAATGTTACTTTTTAGGATCAAATATATTTTTCAACATTTAAATAATATGTACTTTTTAAGTGTAAATGAGAAGAGGTACATCAAACGACGATTAACGGACAACGCCAACTTCAGCTGATGCCAAGCAAAAATTCTCTTTCAAAAAGCGAATCGATGAAATTCTTGATATTATCTCAAAAGCCAAAAAAATATAATAACAAATTTGTATCGGTTTTATTTAGCATATAAACATAAATAAACGTGTACAAGCACAAGGAGAAAAAGCAGTCATAGGAAACAATCATCAAAACTACTCGAATTACGTAACAAAGGTGAAGTGGATAGGTGGACGGACGGGGGGCAAGAATGGTTGAAAACAATGAAAAGGTATACACAACAACAAAAGGAGGAAATCAAGAGACGGAAAAAATTTAGAGACGCACTTGCAATTGCAATGTCGACGGCAACAGCAACATACACACACACGCTTACAAATTCACCTACATATGCATATGTATGTACCCAAACAAACAAGGGCAGGATTGGACAACAAAGAGTCTCAAGAGCGTATGCAGGAATTAAAATTAGAATTTTACTCTCTTCCCCCAACCGCTGTACAGATATCAAGTTTCCTTATGATTGATATTGACCACAACATTTCGAAAAAACACACGATCCGTAATATTGGATACTACAGTACATTTCCACTGACAGGAATTCGAAGATATCTAGGAAAACGTTTTGATCTTCCTTGAGTGTTTCCACTGTATTTTAACAGGATATCGTTGACAGCTGCTCTCGAAAATTAACAAATTAAAAGTGTAGGTACTTGCGAATTTTATTGGTTTCACCCTGAGTTTTAAATAAAGTGTGACTGATTAACAGCATTAATTTAAAAGAGATAATTCAATAAAGTTATTTCGAAAGAAGTAAATTGACTGTTATTGAAATAAATTTTATGTATTACTAGCTGTCCCTGCAAACGTTGTTCTGCCTAAGATAAATATTTTATTCCAAGATTTGTTTTGAAATGTATTTCAGGAAGAATATTTTTTCGTTAATATTTCCACCCCGACAACAGCTATCGGGTTTCAATTTTGTCGACGACTTTCTGTCAACTTTAGTATTACATGGTGTGAATTTGAGTCAAATCGGTTTATAAATAAGAACTTTCGAAAAACCGCCGCCGCAGCGCCACTTAGGAAGGTCTAACATAAAACTAAAATTATATAAAAAAAAACTTTTTAAAAATAAGCTTTAGTTTATTGAATGTACTAAAAAGTAGAAAATAAATTGTTTCCAAGTCACCTGTATCTTACTATTAATAAAAGCTTGGGGCGCTCATTTGTTCAAAATTTGTCAACCAATTGATACAATATTTTATTTAATTTATTTTTTGTAAATAGATTCTAGTAATGAAAGATAAGTGTGAATATAGGTTAAGTTCCTACCGAGTTTCATTGATGTGTGATGTGTAGTTCTAAAGTTATACACAAATCTGGAGTTGATAAAAAAGTGCCACTCCCCTTATCCTACGCGCATAAAATTACCAGTGGGACGACACATCCAAGAGGCGACTGCATACGAAATTTCAATGCTGCACGACCTTTAGTTCCAAAGCTAATCGAGATCAAAAATTTGGTTTGTATGGGCGGTGCCACGCCCCCTTATCCAGTGCCCGCCTTATTTTCTCAGTAGAAGGATATAGATATGTAGTAAGTTCCTACCGAGTTTCATTGATGTGTGATGTGTAGTTCTAAAGTTATACACAAATCTGGAGTTGATAAAAAAGTGCCACGCCCCTTATCCTACGCCCATAAAATTTTACCAGTGGGACGACACATCCAAGAGGCGACTGCATACGAAATTTCAATGCTGCACGACCTTTAGTTCCAAAGATAATCGAGTTCAAAAATTTCGTTTGTATGGGCGGTGCCACGCCCCCTTATCCAGTGTCCGCCTTATTTTCTCAGTAGAAGGATATGGATATGTAGTAAGTTCCTACCGAGTTTCATTGATGTGTGATGTGTAGTTCTAAAGTTATACACAAACCTGGAGTTGATAAAAAAGTGCCACGCCCCTTATCCTACGCCCATAAATTGATTATTGATTCATGTATTGTCATCGTGTTTACGCATGTATGCAAAGTTTCAGATCTCTAAGTAGTCGGGAAGTGGGTGAAAATTGATTACTAGATTTGACGACATACATACCGCTGACATACCGCGGAAAGTGAAGTTAATATAAAGCTTATAAAAAACCGTTCAGAGCACCACACGAACATAATATTATGTTGTGAGTATAAGGTCGATCACTTCTGTGGTTCAGCCGTGATGCTGCAACATACATACGCACAAACGTTTTTATATATTAAGATAAATTAATTAACTACAAAGAATATGGACAGGGAGAAATTTCAAAAATGGGATGCTGGAAAGCACTTACACTTTTTAGTGTACGAGTAGTTTATAAAAATGTAGACACAAATATGAAAGTCGATGAACAACGTGTCAGTTGAAAATTCGCTCTCACGGACGCAACGGATTATATGTGGCGGGCCCTTTAAGCCCACACGGAATGTTGCGCCAATCAATTTTTATTAATAGAAGGAGAAGTACTACCGATATGACAGACAAACACGGCCAGTAATAGTGCAACAACATAACCACAGCAAGGCAAAGGTGTTTAAAATGGAGACGTGTGTTCTTTCTGGCGCTCCCAGCGCGGCGGCGATCAATTGTAGGTAGAACAGGAGCGGAAGGGGGCAATCATAGGATTAGCAGACTAAACGTACATCCACGAAGCAGTAAACTCATTAAAGCAAAAACAATGTAGCGGAAACAAAATAAAAAAATTTCGTACTAAAAATGAGAGCCGAATATAGTACAAACAACATGAAAAATATGATTTTAATGAAAATACGCCCAACTCCTTTTACATGGTAGAGACGTTCCTCAGAAAAATTTGCAAAAAATCGGCATGTTTTAACGTGACTAAAATATTTTAGAAAATATACATTTATAACACATTCCCTTTCCTTACACCTAAGGTAATAGGGTATAAGAGTTTTGTGCGAAGATTGTAACGCATTAAAGGAGCCGTCCTTTCTGTATATCTGACTGTCCGTGGTCGCAGAAGAGAAAGTAGCAGTTGTCCCATTTGGACCAAATTTGTTACACAGTCACAGTGAACGTTAACTTAGTTTAAGTTTCAAGATTATCCAAATCGGTTTAGGGACACGCCCACAATGAACCTATAAGTCCACCCACCTCGGAATTTGTCCAGTAAAATGGCTTAAACCTTTTCAATTGCCGACTTAAAAGAATTATATTTGGTATATAAGGTACGGTGCTGGCCCTCTGTCATATTATAAATGGTCCGTTCACTATATAGGGGGAAAAATTTGTCCGGTAAAATGGCTCCCAATCGACTTTTTATGAATTTAAGCGAATGAAATTTGGTTTCCTAGTTTAGATATCGGCCTTACATGTCATGCAATAAAATAGGCGTGGTCCGCTCACTACATAGACGGTAATCGGATAATCCTCTCTGTCGGTGAAAGCCTTGTTTATTATTTGACCAGGATTTTACTTTTAACTTTCAAAGTCATCCAGCAAAGAGTAGGAGATAATTTCCGGCAATCATCATGCAATTTCGATTCATCTCACACACAATGGCAAAGTGTAATAGATAAATAAAAGCAAAAAGCTTCACACAAAAAACCTACGAGCTTATGTAATTTTCATGGAACATCTTTAAGCTTGGCCTACGCCACCAAGCGAATCAGTGAACCGCCGACAACCCAACATGGGCGTACGCTTCACTGCAGCAGCAGACCGAGCAACCGCATAATGAAAATTCCCAGGTTAACACGGCAAGATAGAGCAAAAGCGGAATGGCGGCGGTATCGACGCCGATTGACGTCAACAGGACCCCAGGATACAACAGAACACACACACCATACAGAAGACCGAAAATTTGCGTTCCACATATACGAGTATATATGCTAAAAATGTCAAACTTTCTAATGGAAAGATCACACCTGGCAACACTTAATGTTGCCAAGGCCAGAAATATAAATAGTTACCCTCGTATCAGGAAGAAAATCTTGGTTCGATTATAAAATTTGTGCATCCGAGAACACACACAAAAAATACAATACGAACAAATGAAACAGAGGCAGGTAATAATATAACTATTAAAAAGCCATTTAACTTTTCATTAAAAAATTCAATTCACAAAAACTGAAAGGAGAAGTGAGCTAGAAATACTAAAAAGATTTTAACCATTTAACACGACTTAAATCGTTATATAGATATTTGGCAAGATTTTGTCGAGATTATCATTATACTTTTTAACATCACGTTGAAAGTAAATAGCGCCGCAGTGGCTCACAGGACGTCTGCTCGGTTATTGATTCGAGGGGTTTGCCAATTTAACAAAAAAAACAATATTTTTCAAATCCTTTACTTGTTCCGCGCCCAAAGTCGCGTTGAATTGGCAATTCGCCGTGGGTTTTCTTTGCCATGGTCAAAAGAATAATCTATAGAAAAAACAAGTAATAAGGCATCAGTCGGTTTTCACCGACAGAGTCATACCCTACACAGAGTAGCCGATTGGGGTGAGAGCCCACAAAAAGAAATCCTGTGTGTATTACATTTACCACCTACATACTGAGCGGACCATGCCCGTTTTCGTCAAACTGCAATATATTCCTAGCAGGACTACATACATATGTACATATGCCAAATAAAGAAAATTCCTATATACAAGCATATGTACGAACGTGTGCAATGTATGCATAGTATGACAGGACATGAAATGGAAAAAGTAGGAAGAACGGCACTTTTTAAAGCATTCGATCGTATTATTTTATAAAAGCCACTCAAAACTAATAACGAGCAGAAAGTATGATTAAATAAACTTACAGACTGGCTGACTAAAGAGCAAACGATGTCAGGTGGGCAACGGGTAAGCGAGCACGAGGAAACAAACGGAGGGGATACACGTAGGTAAGCTGTAAAAACTTGGCCCTGTGTAAGCAGTTAAGTAAGCAAAAGATACGAGAGAGAACAAAAGGAGAGATCATTTTTGCTGTAGAGCTTTCGTTGATATCCATTACTTTTTCGTACATTTCCCTTTACGAGAAATGGAAAACCGCCGAGACATTTAAAAACGTTATAGTATTTTTCTGCGACACAGCGAAAAGGATAGAAAGAAAATATCTCAAACGAAATATTTAGATTTGTTATTTATAATATAAAATACGCTAACACATCTTGAAACAGAACTTCTTTGAAACTTGTAAAACTTATTAACACATTTTACAAATTTACATAATAAAATCCACGTTTAAATGCACGACACACGAAATATTTTACGAAAAATAGGAGGAGTTTTTACATGGCTTGCCTTTTGACAAAGCCAAAATGAATGTAACATAAATTGTTGTGTATAGCTTTTAGGCGAAAAATTCCTTTTTAAGTCGCACTGGCATATGATTTTTACATTTGAATATATTTCAACTATCCTTTGGCATGGGAGCAATTTTTGCACTTTCAATGACGAGTTATGCTACCATAAATGCCTAGAACTATGACAGTTTATTACATTTGGTAATATTTCTTCATTCTTCCCCTTTGCCTTTTTTGGCTTACACAAAAGAAAATTCCAAAAATTATTAAACGTTTAAGCGCTCACGAAACGTCCATTTTCAGCTAAAACTTTCGCGCGAGTGTTTCCTTTCGTCGAGACGAAGTACATATTTCAAGAGTATTTCATAATTTCATTTCTGGCTGTGATGCTTTTCATTTGCTGGTGGGATATTTTCCATAAAAAGCTCCCAAGGTGGTGTGTCAGTCCGCTCCAAAAGAAGCTACACCAACAACAATTCAACTATTCAATGTCAGTCGGTATAATTTGCTCTGCACTTGCTCTCGATTCCAGTGCTATGCCACTGTCAGCCGGTCCGTGTCGTCGGACACGTCGAAATGTTTAGATTTGTTATTTATAAAACACGCTAATAAATCTTGAAACATAAAATCTTTGAAAATTCGTAAAGGTCATCAACACATTTTACCAATATATAAAATAATATCCACGTTTAAATGCACGACACACGAAATATTTCACGAAAGAAAGGAGGAGTTTTCACCTGGTTTGCTTTTTGACACAGCCAAAATTAATGTAACAAAAATTGTTGTGTATAGCTTTTAGGCGAAAAATTCCTTTTTAAGTCGCACTGGCATACGATTTTTACATTTGAATATATTTCAACTATCCTTTGGCATGAGAGCAATTTTTGCACTTTCAATGACGAGTTATGCTACCATAAATGCCTAGAACTATGGCAGTCGTTATATTTGCTATTATTTTTTCATTCTTCCCCTTTGCCTTTTTTGGCTTACACAAAATAAAATTCCAAAAATTATTAATCTTTTAAGCGCTCACGAAACGTCCATTTTCAGCTAAAACTTTAGCGCGAGTGTTTCCTTTCGCCGAGACGAAGTACATATTTCAAGAGTATTTCATAATTTCATTTCTGGCTGTGATGCTTTTCATTTGCTGGTGGGATATTTTCCATAAAAAGCTCCCAAGGTGGTGTGTCAGTCCGCTCCAAAAGAAGCTACACCAACAACAATTCAACTATTCAATGTCAGTCGGTATAATTTGCTCTGCACTTGTTCTCGATTCGAGTGCTATGCCACTGTCAGCCGGTCCGTGTCGTCGGACACGTCGAAATGTTTAGATTTGTTATTTATAAAACACGCTAATAAATCTTGAAACATAAAATCTTTGAAAATTGGTAAAGATCATCAACACATTTTACCAATATATAAAATATTATCCACGTTTAAATGCACGACACACGAAATATTTTACAAAAAAAAGGAGGAGTCCGAGGTGAAGCCGAAGAGTATGCAACAAAAATTGTTGCGTATAGCTTTTATGCGAAAAATGCCTTTTTAAGTCGCACTGGCATACGATTTTTACATTTGAATATGTATATTTTAACTTTGCTTTGGCATTGGAGCAATTTTCGCACTTTCAATGAGTTATGCTACCAAAAATGCCTAGAACTATGACAGTTCGTTATATTTGCTGAATTTTCCGATTAACAAATTTGTATTTCTTCTTTTTCCCCTTTTCCTTTTTTCGCTTACACAAAACAAAATTCCAAAAATTATTAAACGTTTAAACGCTCACGAAACGTCCATTTTCAGGAAAAACTTTCGCACGAGTGTTTCCTTTTGCCGAGGCGAAGAACATACTTCAAGAGTATTTCATAATTTCGTTTCTGGCTGTGCGGCTTTTCCTTTGCTGGTGGGATATTTTCCAAATAAAGCTCCCAAGGTGGTGTGTCAGTCCGCTCCAATAGAAGCTACGGCAACAACAATTGAATTATTCAATGTCAGTCGGTATAATTTGCTCTGCACTTGCTCTCGATTCGAGTGCTCTGCCACTGTCGGCCGGTCCGTGTCTTCGGTATCGGTGTTGTGTGCAACATTGCTCCAGAAACTAAATCGTGCTGAAGACTTCCTGTTCTGCCATAACGGCCCCGTGTACGTTGTGGAAGTTATTTTCTTACGGCGCAAATTCAGTGTGGATTCTGTGTGAATGGGGAAATTATGTAAACCCATGCGCAGAAAAGTTGGCTGGGAAAATGACGGCGCACAGCGTAGATTCCATTCAACGACGATTCCTAATAGAACTACATATGCCAAGTATTGATACTCTGATGGATTTACGACAGAAATTGTCGGTAAATTTTAGTGCCCGACCGATACCCGTTTTTTGGCCGATACCGATGCCGAAGCTTCAGCTTCTTCAGGTTCGGCCGAACCCAAAAAAAACCGATGCCGATACCAAAGGAAACAATTTATTCATGGTATGAGCTCATTTTCGAAAAATTTTAAGGTATTTTGAGCAGCAATTATATTACCAAATATGGACGCTTTGGTGTACATATTATGGAAATTGAGGATTTTGCATTTACCGCCTATATAGTGGGCGGACCACATTTTCGCATGACATAGAGAACCGATACCTTAACTAGAATAGCAAATAATATTCTTTTAAATGAGTAATTCGACAAATTTATGCAATTTTAACGAAAAAATTCCGAGGTAGTGAGACTTATAATCCCATTGTGGGCGTGTCCTTCGGCCGATTTAGTCTAAGAATTTAAATTCAGTTCAGGTTCACTGTCATTGTGTACCAAATTTAGTCCAGATCAGACAAATGAAGCTTTTTCTCCTTCGACCACAGACGGAAGGACAACCGGAAATAAAGACAGAAAGTAATTTTTATCATTATTAAGGTTTAATTTCCAAGGAAAAAACGGGGTCACTTTTGTTCCCAGAGGTGTGAATATAAACAGATCTTTAATTTCATCGTAGAAACCTGAAGTTTGGCATAATGTTAGTTTCACTATAAAAAGTTTAGAAATATTTTTTTCCATTTATAAAGGTCGGCCCAAAAAAAACGAATACGAAACGTCTAAGCCCATACATCCCAAAAAGAAATTTCTGAATTTTAAGAAAATGGATTATAAAGGTATAGCTCACTAAATTTTTTGATCTAAAATTTTGAAAAAATTTAATTTTCAGTGAGTCAACCTACATATAAGAGTGCTCTTACTAATAGAAGGCCAACTCTTTTAAGAGCACTTTTTCTATTGTAGTTATCGAAACTGAAACCAAATTCCATTAACCAGAATGGTTGCTGTCTTGCACAAAGTTGACGGGCGATGTCTAGCGCGTATATATTATATAATCTTTGTCCCGTGGACAGACAGGCAAGGAGAAGCGCTGCTGTTCAACAGAAAACAAGCAAAACAAAGCAACCGACAGACGGGCAGGGAGAAAAGAAATTCGAACGCTAAAGGGGGTAGTTCTGGTACGGAACCCTGTTTGTACGAGCCTCTGTTTTTTTTATATGTCCATACCTATGACGGCTCCTTTAAAGTGTTACAATTTCTGGACAAAGTTGATATACCCTATTGCCATAGGTGTAGGGTATAAAATGTTTAAGCTGGCAATGACGGTCCATAAAAATCCCGCATTTTAATCGGAATCCACAAAAATAAGGTAGGACACCTTTTGGAGCAGAAACAGCTTACAGAGAGCAGGCGAAACAGCGCAGGTCACACTCTCAGACAGACGAACAACCCTCAATGCAGGTTTAAACATAGGGACATTTTGCACATTTATTCCCCTCTCTCGCTCCATTTACTGCGCAAAAGAGCAGATTAACATGAGGGAATGCGCTTTATTTTTTATATGCATGGGACCGCGTTACTCACTGCACTTGCGGTGAGCCGAACTAAACCGAACTGAGTTGATACGAGGTTCGGAGTGCTGGTATAAACTTTCTTGCAACTCTAACAAAGGGTTTGCACTTTATTTGTGAGCTAGGGCAGGAGAGAGTGATACGAGGAACTAAAAGGGAGGTTGGTTGCATTTGAACTATCAATCACCTCTTAAGTTTTTCTACTTTTTGCTATTCCTTCGACTGGACGACTTCATAGCCGTTACCGGGTTGGCTCCATTCTCATGAAATTCCTTTAGCTTGGTCTCTGTTTCATTTCGTTTTGCTGCGTTTAATGTTCTGTTCATATTTAGCCGAACTGAAGTTCAACTATTTTTACAGGTCCAGTGACTAACTTTTTCACTTTTGCACCCACACACACGAACACATATGCAAAACATGAAAGCATAATACATATAGAAGAAATCAGACCCTCTGAGTAGGCGAGTACGGAAAAAGGAGATAATGGGTTACATTAAAGTAAAGTGGACAACGTGGAGAAATTACAATAATTAAGAGTAGTGGCACAAAACACGAGTTGTGTCCTGGTCAACATTGAGGAAAGCTGCATTAAGCACAAAATTACACTCATACATGCATTGGTATGTGGATATACAAATTAACCCTCCTTGGTTCTAATGTCACATTTTATATTACCTTTGGATAAGAATTCGTGATTATCTTCGAAAAAGTGCGCAAGAAAAATAAAAGGCTTTTATTAATTAAGCCAACATACTATCATTTGAAGGAGCTTTCGTGCATCATAGAAATATTATGAACTCTTGACTTATAAATTTCCAATACTTTTGTGAGACACTGTATCTCAAAAATATACAAAAAGGGCGTAGTTCTTAAACTCAATTTGTAATCTCTATGCCAAATAGTCATAATTCATTATATAAAAATTGCTGTCCCTGTTAACTCAACTCTTAACAACCTGCCGGAGATATTATGCTAAAGCTTTACTGTCATAATTTCATATATCTGGTCACCGCATATGAAACCGTTCGAATCTCTAGCTTTATGCGGTTTATTTTCCGAGATTTCAGTCCATAAAATAGTTACAATAGGCAAAACCCGTATTCGTACAACAAGGAATAAAAAGAAAATCGTCATTTTGAATCAACTATTTATTCAATTATTATTCATAATAATTAATTATTATTATTTATTCATTTCACCTATAAAATAAAAACAAAATTACGTACATACATACATATGTACGTGCATTTACATAGCTCACATATTCAACGCTAGGTGGCCTTCTACTCATATTATGGGGAAAATCCGTATTTGTACAGAACAACAAACGTGAATAAAGTAAAAAAAAAAGTATTTTAAATAATATTAATATTTAGTTGGATATCCCTTTTGCTAAAGAGCCGCATTTAGTCGCCTTATCATCGATTCAACCGTCATTTTTTTTTAGGAAATATCGATCCTTTCCACCTGCACGAATTCAGATTTTGTTTCCCACAATGCCCCGTAGCGTTGAATATGTGAGCTATGTAAATACAAGCTACTAGTTATGTGTTTTTTTATAAGTAAAATAAATCATAAAAAATTATTACAATTTTTTTTGTCGTTTTTAAGTAAATAGCGATATTCCATTTATTCTTGAGTGTACGGGTTTTGCATACTGTATATACTCGTATATATAATTGGCGCAAAACCACGTGTACCCGAAGCTTAGCCCTAGCTTATTATCTTATGTATGCTCGTTATATTTTTACCACAAGTTAATGATACCATATTATGTATGCATTGAGAAGCTATTTCTCATGGGCATACTATCGGAGAGTTTCCAATTTTTCACAAGAGATGGCGACGCGCTAAGAAAAACTTTGAAAACAAGTTCGCATTATACCGCACACCAATGGTAATAGGGTATAACAACTTTGTGTGAAAATAGTGACGCGTTAAATGAGCCTTCTTTGGTATAGACATTAGTATATACAAAGCAGTCAAATGCGAGTCGAGCTTGCGCACAGGGTTCCGTACCAGAACTACCCTCCTTTGCGTTCGAATTAAATTTTTTCTTGCCCGCCTGTCCTTTGCTTGGTTTCTGTGTACATCAGCGCTTCTCCTTGCCCGTCTGTTAATGAAACAAAGATAGCGCCATCTAGTACGCAAAGCCGTACACTTTATTCGAGGCAGCAACCATACAAAAAAGCAGAGAACGTATATGACTGTGAAGGCAGAGAGCGTATGTACATATATGAGATATTTCTGTGGTCACAAACCATAACCGCCCAAGTCTAGTTAGGACGAAATTGAGTTATTAATGCCATCGTGTTCAGCGTGTCTTAATCTAGTATATGCTATAAAATTTGCATGTTTGTATCTTTTTTAGGACGGCAATTATCCATCAAAAACCTGAGAGCTTTCCCATATACTGCTATGAGAATTTGAAACTTTAAACTGCTCCCCTGAAAAACTTTTACAACAGACTTAGGCGGTTATGACTTGTGACCACAGATATGTACGTTCTCTGAACAAATGAGAAACCTAGGAATGCTGAAGGGTTTGAGGGGAGGGATAATTTGTCGACATTTTGAGCTATATCTTCGTAACTAATTCACCTGAAATTATGTAATAAAAAAATGTATATGAGAATCTAAGAATCTAAACGTTTCCCTTCCTGAACAAGCCCCACAAGGTATAAAAAACAACAATTTTTTTTACTGAGGGGAAACATCTTAAAAATAATAACAAAATAAAATTATATAAAAAAAAACTTTTTAAAAATAAGCTTTAATTTATTGAATGTACTAAAAAGTAGAAAATAAATTGTTTCCAAGTCACCTGTATCTTACTATTAATAAAAGCTTTGGGACTAAATACTAACAGAATACAAAATTTTAACGTTGTATGACATGTAGTTTTAAAGGTATACCAAATCAAATATTTAAGTTGTATGAGGGGTGCCACACCCCTTGCCCAATGCCCGTCCCATTTTCCGAGTTGAAGGATACGGACATGTAGTAAGTTCGTATCGTGTTTCATTTATGTGTGCTGTATAGTTCTAAAGTTATACCCAAATGTATAGTTGATTGAAAAGTGCCACGCCCCTTGTCCTACGCCCATAAAATTTTACCCGTGGGACGAAGCATCTAAGAGGGGCCTGCATACGGAATTTCAATGCTGCGTGACTTGTAGTTTTAAAGATATGCCAAATCAAATATTTAAGTTGTATAGGGAGTGCCACTCCCCCTTGTCCCACGCCCCTAAATTTTTTTAAGCAAGAGGGCACGACTAAATACTAACAGAATACAAAATTTTAACGTTGTATGACATGTAGTTTTAAAGGTATACCAAATGAAATATTTACGTTGTATGAGAGGTGCCACGCCCTCTTGATGAATCGAAAAATTGTATATACAGTCGCCTTCCTTTGGTCTTCAACAATATTGGTATAAAGTTTGGCTGAAATCGGTCAACGCGTGTAGCTTTGTATAGCCGGACAGACAGACAAACAGACAAACAAACATTCATTTTTATATATTAGATTACCATAGTAAAAAATTTCCTTAGCGAAAAATTTTTGTTGTTTACATATTGTGGGGTCTCGTTAGAAAGGGCTACGTCCGTGGAATCCTAATGTTTTTTTTATAATTTTAGGTGAATTGGTTTCGAAGATGTAGGTCAAAATGTGAAAAATTTTATGGCCAGACGGGCAAGGGGAAACTAATTTCGAACGATAAAAAGGGTATTTCTGCTACGGAACCCTCAGTGAGCGAGCCCGACTCGCACTTGACTGCTTTTTTCTTTCCGCTTATTTTTTAAGTCAGGCTGATTGGAATAGTTATAAAAAAGTTAGGCGGCATGTTTTGAGAGATCATTCCAACCCATTGGATATTCCACAGCCAGCATAAGTCGATATTTGTAGCTATTTTATAAGCTTTATATTAACTTCACTTTCCGCGGTATGTCGTCAAATCTAGTAATCAATTTTTCACCCACTTCCCGACTACTTAGAGATCTGAAACTTTGCATACATGCGTAAACACCAAGACAATGCATGAATCAATAAATTTTATGGGCGTAGAATAAGGGGCGTGGCACTTTTTTATCAACTCCAGATTTGTGTATAACTTTAGAACTACACATCACACATCAATGAAACTCGGTAGGAACTTACTACATATCCATATCCTTCTACTGAGAAAATAAGGCGGGACTGGATAAGGGGGCGTGGCACCCCCATACAAAAAAAAATTTTGATCTCGATTAGATTTGGAACTAAAGGTCGTGCAGCATTGAAATTTCGTATGCAGTCGCCTCTTGGATGTGTCGTCCCACTGGTAAAATTTTATGGGCGTAGGATAAGGGGCGTGGCACTTTTCAAGCAACTACACACTTGGGCTTCAGTTTATAATTATAGGTACACCACACATCAATGAAAAACGATAGGAACTTACTCGCCGCGCCTTGCAAGCAAAACAACAACAACTCATCGCGCCACAAATATGCCACGAATATTAGGGTCGATCACAGCCTTATTATTTGTTAAATTGAGGATATGACGATAGGAGATACTGTGAATGCCCTAAATATTGTGTACTGCTCTGCAAGTTTTAAATTCTTTTTGCGAAAAATTTCAGAGCTCTAAAATTTAATTTATGGGAGACTAAAAAGTAGAAAATAATATTATATAAAAAAAAACTTTTTAAAAATAAGCTTTAATGTACTAAAAAGTAGAAAATAAATTGTTTCGAAGTCACCAGTATATTACTATCAATAAAAGCTTGTGCGCTCAATATCCATATTCACACTTATCTTTCATTACTAGAATCTATTTGCAAAACATAATAATTTAAATAAAATATTGTGGTAACTGGTTGACAAATATTGAACACATGAGCGCCCAAGCATTTATTGATAGTAATATACTGGTGACTTCGAAACAATTTATTTTCTACTTTTTTGTACATTAAAGCTTATTTTTAAAAAGTTTTTTTTATATAATATTATTGCTGTAATAAGACGTACTATTTTACCATCTACAGCTTTATCGCTTACTACGGGATTAACGAAGAGGCATTTAAGGACATTCTTAGTGGCATTCAGCATTTGATACATCCGTCATCTATTCCTGACGAGCTTAAGGTTTCCAGCGCTTAGTCGGAAAAAGATACGGACATAACGCTTGCGCGGAGTAGAGTGTGAAGGATTTTTCAAGCTATGCTTAGCATTTTGGAAGAAGTACCTATTTCCAAAATTGATAAATAAAAAATTAACCAAGGTGAAGGCCGTCAATCCAAATCTCGTTTCAATAATAATTTTGGATTTTCTTGTATAATTGGCAGAGCCCACGTGAAATAAATAAAACCCAAACGAAATGAGCACTTGTACGTTAATAGGAAAGGTTGCTCTAGCATTAAAGCAACATTTAGGAGGATATTAGGAGATATTTAACTGAATTCGTTTGCAGATACATATGTATGTGGTTACAGTATCGTTATAAGAGCTATAGACGCAAGTAATCCTGGATCGAGCCACGACGCTTTTATTTTTAATTTGAGCATCGGTAAAAAGTTTTTTGGCCGCCGCTACGCGATCTCGCTTAAAAAAGATCTTTGTCAAATCTTGGTGTTCCTCCATAAAAAGGAAAATAAGTTTTTCCTTGAGCCTGACTTTTATGCTTAATAACCTCTGAAACATTCGTAGCGAAAATAATTATTTTTGCTTAAAATAACTAAAGATACTTGCATGTTTCTTTTGTATTATGAAAATTTCACGCGCCAACAGCTGAGCGAATTCAAAACGCGGGAAAAATTTGCGAAAACGATTTCTGGGACATGTCAAATCGTACCGATTTCATGTTCGAAAATGAAATCGCAGAAGCGATTTGTAGAACACCCAATTTCGGTTTCACTCCCAATTTCATGCGAAAGCGATCTTCAGGAACATGCCTGATAAAATCACGTTTTTCTTGTCTTTTTTATGCAATTTTACATACAAAGTGGAACATAAGACTCAAAAAACAAATTTTTGAATTCAACGAAAACACGATTAATTTAAATCGCCTAGGTGGGCGCCGCGGTCGCTCAGTGGACAAGTGCTTGTTCGCTGATACGTAAGTCTTGGGTCCAAATCACAGTTGTGGCACATAACATTTCATAAAATAAGAATTTGATTCGTAATTGCTTCTTTGCGTAGTGAATTGGCAATTCTCCGAAAGAATTTCTTTGCTTCTCAACCCAATCGGATTCGGTTATGTGTAAGTCCTGTTAATTTGTGCAAAATATAACAAGCACACACAAGTTAATGCGATCAAGTATTATTATTATTAATAGGTCTTCCTGGAATTTAACATGGCACCACCATACACGACCAGAGACTACACATCCTCTAAGCCACTGTGTATTTGCATTTTAATAGAAGTGTTCTTTAATTCAGGACTTAAAAATCGATTCCATTCCTTTTACAAGGAACAGTAGAAATCATTATAAACTTTGTACCCCGGACTAAAGAGTGCCAAGCATAAGAAAACAAATTATGAATTAAGCATCGTTCACATTCGACTATCCTCGCTTTGCTTGACAGTTCGAGATTCAACAACAAAGCGTGAAAAGTAGAAGGTTTGCTACAATGAACGCTTTAACTTTGGTTTTTTGCTGATATAATTGAAGTAGTAGTAGTTATGCTACTAATGTTTGAAATTCGCGAGTGTCTTAATTGAAAACGCAAACGCACGAGAAAATGAAAAATATGACAAAAAATTTCCACAGCTGATTGGCAAAGCGCACAAAAGTTGAGAGTTGCCCAACATTTTGCTTCGCTTCGCTTTCCTCGCGTTCTATTTAGCAAGCCTCATATAAAAGCATGTATTGAACTTATCTGTCAAAGCGAAATTCTGAAGCAAAGCGAAGCAAAAGTCGAATGTGAACGAGGCTTTAACGTTTGAGAACTCAAAGCAGTGCTTATCTAAATGCCTAAATATCAAGTCAAAGGAGAAGTTAGTAAACAAAAGACGAATAACAAAGCGCGCATAAACAAAGAAGATACAAACATATGAAAATGTGTTTTCTCAATTGTCTGGTTTCCTAAACGCCCAACCCTAGCCACATCTCTCTCGGGAAGCAGCAAGAAATAAACGTAACTTCGTGACTCACCATGCATGAACAGCTCGGAATCGCGATTCAGCTCGTACAAGCGAATGGCCTCATCCAATTCCATTTGCGTAGATATCGTGCAGGGATCATTATCCTCATCGACCCATTTGATGGTAAAAGGCTGTAAGGGCAGTAAAGATACGTTAGTCAAATTTTGGAAGCCATGCTCAGGCCACCCCAAGCGAACTCACTTGATCCATTGGAAAGCGGCAAATGTTGAGTATCTCATGACACAGCTTCTCGTATGTGATGTGCTCATCGATGTAGGTGATCATGATTTCGCCGTTGTAGGCTGTCTTCACCTTTATCTCATTGTGGGTCGCGTTGCTGCCGTCGGGTATAATTTGCGAAGGCATCTTCTGCATTTGGACGGAATTTTTTGTGAAATTAGTCTCTTAACTCGGACGAAAGTAAAAGCGTCCAGCAAAACGCTTTTGTAATGAAATCAAATCAAATAGCGTCAAAATGTTTTTGTTTTTTTTTTAATTCGAATAATAAAGAAGGAAACTTCACATGCACAAAAAACAAACGTGTTAAATAAACTGAAAAGAAGGGAACATTTAAGAACTTATTAGCATTAATTTAGCTTTTTTTTTGTTATATGACACACATTTTTGTAAATTGTATGTTAAATGCGTATGTTGGGCTTTGGCATCACAAAAAAAACTAAGTGGCCGTACAATATCGGACAAAACATTTGCAACTAAAATTCAACATACATAGTTTTCTCAAAGAAAACTTATGTGTAAATAATATTGAAATGATCTTTGATTTCATTTA
Organism: Neria commutata; assembly: GCA_963457695.1. Lineage (NCBI taxonomy): Eukaryota > Metazoa > Arthropoda > Insecta > Diptera > Micropezidae > Neria > Neria commutata. The sequence goes on from OY735247.1 coordinate 25,870,869, forward strand.
AAGTTATAACCTTCAACACATATTTTAAATAAAAATTTAGCCAATTGCTTTAGTATTTCAATTTATATTTAATTTAATGTCAGTTAAATTAAAAGTCAGTACTTCAACGAGACAAAACAATTGCAACTCAAATATAATTTATTTCTAAAAAAAATTTTTTTTATATTTCGTAGCGAAACCCAAATTCTCTATAACTGCCTTGCATCATCGTCGCATGGACTCAATTAAATAAATAATTGTGTCTTATGTCATGCTCTTCCAGGCATCTTGGACCCTTTTGAAGAACTCATCTTCGTTTTGAACGTTACTGTGATAAATTTTCGTCTTAACGATAAGCGATAGGCTTTAAATTGGGTTAAGATCCGGTGACTGTAGTGGCCAATCCATGATATAAACTTTTTGTTGTCTAAGCCAAGTTTTTACGGTCTTTGAGGAGTGATAATACTATACATATCAGATCAAACTTAAATGATTTACGAAAAAGCATGTGAATTGTGGTGGTGCAGTTGGCATGAATGGTTTCGCCACAAATTCGGACTATTTCTTCGGATCGCAAATGACTTGGTGACGAAAATTGATATGCACGCCGTTCAAAACGAAGAACACAGTGAGTAGAACTTGATGAGCTTATTTCGGTGTTGGCTCTTAAAGATGCTTTATTAGGACCATCATTCAAAGTTGACTTCATTCAAAAAGTGCTGGGCAATTTTTCCACGATGCTGCTCTTGGTCGAAATTCAACTCTTTCGGAATAAAATTTACTGCCACATGTTTCATACCCCAAGCATCGCAATAAATTTATAGGAATGAGCCAAATGATATGACAACATCATCAGCAACTTCTCTGATATTTATTCGGCGTCTATACGCTTTCATTTAACATTTCTAACACGATGCTACACTTTATTCCATTCTAAAAGCTATATTTGATGTAACTTCTATGTTCAATTTGTTCGAAAAGGAGGTTAAAGTCGCCGAGCATATCCAAGCACCTGTGATATTTTCGCCAATAAAGTAGCCAGAACAGCTTACGAATAGGGTGCCGAATATAGCTACAGGAATGCCTTCCAATTGATTGTACTCTTGGTGTGCTCTGCTCAGTGTTAAGAAAGAAAGTGCGGGTGTGCTATATTCTCCGTTAAAGAACTTATTACAAGAAAAATGTAAAACTTTTACTGGTTATACCTATATAGTTACTAGCTGTCCCGACAAACGTTGTTCTGCCTAAAATAATTATTTAATTCCAAAATTTGTTTTGAAATGTAGTACCTACTTATTTCAATAATGGTAGGAATATTTTTAATAATATGAAAATTGAGTACAGAGAGAATACGTTTTCGTGAATATTTTCACCCTAACAACAGCTATCAGGTCCAAATTTTGTAAACTACTTTCTTTCAACTTAAGTATTATATGGTGCCATAAATGAGCACCATAATGAGGCCCATAAATAAGAATCTGTAATGGTGTGTAAAATTATGAAATTGTTTCTGATACAACGGAGAATGATGCGAAAGACAATTGTGTTGTAATTATCTTGAAAGTAGGCATGAAATTGTTGTGTACAATATGCGTTGCTCCAAACGAAGTCATTTGGAAACAACTGTTATATTTTTGGATGTTGGCCAGGAAATGCTTAGAATCACTTCCCGCTCCAGAAACTAATGAGCGTAATCGCTCACTGAGGACACCGGGCTGACACTTCTCCAATCGTTACTGATCTGTCCACACAGTTATCGATTTCTGGATTGTACTGGAATGCCACTCGTTCCAGGCTCACAGGAGCACCGCGTCAACGCAATCGTTCATGCTCACTTTGTCGTGCTCGCTGGCATTGTGATTGATGCGCACGAACTTGTTGAATCCTTAACATATTTTCTTGTCGTTCATTTTCTGTTCTTCTCGTACGTGATGCGGACATACTAATACATACTACTATTTCTATTATCTGTAGCTTGCTGGGTATCAGTGCGGTTTAAACGTGAAGTAGCTCGCCGCGCATTTGTCTGACTTCGACAACCTATGATACCTCTTATTATCGGCATTGTAACTAACACTTCAAAACGACAGGGAATTTTTTTCACAACCACTCAAATATGTCGAACATTTTTTGAAAACTTCACAATATTCAAAATATTTTTGTATGTCTTATATTTTCAAAGCTACTTGATATTAAAAATTTGACTTGTATGGGAGGTGTAGTAGAAAGACATTAGCAAGTAGTGACTCCATATCGAGTTTCAATAATGTTTGACTTACACTTCAAAAATTATAAGATTTTAACAACTAAGAAGTACCACGCCCCTTGTCAAACGCCCATGAAATTTTACCACTGGAACGGGACGTCTAAATTTCAGCCCAATATCGAATTCTGATGCTATGCGACTTATAATTTCAAAACTATTCGAATTGAACATTTGGTTTGTATGGGCGGTGCCACGCCCCCTTATCCAATGACCAGTTTTCCAATAGAAAGGCATAACCAAGTAGTAACTGTTGGAGGATACAGCTATAGTGTAAGGTTTTACCGAGTTTCATTGCTGTGTGATGTATAGTTCTCAAGCTATACGAAAATGAGTAGTTAATTGAAAAGTGCCACGCTCCTTGTCCTACGCTCATTAAAGTGGGACGACGCATCGAAGAGGCGGCTGCATACGAAATTTCAATGCTGCGTGACTTTTAGTTCCAAAGCTATTCGATGTAAACAATTTTGTTTGTATGGGCGGTGCCACGCCCTCTTGTCCACTGCCCGTCTTATTTTCCCAGTAGAAGGGTATGGATGTTTAGTAAGTTCCTACCGAGTTTCATTGATGTGTGATGTGTAGTTCTAAAGTTATACACAAATGTGGAGTTGCTAATAAAAGTGCCACGGCCCTTATCCTACGCCCATAAATTTTTACCAGTGGGACGACGCATCCAAGAGGCGACTGCATACGGAGTTTCAATGCTGCACGACTTTTAGTTCCAAAGCTATTCGATGTACACAATTTGGTTTGTATGGGCGGTGCCACGCCCCCTTGTCCAATGGCCGTCCCATTATCCCAGTAGAAGGATATGGATATGTAGTAAGTCCCTGTCGAGTTTCATTGATGTGTGATGTGTAGTTCTAAAGCTATACATAAATGTGGATTTTTGCCACGCCCCTTCTCCTACGCCCATAAAATTTTACCAGTGCGACGACGCATCTAAGAGTCAGCTGCATACGGAATTTCAATGCTGCACGACTTTTAGTTCCAAAGCTATTCGATATAAAAAATGTGGTTTGTATGGGCGGTGCCACGCCCCCTTGTCCAATCGGGTCCAATTATAGATCAGAACCATCCCTGAACCCACTCAAGCACACTCACTAAATTTTATCAAAATCGGTTCAGCCGTTTTCGTGCTTTCGCCGGACTAACGCACGGCAATCCATTTTTATATATAAGATTATATGGCGTGTAGATGAGATTGAAGCAAACTCTCAAACCGGGTAAGAAAGAACCCTACCGGCAACTTAACTAACTTTTAGGGCCAGTTTCACAGTGGATGTTTAAACTCTGATTGCAGTTTAAATACGGAATTTCAGTTTCACAGTGGGAAGTTAAATACAATTTAAATGCCCGGTTGTGGGCATTTAAGTACGGCACAGAGTTGCAATCGAAAACAAATAAACAGCTGATTTCGGATGAGCAAGCAAGCTGCGTCGACAATATTGCAATTTATAAGCGGCCAAATTAAACATACAACTGCATGGTGTAGCACATATAAATGATCCCGTAGTATTATAAATAATATAAACTGTGGATTCTTTGAAGAATATCCAATAATTCACTTCTTTCGGCCGACGAAATATTTTTAGCTCGCGCTGCCTCCATAATTGAACAATTGAACATATGTTTTTGGCAAGTTGTGCTGTGTTCAATTGTCAAATATTCGAAGTTGCCATTCATTATTCCGTATTTAAATAAATGCACTGTGAAACTCAAGAAAAGTTAAACTAGATTTAAACTCAATTCGCAAATTAGATTTAAACATCCACTGAGAAACTGGCCCTTAGTGCCCTATAAGCTAACTACTTCGCAACCATAGTTGACTATTCGTCGACTATTTTCAATGGAGACGACTGACTTTTTTAACATTGCGATGTCCTAGGCAGTAGTCAGTCCCGATGACCCCTGGATGACTTTTCAACTAACTTAAAGTCGCTTACTTTGAAGTTAGCTAAAAGTTAGCTAATTTTTTAGTTATAGCTAACTAATTTCATATGAAGCTATTCAACTAAACTATTATTTGATAAGCTAATAATACGCTTTATGCTGTAAAATCGTTGCCTGTTTAACATAGTAATATGGCTGTATTCCTAAACGTCAGTTGCGCTGCATAAGTACAAAGCAGTATGTTCCTAAACGCAAACATAAAAACTTTGCACGTGCACCCTGTTCCTAAACGCAGGCATCAAGTTGTCGATAAGCATCGAATGCACAAACTGCTCATCACAAATTTGGTTGATGCTTTGTGATTAGTTAGGTTATGTTTTTTCAGCTGCACTGAAACTTTTAGGACGCGATTAAATTTCGCCTCCTTTTTCTCAATTTTATAATTAATTTCGATTTGCTGGGAGTTTATTCGCTACTCAAATGCAAAAATGCGTTAAATATGTAGTTTTCTACAATTTCCATTTTGCAAAAGCAATGTTGAGCATCAAGTGCGTTCCCAAACTAAAAAGTGTTGCCAACCCAATTTATGCAATGCATCGCAGTAGCACCCAGAAAACCAATCAGTAGAGCATTGGGGGCGCAGCACTGCTTTGCATAAGTACGTTTAGGAATACAGCCTATATCATGGAATGGATGGACATGTACTCCACTGGACATGGACATGTATTCAGCAATGTTTCTGTTAATTTCTGGAGCTGAATTCCGCGGTTGCTTTTTGATTTCCCGGACGATAGTGGCTTTATTACGCGACTTCAGTTTTTCAAGTCTTCTTGATCCTTGTCCAAAGTTGGGTGAATTTCTTTGTAGAATGCAATAGATGATGGAAATGCTTCATTTGTAGAGCTGGCAATCTCCTTTAGGGTTTTCCTTTTTTTTCTGAAGGTAAAATATTATTTTTTCTCTCCTCAAGAGTTCTTTCCTTCGATTTTCTGCCCATTTTCACAGAAATTGTAACAAAAAAAATGATCAACACGGAAAGGACCTAACTTTTAAAATTTTGTAGTACAGATGAATACAAGTTAAGTTGATGACAAAATTGATTTCGAAGTATAACGAAACTTTTCGAAATCAACAAGGATTAAAAAATTCCGAATACTATTGTGAGATGATTTTTGCTACGATTTTCTTTGAAGTTAATTTTAGTTACTTTTTTGTTTAAATCGAATTGTATTTTTAGGTTTTTAATTGATTAAAGAATATAATTAATTTTCAGATAACATTTCATTAGCATTATGGAAAATTTATGCACTTTTTTCCGCAGAAAGAAAATTCAGAATACTTTTGTGAGGCACTGTAGGTATTTGGTTTTTGATAAATCTTTTAATTTCCTTCTGAGCAACTGATTTAAATTTTCAAAAGAAAGAAAACAAACAGCTCGCTTTGATTTTTCAATTTTCATTTCACAATGAACATAAATAAATGAAAAATATAAAAAAAAAGCAAACAGCAAAAAATAAGAAAGCAAACAGCTCGCTTTGATTTTGGGGCAGTTCTGCACTGCATTGTAGTTAGCTTATAGTTAGGTCATAAAAGTTAGCTAAGTGTGTTATTTTCGTAGTCGACTACTGAAAAGTCAACTATAAGTGCGTTATTTTCGTAGTCGACTACTGAATTGCTTATAGGGAATTTTCACATCCGGCACACACACACACCTTTTTCGATCGAAAAACATCGTTCGCTTTCCTGCAATCAAAACATTTGCATTGACCAGACCTGCAAGCTGCAATTGCTTGCTACAATCGATTGCATGAACTAGTCAGACGGTGCAATGCAAGCGTTTGCGTGCAATCAAATCAATTGCAGCAAGCGCTTGCATACAAGCACTTTTCGGCTGTTCACACGATGCAATTCTACTTGCTGCAATAAAAACGATTGCTGCAAGCACTTGCATTGCACCTTCTTTCTGCCTGCACCTTTAAAGGCATGAAGCATAACGCGGGCTCCGCCCAACCTTCGTTTCAGCACTGCATTGATAAATCGATGAAGTAACCAACCTCTCCGCAGTACAACACGACGAAATCAGAACTGCTCCTTTTTAATCAAACACGCCTTCTTTCGCCCGATTTGCGTTTTATCGTCCAATCTGGCCACGCTGTTAATAGGATTGAATCATGCCGCAAACATTCAACAGGTTCACAAATTGTTGGGGCGCTCTGTATGTCCGGGTTTAGACAGGGAAACATCTGGAACGGCAACACTGTATTCGGTGGAGAGGGACGGACGGGGAAAGGAGAGGGGTTTTTGTTTCCCGTACTGGCGACACGCCATTCACACTCATTCCATTCACAATTCCAGTGTTGCCGTTCCAGATGTTTCCCTGTCTAAACCCGGACTATGTTCACACAGTGGGAAATTAACAAAGTTTCCAAACACACCACAAAGCGAACGAAATAGTTAATAAAGCGACTAATAAAACGGAAGACACCGGACGTTTAACTTCCCTTCTCATTTTCACCCGTCCCCTTCCTGAAATTCTAGCACTGCTCATGCCTCCCGTCTTGTGCTACTTTATGCCGTGCACTGACGAACACAAGTCGCATTTGTTTAATTGCATTTCTACAGCGGCCCCGACTGACTGCTACTTTTCAGTCCAACTTATTTTATATTTTACGTTTTGCGAGTTCTTAACCTGGCCACTTAAGATAATCTTTACTTCAGAGCTGTTTGCAGCCCACAAATTTTAGCCGCCATATTTGCGGACAATTGCATTGCATTTTTCATTATTTAATAAACAATTGTGCAAATATCTACAGTAGCAATATACCACTTAGGTCTTTTTGTATGTATTCCCATTTTTCTCTAGACATTTTAGTCGGTCTCTTCTGCTTTTCTTACATCTTTGCTGTTCCTTTGGTACCTGCTATCCAAATGATATTCTTCTTCTTATAAGCGCATGCAGTTCACGAAATTTTTACTGTCGTTTTTTAGCAAAATAGAAAATTTAAATGGAACAAAACACAAAAGTAATTAATAAAACCGAAATTGAAAACACAAGTAATGCAAAACGAACTAAACGAGAACTTTTAAATTAATTTTCGGTGCATTTTAATTAGCTCAACTCAATTGGCCAGAGCAACGCAATTCCATTTGTCACACACCAAAGAAAAACCACCGACTGTCGCCGCAGCCACCAGGGATTAAGGCGAAATAAAGACAGCCATGCCGCGTTGTGCGATATTTGACGGCGTTCAACAAATTTGACAGCCGGCGGCTAATACGGTGTACACACCACAGATCAGATAAGCTCTGTTTTCTTAATTTCCCATTGTAAAACGAAATAAACATATTTCTTACATTGTGAATCGAAAACAATATTGATTATTTTATAAGTGGTGTAAACACAATACAAGAAATAGCGAAATTCAATGAGTATGTACTAATTTTTATAAGCTTTATATTAACTTCACTTCAGGTTTGTATGTTTGTAGTAATATCTAGTAATTAATTTTTCACCCACTTCCCGACTACTTAGAGATCCGAAACTTTGCATGCATGCGTAAACAGGCAATACATGAATCAATCATAAATATATTAAAATTTGTACTTTAAACAAAGTTATTAGAAAAACTGCAATAGCCAATCAGAGCACAGACAGAAGAAGAAGCACGTAGGGACAGACGGGCCAGGAGCTGTTTAATCGCATTTTATATAATCTTGCCGTGTTAATAGAATACGAAACGTGTAATGACCTAGATTTATGCCTGATTTAGGCCCCTACAAATAATTTTATATATATAGATCATTAAATCACATCAAATACATCAACAAATATTCTTGGGACAGACGGGAAAGGAACTCTTTAATCGCATTTTATGTATGTACATACATATATAATTTTGCCGTATTTATAGAATACGAAATGTGTAATGACCTAGATTTACGCCTGCTTTAGGCCCCCAATATATAGGCATCACAACCAATATTATATAGGTAGGTAGGTAGGTAGGTAGGTAGGTAGGTAGGTAGGTAGGTAGGTTAAGTGGTCGTCTCGAGGACATCACTTAGGCCAAAAGGCCCATTGTGTTACCACGTTGGGGATTTTCACCTAAACACTTCCCATGTATGGGAGCCACTTTGTGGCTCTGGTATATTTGTCGATGTGTCCTGGTGGCGTTTTTTCCAAGTCTGCCAGACAGCTCAGGAAGTAATGTCCCAGGAATCGGAAGCGCGTTCTTGCTAGCGCTGGGCATTTGCAAAGGAGGTGTTCAACAGATTCCTCGCAGTCTTCGTCTCTGCAGCTTCTGCAGAAGTCGTTGTACAGCAGTCCCAGTCTGTTGGCATGTTGACCAATGAGGCAGTGTCCGGCTATGATTCCTACGACAATCCCTATGGAGGGTTTGCTTAGTAGGATCAATTCACTGGATCTGCTCTAGTTGATCGTATGCCAGATTTGTCTTGCTGTGTAACATGTCTGTTCGTGGAGCCATCTCGTGTTTGCTCTGTTTATGTGGTTGGTTTTTAGCATTAGTTTGCATGTGGAGAGTGGTATCCCAACTTCTTCAGTTATGTTGATTCTTTGTAGCTCTGTGCCTGCTCTTGCAAGCTCGTCAGCTATGCAGTTTCCCTCTATGTCTTTGTGCCCAGGCACCCAGCAAAGGTGCACATTGTACTGCGCGGATATCTCGTTTAGAGATGTTCGGCAGTGAAGGGCTGTTTTAGAGCGGGGATGTGCGCTGAGTAGAGCTTGTATTGCAGCCTGGCTGTCGGTGTAAATGGTGATGTCCCTGAGGGAGATCGCATTTGCTTTGAGCCAAGCGGCCGCCTGTCTGATAGCTGCAAGTTCCGCCTGAAAGACGCTGCAGTGGTCCGGTAGTCTATATGACGATCGTAGGTTCAGATTCCTGCAGTATACACCGCTGCCGACTTTGTCGTTCATCTTTGAACCGTCCGTGTTGAAGGTTGCCATATTGCTGGACTCCTCCGGTAGTTCGTGTTTGTCCCAATTATCCTTTGGGGAGTGGTTTGGGGATTGTGTAATCAATCTCCGAAAGGCGGAATGGTAGTTTATTTACGATTCTGGAATGTCCTATGTCGATCCTGCTCCATGGGTGGATCGCATTGAGTCTTGCTGCTGTACAGCTCGCCACTAGTTCCCCGTAGATGTCTATGGGGAGTAAGTGAAGTAGAGTTTCAAGGGCTTTAGTGGGCGTTGTCCTGATGGCGCCTGAGATCAAAATGGCCGCCATTCTTTGCACCTTGGTTAACAGATTCACGTAGGTGGATTTGCTCAGAGCTGTCCACCATATTGTGACTCCGTACATAAGAATCGGTCTGACGACTGCCGTGTACAGCCAGTAAATGACTGATGGTTTCAGCCCCCAGCTTCTGCTGATAGCTTTTTTGCAGGTATATAGGGCGGTGGTGGCTTTCTGGATGCGATTTTTAATATTGTCCTTCCAGGTTAGCTTCCGGTCTAGGATGATTCCTAGGTATTTTACTTTTTCTGTTAGGTGTAGGTGAGTGCCGTTCAAAGTGGGTGGGCTGAACCTCGGTATCCTATGTTTCTTCGTGAAAAGCATAAGTTCCGTCTTGGCAGCGTTAACACCCAGACCGCACTGCCTTGTCCATGACGATAGTGTTGTAAGAGCGCCTCTGAGAGTATCTGGGTACCTGCCTGATGCTAGTAAGACGATGTCATCTGCATAGGCGATCACATGGCAACTCGAGGTTGCTAGCTTAGTGATGAGGGGGTTTACCGTGAGATTCCAGAGTAGAGGCGATAGGACTCCCCCTTGAGGGGTGCCCCTTGTAACAAACCTGGTGATTTTGGTTTCGCCCAACTCCGTGATTATTTCCCTCCTTTGAAGAAGGTTCTTTATAAGCTGGATTAGCCGACTGTTTAGGTTCAGGTCGGTTAGAACTGCCATTGTGGACTCTGGTTGGATGTTGTTGAAGGCTCCTTCGATATCGAGGAAGGCCGCCAGAGTGTATTCCTTGTGTGAAAGTGATGTTTCTACTCTTTGCACCAGGTCGTGAAGGGCAGTTTCTGTGGACTTGCCCTTAGTGTATGCGTGTTGGAACGCTGATACCCTGTTGGGGTCAATGGTGTGGCGCATGTATGCGTCCAATATTTTCTCTAGTGTTTTTAGGAGAAATGATGTGAGGCTTATAGGTCGAAAGTCCTTTGCCGTAACGTGGCTGCTCTTCCCTCCTTTGGGGATGAAGACTACTTTCGCCCTGTTCCATTGGCGTGGGACATGGGCAAATCTGATGCACGCTTTGTAGATCAGGATAAGCCAAGGGGCTAATTGGGTCCTGGCCTGTTTTATTTCCTCTGGCATTATGCCGTCAGGGCCTGGAGATTTGTTCGATTGTAGGCTGTCAACGGCCCAGTTCAGATTCTCTCCGCTTATCGCAGCGTCGCTGACGTCGGGGCCTGTTGGCATATCAGAGTCCGCACAGTCCATTGGTGTGTTAGAATTGCCTGGGAAGTGTGCGTTAATTAGGAGCTCAAGGGTCTCTGAGCTTGAATTGGTCCACTCGCCGTCAGGTTTCTGTACGAATCCCGTATGCGTTGGACTAGCTGCCAGAACTTTGCGGAGCCGGCTGGTTTCCGAAGCGCTCTCGACATTTCCGCAGTATGTCGACCAGGAAGTACGTTTCGCTTTCCTTAGTGCATTCTTGAAGAGTCGCAGGGTCTCCTTGTAGGATGACCAAGTGCTGTCTCTCTTGGCCTTGTTGAACTGTTTCCTGCACTCACGCCGAAGGTCCGCGATTTCCGCGGTCCACCAGTGCGGTTTAGGTTTGCCTCTTGGGATTACCGTTGGACAGGAAGCGTCTGAGGCCTTGTCGCATGCCTTGGTAATGGTCTCCACCAAATCTTCCAACTGGCCCGTGGATCGGGGTGCTGCTGGCTTGAGCGATTTGAGTTGTGAAGAGAGAACTTGATTGTACATATCCCAGTCCATCCCTTTCCTGTTTTTGAAGGGAGGTGGTTTTGGGATTTGTAAATCTACATGAAATAGAATGTACCTATGGTCAGAGAGGGAGTGGTCTTTAGACACCCTCCAGCTGCGGACCACGTTTGCATGATCGCCAGTTACTAGAGGGATGTCCAGAACTTCCTTTCTGTTGACCGTTACAAAGGTAGGTTCTTGACCAATATTACTAATGTGTAAATCTGTGGAAAGGATATAATCAAATAGTGACTCACCCCTATCATTAGTATCCGAACTGCCCCACATCGAGTGATGGGCGTTCGCGTCGGCGCCGATAACCAAGTGGCGCCGGTTCTGCGGGCTTCTTCGGTCGCTTCTTGGACCTCCGGAGCTGGTACCATCGTGTGGTCGTGTGGCATGTAAGCAGAGATCAGCCAGACCGGGTTGCCCCGGCGCTCTATACAGATGGCGGTGGTGTCGCTGTTGCTATATTTGGACAGAAGAAAGAAGTTGATATTTCTGCTGATTAGTATGCAAGATCTGGGTCGACCGTTACCTTGTATATAGATCGCAGTGTGCGAGGATGAGCCCAGACCGCAAACCCTGTCTGCCACTGTCCAGGGTTCTTGTATTAGGGCGACATCCTCCCCCCTTTGGTGTAGGTGGAGGAGTCTTCGGGTTGTGGGACATAGATGACTGTTGTGTCCGCGTCCTCTGGCTCCGAGGCGAGAAGAGCATCTTCGTCATTCTCTCCGGTCTGGCCCCCAAGGAGACTACCGCTGAGGATTTTGCCGACGGCTGATGTGACCGAGTTCGTTTCGGAGTCTGTGTCCATTTCGGATTCGGACTCCCGCACTTGGTCTGCGGGGATGACGAGGTCGGCTGTTGGCTTTGAGGCTTCCAGCTCGTCCTTCTTATAAATTTTGAGGACTATTGAGCTGAAGCCGTAGCTGACCACGCCCTCTCTTGCGGCCAGTGGCGTCACAGATTCCTCATTGAAGATTACTGTCGCCATCCTGGATTTCCCCTTGGCTTCGCTCACCTTCGCTACCTTCCAATTGCTGGTGGGTAGGTTGGGGTTGCTCAGCTGGAGGAGCTCCAGGATATCTTCCGGCTTTGATGGTTCGGCGGGGATCCAAGCTCTCGACCTGGGCCGAGTTGGGATCTCGCTCTTTGGCACGACCTGTAAGTTGGCTCCTTGCCAGATTTCGCCTACCTCAGCTATTGCCAGCTTCAGCAGGTTTGCAGACCGTTCGTCGGCGCATGCCATGATTTTTACACCATGATGCCAACCGATGTCACGGCATTCGGGTACAGGACCAGGGTTCTTCTGGAGAATGCCCTTGTATACCTTGCATAGGCCGATCTCCACAGATTTCCAATTGTCTGGAGAGATGTTGCCATCGGCGTTGCTTTTGTCCAGGACCGCCATTACCAGGTGGTCTTTTAGGACATCGCCGAAGGCCTTGGTTGTCGGCCTAGTTGGATTGGCCCTCTTGGGTGCGTTGTGAGCATCGTCAGAAGATCTCTGCCTTTTTATGGCGGCGGTCTTGCGTTCAACGTCCTCCGCCAAGGTTTTCTTCGCCCAGATCAGCGATTCGGTCTCTTTTGCCGTGCGCTCTTTTTCCGGGATTGCCGAGATTTTTCCGACAAGCTTGGCAGCTGCCCTCCTATCCCGGAAGGCCCTGACAGACGGCTTCACCTTTGCGGGAGGCCTCGAGGTACCTGGCCGTTCGGAGACGGCTTGGGGGGTCTGGGGGGCTGCTGTCGCTGCCGAAGTTGAGGCTGTATCGACAGGTTGGGTGGGCCTGACAGAGTGCGTACCTACGAGAGGATTTGGCGCAGACTGTTTAGGCTGTTTTGGCGGTCCCTTGAAGGGTGCGCTTCTGTGAGCCGCGCCGTGCCGTATAAGCGGCGGCTTGATTTTAGGCTCCACTGGGTTGGTGCCTTGCGAGCCCTTGCTATAGAGAATGGGGACTTTAATTCCAACATTCAAAAACGTTTGAGTCCCTAAGGATTATGGGCTCAGAAAGGAATGATTCGAATTGAATTGAATGAAATAACTTTACGTCGGCACAATTCTTCTATGAAGTGAGCTATGAAGCTCAAAACAGAGCAGGACTTCGTAGGATTTGTCCATATATCATATAGTATAGTATATCATACAAATGGGGCCACCTGTCGTGTGTGCCTGTATAAGTTAGTGATGACCAACAATGCAACTGGCTGCTAGCACTTTTCTGCATTTCCACCACATACGTTCAGGACGAAGTTACTAATTGCCGTCGTAAAAGACAACTGTGAGCAGCGCACTTTGAAGAGTAAAAACTCAAGTTGGAATTAATATTTTGTAAAATAAAAAAGAAAACGTTGATTGAAAAGTTTATAGAGAAAAAATATATTGCATAAGCACCAAGCCAATAAGTCATTGCCCAAACGCAACAAACGTCAGCGTCGACATCGCTGCCGTAAATTGTGCTTGGTAGGCAATTAATGAACAAATAAATAAGTTATAATAAGCCATTGTAATTTAGTCTTAAGACCAGCAGCGACTTAAACAGTCGACTTACCTAAATAAATATACAGTTTTTATTAAAATAAAAATTTTGTGTCTTTTCCTAATAAAAAGTATCTGTAGATACGAAGGAAAGAGATAATTCGCGCGGCTCTACCCACTGGGCTACACAACGAACTGATTTCATTCATCTAAAGTCGTAAAAGACAGAAAGCGGACAGCAGGCAACAAACGCTTTTTAGTCAGTCTGCGTTTTATATATAAGATAGTAAAACTAAACCAGTCCGCTTTTGAAACCAAAGTTTTTAATTTTTCTTTCTCGTTGGTGCGTTGCCGACATGAATGTGCTGCGAAAATATTTTTCAGATTTCTGTCGATAATTTCCTTGCACATTCTGATCGGCAATGTTAAGTTTCTTAAATGCTTTTCCTTCGACCGAATTGTACGATCTTATATATAATCTGAGAACTGACTAACAGCCCTATTCTTGCGTTCCCGTCACAATTGATTGTGACACAATTGTGATCCGCTTTGTTGTGACGAGCTTTCTGCAACCCTATTCCTTGTCAACGGTATCACGAAAAAAGCTTTGCGAAGTTCTTTGCTGTAAAAACAGCTGTTTGTGTTTCCTCTTCTTCAAAAATAAACGAAAAATGGAAACAAAAAAAGCGGAAAGTGAGTATTTTTTTGGAAATTTTCAATAATTTGGTGTTTTATCTTATTTCTTTTAATTTCTAGACATCGTTTATTTAACAGGAGGACGTAGGAGCAGCTGCAGCATTTCATTCAAAGTTGCAAACAGCACCTAGAGCTGCAAGCCGGGAAAACAGCCCGATAGCGCTGCGAGCAGCGCAAAATTTGTGGGAGCAGTGGCAGAGGACCTCGAACTCCCGATATAAAGGAGTTTTAGCAGCAGGCCATACATGTGTTGGGTTTTAAAAATTGTGTAACTTCCTTTAAATTGCTGCAATAAAAAAAATTTTGGCTTTTTTGCTTCAAAATTCACGTTTTGCAACAGTTGTTTTCGCTTGTGACCTCCTAATTCGACCGTCACAATTTTTGTCACAATTGATACGTTTCGAGCTTTTGATTCCTGTTCCGAATTAGGAAAAGTAAAAATTGTGATGAAATGCTCTATTGTGACGAAATGAGTATTGTGACGGTCGCAAGAATAGAGCTGTAAAAAGCGTTTACTTTCTGTCTGTTCATAGGCAGCGCGGCGGCAGAGGCAGCAATAGTAGCGCTGACAATAGCGGCAGCGCATACAGTTGCGCTGAAGCCGATAGCAACAACATCTGTTGCAAAAGCGAGATGAACATATTGTTGCTAATATTGTTTTGAATGCATAAAAAGTCAAGTATTTTAAAAGTCATATTCAATTTCATTGGAAGTTTCAATGCATGGCCTGAGCTCGCCGCGCCTTGCACGCAAAATAATTTTGGATCTTTAACTTTGTCTGAAGATGATATTTTAATCCGTGACCTAAAAAATTCACAACAAACAGATATCCACGGCCTCTCTTCGTTTTTTCTTAAAAAAGCATGTCCTCTTTCGCTGAGCCAATATTACTGTTTTTAATATGTCGTTGCGATCCGGTATCTTTCTTGACGATTGGAAAGTAAGTTTTATAACTCCAATTTTTAAGAGCGGCAACAAAAGTGATATATCGAACTACAGGCCAATATCTAAGCTTCCTAACATTTCTAAATTGTTTGAGAAAGTAGTGAAAAATAAGTTGTTTTTTGCCGTTAAGCAACTTATCTGTCCCTTTCAGCATGGTTTTGTCCCGGGCCGGTCTACAGTGACAATCCTTGCTGTTTTTACTAATTATTGCGTCTCATCGTTTGTTAGTGGGTGCCAAGTTGATGCGATTTATACCAACATTACCAAAGCATTTGACCGGGTCTCACACAGCGCTCTGCTGTCTAAATTGGAAAAAATGGGGTTTCATTCCACCTTTTTGTTGTGGGTAAAATCCTATTTGTCCAAAAGACTAAATTTCGTTGTTGTTGATAACGCTTGTTCTAATTCGTACGTTGCTACGTCGGGAGTTCCTCAAGGTAGTATTTTAGGTCCTCTCTTTTTTGTACTCTTTATAAATGACGTCACTAGCTGCTTTAGTAAGTGTAACTATCTCTTATATGCTGATGATCTAAACATTTTCTTATAAATAAATAGTATACTTGATGTTAACACCCTACAAGCTGAACTAAATAATTTCTATGACTGGTGTTGTCGTAACTATTTGTCTGTCAACATTAAAAAGTGTAAAGGCCTCGTCACATAGAATCCGTTGTGCCCGTGAGAGCGATTTTTTAACTGACAGCAAAGTTGAAATGTATGAAATCATATGAAGCATGGCACATAAGCAACGGATGCGATGCCGCAACGCAAAAAGTTGAACAACTTTCAACTTTTGCCGTCCGGCAGAAGGTTGACAGATATCAGCTGATTGTTTTTATTGTTTTGCCGATTTGAAATTTTCTGTGGAATTTTTTCAATTTCATTGAAATTTTCTGTATTAGCAATTGTTTCGAAGAACAATTAATAGAAACAGTACAACAGTACATTTGCCTTTATGACAAATGGGCTCAGGTGTAACGCAAGAAGCTTCTGAAGGAAAATGCTGGGGTTTCTGCTGCTGGCGCAACAATATATGTAAATGTTTTAATACAGAAGACGAGGCAGCTGATTTTCTATGCGCTGCCAGCGTATTCATTGTGCCGACCCTCTCCGGCAGTCCGTCGCCGTCAGTTGAAAACGACGCTCTCACGGACGCAACGGATTCTATGTGACAAGGCCTTAATTCTATTTCCTTCTTCAAATCTCGTAATAAATGTCTAACTTCATACTCTATCTCTAACCGTGCTCTAAAGTGTTTGGATGAAGTTCTAGACCTGGGAGTTTTATTCGATTCAGGTTTCACGTTTGTGAGTCATTTGAATTACATAATTCCAAAAGCTTATTCCTCTTTAGCCTTAATCAAGAGACATAGTTCCAACTTTAAGGATCCATACACTAGGAAGCTACTCTATAGTTCCTTTGTAAGGTCTAAATTGGAATATGCGTCACTTATATGGAATCCCTACTACAATGTGCATAATATACGACTGGAACGCGTTCAAAAAAGATTTCTAAAATTTGCATTGGGTCATTTGAATTTTGATTTGCCTTTACCTCCATACATTAATCGTTGTAAGCTTATTGCCATGGTACCTCTTGAAACGCGAAGAAAGGTGTCTTCAATTTGCTTTATTTATGATGTGACCTGTGGATATATTGATTGCCCTGATTTGCTAAAGCTTATAAATTTCAATGTTCCGTTGAAATCTCTTAGACGTTCTAAAATTTTCTATACTGATGCCTTTAAGTCAAACTATGCTTTGAATGAGCCAATTACAAGATCTCTTTTAGAAATAAATAATTTAAGCGTTAGATTTAATATTGATTTTTCAATGTCTAGAAATGAATTTAAATCTGCTGTATTATCTTTCCTTTCCTAGATAATAGTTTATCTTTACAAGTTTTACTTATTTTATATCTAGTCTGTAAGGTTTACTGTAAACCATAGACTTAATAAATGAATTGAAAAATAGCAACAACTCACCGCGCCACGAGCAACGGGAGTTTTGCGCATGGATCAAGCTGGCCGCACCTTGCAAGAAAAGCAACAACAACTCATCGCGCCACGAATATTAGGGTCTCTCACAGCCGTCATATTTGTTAAATTGAGGATATGACATATGACGATATGAGACACTGTGAGTTCCCTCTCTTTTAAATTCAACTTTTGTGCTATAAATGCGGTCCGGCTATTAAATTCTTGGGAAGCCCATGCCAGTACCATCCAATTTCCAGAGAGAACGAATCGGAAGTCGTCCATGAATAATATTATATTAAAAAAATGTGTGCGTCTCGGGACGCTCGACAGAAGTGATAACTTAAACTAATCCAAGTTAAACTATTTAATATTGAAATTTTTTAACTTGAGAAAAGCTTAGGTTATTACTTAAATTTCATGCATGTCAACATGATAATGTGAGGAAAGGTTATTCATCAATAAAATCTTTTATTGATTATAAAATATATTTAATTCTCAGTTACAATTCTTCAATATGTACATTAGAATTTTGTGTAAGTATATTATTAGTATCATTATTCAATCCTATAAAAGTAACAATTGGCTTATGGTAGCTATAATAAGCAACGAAATTTTTACATTGTATGTCATCTAAAAATCTTGCAAAGAAATCTTCTGCTTGTTTCATCATATTTTTTATAATCACTTTCAAAAACGGTGGTAGCAAAGAGTATGTTAATATAATAGAGTGCGCATCTCATATAAAATTTTGGCTGAGAAAATTTTGCACTTGGGTCATTTTAATAAAGCCCACAGTTCCACTCAGTTTCGCTCAGTCACTCGTCCTCTCAGAGAACCGCTCTGCTACAAGAAATTCCAAACTCAAAGTAAATATAACGAGGGCTGCTTACTGTGAGAAAATTCTCCCATTTTGTGGGAATTCGAACTCTTTTTCTACATATTCTTAACAAAATGCTGTTGTTTTGTATTACAGCATTTTGGAACTCAGCCATACTGTTTTATTTATTGATTTATGTTTTTTACTACCATTATTTTGAATGAAAATGTGGCTGAAGTGCCAATTCCCATGGGAGAATTTTTTAAGCATTTGAGAGAATTGGCTTTGACTGAGTTTGCACCCCTGATCGCACGACTCAATGGCTTGGTTCGTTCGGTTTTCGTACTCAAATGAGCCGAACGAGCATTTTTTGCGGCTGATTTTCGTATTTTGCATGGTGTTATGAAAGTCGTGTGCATGTGCTCTTCTTCTGCATGTCGGCAGCTCAGCCAACAAAGTATACGAAGAATCAGAGCAGCGCTCGGCTAGACGATATTCCCGACAGCGCTGCTGTTTGATTCTGTGTTGTTGTTGTTTTCATATGAAAGACAAAAAATTCTTTGGCTCTGCTCTGCCATAAACGAACAAAAGGAACTTCAATATACATACATATGTACATATGCGTATGTCGAATTTCCAGGCATTTGCGTATGCTGTGTTATGAATGAAATCTGCTTGCAGCTTCCAACTCGTTTTGAAATTTCAAATCGAAGTTGGAATTTGTTGAAATATCGCAAACATTTTTCCAATGTGCGACATTTCCAGAGATAATACTAAAATTTAAAAGGCTTTTTATAGAATATTTATACATTTTAATAAAGAATGAAATATGCACATATATTAATATTAGATATTTTTGTCAATATCACCTTAATAAAAGTGATGTTGGCAAATAAATAACTTCTTAATATAGTCATTGCCCTATAATAAGATCAGCAGAGGGAAATTGAAATAAATTTTAAATCGCCAAAATTATCATTTGGTATGAACAAGAAATACACAACAACAACAACACAGAAACAACCAAATGCCTTTTTCGTGCTTTGAGCATACCCGAAATGCCAAATCAACGACTGTCAACGAAATTCTCTGAGCGGTTGAGTAGTTTTTGTGTCCCCCTTTGCCGCGACCGAAATATGCCGCGTCTGTCCGAAAAACAGCTAAGCGCTGTGGGTTAGAGTGAGAGAGGAGGGGCCCGCGTACCGCTGCCGTATGCGTGAGAGAGAGGGAAGCCAGACAGACTGGCACCGTAACGCGTTACGTTACGAAGCGGTTTACCCTCCCATAAAAAGTTATCACTTCAAAAAAACTTTTTGAAAATAAGCTTTAATTCATTTAATGTACTAAAAAGTAGAAAATAAATTGTTTCGAAGTCACCAGTATCTTACTATCCATAAAAGCTTGGGGCGCTGAAGATCTTGTGTAGCAATGGTATTATATGGTCCATGGCCTGCTGCAGCATTGCCGGAAATTACAGATTCATAATGGGTGGCGACTTCAATGCAAAACATGTTCACTGGGGCTCAAGGCTTACCACAACCAAAGGACGAGAACTTTATAAAGCGATCCAATATACTGGAAGCAGTACTGTCTCCACTGGCACACCAACCTACTGGCCTACGGACCCAAACAAAATACCCGATCTTATTGACTTCTTTATCACAAATAAAGTTTCGACGAATTATATCAGCATAGAAAGTGGATTAGATATGAATTCTGATCATTCACCAGTCTACCTGACACTGACAGAAAGCATAGTCTATAAAGAGCTTCCATGTAGACTAACTAACAAATATACAGATTGGGAATACTTCTCTGAACTACTCCAAGCACACGGAGATAGAACAATAAATATAACTTCAGAAAGCCAACTCGACGATGAGATCCTAAACCTGTCAACTTGCATCCAACAGGCGGCATGGAGAAGCACACCTGTAATCGCAAAAACAAGTGTGGGACACAAGTATACAAAGGACATCAAAGAAACTGTCTCAGAGAAACGCAGATTGCGGCGCCGCTGGCACCAAACCAGAGCCCCATCTGATAAAAGCCTGCTAAATAAAATTTCTAAAGAACTTAGTCGAAAAATAAGAGAATTCCAAAACAAATCTTTCAACAAATTACTCGTTATGGAAATGTGCGAAAAAACTAAAAAAGCCAACCATGCAAGCTGCACCTATCAAAACAGCCAACAATGCCTGGGCAAAATCCAGCATCCAAAAAGCACAAGTATTCGCCGACTACTTAGCTGATACTTTTACGCCATACGACGTGTCAACCGCAGCAGATATGGAACAACGGCAACACGAAGATAATTGCACAATTAAACTGGTAACCGAAGATGAGCTTAAAAACGAAATAATGAAACTGAAAAAACACAAATCCCCTGGTTTTGATCTAATAACGGCAGAGATTCTTAAACAACTCCCATAAATGCAGCTTTTGCCCTAAAACATGTATCTGTATATTGGAAGTTTGCAGAAGTAATTATGTTTAACAAGCCAGGCAAACCAGCTCACGATGTAACGTCATATCGTCCAATCTCACTCTTGCCAGTGATCTCAAAATTGTTTGAAAAACTACTGACTAGTCGTCTCAATAGCATAGTTGAGCGACGGCAGTTAATACCTGAGCACCAATTTGGCTTCCGCGCGAATCACTCAACCATCGATCAAGTCCATCGGATAACACGAGTCATCGAAAACGCGTTTGAGGAAAGGAAGGTATGCTCGGCAATTTTCCTGGATGTATCGAAAGCATTTGATAAGGTATGCCACGCTGGCTTGCTTAACAAAATAAAAGCTCTCTTGCCGATAGAGTTCTACCAGATACTCAAATCGTATCTATCCCACCGCTACTTCCGAGTGAAACAAGAAGACGAATATTCCGAACTAAAGGAGATTAAAGCTGGAGTCCCACAGGGCAGTGTGCTGGGACCACTCCTGTACCTGCTATTTACATGCGATCTACCAACTTCACAAAACTGCACGACAGCAACCTTCGCTGAATGGACAGCGAAGTGGCGCATAAAATTAAATAACACCAAATCAGTTCATATCGATTTCTCGTACAATAAATTGCGATACCTACCACTATATATAAACGGTGTACAAATCCCCTACTCAAATACAGCCAAGTACCTAGGTATGACACTAGATACCAAGCTTAAATGGAATGAGCATATAAAAAAGAAAAAGGAAGAACTAGAAATAAAATTCAAAACCATGAATTGGCTTATGGGAAGGCGATCTGCCTTATCGGCTCACAATAAAATTCTTTTGTATAAACAAACACTTAAGCCAATATGGACATACGGGGCTCAACTTTGGGGTTGCTCTAGTGCAAGCAGCTTAAAAACCATTCAACGGTTCCAGAACAAAGTGCTAAAATGTGCCGTCAATGCGCCCTGGTACATACGTAGCGCAGACCTAGAACGCGATCTCGCAATGGACTCCGTTGCAGCCGCAATACAAAAAATTGCTATGTCTCACAAAATGAGGCTAGACAAGCATGTCAATGAAGAAGCTTCTGTTCTCGCCGACTCAGCTGGGTGGAAACGAAGGCTCAAACGGAACAAACCACAAGATCTTGCCAGCTGAAGTAAACTCACACTTTTGTAAATAATTTGAATTTATTGTATCAACTGAAAGTCGCTTGTTAGTTATTTTAATGTGATAACTAGTTGCAATGTAAATAATAATAAAAAAAAAAAAAAAAAGCATTGCCGGAAATATACCATCCCGCTCCGGTGACTTAAATGGTGCAAACGCATTGATTGCCCACTTGAGCTCGTAAACATAGTATCCAACGGTACTCCAATCGCTAGAATACTGAGGTTCAGAGATGGTAACAATCCGGGTTGGTGGGCAAGCAATGTGATATGCTTTCAGGCCTCGTCACATAAAATCCGTTGCGTTTTCAACTGACAGCGAAGTTTAAATGTATGCAATCGTATGTGGTATGGCACATAAGCAACGGATACGTCGAAGCAACGCAAAAAGTTGAACAACTTTCAGCTTTTGCCGTGCGTCGGAACTTTGACAGATATCAGCTCATTATTTTTGTTGGTTTGCCGACTTGTAATTTTATGCGAAATTTTATCTATTTCATTTTAATTTTCGGTATTTTCAATTGTTTCGAAGAACAATTAATAGAAGCAGTGCAACAGTATATTTGCATTTACGACAAATCGGCTCAGATGTACCGCATCTGCTGTTGATAAAACACAGATTTTCTATGCGCTGCCAGTGTGATCATTGTGCCGACCCTCAACATCAGTCCTTCATTGTCAGATGAAAACTTCGTGGTCACGGACGCAACGGATTCTATGTGGCGGGGCCTTTAGTGAGTATTGATGACGTTAAGATCATCGCGTGCGAGTTAATAGTGCTAGGCTTACCCAATTTCTTATAGAGTATATGTTTGTAAAGAACCCAGTTTATAATTCTGGGATTTCTTACAGTGACGCAAAGCTTAAGTATATGTGGTCGGAAAAAGATGGAGTTTAAAGAACTCTCCAATCCGCGGACGTGAAAAGAGTTATGTTGATAACATTTTTAGAGGTGGATCTAACAAATGTGGGTTCCTCACCTTTATTCGCGAGATAGAGGTTCCTCTGAATTATAAAATCAAAAAGTGACTGTAATGGCAACAGCAAAACGCGTTTACTGGCAACCCCGACTGGCAAATCTTATTTCGAACGGGTGGCAGCTCAACTTTAAAAGATGACATATCTTACTTTGGCTGAGCGTCGGAAAGAGCTCGTAACACAGTCATTTTTGTATTTCTTTAACTCATATTTTTGTATTCCGCCAAGTTACTTAAAATTAAATTACATTTATTCAAATAGCCCGACGCAAACGTTTGAGGAAATTAGTACGCCGCCAAGACCGCATAGTCTTGAATATTCGCCATTTTTAGCAGCCATCGCTGAGCTGCAAGAAGCCTTAAAATTCGAAAGAATCACGCCGCCAAGACCGCAGAGTCTCGAATATTCGCCATTTTGAGCAGCCATCGCCGCTCTGCAAGAAGCCTTACAATTGGCAAGGGGTCGCCAAAAGATATTGGAGTAGTTGCCGTTCTACATTGCCGGGTGCTCCTCTTTTTAATCATCTCCGGGTTACTGGGTGGAATTTGTTTCCTTTGCCATAAACAACGCACTCAGAAACCAGTGCCGTGCCATCATTTGAAATTCTTCAATAACGTTCCAGAAGAAAACTATTGCATCAGCAAATGACGCCTTGCCGCTGCGATTTTTCTAAGAATTCCGCCATTGATTTCCGTTAATTTTAAACATCTGCCAAAACAAAGAAATTATAACTATCCCTTTCTAGCACAAAACGCAAGTTCACAAATTTCAATAAATGCTGACAAGGGGACAAAGAAAACAGCAAGCCGCCATGATGGAAGACGATTCATCAGAAAATTTAGATAATACTCTTATCGCAATGGATAGCGCCGAAGTTGGAGAAAGTTATGGCTCACAACTGCCGCCGAAGGAGCAAGTATCAACAGCTCATGTAACAGCATTACTCGCCAGTATAAGCCAACTAAAGGAATCGGTAAACGAGCTGCGGCAAGAACAAAGAACAGCAAAGTGGAAGTACAGCGCCTAAGGACACTTATCGACGTACAATACATCGCAAGTGAAGACACATCGCCAGGCACAGCTCAGTCACCGCAGTCAAATACGACTACGGGCTGTACCCGATGCCAACATTTGACGGCAACCCTGAGGACTGGCCGTTATTCCAGGCCAGTTACTGGGATACATTCAGCGAATTCAATTACAACAACAGACAAAATTTGATGCGTCTACATAAAGCATTACAAGGTAATGCCAAGCGCGTATTGTCATCTATGCTAATGTATCCTGATGATGTTCCACGGGTCCTCGAAGAGTTAAGATTTAATTTCGGTCGCCCTGAGTTACCTCTACGTTCTCAAATGCTAAAGGTCCAACAATTTCCTACGATCTACGAAAGCCGGCTTGACCAAGTATTAGAATTCTCTAATCGTGTGCGCAACATAGTGGCGTTTTTCAAGTCAGCTCAATGTGAGCATCATTTGCAAAACCCTACACTACTTGAACAGCTGGTCCTGAAGCTTCCGCCATCCAAACAGTATGAGTGGAGCCGCCATGCCGCCCAGCTATTGCCATTTCCAACCGTCCAAGCATTTGCTGATTGGATCAGCGAACTTGCTAAAATTGTCAGCCTCATGCCGAATGTCGCCGTCCCACCCATCCGCTCATATCAGCCAATACACACACAGCCGCGTCAATATCAGCAACAAACATCTAACCTCCAGCTTATGCCGAACACTGACGCTATGCGTCGAGTACTACATAGCAACGAACCAATGGAACAGGCTTGCGTCAATTGTAGCGAAAATCACCTACTCAGCGCCTGTCATCACTTCGAAGAATTGACGTTGAATGAAAGATGGGAGCTTAGTAAGAGAAATCGCCATTGCTTCTCTTGCCTAATGAAGGGACACAATATGCTAACGTGCCAAACAAAAAGAGCATGTGGTATCAACGGGTGTACACGCATGCATCATCAAATGTTACATCAGGAGCGTCAACCAACAGGATTATCAATGCCAACAGTGCCTATGCTGATTCAAGAAACAAACGAGCAGGGTATGAATCTCCGTCAGAAACACCAAACAAGCTTATTTAAAATTCTACCGGTTCTAATTTCGGGGCCGCGAGGTATTGCAGAAGTGCTCGCCATGTTTGATGAGGGCTCATCAGTCACATTGCTTGAGGAAGACACGGCAAATGAGTTAGGGCTAAGAGGAAGCACTATGCCTCTACAATGATACGGGGAAAACAAGACTACTGAAAGCTGCAGAAAAGTGTCACTAGAAATACGGGGCCAGAACGAAAATCTGTCGTATGCTCTAAAAAACGTGCGGACTATAAGAGGGTTGGAGCTGCTAATACAAACCCTACATAAAAATGTTCACAAACATTTAGAGAATTTGCCTATTTCAAATTATACCGCCGCCAAGCCTGTTATGTTGATTGGCTTAGATAATTGTTTTCTGAGCGCTGGGGAAATAGTGGAAGCTGGCCCTGATAAGCCAATGGGTGCCATGACCAAATTGGGATGGGTTGTATACGGGCCTGTGCATCCTTGCTATTTTAACGGAAATGTGTATCATGTACGAGAGGCACCATCACTACAACGTTTAAATCGGCTTGTCGAGGAATATTTCTCCATCGGGAGCTTTGGAGTACGGAGCAGCGACGTGTTATTAGAATCTGCAGAAAATAGCCGAGCAAGGAGCATTTTGTCGGAAACAGTAAAGAACGTCGGTCAACAATATGAAGTGGGTTTACTGTGGCGTGAAGACGTAACTGAACTACCAAGAAGCTATGATATGGCCATGCGAAGATTGTTGAAAATAGAGACAAAAATGTCTAAAGATAAGTTGTATGCTGATAATTACAAAATGCAAATAAAAAACTACGTATCGAAAGGTTACGCTAAGCAGTTAACGAACGAGGAAGCTGGACTGGAAGATCGAAAGACGTGGTATTTACCTCATTTCGGTGTGGTGAATCCACACAAACCAAAGAAGCTGCGTATTGTATTTGATGCAGCGGCAGCCGCCTCAGACGTCTCCCTCAACTCGGTCTTGTTGAAGGGACCCGAGCACGCGCAGCCCATACTGTCGATTATGCATAATTTCGACAAGTAGTGATTGGTGTGGCAGGTGACATACAGGAGATGTTTTCCCAAGTCCGTATCAAACATGAGGACCAGGACGCTCAAAGGTTTTTGTGGAGGGACGAGCCATCGCAACCTGTACAGGTGTATAGGATGGCGTCATTGATATTTGGGGCAAGCTGCTCCCCATGTTGCGCAGAATTTGTTAAAAACTTTAACGCTGCCAAGTTCATAGCAACGATGCCAAAAGGTGCCAAGGCCGTAATGCAGAATACGTACGTGGATGACCTAGTTATCAGCTTTGATAGTAAGCAGGACGCTGAGGTAGTTACCAACGAAGCAATTACAATCAACGCAGCCGCCGGTTTTACATTACGGAATTTTGTAACAAACCACAAACCTCTTCAATTGAAATTAAATAAAAGCGTCACCGCCGAATCAGAAGTTATTAGCATGGAACATCAGCCGACGACAGACAAAATTCTAGGTATGTTTTGGAATTCTCGTAATGATACATTGGAGTTTCATTTCAAGTTTCATAAAATATCTTGAGACGTACTGGAAGGCGCACGAGCACCTACAAAGAGGGAGCTACTTGGCATCGCGATGGCCATTTATGATCAATTTGAGCTGTTGGCAAACATAACGATATTTACCAAAGCGCTACTGCAATCTACATGGAAGCTACGGATTCAATGGGACGAGCCGCTTCCCCCACAGTTACATTTCCAATGGACCAAATGGTGGAAAGAATTTAGTGGAGTTGAGAATTTTCCTATACCGCGGTGCTACTCACCGAATATTCCCTTCGCGCAGGACATACAGTTACACATATTTGCCGATGCGAGCTCCGAAGCCTATGCCGCGGTTGCATATTTGCGGATACGACGAGACAAACAAATAGACGTCGCCTTTGTCACAGCCAAAAGCAGATGTGCGCCGAAAAGAGAAATAACAGTGCCTCGGCTTGAACTACAAGCAGCAGTACTAGGCAGCCGCATAAAGACGTCGGTAGAAGAATCTCATGACCTTCCCATTGCGAACATTACGTTCTGGACAGACTCAACAACAGTGGTGCTCTGGATTCGTTCAAAGGAACGAGTATACAAACAGTTCTTAGCCAGTAGAATTTCCGAAATACTCAGTAGAACGTCTCCGGCGCAATGGCGTTGACTTCCAACGGCATTGAATGTAGCGGACGAAGCTACGAGAGCGAAGATACCTTCAGAACACAACTAAAATTCTCGCTGGACTATGGGACCTGAATTTTTTTTACCAAAATGAGCAGTTTTGGCCTCAGGATCCGCCACAGTTGCAGTCAGATCATTGTGCAAAAGAAGAAGCTACAAAACGTGTTATTCTGGTAAGTACTGAGATTGCGGCTACACTTCACGTCGTCGATTTTTCACGCTTTTCCACGCATGCAAAATTAGTCAGAGTTGTTGCCTGGGTATTACGGTTTAAAAATAGACTGAAGACTGCCTCACGCCAGGGTGGAGAACTGAAGGCCAACGAACTGTCCGACGCCGAACACTTTATTTGTCGTGTTACTCAACAGGAGGTATATGGACCGGAAATCGAAGATTTAAGGGCTCACAATTATGTGCGTAAGACAAGCAGTCTGCACAAGCTCACACCTGTGTTGGGCGACGACGGTATTATGAGAATAAATGGACGAATTGATGCTGCATACTGCTTGCCAAGTACGGTGCGGCATCCAATTATGCTGCCACAAAAACACCTGGTGACTCAGCTACTTATGGATCATTTTCATCGCAAGAGGCATCGTCAGAACAACTGTTTGACAATCAATGAGATGCGCCAGAAATTTTCGATACCGCACGCCCGCTCGGTGTTACATGCTATAAAGCAGAAATGTCCTGTGTGTATTCGAACATCGGCTAAACCAGCGATTCCACAAATGGGCCAATTGCCGTTGGATCGTCTCACGCTCTTTGTACGCCCTTTTACCTACACTGGTGTCGATTATTGTGGTCCATTTGTCGTTGCAATTGGTCGCAGAAGAGAGAAGAGATGGGTGGCACTCTTTACGTGCCTTACAACACAAGCGTTTCATTTGGAGGTAGCAGAAAATCTATCTACGGACGCGTTTATAATCTGCTTCAGAAACTTCGTTAATCGACGAGGCATACCTGTTCGCATTAGGAACGATAATGGTAAAAAATTTTTAAAAGCTCAAAAGGACCTGAAACGAAAAGATCGATTATTTGATTTCGTCCAAATACAACGTACACTTGCCAAAGACAACATTGTTTGGGTGTTCAACTGCCCTGCAAACCCAAGTCCTGGAGGCTGCTGGGAAAGGTTAGTACAATGCGTAAAGAGATTATTATATAAGGTGCTGACAAGTGATGCTCCTCGCCTGGAGAACTTTCGATCGGTATTAATTGAAGCAGAAAACATCGTCAACAGCCGCCCCTTAACCGACATACCAATAACAGCTGATGAGGAAGAGCCACTCACACCAAACCATTTTCTGCTTGGTTGCCTTAACTCTACGCAAACGCCTTGTCCCGAAGAGGAGCGGATATGTCTCCGAAAACAGTGGCATATTGCTCAAAATTTAAAGGACAGGTTGTGGAAAAGATGGGTGAATGAATATTTGTCACAACTTCTAAGCCGTACAAAATGGCACGATAAAGTCCCCTCAAAATAGGACAGCTTGTTGTTGTCTGCGATCGTACCCTACCAAGGACTCAGTAGAAAACTGGACATATTGTCAACGTGTGTACGGCCAAGGACGGCCAGGTCAGAACGGCAGAAGTACGAATCAGTAACGGGACAATTCGGCGTCCGGCCTGTAAGCTTGCCGCATTGGATTTTGTGAATCCTCTGGATCCACCAGGGGGCGGAATGTAATGGCAACAGCAAAACGCGTTTACTGGCAACCCCGGCTGGCAAATCTTATTTCGAACGGGTGGCAGCTCAACTTTAAAAGATGACATTTCTTACTTTGGCTGAGCGTCGGAAAGAGCACCAATTTCGTAACACAGTAATTTTTGTATTTCTTTAACTTTTTTTTTTATTCCGCCAAGTTACTTAAAATTAAATTACATTTATTCAAATAGCCGTCAGTTTTCTTTATTTACCGTCACAGTGACTCACCCCTTGCGTTCGTGTCGCTACTGCCCTACCATGGATAGTGGGCATTGGCATCCGCTCCAATCACCAGGGCTTGTCTCCATTTGCCGGTTAACTCTTCCAGTCTTTGGAGCTCAATCGGTGGCGCGTCTGTGTCGTGCGGCACGTAGGAAGACGCAAGGAGTATGGAATCATCCTTGCCGCCCTCTACCGCTACGACCTTCAAGTCATCTGTGGGGAAATTTGGTAAAATATAAGAATACATACTTTTCCTTACTAGTATGGCAGATCGTACCTTACTTGTAGCGCTCGGATGTATGTGTAGAAGTTTCGCGACTTTAACCCAGAGACCACGTTTCCCGTTGAAAAACCTCCAGCTTTCGCCTTTAGTACCTCCGTGGGTTGGATTCGTCCGTCAGCACACCCGTCTCCGTTCCACTACTCAGAGAACGGAAGCTTTCCAGGATGCTTTCGATCCTCTTCCACCTCCCCTACCTTTAGAGTGTTATGGTTGACGTCGTTCGGGTGTCTTTTTTGAGACGTCGGTACACACTACCTACGCCGCGCGGCATCTTACAGAACCTCGCATACAGAACCTCGCATACAGAACAAACTCGGCCGCCGTATTGATCTGGAGGACACAGCTCTGCCCCGCATATGCTGGTGCTGGCTATGCTACGTGCAATATCCTCCAGTCGCTCATCGGTACATCAGGATTCTGTTTTTGTAGGTATCGTCCGGCTTCGCCATTCGTTTTTGGTAAAACCTTCGCTTTTGGCAAAGACGGGATACTGGCACAGTCCACAATTTCGAGAGACGCTACTTCCAACAGCCATTAGAGCGTTCGCACTGCTCCCTTAATTCACTTAAGTGTCAGATTGTTGTTGCGTTTGATGATTTTGATGTCGTTAAACCATCCCGCTCCGTCAAAGGACGGCATCGGGAGCAGAAGGCTCGGTCTTCATTTTAGCGATCATGGCGTCAAGCAGCTTTATCTCCACCGACATACACCGGTCTTGAAATATTTGACCCAGCGTGTTGCTGCGATCAACGAGCGCCTTGTAGCTTTTTTGGAAAAATTTATTTTTCTTTTTAAATGGCCAGTTGGCTCCGTGAGAAAAAAATTTTCTCGTAAATATCACGTGGAGTATCGTATATACACTGCAGTTTTTTTTATTTTGATAGCTGCTGATAAGTAAAATGTTCAGTGATATGAGCACTCTCATTAATCCAAAGCCAACTCTTATAAGAGCACTCTTTCGCTCTTTTCCACACTATGTAATTAATATCACTAAACAATGCAACTCTGTGTACAGATGAAATGCGAGTTGTATGTAAAAATTTTATCTGATTTTCATTAGTTGATGTCGATGTTTTGGAAACCTCCGTCGCAAAGTCCGCTGAGAAACGTGACGGTCTTGGATTTTCTATTAAAAGAAAATGCAAATCAAGCGGAAAGCCAAGTGTAAATGAAACTAAAATACTGTTTTCGGGCTGAAATCGTTAAGCAAGTGTTTCAAGTAAGTTCTAAAGTGAAAAATTACGAAGGCAATCCATAAAGCCGAAAAATTGCATGAAGGAAAATAAAGTGAAAAAGTGATGCTTTCTCAGTGCATTGTAAAGAGGAGAAGGGGAAGCGACACATGATATAAAAACCCAATTACGCTTACTGTTGAAGCGAGTGCAACTTTTCCCTATTTTTGTTCTGTCTGCGGCGTGGTTTTTCTATACAAACAAAGCAATACAAAGTCACAAGTGGCGGTTTTTAAGCGACCACGCGTCACTAATGTAGATCTTCGCGCAAGTTGGCTGGATTTTGATGTTGTTTTCCAATTTGTCAAGTACAAAATTCATTTCATTTTTTTCTGTGACGCGGTTAAAAAATTCAACAAAAAACGCAGATGCAAGGACAGGGCAGTACGATAGCAATGGACTGTTGAAACGGGAATTAATCGATTACGATTAATCCATTAAAATTTCCGACCATGGAAAGTCGATTATTGCTAACAGTTGAGCGTCGATATTTCTTTCGACTTTTCAGATCTGTTTGCAGAGCTGGGTAAATCCAATTCCATTACAATTACATTCCTCAGTAATTGCAATTAGTAATCAATTCCTTTTGTTCACAGCAAAGGAATTGATTACTTTTTCAATTCCTTTGAAAAATTCCAAAAGTAATTTGCTTTTTTTCAATTCCAATTCCAAGGAATTTTATTTTTTGGAATTCAAATTAATTCCTTTGTAGGAATGGAATTGAAAAATTTACTTTTTCCAATTCCATTCCATGGAATTGAAAATGAAATTGATTTTTTTCAATTCCATTCCTACAAAGGAATTCATTTGAATTCCAAAAAATAAAATTCCTTGGAATTGGAATTGAAAAAAAGCACATTACTTTTGGAATTTTTCAAAGGAATTGAAAAAGTAATCAATTCCTTTGCTGTGAACAAAAGGAATTGATTACTAATTGCAATTCCTTGTAATTTGTAATTGGATTCCCTAAAGGAATCATTACGACACAGCTCTGTCTGTTTGCCACTTCGAATTTGAATTGCCATTCAATTTGTATGTTCTCCGCAAAGTTAAAGAAAAGAAATGAATTGAGGTACAAGTAAAAAAGTATGATTTCAACGTGTCAAACTTTCGAGTAAAAAGTTCGATACTTAACTTCATGTTTGTACTGAGCTCGTAAGTAAAAATTTCAATAAGACCTGTCTGAATTTTGTTTTAAGAAAAATTAAAACTATATTTTCTCTTGTGTTTTGATTTTTTATACAGATATTGTCAAATTCATGTATGATACATACAAGTCATAGTGGAATTTCATAATGTTTCCTGAAATGTCCAAATTTCTGTGAGGGAGGATTCGTATGTAATTAAAACAAATATTAGGAATAGTTTTATAGATATAAGGCCAAATATTTATATCAATAAATGCATGCTTTTAATGCTTATTAGAAGCGAAATGGTAAAAACCAAACGAGATCGTATGGCTGGAATTTAAGGAATGTGTCAATTATGTGATTTGTGCGGTCTTCTCACAAACAGTGCGTCACTGTTTGCATGGCTTGGAGCTATTTTGTGAAATGTATTTTTATCCATATCGCTGGCAAAATGCACAAAGGCCCTAACCAACATTTCTTAAATTTTACAGGACAAGCAAAAACATTGTAAAACGTAACAAAAATAAATTCTTGAACTTTTTGTTAATGCAGTATAAAAAGGGTGGCGCCGCGGTGGCTCAGTGGGCTAAGTGCTTGGTCGCTGACGCAGAGGACCAGGGTTCATCTCCAGGTCCGGTAACATCTAATAAAAAGAAAATTTATTTTCAAATTGTTTCTTTGCGCGGCGCCACTCCTCGCGGTGAATTGGCAATTCTCCGAGAATAATCTTTGCCATGAAAAGCTTCTCAAACCTGTAAGGATTTGGTGAAGTAGGTCCCATTAGTTTGTGAAAAATATGACAAGCACACACAAATTAATGCGAGAAAGCTATGCCTTAACCCCACACGGGCTGTTGCGCCAATCAATTAATTCATTATTAGTTTAAAAAGGGAGACAAATACGAATTAAGGAAAATATTATAATTTTTCTAATTTGTGCTGAAGTTATGTTAGGGCTTTTGGCAAAGCAGATATCTCAATAGAAGTTTATATAGGGCTTTGGCTTTCAGAATTAAGTTTATTTCAATTGATTTAAGCATATAAAAGTAAACAAAATAAGTTGAAAGCATATCAAAAATAGAATACGGCAGTACCATATTTGTATTATCTTTATTTATTTCACATTTGTCAGTGTAGGTACGTTCGTAAATGTATCCCTGTGGTTGCACTGCAACATTACCGAAAGCATCGCGTTCGTTAAAGCAACATGGCGGAACACTGCTTTGCGCATCGCGTTCGTTAATGCAACAGTTTGGCACTGCTGCAGCAAATTTCTGCAACCAGCGCATCATTTATTCTACTGATGCGAGTAACAGAACACAAAATGAAAACGTAAGAAAGTTTATTATAAATAGATCAAAACTATCGGGCCCTTGTGCTTGCGTGTAGATGTTTTTTTTGTATTAGCTTTATTAGTAAATTTTCGCTTCAAGACTAGTTTTTTGAGAGGAGTTACATATATTTTTATACAGGCTCTCGGAAACTTAAAGCGGGTTATGAGAAAAAATTTGGTTAGGGCTTTTGAATGTTTTGCCAGCGATATGTCTTATAAACAAATAGGGAAGCTTCAGTCGCGTTTCAGCGACAGAGTAATACCCTACACCAAGTTGCCAAGTAGGGCGATAATCCACTGAAAGAAAGAAAATTGTGGGAATTTTAAAGGTATTCTTACCAGCAATGAAGTTACAAAATATGAACGCCGACCTCTTAACTTGAATACCAAGTATTATTCTCTTCAATGAGCAATTAGACAAATTATAGCCATTTTACCGAAAAACATCCGAGGTAACGATCACAGAGACAGACGGACAACCGAGAATCAAAACAGAAAGTGATTCTGGTCATTTCTATACACTTATGTCTATACCTAGATCGGCTCTAACGCGTTACAATTTTCGCACTAAGTTATTATACCCTATTACTACAGGTGTAGGGTATAAAAACCTTAAAAAAATGTGGATTAGTCGACTATTTCTGAAAAAATTTGAATGGTCAAAAAATCGACTAATTAACAAATTACAAACTTAAAAGATCAAAGTCGATTATTTCTTTCGACTACCCATCCCTACAGTCAGAGTGTAATGAAATTTGGTTTTGAAAAGTCTAGTTTAGGAGCCGAAGTCGAAAAATGGCTTCAGTTTAGCTCTAGAAACTTTCCTACAGTGAATTTCAAGGGACTGGAAAACTTCGAAATAAGGTAAATTCTCATTACAGTAATGATAGCAAAATCATTCAACCCATTTTTCTTGGCGAAAACGACCAGGAAATGAGGTGAAATCTGTTTAAGACACTTTGTTCTATCTACAAAGTTCGAAATAAAGAATGTTTTGTGTCGTGTATGTATTCAAGTGTAAGAAAGATTCAGTCGGTTCACGAAGATAAAAATTGTGAGCGTGCTGTGGAAGTTGTTTTGAACGCCTTGTGAGAAAATTTTTTTGTTTTTCGGACAGAGTAGGAACAAATTATTAATGTGCGATGAATCAAAAAAACGAAGTAGCAAAGTAAATTTGTGCATGTGTGCGTATGTGTGGAGGACCACAACTCAATTCGTTCGTTTACGGAGTATTTCTTATTCGAGGGAAATTAATTTTTTATTGGAAATTTTACTTGTTTATTTTACGCCTAACACCTCTGTTTCATATTTTCGACCAGGTGTAATAAAGGAATATTCAATTGAAATATATAACCCTTAAATGCCCAAGAACCCCGATTTTGTTCAAAAAAATATATGTTGTGTAAAATGGTCATACATATGTATATGTAAATACGGTTTC
Source organism: Neria commutata (assembly GCA_963457695.1). Taxonomy (NCBI): domain Eukaryota; kingdom Metazoa; phylum Arthropoda; class Insecta; order Diptera; family Micropezidae; genus Neria; species Neria commutata. Next base: position 25,905,092 of record OY735247.1, read on the forward strand.
CTCATTGAGTTTTTCGGAAAAAATATTTTTGGGGCAGCTATTTGTAAAATAGTGGTTGTATCTTAAAAGATACACTGGGCATTCAGCATACTTTTCAGTTCAGCACCCAAAAACACACTTTCGTAAAAAAAATTTATAAAAATTTTGAAACTATTTATTTAAAAAACATAAGTATTTTATTGGAAAAATATATAGACAAATATTTTTTTAGAAGTTATTTGTAAAAAAAATGGTTGTATCTTCAAAGATACACTGGGCATTCCACGCAGTTAAACAAGAAGTATAACGTACCGAAAAAGTCAATTCAGAAATATAAGGCAATGCCCAGTGTATCTTTAAAGATACAGCCACTATATTCAATCTGGTGCATCAGGCGATGTGCAGAATCGGTTCAAATTGCAAAATATCGTTAGTAAATATATTTTCGAAGAAGTATGAATTTGTATGGGCCTCGGAGGCCTACTTGTGCCCAGATTTTACTTTTAAAAAACTTGACTATTTAATTTTCCCAATTTTTTTTTTTTACATTGTGATACGATTTCTTTTTTTAAATGTAACCAATTTTGAAATTTCTTTTTTGTATTGAAGTGCTAGAATTTTCTGATTACAACGACATGCTTTTCGTAGCTTTCGGGCAGGTAATAGTGAAGTAAGGATCTTTTTAATGGTTGTATCTTTAAAGATACAGTGGGCATTTAAGGGATAAGTTAGGATAAAGACAGAAAACATAATCCTTTTTACCCCTTATAAATATATATACATAATTCCTTACCTTAACTAAATTTTATACCTGTAACGACTCTAGGAAAGGGTAACTTTTTCACGGAAAATTTTTTTTCTTATTTCTGTTGAACACTATTGAACTGTCGATCACTAGCGAGTTACACTCTGGTTAATTAATTAAAAAACGTGTTTTTCGATAACAATTCATAAATAATAATTAATAATTGATTGGCGCAACAGCCCGTGTGGGCTTAGGCCTAAATTTTTCGCAATAACTTGTGTGTGCTTGTTATATTTTTGCACAAGTTAACGGGACCTACATTATCGAATCCGAACGAGTTTGAGAAGCTTTTCATGGCAAAGAATATTCTCGGAGAATTGTCAATTCATCGCAAGAAGTGGCGCCGCGCAAAGAAACAATTTGAAAAACAAATAATTCTTTTTATTAGATGGTTTGAGGCCGGTCTTGAACCCAGGCGACCAAGCACTTGTCCACTGAGCCACCGCGGCGCCGGGAAAATAATCTAATTTAATATTTTTTAACGTTTTTAATTGGAAAACCTTTTTATAATTATGCTTCTTTTTTCCATTTTATATGTATAAAAAAATAAATACCTAACTGGCACAACCGCCCGCGAACGAGGCTTAGGCCTAGCTTTCTCGCATTAACTTGTGTGTGCTTGTTATATTTTTGCACAAGTTAACGGGACCTACTTTACCGAATCCGAACGGGTTTGAGAAGCTTTTCATGGCAAAGATTATTCTCGGAGAATTGCCAATTCACCGCGAGAAGTGGCGCCGCGCAAAGAAACAATTTGAAAACAAATTTTTTTTTATTAATTTAAATTTTATATGTATAATACATATCCCAATTAACACATAAATTTTGGAAAGTTTTCCTTTATGCTGCCACACTTCCTTGACATTTGTAATAATAACATCAATGAGAGATAGAATTTAGTAGATTAAAACAAGACTTGTGTAGACCCAAAGAGAGAGAGCAAAGGGAAAGAATGACAGATTTCCACATTATATTTCCGTGTTTAATTTGGGAAATTGTTAAACATAACAGGAAAAAGGAAAGTGGTTTAGATTACAGACTGTTCGTACGTACTACATATGCGGCGAGGCGAGAAGACATACACGTTTGAAAAACGCCGCAGGAAATACTGGAAATCGTTCTTGTAAAAAGTCAAAAGTGTTAATTTTACAAACGGGGATCCTATGAAATGTGACTTTAATTATATTTTCTTTGAAACCAACTAATAACCCGCATGTCGTATGGAAATTAACACTTAAAACCCTAATAAATTTTGCTTATTACCAGAAATTCATTGAAAAATAGATTTTTCTGCATAAAATGTGATCCAACTAGTAGATTCTTTTTATAAGCTTTATATTAACTTCACTTCAGGTATGTATGTGTGTATGTCGTCAAATCTAGTAATCAATTTTTCACCCACTTCCCGACTACTTAGAGATCTGAAACTTTGCATACATGCGTAAACAGGAGCACAATACATGAATCAATCATTAAACATCGGATTGGACAAGTGGGCGTGGCACCGCCCATACAAACAAAATCGTTTATATAGAATAGCTTTGGAACTAAAAGTCGTACATCATTGAAATTTCGTATTCAATCGGCTCTGGGATGTGTCGTCCCACTGGTTTTATGGGCGTAGGATAAGGGGCGTGGCGCTTTTCAAACATCTGATACTCATTGGGATATGCTGTCATTATGCAAACATGCATGCTTCCCATCGAATCAATGTGAACTGTGGTACAAGACTGACAAATCGAACACAGGCCAGTTAAGGAATCCCGATTTAGAGGTGAATGAGGAGATAGATAATCAGGCTTTGTTTTTGCTCGAAGATGTATTAAAAAATATAAAATTTTTAATTTAAGTAAGATCAGTTGATTTATTCATTAGTTGATTATCTATTGTATTTATGCGACATGCAAAAGACGAATGTCTTAAATGTTAACACCTTAGAATAAATAAATTGAAATTGAAGATATGGGTTACCTCATGTGCACCAGTAATCAAGTTAGGAATGCCAACGCCATGTCGTGGAATGAACGGCGGTTTCAATCGAGAATTGAAACGTGAGCGTGAATACGATCGAGATGCATTGAACCAGTTAGTTTTAACGAATGTACCACTGCTGAACCCCCAACAGAAAGAAGTGAATGCAATTGCTGATGGAAATGGTGCCTTCTTTTTCCTTTGAGAATTTTGATGTGATTTAAGATTTCAGAGCTCTAAATTTGAATTTATGTGAGACTAAAAAGTAGAAAAAAATATTATATAAAAAAAAACTTTAAAAATAAGCTTTAATTCATTTAATGTACTAAAAAGTATAAAATAAATTGTTTCGAAGTCACCAGTATCTTACTATCAATAAAAGCTTGTGCGCTCAATATCCATATTCAAAATATCTTTCATTACTAATCTATTTGCAAAAAATAATTTGAATAAAATATTGTGTTAACTGGTTGACAAATTTTGAACACAAGCTTTTATTGATAGTAAGATACTGGTGACTTCGAAACAATTTATTTTATACTTTTTAGTACATTAAATGAATTAAAGCTTATTTTTAAAAAGTATATATTTATATAATATTTTTGAATCATAGGTTACAGCCCTTTCCTCCGCGAAATCATTACTGTCGGTTAATATCATGTCTCCGCGGAACAAAATGAATCGCTTTACGCTTGAACAACGTTGGGAAATATTTAAAATTTGAAAAGTCGAATTCGACGGCTATGTAAACAAACGAAATTGTCGCATCTGGGGATCGAAAACCCCGACCATGATTGTCAAGAAGCCAATGTATCCGCAAAGAGTGACAGTTCTGTGCGGATTTTTTAGTGGTATAATTTAAGTTAAGGATCGATGTTATGCGGACAATCTAGAAACGATTCTAGCCTTTAAGGCGAATATAATTCGACCCATTCGTGAGATACAGCCAGAAATTGGGTTCATAGAATGCGCTACTGTGAAGCCAGTCGAGGCAGCTACATGAATAAAATCGTATTTCATAAGTATGTAATGGGAATCGAAAATTTCATTTCAGAGTTTTGGCTTTCGTCCCAAACGGAATTTTATGTATTTCGAAAGGGGAGCGTATTTTTTAAGTTCGAGATAGAATTTTTACGCGCCCTGATTAAGGGGTTAACATTGAGGAAATGTCAGTCGAAACAGCAAAGCCAACTAAAACTTTGAATGTGTTTTTCTCAAAACTGTCGACATTAAAAAGTCGGTAAGTCACCTTAGTGTTGATTGAAAAACAAATTATATTCCAGTGAACTTATTGTAGCAGTTTGGCAACTCTGTGCGATTCACAAAAATCCCACACACATCGATATTAATTTTTGTGACTTTTGGCAAATGTTACAAAACTGTAACTTGAAACAGTCCCACGCCTCTTCCCGACCCCTCAGTCGTACATTGCCTTAAAAGCAAAAAGAAAGAATAAAACAAATGCAAAAGCGAGCGAAAATTTACATTTTTCATAAAGTGCAATTTGATTTCACACTTGTTTTCTATTTTTCTCTTGTTGCATCAATCGCCTTTTCTACAACTACCCGCAAACAAACCAAAGGCAATAGCAATTATAATTAACTAAAAACAACAACAGTACTTTTCATCACTTGTGCACAAAATCAGAAATTGTCATATCTCGTTCATGTCTGGCTCGCATTCTCCTAATGCTCTCCCTTCGCCTTATGCCGCATAATCCAGCTGTGCATAGTGTGTGTGCGTGTGTATATGTATGCCACCGCCCACTCCCACTGCTTCGTGCCGCATATAAATCATGAGTTACGCGTATGCTATAATTTGATAATGTTTTTGTTGCTGTCGTTGCTGTTATATTTTAGATTGCCATAAAAACGTATATATGTACTATAAAAATCAATAAGAAGCAGCACCAGCAAGTATTCACAGTTGTTGAGAGTTGAGATTTGTGTGGGAATCACTGCGGCAGCGGCGGCATACACCAACCAATTTAACCATGAGATAAATTTCCATGCATCAACTCTGGTTCAGTCGGTTGCGCCAGCTTTCCTCTCCGGCTGTTTCTCTGTCTCATTCAACCTGGCGTGGTTCCACTGATTCCCGGCACGAAATACACACTCTTTCCGATTGACTCTTTAATTACACCATGCAACAATGCTTGGGATATTGTTGAGGGCCTCAACTAAAAAATCGCATAGGAAAGTAATTAATAAAAGTAATGTAAGAATTTTATTTTAAATATGTATCCATTTATGACAAATCTTGCCTTCGGAACAATTATTATAATTTTACGAGGAATTATTTCTTATAACATTTGAATCCTTTATAGGTCTTTTTGAGACTATCCACAAAAGTCACTTTAAAATAGGAGCATAAAAGTTAAAAAAGAGTCAAAATGTTGGGCTGTTGTGCAATCAATTATTATTATTAAAATGTTTACCAAAGAATTTCAATAGAGGTCACCATAGAGACGAATGCGATGGGTTATGATGATTAGCAAAAGATGAAAGAAGTAAAATCCAAGTAATTCAAACAAATCTTCTAGTCATTTGAGTCGTGTTCTTTCCAACTTTAAAAAACCGGCGTTGAGTATGAAGTACTTCCATTGTTTAGTTGATTCTTGTCTTATTAATTTTAACAAATTTTTGGATAGAATAATAAAAGGTCGAAAATTCCCAAAGATGTGGGAGTAAATGGGTAAACATGATTTTAGAAACATTACTCTTGTGAAGACATAAATGGAACTTGCACAAGATTGTTTATATTATTATATTAGATTTTTGACTAAAAAATGGAAATTTGAAACCACCGTAATAAAATATTGATGGTGGAGCTAGATTTAACCTGGGGTTTTACTATCGTACATAAAAACTTAAACACACGATTGGTTTGGTCGAAGCCCTAAAACGTCTGTTGTACAGTGTTGGCAGAAATTAAGAATTTGTCGAGAGAACATATGTACATACATTGGAGTGACTGCGGCTGCGTTGTGTATTTCGCAAACTCAACACCACTCTCTCTTCATGTACATACATACATACATATTGTATCCCCACTCATTTGTATATTTTTAAATGTTAGCAATCTGTCTGCTCCTAACTACTCCCAAATATACACAATTTCTCCCATTGTGCTTGCTTTCGTTACTTTACCCCGTGCTCACACAAGGAATCAAATGATTCTTATTGGTTTGGTTTCCCATTGTAAAATAATAATTAACACTCTTTTACAATTGGAAAAAAGAACAACCATCATTAGATCCCCAATGTGAAAGCGGCTCTAGCAGGATCCTGTAGGCGTATTGTCACAAAAATCTGCTTAATGTATGTATGTAGTGACAACTGTTAGTAAAATTTTTAAAAACACATTGACACATGTTAGGAATCATCAGTCTGGCTTTACCGCAGAGAGTAATTACTATACGAAGAAGTTATCCAGTTGGTGTCATATATGTGATATTGTCTTGTAGATCCTGATGGGGGTATATTCACAAAATCATTCTTGAAACGCCTGTTTTGGTAAAGAAATATTATTGTGTCCATACTTAGTTGCAACCAACAACTTCTTCGGATTTCCTGAAATAATCCCACAATCGCTAATTTTTAACACAAGAAATATTCAAAAATGTTGCTTTGGCAGTTTAAACTTTTAAAAACAGAAATGTTCGACTAGTTGGATTTTAACGATTTTTTGATTATCCAAATTGGATGGTTAATTGATTAGTCGAAGCAGAGTGACCGGGTTTTAGATTAATCAAATAGTTTTAAGACTCCTACTTGAGATACGTTATATTATGAAATGCGTGCCCGTCATTTAATCATAGTAACTCATGAATTTTGTAAATCGTTATAGTGTTTTCCACTTTTCTACCTTAGTACTACCATGTATGAAATATGTATATGTAATAAATAAGGTATTTTCGAGACACGAACAAGTTCTATCTTCATAATCGTTTCTGCCATTGTACACTACTTCTCGAGCTAGACTACCACGGTTACGCGCTCACAACAACGCTCACTCGCTCTTTCTAGCTCTTGGTGCCGCAACTTCACGCAAGAGCCGAGCCGTAACTTGCCACAACTCTGTCTCCATTGCCTGCTAACTTGCAACCGAATCTCTCTTTCTCGCTCTGCCTGCCACACGCCATCGCAGCCACGAACCACCAGCCACTGCGACCAACAAGCAACTTAGCTCCAACGAAGTTCGTTTCAGCAATTCAGTCGTCGTACAATTCGCTTCAACTTGCGGTCGTCGTCGTTGTCGAGAAAATTGCTGCTCTCAAAAATATTTTCTTGCTTCTAAAATTAAACATTTCCAGCGAAAAATCAATTCGAAAAGTGAACCGGAAAGACGGAAACTATTAATTTCGCGCGAATTGAAGAAGTTTTGCATAAATTCACGGCGGAGTTGCACTTGCAAAAATGGTAATTTTTAATTTGTATTACCATTTGGTGTTGGCTACAATGAGCTGAGGTACACACTCTCGCATACACAGATAACAGGCAGCAAAAAGTGGTGTAGCGGTAGAAGAACAAGAATATGTGAAGCGATTTTTACGCCCGTGTATTGTTGTTGGTGGGCTCCTGGCCGTGTATGAGTTATACCAAACTGAATTTCATTAAAAAAAAAACAAGTAAGAGCAGCCAAAGGGAATGGCACAGCACCTCAAGCGCAAGGGGCTTTAGAAGCACACTCAAATGTGCTTCCGCTCCTGGGCTTGGTGTATCTCTGCCTCCATTAGGGATCGCTACTGGCCTAGCCGTCCTGCCCACAGTGAAATGAAAAATCGCCGACCCGGACACCGATGGGAGCAACGGGTGCGCAAAAGTTCACTTGCCCGCCGGCTTGCTTGTCCTCGTCGCCGCTCGGTTGGTGTGTTGGCTTACTCGCTCGTGCATTTACTCGTTGATACTCGTTCTGTTGTGTACGAGGTATGTCCATATACCGTGTAGTGCGTTTTGTTCTTTGCCTCTTTCTGTGGCCCTGCTGCTCCATCTCCGTCCCGTCGTCTAAGTGCGGCTCTCTGCCTACTCGTTGCACTGTTAAGGCGAAGGGGTAAGGTGCTTTGTTGTGGCGGGGTATGGTCCCTGCTAATGCAAAGTTCAATGTTGCTGTAAAAACTACGAAGCAGAAATAGAAGAAGAAAAGCTCGCAGAAGACGTTCGACGTTATTTTGGATGTTAATGACGAACCCAACAGCGCTGGCGAATGCGATACGTGTAACAGGAGTTGCTATCATTGTTGCTGTTTTGCTGTCATCGTTGCTGCCGCTCTTTCAGCGATTACGATTTTTCCTGGCTGCTTTCTTATCGGCTTTTAAGGCGGTTCATACCATCCATCTGTTTTTGGCTCAACAAAAACTATATTTTTTTGTTGTTTTGTTTTGTAATCAAGACTTTGTACTAAATTCATGCGATGTGTATTAATTTTTGCTCTTCTCGTTCCCCACATCGCAGTGCAACTCTTTTTCTGATTCGACATCTTTTGTACTCTTCTGCTGCTCCCACAAGTTGGGTTATCGCTCTTGACAGGCGGCTGGTAAGACTGCTATTACCATAGCGAGCGACAATACTTACCAATGCAAAGCGTTCGTCTCTGCGCGCAAGTCAAAAACCCCCTCGCACACAGCGACAAGTCGAAAGAGTTTCGAAACTGGTTTTAGCTGGATCACTGAGCCCATTTTGTTGCTGCTGTTTTTATTGTATACGCTTTAGGTGTTGCCACTTTACTTGGCCGAAGATTTTTCGCACTTACACACAGGAGCTTTACGAACCCAATTGGAGCTTTTGGACCGTATCCAACGTCGTACGATTAAGCTAATAGGAAGCGATTGGGTCTACAGATCTATCGATTCCTTGGAGCACCATTGGAACGTGGGATGTTAAAACCTTTTCTATCATTACTCTAACGGTAGATGCTTTGCTGGTATAAGATCTCTTATCCCAGCTGCCCGTGTGTTTATTCGCAGCACGCGCTTGGCGAGTGGGGTTAATCTATTCCACGTTTCGACAACTATCCTACGGAAGTTTTCCAAAGTCATTACAATATTCGCGGATTCAAGACAAATGTACAACGCCACTACACCACTTTCCCCCCACCCACTTACCTATAATCCATTCCGAACCAACAAGTGCCTGGCGTATAGGGCATCCCTTAAGTGTTGGCTTATGTTTTGAAGACAACATTCTTTCTTGCCTTTTTTATGTTAAAATCTTTTAGCACATGCACAACATTTTTTTTATACATGAATTTGCTTTTTTCCTCCCCGAATGGGTCCAATTACTTTTGATTTTAATATTTTATTATAAGCTTTATATTAGGTTCACATCAGGTATGTATGTAGTGGAATCTAGTAATCAATTTTTCACCCACTTCCCGACTACTTAGAGATCTGAAACTTTGCATACATGCCTAAACTAGAACCCAATACATGAATCAATAAATTTTATGGGCGTAGGATAAGGGGCATGGCACTTTTTTATAAACTCCAGATTTGTGTATAACTTTAGAACTACACATCACACATCAATCAAACTCGGTAGGAACTTACTACATATCCATATCCTTCTACTGAGAAAATAAGACGGGCATTGGATAAGGGGGCGTGGCACCCCCATACAAACAAAATTTTTGATCTCGATTAGCTTTGGAACTAAAGGTCGTGCAGCATTGAAATTTCGTATGCAGTTGCCTCTTGGATGTGTCGTCCCACTGGTAAAATTTTATGGGCGTAGGATAAGGGGCGTGGCACTTTTTTTATCGACTCCAGATTTGTGTATAACTTTAGAACTACACATCACACATCAATGAAACTCGGTAGGAACTTACTACATATCCATATCCTTCTACTGGGAAAATAAGACGGGCGGTGGACAAGTGGGCGTGGCACCGCCCATACAAACAAAATCGTTTATATAGAATAGCTTTGGAACTAAAGGTCGTGCAGCATTGAAATTTCTTATGCAGTCGCCTCTTGGATGTGTCGTCCCACTGGTAAAATTTTACGGGCGTAGGATAAGGGGCGTGGCACTTTTTTATCAACTCCAGATTTGTGTATAACTTTAGAACTACACATCATACATCAATGAAACTCGGTAGGAACTTACTACACATCCATATCCATCTACTGGGAAAATAAGACGGGCGGTGGACAAGTGGGCGTGGTACCGCCCATACAAACAAAATCGTTTATATAGAATAGCTTTGGAACTAAAGGCCGTGCAGCATTGAAATTCCGTATATAGGCCCCTCTTGGATGCTTCGTCCCACTGGTAAAATTTTATGGCGTAGGACAGGGGGCGTGGCACTTTTCAAGCAACTACACACGGGTTTCAGTTTATAATTATAGGTACACCACACATCAATGAAAAACGATAGGAACTTACTCACCGCGCCTTGCAAGCAAAACAACAACAACTCATCGCGCCACAAATATGCCACGAATATTAGGGTCGATCACAGCCGTATTATTTGTTAAATTGAGGATATGACATATGACGATAGGAAACACTGTGAATACCCTAAATATTGTGTACTGCTCTGCAAGTTTTAAATTCTTTTTGTGAAAAATTTCAGAGCTCTAAAATTTAATTTATGGAAGACTAAAAAGTAGAAAATAAAATTATATAAAAAAAAAAACTTTTTAAAAATAAGCTTTAATTTATTTAATGTACTAAAAAGTAGAAAATAAATTGTTTCCAAGTCACCTGTATCTTACAATCAATAAAAGCTTGTGCGCTCAATATCCATATTCAAAATATCTTTCATTACTAGAATCTATTTGCAAAAAATTATTTAAATAAAATATTGTGGTAACTGGTTGACAAATATTGAACACATGAGCGCCCCAAGTTTTTATTGATAGTAAGATACAGGTGACTTGGAAACAAGTTATTTTCTACTTCTTAGTACATTAAATAAATTAAAGCTTATTTTTAAAAAGTTTGATTTTATATAATTTTATTTTTCGTACTTTTCCAACGTGGGATTAATGGAATTTTTAACTTGACTAGGACTTGTAAGTAAAGAGCTTAGTTTACATTCTTAATGTTTGCAGGAAATTGTGTGTGTAGCTACGACAATTTTCAAAGAGAAAAACTGGCTTCAACAGTTTTTGTGTTTATTTTTGCAGGTAACCGGAGTTTGGGCGTTTTACTTGTTAAGTGGGCTTGCTGTGGCGTTTTAATTAACTTAGCAATTGCTGTAAGATCGTTTTGAGCCTTGACGGTTAGCGGGAAAGAGGCTTTTAAAAAAATATCAAAACGCATGCGTACACTCAGTTCTAAGTTTAATAGTTATAACAGGAATTTTATTCATATTATTTACTGTAAATAATTCCGCTGACTGATGTGCCGATTGCCGATACCAAACATTTTTGCCGAGACTTGCTACTACTGCGTTTATACTAGGGATCAAAATATTCTTGTTCTTTTTAGTTTTTATTCTCATTGGTTCTGATTTGACCAATAGGTGTCCATATACCTCAAAAAGGAAGCAAAAACAATGCACTCAGTGGTGCTTCAAGTTGTCCTCTTACTTTCCACATAATTTTTGGTGGGTCCTTTTACGTTTTGTGTTATTTGACAGTGGGAGATCTCAAAAAATGCAATTGCTTACGTTTTGTGATTTTGCTAACCTCAGGTAAAAAGGTCCAAAAAACACATGAATATCAGTAAATATATTTTAACCGATGAAGTGCAATTAAATACCTAAAATTCAGAACTGGCTTCGGAAAAGAAGGAAACGATTTCCACACTATCAGTGCCAAAATCAAATGATGAAGCAGCAGTGGGTGTAATCTTAGGTCTCTTTCAGTGGCTCTCTTCTAGGTACGCAATCTTATATTCTATATATGATTCTTAGTTCACAATTTCGTTTTGATCCGACAAGAGTCAAACTATAACACCACGGCAAATTTTATTTCGGTTGAACGGGCTGTTTTTCAGTTTTATTCTCAGGTCAGCCGAACCTAACAACATCTAATAAAAATTAGTTTCTTTACGCGGCGCCACTTCTCGTGATGAATTGGCAATTCTCGAGAGTTTTATTTGCGTGAGAAGGTTATCAACCCATTTCGGATACGATTATTTGTTGGTCCCGTTAATTTGTGCTAGAATAAAACAGGCCCACACTAGCTGTTGCGCCAATTATTTATTTATTTATTATTATTTCACGTCTCGACGTCTCATGTACTGGTACTAAATTAACATGATCGCTCGGTTGATAGGATCCAGGCTCTAATTTTCCTCTGAAGCAAAAATAACTATTTTTATCTTAAACAGTAACGACCCACGTAAGGATTATCGAACCGCAAAATAAAACTAAAACTGGTGTTATTTTAAAAAACAATTAAGGTTTTTTTTTAAGTGCAAGATTAGGACCAGCCCCGCTTAATTAACTATTAGACTGGAAGACCCATAGTAATAAATACTACGTTTATACGACACTTCAAATCGGTTTGAGTCAATTCGCATCGACTCAAAACAGTCGTATAAACACAATTCGAAATCGCTTTGAAAAGTTTAAACGTATCGAGTCAAAGCGGTTTTCAAATTAGTTTTAAATTTTCGAGTCGATTTGAAAATGCGTATAAACGGGTAAACATTTTTCAAAGTTGTTTGAAAATCAGCTTTTCTGTGCATTTTAAGTAAAAGGCAAGCTGATATTCATTAGACGCCAAAAATATATTAAAAAAGGAAGCTTCAGAACGCAGAAAAAAGTGGAAAGTGCAAAGAAAAGATATTTCTGTTTAATAATTTTTGACAAATGCCATAATTTTCACACCGTCTTCAGTCGTTTCCCTTCAAAAGTCAATGTATAAACATCTGGCTCGAAAGCGTATCGAGTCAAAGCGAATCGACTGGGGCTGTCGTATAAACATGGGAATAAAGACGAATTACAAATATATTTAAGTTTTCCAAACTTGCTAAAAGATTTTCTAACCTAAAACATTCATAACTCCAATTTCTCGTGGTAAAACTGAACTATTTCCTGCACTTAAAATCGTATGTACTTACTTGCTGTCGTCTGTAAGGCAAACATTGTGCGCCATTTAACTCTGTGGCTCAATGCCCATTTGCTTTCCATGTCCGCCCATGCCAAAGTAATTTCCACTACCCAACCAATTTTTTGTACAGCCACTGCCCCAGACCCCACACAGGTCGTACAGCGATGTCATGGATGAAAATTATTTTTAGATAGCAGCACATAAACATCACCAAACACCCAGTCGCTTCCAGCAAGCGCAACCACCGAAACCCGTATGAGTGACTTTGCCTGCCTGCCACAGAGAGTAACGTTAGTTCTTCCTTACAACTGCTCCTAGTCAATAAAACCTGCAAAAATGTTTTCTGCTGTCATCGCCTTTTCGCGAGCTTGTATTGCACATGAATTGCGCCTTCATTACAGGATAAACCGCCAGCTAGTGTTGTGTGCTGATAATGCTTTGCTGTTATCCTTTAATGGTTCTATCCCTAGCAGAGTAATAATGGCGCACACGCACACATAGTACCGTCACACATACATATCTGGAGGAGTACATTCACTTTCGCTCCAACCCGTACATGACTATAATTGTTTCCCAAAACCACTGCACTATTCTCATTACTCGAATATAAGACACACTTTCAAACGTACATACTTGTATACAAAAATGTGGTTTATTTGTACATACATACGTGTTTTTTATATGCTCGTATGTGTGTATTCGCCTGCAAGCCACCCTAGAGCTGTGAAGAACTAAACTTAACTCTTTTGTGACATGAAAAAGTGATTAACTCAATTCAGAAGCTGATTCTGCAATCAAGCGCAGCAAATCGGTACAGCGTTTTCTGTTACAAGTCCCAGTAGATTTCTGTTTCTTGATTTGTAAACAGCTCGCCGCAAAACAGAGCGAGAAGAAGCCAGTATTGTTTAGAACCAGCGACCCCTCGCGTCAGAGTCCGAGCACTCATCCACTTAGCCATTTCGGCGTCGGCCCATGTATATATTAAAAATAATAAATAATTGGCGCAACAGCCCGCGAACGAGGCTTAGGTCATTCTATTTTAACACAAATTAATGGGACCTGCACATGGCAAAGAACTCTCTCAGTGAGTTGCCAACTACCTCGAGACGAAGTTATTATAAGCTTTCTATTAACTTCACTTTGCAGATGTCGTCAAATCTAGTAATCAATTTTTCACCCACTTCCAGACTACTTAGAGATCTGAAACTTTGCATACATGCCTAAACTAGAGCCCAATACATGAATCAATAAATTTTATGGGCGTAGGATAAGGGGCATGGCACTTTTTTATCAACTCCAGATTTGTGTATAACTTTAGAACTACACATCACACATCAATGAAACTCGGTAGGAACTTACTACATATCCATATCCTTCTACTGAGAAAATAAGGCGTGCACTGGATGAGGGGGCGTGGCACCGCCCATACAAACCAAATTTTTGATCTCGATTATCTTTGGAACTAAAGGTCGTGTAGCATTGAAATTTCGTATGCAGTTGCCTCTTGGATGTGTCGTCCCATTGGTAAAATTTTATGGGCGTAGGATAAGGGGCGTGGCACTTTTTATCAACTCCAGATTTGTGTATAACTTTAGAACTAAACATCACACATCAATGAAACTCGGTAGGAACTTACTACATATCCATATCCTTCTACTGAGAAAATAAGGCGGGCACTGGATAAGGGGGCGTGGCACCGCCCATACAAACAAAATTTTTGATTTCGATTAGCTTTGGAACTAAAGGTCGTGCAGCAATAAAATTTCGTATGCAGTCGCCTCTTGGATGTGTCGTCCCACTGGTAAAATTTTATGGGCGTAGGATAAGGGGCATGGCACTTTTTTATCAACTCCAGATTTGTGTATAACTTTAGAACTACACATCACACATTAATGAAACTCGGTAGGAACTTACTACATATCCATATCCTTCTACTGAGAAAATAAGACGGGCACTGTATAAGGGGGCGTGGCACTCCCCATACAAACAAAATTTTTGATTTCGATTAGCTTTGGAACTAAAGGTCCTGCAGCATTGAATTTGAAATTGAAAATTTTATGGGCGTAGGACAAGGGGCGTGGCACTTTTCACGCAACTACACAGTTGGGTTTCAGTTTATAATTATAGGTACACCACACATCAATGAAACACGATAGGAACTTACTCGCCGCGCCTTGTAAGCAAAACAACAACAACTCATCGCGCCACATATATGCCACGAATATTAGGGTCGATCACAGCCGTATTATTTGTTAAATTGAGGATATGGCGATAGGAGACACTGTGAATACCCTAAATATTGTGTACTGCTCTGCAAGTTTTAAATTCTTTTTGCGAAAAATTTCATAGCTCTAAAATTGAATTTATGGAAGACTAAAAAGTAGAAAATAAAATTATATAAAAAAAAACTTTTTAAAAATAAGCTTTAATTTATTTAATGTACTAAAGAGTAAAGTAGAAAATAAATTGTTTCCAAGTCACCTGTATCTTACTATTAATAAAAGCTTGTGCGCTCAAAACCTATATTCACACATATCTTTCATTACTAGAATCTATTTACAAAAAATAAATTAAATAAAATATTGTATCAATTGGTTGACAAATTTTGAACAAATGAGCGCCCCAAGCTTTTATTAATAGTAAGATACAGGTGACTTGGAAACAATTTATTTTCTACTTTTTAGTACATTAAATAAATTAAATCTTATTTTTAAAAAGTTTTTTTTATATAATTTTATTTTCTATTAGATCGTATGAGTCGGCTGGGATTCGAACCAGCGACATCAGGGACCAAGCACTTATCCACTGCGTCACGGCGGTGCTATAATAAAGGGTTAAAAATACAGTAATGGGGAAAATAGGACATACCGTTGAATTTGCCGAACAATTTAAAAGTGGATCAGAGGAAAAATTTAAATTGTCCATTAAGATAAACTCGCACTGAAAACCTGGCAAAGAAACATTAACATTTCCAGTTTTCTTAGTTTTTATGTCATATATTCTTTCGTATGGTACGTGGCTGTTTTTTTATTCAATACGAACATCCGGGATATACTTTTTGGTTTCTTTGTGTATTCTGATCGTTTCGGATAATTTATCTTCTGTTTCTTTACTAAGCTCGCAACGTTCGAAGCTTATTCTTTACATTCCAGGCTAGTAGGTGGAATACAAAGAATATCCGAAGGAATTAGTAAATGTTGAGTTTAACATTTCTTGAAAGGAAGACTAAAATGACCAAAAGTTAAAAACGAAACAATTCCTCGTGAACTCCTACCATACATGTGTATGTATGTTCAAACCAAAAATCGAGATGATCATATTCTCGGTATTACCTAGGTATCGAAATAATATTATTTTTTGTCTGCTGCGGTATTATAATTTCGACATTTGCAAGGGTTCTGTCAATACCGAAAAATTTTGCAATTTACACTTGTAAGCCCTTACCTGCCTAACTCTTACTACACAAAATATTCGCATGTTCTTATTTAAGTAGAACTCTTACGTTTTCCAGGCTCGTTATCTGCGGTTTGTCCACGATTTGCGAGTGCTGAAATCAACTCCTTTTGCCAATTATCGTTGCCATGCATCGATCGTTGAAGCCGCACGTACAAGCTAAGAAGGTACCACCACCTGCAATACCGGGGGATCCCACGCCACAGACACAATATCACCAGCAGATACCGTTATACCGTTTAGGCGGTAGCATTTCAGGTGCAACTGGAAAGCAGCTAGACGATGGAATCATAATGAGTAACATGGTATCATCGCCATCGCTAGAGGAGGGCGGCTTCAATTTGCCACGCGAGACATCCGTAGCTTTACGTATGAAAGGTAACGTTGCATCGGTTGTGTAATATGTATGTATATATGCAATGTGTTACACCATTGAATTGTCACTTTATTGTAGATGAAATAAGCGACTACGCCACAGCAATGTCAACATCAGGCAGCGCCCAATCCGCAGTGGCGTCTGCCGTAGCAGCGCCGTCCGCCAAACAATCGAGCACTTCACAGGCGTGCCAGCCACCCACCGCAATCATAAATCCGTTGCTCAGCGGCTGTCCACCCACAATAGTGCCATGTCCCCCGCCAGTATTTTGCGCTACCCTACGTGAGCCGCTTACACACAAAGCAGCCGTTTACTATCATCAACAGCTGGCACTGCAAGAGGATCAGGGAATCGATTTGACGCAATCGCCCGGGCGCGATTCGCCTGGTTCATCGTCGGGTTCAGCTGGCTCTGGCTCCCGGCACTCCACGGCCAGTTTGGATTCGGGCCGTGCTTCATCATATCTGACCGGTGTGTCAGGTGCTTCCATACGCGGCGGAGGCGGTGCGCTCTCGTCGCCGCGCTGCAGCTCGGTCAGCTCATGCTCGATCGGCAGCGTCGATCGCCAACGCAACGATGAGCTAATCATCGATTGGCTCATGGAGATGAAGTACGAAGAGTACGCACAATTGTTCATAGCGGCCGGCTACGACTTACCGACCATTGCGCGCATGACGCCCGAAGATCTGACAGCAATCGGCATCAAGAATCCACACCATCGCGAGCGCATTAAGCAGCGTATCGATAAGCTTCAGGTGCTGGATAACTTACCACATTTTGTACCGGTATGTCTGATTTTTTGCTTACGTTATGCCTACGAATGTTTTTCGATTGCTTGCGCACGCTCGTCTACGTTGGCACGATACCTGGGATATTTGGAAAGTGGGCGTTGAGTTATGCGCATTTGCGGTAAACTGATAACTATGTTTTTTCGAGGAATGTTATCCACTTCAGAACCAGTTCCATGAATATGAATACAAATGAGCTTATGATTGTAGCTTATATACAGCAGTGGTGCTTCATAAAGAATGCTTGTCTAATTTAGAACGTAGTACCAGCGGTGCTGGTCACCCGCTATATATAATTATATGATTTAGTATATGGCCTCGTCGTGGCTCAGTGGGTGAATGCTCGGCCCCTGATGCGTGCAGTCGCTAGTTCAATTCCTAGATTTATATCATTTAGTAATAAAAGAACTCCGTTTCTTTGCACGCGGCGCCGTCTCACGGGTTAGTTGACAACTCTCCGAGAGTATTCTTTTCCATGAAAATAAAACTTCTCAATCCTGTTCGGACACAGATATAGAATAAATGTGTTACACGGGCTGTTGCGCCAATTATTTATTGCTATATAATTTACAAATAAATTCACAAAGTATGGGTAGGTGTTGGGCAAGATTAAATGTACATAAAGAAGAAGTAAAGTAAAAGACTACTAATACAGCTGCGTTCCAAAAAATAGGAGTAACCTTAGTAAAAAAAAAAACAATATATTAATTTTCAAACAAAAACTTGAATTTTATGCAGTAATTTCTTCAAATAACAAATCGCTGATTTATTGCGGTAGTTTTAATCTTCCTTACAATTTCAGCAACAACGTAAAAAATAGAAAAACCCTTTGATCAGAGTATTTCAATAATTCTTAAATTTCTTTATACTTTTTCCCTTGATTTCTAAAAACATTCTTGAATCTCTCTTCCATACTTATTTTGGAGCTTCTTTTATTAATTTTTAGCTTAAACACTTAAATTATTTATTAATAGCTCGCACTCCAATTTTTTTGATCAGTGCAGATCCAGACAAGATACTGCAATTTAATATAGCGTCATTCATATTCGCAGGAATATTTTTCAATATTTTTGCGTGATCGATAGCGCTCTCCAATCAAACAAAGAAACAAAATCGTTCTAGTCGACTCTATGGTCACTAGACTAGGAGCAGTCGTCGCAAATAAAGGCAAGTCACTAGTTTCTAATTAAGCATTCCATAAATTCCTGTCAAAATTTCTTTGGGTACGAAAACCTATTGCAATAAGTTTGGTTTTTAAAAGTTGCATTTCTTTTGCTCGCTTGTTTTTGTGGGTCGTTTTGGAATTTACATAGTATATTCCAAACTAATGGACGTATAGAATTTAATGAAACTTCACATGAACGAAAAAAAGGATCATAGAATAAAATTATATAAAAAAAAACTTTTTAAAAATAAGCTTTCATTTATTTAATGTACTAAAAAGTAGAAAATAAATTGTTTCCAAGTCACCAGTATCTTACTATCAATAAAAGCTTGGGCGCTCATATGTTCAATATTTGTCAACCAGTTACCACAATATTTTTTTTAAATAATTTTTTGCAAATAGATTCTAGTAATGAAAGATATTTTGAATATGGATATTGAGCGCACAAGCTTTTATTAATAGTAAGATACAGGTGACTTGGAAACAATTTATTTTCTACTTTACTCTTTAGTACATTAAATAAATTAAAGCTTATTTTTAAAAAGTTTATTTATATAATTTTATTTTCTACTTTTTAGTCTTCCATAAATTCAATTTTAGAGCTCTGAAATTTTTCGCAAAAAGAATTTAAAACTTGCAGAGCAGTACACAATATTTAGGGTATTCACAGTGTCTCCTATCGTCATATCCTCAATTTAACAAATAATAAGGCTGTGATCGACCCTAATATTCGTGGCATATTTGTGGCGCGATGAGTTGTTGTTGTTTTGCTTGCAAGGCGCGGCGAGTAAGTTCCTATCGTGTTTCATTGATGTGTGGTGTACCTATAATTATAAACTGAAGCCCAAGTGTGTAGTTGCGTGAAAAGTGCCACGCCCCTTGTCCTACGCACATAAAATTTTACCAGTGGGACGAAGCATCCAAGAGGGGCCTGTATACGGAATTTCAATGCTGCACGACCTTTAGTTCAAAAGCTATTCTATATAAACGATTTTGTTTGTATGGGCGGTGCCACGCCCCCTTATCCAGTGCCCGCCTTATTTTCTCAGTAGAAGGATGTGGATGTGTAGTAAGTTCCTACCGAGTTTCATTGATGTGTGATGTGTAGTTCTAGTTATACGCAAATCTGGAGTTGATAAAAAAGTGCCACGCCCCTTATCCTACGCCCATAAAATTTATTGATTCATGTATTGTCAGCGTGTTTACGCATGTATGCAAAGTTTCAGATCTCTAAGTAGTCGGGAAGTGGGTGAAAAATTGATTACTAGATTTGACGACCCACATACCGGATGTGAACCTATTATAAAGCTTATAAAAATAAATGCACAATTCTAAGACCCTAACGTAAGTACATTCTGTATAGTCTAATAAAGAAAAACATTGATACTCTCGTTGCATTTTTTATGCCCGATACTGTATGTCATATATGTACGTGCTCTGCTTTATTTGTGTGGTTGCTGCCTCGAATAAAGTTGAAGGGTGCGCGTACTGGATGATACTATCTTTGTTTCGTGGACAGACGGGCAAGGAGAAGCTCTTCTGTTCACAAAAAACAACCGAAACCAAGAAAAGGCTAGGGATAAATTAAATTCGAACCCTAAAGAGGGTATTTCTGGTACGAAACCCTGTGTGAGCGAGCTCGACTCGCACTTAGGCTTATTCTCACCTACTTTCGTTTATTTGTTTTACATAAATTCTTTCTTCTGTTGTTAAGCTCCGGGTTCAACGTGCTACTTTTTTTGATTTCATAAAACATCTTTTATAAAACACTTTCTGTGAAGTTTTTTGCCCCTCTCATATTAAAATTTCTACAATACCACGCCTGCGTACGAGCTAGCTAGTCTTGCAGTATCGCTTTGAAGCTAAAATTTAAATTATTCCTTGCACCGTGCAAATAGTGTTGGGAAGAAAATAAAGTTAATTACAAAATCTTTTCGGGGTTGCCAGTCTTAGGTCACAGACCACTGCGACACGATCTCTTTTGATTTTGCTTGTATTCGTTGCTCGGGTCGTCTTGCTCTTGCAACCGCTGCCTGGGCCGTGATGGAAAAATTGGCACATGGGCTTTGGCGCCAATTATTGATGGACATGTTTATAAACCGATTGCAACTAGGCCTAAAAATGTCACATAAAGTAATATACAGGAATCGTCATTTTTAATTTCTGCTCAATGCGTAGCATTATTCCATAATGAACGAGTTTTATAGAAATACAAGTGGGGCCACCTGTCGTGTGTGCCTGTATACACGACAGCTAGTAAAACAATTAGCAACAATAAAATGCAAAGCAAAGTAAAAAATAAAAAAAAATAAAAAATTTTAAAACCTGTGGGATTCGAACCTATGACCTGCCGAGTGCAAGCGCGCGTTTCTACCCACTGGGCTACACAACGAACTAATTTCATTCACCTAAAGTCGTAGAAGACAGAAAGTGGACAGGCTGCAGGCTGCAGACACTTTTTAGTCAGTCTGCGTTTTATATATGACGCGCACAGAGCAAAAACGCTTCGAGTGTCAATTTTCGCCTCATTGCGCACATGCGCTGTGCAGGTATAAAAGTCGTTTTTGCTCTGGGCGCGTCATATAAGATATCGATCGACTAATCTAAGATATGGCCATTTGTAAAAAGTGACAGGCAAACATGACTAAAACGATTCAGATTTTGTTCCTGATCATTTCTAGGAGCTTATTGCTTAATCTACCACGCCTCCGTCTGGGCATTTCATATGTATAACTGCACAAACGCAATTTGCACTCACGTGATGTAGTGCATAACACTGTAAGTATCTAAATCAGTGGTGCTCAAGCTCTATACTCTCGATGCTCATTTGTTTTTGTAAAAACTCTTGGCATAGGCCGAGATTTCTTCACACAGACACAGCTCTTCGCGCTAAGCAGTACGAAAAACACAAACAACAATGCTATTTTCATTTCGTCTGCCAGCTCGCGCGCGTATGCTTTGTTGGTACACTTTTGCGACAGTTATCTTCAACATAGACGTTGTTGTTGTCTTGCGCATGATTTCGAGCAAAAAAGTGTGCAGCTGTAGAATGAGAAGCACTTGAAAAAATTTTTGCTCATATTAAGTTTGATATTTAAATTCTTCCAACTTCGGAAAATGAAGATCATATCTCTTCAGAAGAGTAGTGGGAAATTGATTTTTTTGACTGGGAAAATTGTTTGGATCATTTATTGAAAGGATCATGGGAGATTTATATGACTTTTGAGTTATTAAGTTGGTTTGTTTTTCATTACATATAACTAAGCAGAATATGAAATTCCTTTTTTTTACAGTGTACCTACATATTGAGAAAATTTTTTTCCTTCTTTTTTATCATAACAAAGTTTGTATGTATTGGTGTTCACTCTTCCATAAGGAACTTTTGAGCATCACTGATCTAAATACTAATTTATCGAAACAGAAAATCCAGAAAAAGAAAGGAACAAAAATATTGTGCTAAAATAAATTTTTGTTCACGAATGGAAAACTGCTGTTTTGTGGCCACGGCTTCTCTCACCGGTAGCAACAGTCACAACATCTATAGGCTTCATTGGGGTATGTGTGACTGTATTCGAGTACTTGGAACTGAATGCCAAATCGATAAAATGTGCTAATATTTCTTATGCTTCAACAGCATACCTCGTTTTGCGCCATTGTGACAAATTAAAAAAATTGCGTTCGGCTGAATTGTGTAAAATAAAAATTTTATTGTTGTTGTGGTTTGGCCACTTTAACGAAAGAATGCGAAAAAGGAAATAAAATTAAATGCTTAAAGGTAAAATTGTATATACATATGTTTGTATGTACCATATGAATGTATAAAAAGTGTGACTGGATGATATCAGCGCAGAAGCATTTCTGCGAAGTACCAAAGTCGCAAACAACTTCGTTCTTTTTTTTTGTCGAAACATACCCACTCCCGTAAGATAGTAGCACTCAGACTATTAGATCCACTGTACTAATCTCGGTTCCTTTTTGAACAAACCTAAGACGGTATTGGGGTGTTAAAGGTCAAACTTGTTCGATTCAAGCAACACAGCCAACTTGGTAGTCTTAATTTTAACAAGACCACATATTTTTTAAATAAATTTAATATTGAATGCTTCTAGACGTAGAAATAGGTAGAAAAATCAGTAACACATAAAAGAAAGTTACCATACCAGATGTTGGCAGCCAAGCATACGGAAAAAACGATCGAAACGTCGGAAAAAAAATTTTTATTCAATTCCATATCCGCATTCAAGCAATAACTAACCAAATGAACTAAACATTATTGAATTGTAATTCTGACTCGAACTTAGCCATATTAGAGCATTGACTATAGCAAGTGATCACTGCAGATATTGAATTAATCGCTGATTTTTGTCCGTGCTTCATCTGTCTGTGTGCCAGTCCACAATACAAACTTTAAAACGAATCTCGTGAAATATCCATTAAATTCACAATTAGTAATGATCAGGGCTAGGCTTTCGCTGGCGTGTGTTATTTTTACTGTAGCGGAAAAAACCTCCCGTTTATGGTCTCCATATTTTAAAAATGTAATATTTTTTAGTAATTTTGAGCCAATTTTGGCTTTTATGTAATTTTTCGTGGTTTTGTAGCATTTATTTGTATTATTTGTCATTTTAAATTTTAAAGCAATTACATATTTGGCATTTGGTACTATTCAGAAGTCGTTACCCACCCCCTTTCATTTGTTTGCAACCGGATATTTAGCAATGAAACTTTCTGAACAATTTTAATTTGGCTTTTTCAGTCCTTTAGCCTGTCAATCTGGGGTAGTTGGTCACCACTGGCGTATTGTTACTATGATAGTAAACTATATATTATTAATCTGTCGCTTAAACATGGAGACTTTCTTCCTTACTTTCTATTACTCTTATAAGTAGGAAATTATTTCAAATAATAAAAGTCCAACGAACGCCAAGTGCAGTTGATCGTAACGATTTTTAGCTTGTGTCCTTTCTTTTTCTTTGTAGTTTTTAGTTAGTTAGTTTTTTCCTTTTATTTTTAACAATTTTGGAAAAATTTAAGCATTTGAAAGAACATGGAATCGTATTCAAGCTTCGCTGACGTTCGACCTTGAAGAGGACGCCTGCACTTAAAGAAGTGAAAAACAGAAAATCCGCACAAACGTTGCTACCTTCTCAATTTCAGTGCTGAGAGTCTGGCATAAAACATTTAGAACTGGTTTCAGCTGTTGATTTTTATGATTTTTTTGTTGATGTGTGTGCTGTTAATTTGCAAAACTTCTGACTTGGTGGCGGCTATAGCCCGAAGATGATGCAAACGCAAGTGAGTGACTGGCTACCTGCTAACAACTAAACGCAACACACATATACACGAAAACGTACCCACAAAAATACTCGCATGCTTCTGATTCAATTCTCTAATATTTCCGGTTTTACATGGTAACTTCTTAGACACTGGTAATTTTTTTTAATCTACATAAAGTTGCCAATTAAGTTTTAGTTCAATTTCCCTGCTTGCGCCCCTTTGCGCCCCCTTATGGACGCTTGAGCTGGTAATCAAGTAGCTCAGGGAACATATTTCCACCATCATCTAAGCTACCATCCAAGCATTTCTTCTCTCTGCTATGTTTGCTTATTCATCAGTCTGTTTACCACTGCTTGCTGTCTAATCATTTGAATAACCCTATATACACATGTGTGTGTATATAATTTCGAAATGTTTTCGCCGCTTTATGGCTCAGCGAAGTTATATCTTTTTACGGTTCATAAGGTCACTTTTGTTTTCAGATGTGTGTATATAAACAGACCTTTTTTTCCAACGTAGAAACCTGAAATTTGGCATGATGTTAGGTCTTCATAACGTAAACATATTTTCACTAAATTTTTAAAGGGGGGTGGTTTAATATCGTGTGGGGTATCGTTAGAAAGAACTACGTCCATAGAATACAAAATCAATTGTTTTTAATTTTAGGTCAACGGATTATAAAGATATATCCAGCCATAAATATAAAAGAAAATCCCATCGGCACACTACATTTCTCAAGCTAAATTTTTAATAAAATCAGGGTTACTTGGATCACGCATTGTTGGAATGCTGCGGACATTTCTGAAACATTACTTTTCCTATTTTTATATAGAGCCGTACTAGGTATAGACATAAGTAAATAGAAATGAATAGGATCACTTTCTGCTGTGATTTCCGGTTGTCCGTCTGACTGTCTGGTGGAACGATTATTACGACCGGAAATTGGAGTAAACGCTCTTAAAGTTGCGACCACCGACTCAGAATTTCGGTAGTAGTTTTTGATAATTTCCTAATGTTGCTCATTCGTGAACTTCGCATTGATAAAAATGTAAACCTTGACTTACGTTTTTACTTTGCCAGATCATAAAATATGTTTAAGGGTGTGTTTGCATTAATAACCTTTTTATGTGTATGATATCCCAAAAATATTTAAGCCCATCTTTGGCTTATCTTACTTAATATTTGCAGACTTATAAATGAGTACATCGATTTTAGTTTTAAAAAATTTACTAATATAACTTATATTAACTTTTTCTGCAGGGTTCCATTGAGGAATGGCTGCAGTTGTTGCGCCTCGAAGAGTACATACAACCGCTGCTGGATCAGAACTATAAAACGGTGCGCGATGTCACCCAAGTCACATGGGAGGATCTCGAAGACATTGGTATTGTCAAGTTGGGGCATCAAAAGAAGATACTATTGGCCATAAAGCGTGTCAAGGACATCATAAGTGGAAAATGGAACCCCGGCGGAGCGAATGTCTATCAGCATCAGGTAAAATTGCAATAATACGAAGTAGGTGGCTCAGGTGCTCAGGTTTTTATAATCACGTCGAGTCGAGAAAGTCGTTTAAACGCGCTTCAGGACTGACAATACTTTATATCTGTAATCTATTTATTTTGTTTTGTTTATTCAATTCTAGTTTAAAATTAAGTATAGCTGCATTTATTTATTTGCCTAAGTTCGGATTTGAATTTATTTGCGCATTTACTTATTTGTTTGCTTTATCAATTAAAATGTGTTTAATCATCGTTTTGTTCTTTTTTACATTTCGTTTATTTTTTGGTGCATTGATTTGTTCGGCCAACAACAAAAACTAACAAATAAACAAACGACCGAACGAACAAACAAATAAAAATTAACCAGGAGTATCGTAGAACTTGGCAACTGCCCATGTCGACCACACCACCATATTTTCCCAGCACCCGCGTTTCTTGGGATGACTCTAAAATTTATTCCCCTTCCAGTGGGGAGGCATACTACTGCTCTGGCAGTAATCATGAGTGTTGCAATGGCAATGACGTCGTCTTGATAAAGGTGAGTCGAGTCCTCGAGATTGTACAGTCAGGGAGTTGAAAGGAGAAATATGTATGTACTCCTCTGAAGAAGCATAGCATTATGGCAGACGCGGTAGCAAATTAAAAAAAAGCAAGTCACTCAGAAGACGCCGCCGTGGCTCAGTGGAAAAGTGCTCGGTCCCTGATTCGTTGAGTCGGTGGATCGAATCCTAACCATTTATACCATACCATCAAAAAAGAGATTCGTTTGCACTCGGCTTCATCTCTCCCGGCGAAGTTGGCAACTCACCGGGAGTATACTTTGCCTTGATAAAAAGCTTCTCACTAAACAGCTTAATATTAATGTTACTGTTCGACACAGGTATAGAATAAATGTGTAGGTTAAAATAGAACGTTACACACGCAAGTTAATTCGAGAAAGTTAGTCTTTCGACGGGCGCCAATTATGTATAAATAAGTCACTCAGAGGAGCTGAAAAACATGCGATGGTCACTTTAACCTAAAATTGTGTGCTCAAGCTGCAAGCGAATTATTCATTTAGGATTTTTCCACTTTTCAGGTACGACAGCCACGTGGTAAAAGTTTAGAATCGTTGGAAGATATACACGACAATAGCACACGCAGCCACTTGACTTTCAGCCACTATACGACCACAGATTATGGCCACTTTGCGCATCCCTCGCAGGTGCAGCAGCATCAACAGGCCATGCAACAACAGCAGACAGCTTTGATGGACGCAGCTGCTGCTAGCGGCAATCGATTGTTGAACAACCCAACTGCCATGGTGAGTTACAACATTTATCCGTTTGCAGGCTGCAGTTTCATTAATTTGCGTGCCCCACAGTCTTGGCGTCGTTCCTATGATGATGGCGACATCACACCCACCAACGATGCTGCTGCAGCGCGTGAGCTTATATACGAGGAGGGCGGCGGCACGCTGCCACGCCAGCAGCGAGGCATTTTACAGCGTGCCGTGCTGAACAGCATGCCGCCGATAGAGCACCATCACTACATGAACGCAGCCGCAGCGGCTGAATATGTTTGCCATGGCTCGGGGGGCCTGGTCGGTGCTGGGGGCATAGGCATAGGTCCAATTGGTGTCGGTGGCGGTGTTCTGGACAACTCCAGTTTAACTGCAGTGAGTTCATGGCGGCGTTTGGTCGATTTTAGATTTCTTTTTACCACCATTTTTCCCCGCTTCTTGCAGTCCTATTTAACTGGCAGTCCCATGTCGGCAAAGAAGATCGCACCGGAACCGCCAAGGCGCCACTGCAGTATACGAAACTCACGAACGCTAAGTTCGGAAGGAGTTCAGCTGACACAGCTACAACAGCAGCAGCAACAATCACTGCACACAGTCGCACAAAATTTGTACTACGGTGGCACTGGCGGCATGCCCGCACTGCACTTGCACCACAGCACGCCAGCTTACTTGCAGCAGCAGCAGCAAGCTTCGCAGCCCATCTACGCCAACTACGCCACCATCCAGCAGACCACAGCGGAAATACACTGCGAGAAATTCCACGACAATAAGGTAGGTGCTACACACTGACTTGAGTTGCGAGCGCGTCTCGTTTAAACCGAACTTTTTTTCAATTTGCAGTCAAATTCCAGTATCGATTCCATTGACACCATTCCATTTGCTAACGAAAACACGGGCACCATAAAGCAGCGTCTGCTCAATCGCCAGGCAGACATGTCAGCGGCGAGTATTGAGGCAGGGAACGCCTCTACGCAGCAATCCGCCGCGCACTTGCATTCCTCATCCTCCTCGTCGTCGTCATCGTCGACCAACACCATCGCCAATATAACGCACTCATTCCACTCGCTGAAATCTTCCACTTCGCTGCACGACACCGCCTCGCTTATACGCAGCGACAGTATCGGGAGCAACGCGAGCGCAGGCAGCGTCGGTCCTACAACCGGCGGAATGCTGCTGCTGCGCTCGCCCACGCTGCAGTATCCACCCGAAGCGGCCGTCGCATCCACGGCCACCATCACTACCACAGTGGACTTGCACACCACGCCCAGTGGCGGTGCCGGCGCTGCTCCCGATACCGAAGCTAGCGCCACTGCTGATGGCAGCGCAAGTGCCATGGCCGCCGCCAGCATTGCCACGGCCACTGCAGCTGGTCCGAAGGTGGCCGTAAACGTGCTTAACGACATTGGCAACATGCTGGCCAATCTCACCGACGAACTGGACGCCATGCTGGAGGAAGAGAAGCGAGTCGGCCTTAACATTGATAGCGAATAAGTGTCGGTGGATGAGAGTGAAAGGGCGTACAGT
Organism: Neria commutata; assembly: GCA_963457695.1. NCBI lineage: Eukaryota > Metazoa > Arthropoda > Insecta > Diptera > Micropezidae > Neria > Neria commutata. Next base: position 25,933,214 of record OY735247.1, read on the forward strand.
GCGAAGAGGAAGGGGTCGGGCCGGCTGTGTAGCGTAGTTTAAATTAAAATTTGTGTTTTTAGTTGTTAGTGTTGGGTTTTACAATTTTTTACATTCTTATATTATTGTATTTATCTCAATTTTTTGAGTTCGTGCTTTTTTTTTTACTATATAAGCAAATAGTAAAAATATTTTTACAAACCTACAACAACAACATATAGGCTATTACGATGCATACATTCAGATACATACATATACAAAATAAAATATATATAGTGAAAATCTTGTGTAAAATGATTCAGACAAAAGTAAAGCAAATCAGGCCACTCCATATGATGGCATACTTTTTTTCACAATAGTTGTTAGCATAACCGAACAACGGGAAGGAATAGAGACGAATTAAAAGGAAAATATAACTAATTATCGTTTGTAAAACAAGTAAAGGAATTGCGTGAAGAATCGGCGTGCGTTAAATGGCCGTTGTTCAAACGCTTCCTGCTCTACTTACGCGTATACAACATATACATACCCTACAATGCACTATAATAATAAAATTATAATTATTATTTTAAATACTGCAAGAGAAAACAAAAAAATGTTATGTAATGACATATATATATATATATATCTTTTTATTAAATTATACATTTACAACAATAAATACCAATCCATTAAATATAAAGAATATAATTGATGCAAAATAAAACAAATCAAAATGAAAATTATGAAAATTTACTATGCATATTAAAACAAAGTATGACAAATTATTAAACTTTGAATTTCCCTTTCTCATGCTATCGCACAGTGATTCGTCCCTTACACAAAATTAATAAAATGCTTAATATAAACGCATGCAAATTCATTAAAGTCACTTTTATCAAAGTAAAGTATTCCAATCAATACTCCAATCATACATAAAAAATTGAATTGAAATTGGTTAATAGTTTTGTAACTATGGCTATAGCTAGCCCAATTGCATAACTTTTGGCGCGTTAGAATATCTTCGACTTGGCGTAAAATAAATGTTTTAACATAGGGTATGAACAATTTGACTGGATGCATGGCTGCCTTTTTTGCTGCTATGTATATTTCCGATTTCGTTCAGAACAGCAAAAGATGTTTGTAGTTGGCTTTTCGAACTGTCAGAGTACAAAAGTTTTTATTTTTGAGTAATATATGGTTGCGTTGCTTTCTTGAATAATGTAAAATATGTGGATCGGGATGTGCTGCTCTTCCTGTGTACTGTAAGATTTTTAATGAATGAGTCAGGCTTCAGAGTCCACGGTGGATACTTTTCGATGCTGTATGGCGAGATATTACGGCTGTACAACAAGAGGTACGTTCGTAAATGCAGTAAATTCGTGCAGTGACAGTAGCAGTGCAGCCAACTTCAGTTCCCACTGCCCGATCAGCTGATTTCGTGGAATTTTTTGTTAACGCATTAATTGATAGTTGTGGAACTCGAAGTGAGAGTCTTTTAATGAATTTCAATAAAGAAAAAGTAAGACGAGTGAAAAAAAGATATATCGTGGTAAAAACCTTGTTGAAAAAGAAAATAAGATCTATCCCAAAAGTAAATAATTACTTTAAAACAATAAAAACCTATCCAGATGATGTATTCTATCTTTATACAAGATAACAAACAAATTTTTATCCATTTATAACACATTTTCTACGTTTCCATTTCGTGTTCTGCAACCCGCAACAGTAGGATAATGACTGCGAAAACTGCAGAAATTTGTCACTGCGTTGCCAAGCCGTTGCATTAACGAACGCGTTGCACGCAACAGTATTGCGCCATTTTGCTTTTACGAACGCGTTGATTTGCAGTGCAACCGCTGGGTTGCATTTACGAACGTACCTAAGTTTTCCGAAATTTCGAGTATCGAGCAGATAGTGGATGGGACTTTTAGAGTGTTTTGCTGAGACTGTAAGATTGGATAGCAGACTGCTAGATGGATTTAGAGTTTTGTGGGCCAACCGATGCATGAGACTGAGCACGCGTTCCTCTATGCTTTCCATCCCACTTTCAGCTAAAAGGTTTTTTATTGGCGTACTTCTGAAAGCTCGAAGACTTGCTCTAATTGCAGCATGGTATGGAGACTTTATCATGTTTAAATTTGATTGTTGATTGACACTTGCCATATATAGCAAGACCACAATCTATTTTTATACCCTACACCCTCTACACCTATGGTAATAGGGTATAAAAACTTTGTGCGAAAATTGTAACGCATTAAAGGAGCCGTCCTAGGTATAGACATAAGTATATAGAAATGCTTAGAATCATTTTCTGTGATGATGTCCGATTTAGACCAAATCTGACACACAGTCGCAGTGAACCTTCCACTACTTCACGTTCCGAGATTAGCCAAATCGATTGAGGAACACGCCCACAATGGGCCTAAAAGGGAAAAAACGGGAACACTTATAAGGTCACTTTTGTTTTCGGAGTGTGTATGTATATAAAACGACCTTTTTTTCATCGTAGAAACCTGAAATTTGGCACGATGTTAGGTCTTAATAACCTAAACACATTTTTACTATATAAAGTTCAGAAATATCATACTATTAAATAAAACGCTATTGCGTGCGCAATGTTATGGTTCAGTTACCGTTACTCTGTTTATTTAACATTAAGTGTAGCATTGTTTTTGCACAGCATTGTTTTGGGCAACATTTGATGAGAGTGAGGTAGTATGTTAGCATAGACTTGCAATGTTGTCGTGTTGTTCTCTGCACAGCAACAGTAATGCCTTTCATTCCACTTTCATGTAAAAAATTTTACATTTTGACTTACAGCTAAACCTTCTTGCCGTATAGCCTCTGTTTTTTGACTATTTAGGAATTTTTCCACCAAAAGAGAAGTTTGTAAAAAATGTAAGATTACAGGGGTAAAAAACAAAACTAATAAAAATAGCCACATTGGCAGATGTGAATAGAAGCCGTGCTACTGAACATTAGACAATGTAAATGACCGGAGATTTTTAGTGTTAGGTTAGATTTCATGGGAAATCAAAATAAGTTCAATTATCTAAGCAGGTTTTTAATTGAAGTCAAAATTTGAGTAGCTGCATACATATGTATGTATGTACATATGTATGTATATATATAAGTAAATGTAGACACTCTTTTCAAGAGTAGGCTACGTCTGAGTCTTTTTTTTTCACAAGACGAGTTTAAGTTATTTTTTTGGTATTTGGTCTGTTAGTGAAATAAATTTTTCTTTCTAACTTTGGATAGGGAATCAAACAAAATGTTAATGACATATATGTACATATATTCCCACATAGGTGACTAACTACAAAGGAATAAAAATACGCCTCATTTTTATATATGTACATATGTAGCAGAGACCTGCACGAGTAAGTAAAAAAGTAACAGGGTAGTAATCAATGAGTATGAGTAGGTGATTACTAGGTACAAAATCAAAAGCATGATTAATTGATTAGTAGTTACCCGTTTTACTCATTAGTACTCATGGTTTGCACATCGCTATCTGTGCAGCTGCTCATCTCTAGCTTGTTTACATTTTAATTTTTGTTTTGATTAAATTTTGTGTTACAAAATGGAAGTGATAAATAAAATTGAGGCTGGTGAGTACCAACTGTGCAAAAGTACGTTATCCAGCGATGTGTGGCTGACATTCAGCAAAATAATTCGAGCCGACAACAAGGAAAATGTGCCTTATGTGCTCTGCAAGGAGTGCAAGAAGGCATTCAAGTTTCCAAAGGGCAGCAGCACATCAAATATGAAAAAGCATATTTGCTACAAGCGCAAACAAGGATTTGAACCTGCTGGACCTGAACGCAAGAAATCTCGAGTCGAGGTTAGCGAAGAGAATCGAGAAGAAGTAATAAAAAGCTGTGTTAGATTTGTGGCACGAGATCTGCGGTCCTTTGAAGCAGTGCATGGCGATGGGTTCAAAGGCTTGGCGAAAACACTTGTGGAAGTTGGCGTTAATATTGGTGTTAAGAATTTTTCAATCGACGACATTCTGCCGCATCCCACAACAGTAAGCCGCAGAATCAAAAAACACCATACCAGTGACCGTGCAATGTTCGTCAGTCAGCTACGGCCGTATATTCAAAAAGGTATTTATTGTATACATTTCTCATTTCAAATAAATAATATAATGACTTTTAGGACGATGCGCTGGTACGATGGACATGTGGACCGACAGCAAAAAGCAAAGAAATTTCCTCACATTCACCGTCCATTATTTTGATTCCACTTGGCAACTTCATAAGTAAAGGGAAACGCTTGTGTCAAATTGTTAAAATTTTAATATATTGTACTTTTCTAGTCGGATTTTAATGCCAACTGAATTTTGTTTTAATAAAATATTAAAACTCCATTTTCTTGTTTTACTATCCTTGAAATTCGCACGATGATAACCTACAAAATTTCTTTGATGATTACGATTAAATAATCGAGTATTACTCATGTACTCATCTAATGAGTACATGAGTAATATTGACTAATCATAATACTCATTTGGCGATTAACAACTACTCGTAATCATGAGTACTACTCATACTCATGCAGGTCTCTGATATGTAGCAAGAGCAGGTGGGACTGACGTTGTATTAATAATTTTAGAAAGATATTGTAAAAGGGTAATAATAAAGGGCAGAATAAAAACAGATAAATCAACGAGACGAAGAGTGACACCTTGTGTTTTTGCACAAAACCTTTGCTGTGGTCCGGGGTGACCACGCAGGTTATGTATGCCGGGGCCGGTCAGGATTTGGAGTTTCGCTGGGAAGCAGAAATTGTGTCAAACAGGGGGTTTTTCCGAGGGAAAAATAGCAACACAAGTTTGGTAGGTTTAATATTATGTAAATATATATTTTTTCGGGGTTTTCTTTCTACAACAGACTTACAATATTAATCGGGTTGCCGCTAAGATGTCTTCCGGGTTCGGGGTCACTTTTAACAGTGTCAAGGGCAAAGTCTGAGGCAAAAGTCAGAGGCAAAGTCACAACTTTCATCATGCAACAATGCCCCCAAGCCAATTGACAGCTATGTCTGTTCAAAAGGTGTCATTCTGGCCTGGGTTGCCAACGGGCAAGGAGAGGGATGCAGCGCTGAGGGGTTCTGGCGTAAACATTCCGCCCCCCTTGCAGCGTCACTGCAACAGACCTTTATTTCCTAAATACTACTTAGAGCTACTTATATAAAGCTACGTATATACAAAGAGTTGCATTTCTGTTTGCATTCGGTGCGGGGTTTAATTTCAAAAAAAGGAATATATAAAAATCAACTTAAATCTAGTATGTTTCTGCGGGGTAAGCGGGGCCCTATACAAGGCGCCCACGCTCAGCTCTAAACACAGTGGTGGGCACGCCTAGGCTCGAAGCCGGGTCCCACCAATGTGGAGCACGGGATGACTGGGCTTATAACCATCGGCGGTCGACAGTAGAAGCGGGTCCAGAGTCGGGGGACATGATGTGACGGCGTGCGTCGCGTGGCCGCACGGGTTCAGAATGGTCACCGACGTTATTTTGCCGCCGACCCCGGATCGTAGATGGCAGCGCATGAGCGTTTTGCGCATTTCGGCGGTGCTGGACCTTGCGTTTTTTCTTTGATAGACGCCGGGTCCGTGGCGAGCGGTCAGAATGCAGCGGCGGACGAAACTGACGGTTGATCGGCTGCCCGTGAACTAGACGTTGGGGCCCGCCGTCAGTATGTCGACCTTGCGATAGCCGCCGGGTCCGTGGCGAGCAGTTAGAATGCAGACGCGGACGGATCTGACGGTTGATCGGCTGCCCGCAAATTAGACGTTGGGGCCCGCCGTCAGTATGCCGATTTTGGGATCCCGCAGCTGGGCGATACGATGGTGATCGCGCTGCAGCCGGGCTGATCGCCTCTGTGCTCGGAGGGGTCTCGCGTGGGCGATATGAGCGGGGTCGCGCTACAGGCGAGCCCTCCTCCACTTCATTCAAGGATTCCTCAGCTGGGCGGGACGGACCGGGTCCCGCTCCATACTGGTCCTCCTCGAACTTCCGCTCTGAGCGAACCGCGCTGTCACCGCCGTCCGGATCGTGAAGCAAGCTGTGGTGCGGGAGGCCGCAAAATTTGCAGCTGAACTTACTGTTACATTCTTGGGAGCGGTGGGACGGCGACAAGCAGTTCGTACAGTAACGGTTTATAAGCACAGACCGCATGCGCTCTTCAAACTGCATGTTGCGGAAGGCAACGCAGAACCACAACGGGTGCCGTCCGGGGCATACACGGCACAATCCGAGACGGCTATCTCGCTGTTGCGCTAGAGCGCGTCGGTATTGAACCACACTTAACTGCTGTGGTGCTAGAGCGCGACGAGTTTCAAGCCGGGTCGACTCGCAAAGGTTTGTGTCCACTGTTAGCGCCGAGTTCCGGGGATTTTCTTCTTTGTCCTCGGACTTGATCGGTTGTTTGTCCACGGAGGTCTCGCTGTAGAAGGCGAAGGCGGGTGTAGAGGCTGGCTCTGGTTCTGTTGGCAGGGGTCCTGTCAAGATCCATCCAAACACAGTTTCTTGGGCTACCAGTGCGCCCAAGAAATCTCGTTGAATTCCGCCCAGCATGATTTTCGGGTAAATGTCTCCGCCGATCAGAACATCTACCCGGTCACTCCTGTAAAAATTAGGATCCGCTAGGGGAAGATCGGGGATTGCGCAGATTGAGTCGCAGTTTATCGGCCTTGTCGGTAAATTTCCAGCCACACGGGGGAGCACGAAGGCTCTAGCTTCAACTCTTTGAGAGGAATCACGGGGAGAGCTCAGCATAATGCGCGACGCCTTCTGGACGGTCGCGGAGAGGACATTATTCAGGCCTGAGACTTGCGCATTAAGCCGCTCATACGGGAGCCGCAGTCTCGATAGCAGCTTTTCGGAGATGAACGTGCTTTCCGAACCTGGATCGACGAGCGCTCGAGCGGGGAAGAACTGGCCATTATGGTGGAGCGTGACCATGGCGGTACCGAGAAGTACACTCTCGCGGCCAGTCGTAACGCATGCTTGATAATTTTCCCTTGGCGGTTGCACAAAGGGTTTCACTGCATCCTGACTACCCCGGGAGTGAGTTCCCTGCCCGGACGAAGAGGGTAGATTGTCGGGGTCTGATGAATCGCTGGAGTTGTGATTTAGCGGAGACGGATTCTCATAGTGCAAGAGCGAATGATGTCGCACCTTGCATTTTGGGCAATTAAATGGACTATTGCAACTCCTAAACTCGTGTGAATGAGCAAGGCAGTTGATGCAAAGTCGCAGCCGCCTCACTGCCGACAACCGATCGTCGACGGGCATGGTCAGAAACTTCGGGCACGTTTTTAGTACATGCTCATTGGAGGAGCAGAGCCGGCACGTAATTAGGGAGACATTAGCTTGGTGGGATCTCATTCTTCGAGTCGAGGGTTCATTCGGTTGGACATACCTTGAAGGTCGGGTCGGCTCTCTAGCCAAGGGCGTCGCGCGAAAATCAGCGACTGCCTCCAAAGTTTGGAAGCGGTGTGTTAAGAATTTATCAAAATCCTTCCACTTTGGAATCGTCGTCTGATCATCTATGGTGTGTTCCCATAGCGACAAGGTTTTTTCGGGTAAACGCACCGAACACAAATAAGTGAATATGGGGTCCCATGATTCGACCTCTACCCCATATAATTCCAGGCTAGCAATACAATTATTTATGTCGCGTTGAAGCGACTTCAGTGCTTTCCCAGATTCGGTGCCGACGGTTGGCAAATTAAATAGAATTTTAAGTTGGCTATGAATCAACATTCGTTTGTTTTCATAGCGTTCAACCAAGCCCCTCCACGCGATATCAAAGCCGTCATTAGTGAGCGGACATTTCTTCACAATATCGCGTGCCTCACCGCGAGTTTTCTGGTTCAAGTGGAAAAGCTTTTCCACTTGCGAAAGTCGGGGGTTTTTGCCATAAATGGCCGTAAAAAGGTCGCGGAAGGTGGGCCAAGACAAATAATCACCGTAAAATATCTCCGTATCGCACGGCGGTAGACTTATACTCAGATTGGGTAAGGCTGGTGTAGAATCGGGGGCATTTGGCTGCACCATAGTGGAGCTGGCCGGTGACGGGGGCGCAAAAGATTGCGCAAATTCAGCCATTTGTGCCGCGCAGTCAACGTACGCGTTGTAGCACGCTCGATATTTGTCTTTAATAACGTCAACACTGAGTTGATCGTCGGAAACAGAGGTTGGCATCGTGTCCAGGCCTTCATCATATGAAGCCCGAACTTTGCTCCAGAGGGCTCTCACCTCTTCCTTCTGTACTTCGAGAGAGTGCAACGTGTGGTTGCTCTGTGTTTGGCTAAAGCTTGCTTCGAACTCCAGCAGTTCGTCGGCCAAGCGCACAAATCGGGTCAACGCAGACATTATTTCAATATACGAGCACGACTAAGCAGTGGAAAATATCGCAGAAATGTTTTACAAAAATTTTTTTACTTCAACCGAAATTTAAAAAATTATTTACTTTAGTAATTTACTTTAAAAGTCTTGGCTTATTCGCAACGCACAGAAATATAAGGAAAAGCCGAAAGTCGAAAGTCGAAAAATCCAAAAGTCAAAAAATTCAAAAAGTCGAAAAATTTAAACCAAAAATTTGATAGAAAAAATTAAAAAACTAATACGGGGGAAAAATTTTAAAAATATTCCTGCGTACTAATATTTTCCACTGGCGGAAAAATATTGCCAATTGCAATGCGGAAAGGCGGCGGATTCTTTCCTTTAGGGGTAGGCTGGTCGAAAATGCTGGTCAAAATTTCTATTGAACCGAGTAATAGTGCTGAGGAACGGGGTAGCACTTACAATGCTTATGAATTCGGGAATTTAAATTTTATGTTTAAATAAAATCTTCTTCAAAAACGGCCACGAAATAAAAGCCAAGTTTATTGTACGTATGATGTTAATAACAACCACTTTCGTATCACTTCACGCAAAATCGAGTGTTGGTTAACTGGGATTTCTTGACTGCGTAAGACAAATTCCCGTTTAACCGATTTTATTTCTTTCTGTGATATTCATTAGTGCTCTCTTGGCAATAAATTATCACCTTATGTTAGGCGAGAGTAAATTACTGTAATAAAATAAACTTCGCCGCGGTGGCAACACGAAAAATCCCCCACCTCTAATGTGGGAAGAAGAAGAACCCAACGATGACCACGATTATAGGCACAAAACAGAAAGTGCGATAAATAAGATCGAAAATGGCAGAAACGCGTGTGATGTGGTGGTTTTTTCTTTATTATAAATTATTGCGATTGGTTTGTGAATTTATAAAAAATAATATTGCCGCACCGAATTATAAAAGAGAAATGCAACTCACCGATTGTCGAGTTTGTGTGAGAATTGCAATGCTTTGTTGGGGTTATGGCGAGTCGTGTTCCACTTGATTGCAAGCTGCCGGGATTTGTTCGCTGGATAGCAGGGCTTGCTGTTGCACTCCAATCTCGCTGCAACAAGTGTGGCGCAACTACGCAGCTCGTGCCGGCAAGGAACTCGCTCGTGAAACAAAGATTCTGTTTCTGATGGGTGCAGCGGCGTGGCACGGCACGGAGGCTGGCTTAAGCTGTAGGGAGGACAACTATACATACAGTTGTTGCGGTGCCACTTGTTGCGATGATTGCTGTTGCTGGCACAAAAGACGGAGGGAATTGTGGTCAGCGGCACAGATAAATCTACTGCTCCTGGATATTCTGGCACAAACGTTGAGGCGACCAAATTAAGGTGCTCCGGCAGGTATGTGTTTCCGTGTGTGTGCGGTGCAACGCAAGTGGACAATGCAAGTAAAAAGAAAAGAGAAGAATTAGTTCACTTTCCAACAATCAGGTCGGGGTATTCCACAGCGACGTAACTCCAGAGCCTGATCCGGCTCGAAGGACCAAATGTTTTTGCACAAAACCTTTGCTGTGGTCCGGGGTGACCACGCAGGTTATGTATGCCGGGGCCGGTCAGGATTTGGAGTTTCGCTGGGAAGCAGAAATTGTGTCCACAAAGATCAGGGTCGTCTTTAATGCCTCGTTCCCGACGTCCACCGGGATAAGCCTGGGGTCGAATCGTCTGTTACGTGAACGGAGCCGCGTTCGTACGAAACATAATTACGTGATACGTTCAACGTATACATCGAATGGGATGATGGTTTACGAAAACGAACGGAACGTAATTTGCGCAATGTTATTGTGGATTTTCTTCCTCTTCTTCTTTTTAGCAGTTCACAATAGCTTTCAAATGTCAAAAAATTTTAAAAATTAATCAAAAATTTCTGGCAAAAAAGGAAAAATGGACTCAACGATTCTATTTTACTTAAGTTCTTCCAGCGACGAGGACAATTTCGAGGAAAGAGTTGCAAGAAGACGATTAAGAGATAAAAGTGATCCACTGGCATTACCAAACACAGCGTAAGTCGTGAAGAAACATAAAATTCCATTTAATGAAGTTTGTTTTTGTGCAGATTCATCAAGAGGTTTCGCCTGAATAAAGAAGCCTTTCAGCACGTTCTTGACCAAATAAGCTTCAATTGCCACCAGTCTACAGCAGTTCCGCCAGTGCTGCAACTGGCCGCAACCCTTTCGTTACTTGGATGTGGTAGTTATCAGCACTCAATCGGAAGCGACTACTTAATAGGCATGTGCCAAAGTAGTGTGTCAAAAATAACTTCACATGTTCTCAAGGAAATGGAGAGCAAATTATGTCCACAATACATAAATTTTGATCCGGAGAATTCGTCAAGCTGTAAGGAGTGGTTTGTGGAGAACTATAAAATACCTGGAGGTGAGATAAATGGATATTTTTCATTAAATACATACTAACAAAACCTCTTTGTTTAGTTATTGGATGTGTCGATGGCACGCATATTGGGCTACAAAAACCCCCAAAAAATGAGCATATGTATTTCAATCGAAAGGGGTTCCATAGTCTTAATGCCATGATAGTAAGTTTATTTGCAAATATTATACAAAATATGAATTAATAATCCTTTCTACAGATGTGCAATCATGAATACAAGATAACTGCAATCAACTGCCAATATGGAGGTGCAGCTCATGATTCGTTTGTTTGGAAGCATTGTGACCAGAGAATGATCCTCGAGGAGCAATTTCAAGCTAATCGAAACAAAAATGCATGGGTTTTAGGTAAATTTGTGATTTTTAGAGATAATTTCATATAACTAAACGTTTTTGCCTATTTAGCGGACTCCGGCTATCCACTTGAGCCATGGTGCATTACGCCTTATAGAAACCCACAAGACAATTCAAGCCAAACAATTTTCAACGATGTCCACTCAAAGGCAAGATGTATTGTTGAAAGGACTATTGGAATTCTAAAAGGCCGCTGGAAGATTTTGGGATATGAAAAACGTGGAAGATATGACCCCGTAAAAGTGGCAAGATTTGCAAATGTGTGTGCAGCGCTGCATAACATATGCATCAAATTCAAAATAGACTACAACCCCCAAAATATTGCGTTGGAAAGAACATCTGAAATCGATGTCGGAATGGAAACACATATCACAAAAATTGGAGCCACAATTAGGGATAAAATTAAACATTCTCTTTGTTATTAATGCCGATATGTGAAGATATATTTGTAGTTATAAATAAATTCATTTATTTTTAAAACAGAAAAGGTATTCAATTCACTGAGATCACTTGCTTAAAACATAAACTTAAAAAAAGGAATATTAGCATCTCAAAAGTTTCTTTGTATAGTTTTTGTACTCATTTAGCAGCACGTTGCTTCAGCATTTCTAGCTCCAATGTTTTTATCTGCAATTTTACTTCAATTATGGCCATATAACAGCTGTGTTTTTCTTCTTTAATTCGAAGCAGCCTCTCTTGAATTTCCACCAGTCGTCCAAACTTGGTGTCCATGTTTTGCTGCATGTCATTTGACGCTTTAATATTTTGTTGGAGCAACAACAATTTTGGGCCAGCATTCATTTTCTGCGGTGTTTTATTTGATTCGTCGCCGTTGCCATCTGTGACGAAGTGGACACCCGAATAATTTGGCTTCTTTTTCTCACTGGTATCGCTGTCACTGCCATCTTGGTGTATCGCTGTCACTGGTGAAGAATGTGGCCGTTTGCTGCCAAACGCTGGAACTTCTTTATTGCCCTCAACACATATTTCCAGCCCAGCTGCTTCTATAAGGCGTTCTTCGGTTAGCGTGATAAGTTTTTCCTCGTAGAGGCCTCCACCCGTTTTCTTCCTCGAAGCCTTATTGAAGGATAGCTTCTTTTTAGCTTGATATTTTTGGTCAGCATAAGCCTAAGAGGAGGACAAATTAATCACATCAATTTGATGATAAAATGTCAAAATGTACCTTCTTCCACATCTTGGCATTCTTTATTGGTGGTCCTACAGCATTCAACTTCTTCGCCAACTCTTCCCAAAGCTTATTCGAAGTGGCTTTTCCTTGCCCGCAGTTTGGGAGCAAATTTTTGGCCAAGTTTGGATGTTCACCCATGAACTCGGCCATTACGTCCTTTTGAACTTGGCTCAACTTGTTGTAATTTGCCCTAAATTATTATTTTAAGTTAGATTAGTATATTTAAAACACCAAAATAAAAATTTACTCACATTTGCCAAAATTTTCTCCAACTTTTGCGCGCGTACGTTTGACTTTTTGTGAACGTATGACAGTTCGTGAAAAAATTACGTTCACGTATACGTTCACGGATGACATAGTACCGAATTCACAATAATACGTGTAGAAGCTACGTTCACGTAACAGACGATTCGACCCCTGAATGACGTTTTACACACCGGACCTGTGTTGCAAATGGACCTTATGGTCCTTTTGCTGAAATGGAGATTTTTCAGGTATGTCTTCGGCCCTCATCGTTTCGTCGCGTTGTCCTTTGGTACAGCGACTCAAAAAACTGTCATCCTGGCCTGGGTTGCCAACTGCCCTCAGGACAGGGTGCAGTGCAGAGGAGCTTGGCATAAACATTGCCGCCCCCCTTGCAGCGCCACTGCAACATTTACCTTAAAATTTAAAATGCTACTTATATAAGGATACGTATATGGAAAGAGTTGCATTTCTGTTTGCATTCAGTGCGGAGTTTAATTATAATGGTTTAAAATTCAAAAATTCAACAGTTCAATCTTACGTATAACAAAGGTATGAAATAAAGGAATACTAGGCGGTCTTCAGACTAGGCATACTCCCGACAGTACCCAGCCGAAAACAGTGCCTTGGGCCGACAAATGGCCGGCAACGATCGGGGCGGCTCCTGGCCGCAGTATGCGAGCGTAGATATCGGCGCCCAGGATCAGCTCCACCGGTTTCGCCAAATGGCACTCCGAATCTGCTAACATCAAGTGGCGGAACTGATCTAGGGCCCGTGGGTCAAGCGACCGTGTCGGCGTGATTGCCATAGGTGTGTGCTGGATGCGGGCAATGACCGGCACCTCTGCGTTGCAGTCATGTCTGCCACGCAGTGTCAATTGGCACACACGCTCGGCTCCGAGTAGTGGGCAGACCTAGGCGCGCAGCCGGGCCCTTACCAATGTACGAGCATGGGGCGCCTGGGCTGATAAGTGCCCGTATCATAACTGAGCGGCCACGAATCATCAGCCGGACGCACGCTGTGGGCGAAAGTGTGACGGTCGGCAGCAGGAACGAGTCCGGACCCTTGGATATGATGGAATGGCGTGCGTCGCGTGGTCGCACGGGTTCCGAATTGACTCTGGCGTTCTTCTGCCGCCGACCCCGGATCGTGGATAGCCTTGCTCGAGCGTCTTTCACGTTTCGGCAGTGCTGGGCCTTACGCTTTCTCTGTGATAGCCGCCGGGTCCGTGGCGAGCGGTCAGAACGCAGGGGCGGGCGAAACTGACGGTTCGTCGGCTGCCCATCAACTGGATGTTGGGGCCCGCCGTCAGTGTGCCGGTTTCGGGATCCCGCAGCTGGGCGATACGACCACGATCGCGCTGCAGCTGGGCTGATCGCCGCTGTGCTCGGAGGGGTCTCGCGTGGGCGAACAGAGCGGGGTCGCGCTACAGGCGAGCCCTCCTCCACTTCGTTCAGGGATTCCTCAGCTGGGCGGGACGGACTGGGTCCCGCTCCATACTGGTCCTCCTCGAACATCCGCTCTGCGCGAGCCGCGCTGTCACCGCCATCCGTCGACTCCCCTTCGGTCACCGCATCAGCGAACCTCCACGTCCGGCGCACAGCTCCGCCATACAGCGGGCGCGCCTCACCCTCCGGATCGTGGAGCAAGCTGTTGTGCGAGCGGCCGCAGTATTTGCAGCTGAACTCGCTGTCACACTCTAGGGATCGGTGGGACGGCGACAGGCAGATCGCACAGTAGCGGTGAAGGAGCACAGACCGCATGCGTTCTTCAAGCTGCATGTTGCGGAAGGCAACGCAGAACCGCAACGGATGCCGTCCGGGGCATACACGGCACTCTCCAAAACGGCTATCTCGTGGCTGCGCTAGAGCGCGACGGGGTTGAGCCGCACTTAACTGGGTGTCCATGCTATTCTGGAAGGAGAAGGGATAAATAGGGGGAGAGTTGCATATTGACTTAGGATAAGGGACGAATAGGGGAAGGGGTGTTGCCTATCGCCTTAGGCATTCGGGAGCACGATAAGTTTTACTATGGGTCGAGTAAGAGGCCCGCGCTGAGTTTGAACTTCAGCCACTCTAACGCGCGCATCCCTTCCTGGGAAGACCTTCGTTACTCGACCGAGCCGCCACTCGTTCGGCGGCAAATTCTCCTCAAAAACTACCACCAAATTACCATTTTCAACGTCGCGCTGTGGGTATTGCCATTTAAATCTCTTGTGCAGTTCTTTAAGATATTCCGCCTTCCATCTTCGGCAGAACTCATGATGAATCGACTTAATTTTTCGCCATCGATTGGTAATTGAAAGCGGGTTATCTCGGATTTCGGGTTCGGCTGCAGCCAACAAAGGGCCGCCTACCAAAAAATGTCCGGGCGTAAGGGCCTCTAAATCCCCAGAGGCTTCAGACATAGGCGATATCGGTCTTGAATTAAGACAGGCCTCAACGCGGGATAATAGTGTAGAGAATTCTTCAAATGTAAATTTCATGCCGCTGGCAACTTTTCGAAAGTGTGCCTTGAAGCTTCGAACCCCTGACTCCCACAGTCCCCCCATGTGTGGAGCTCCCGCAGGGATGAAATGCCATGAAACATTACAGTGGGCATACGTGCTGGGGACCAAGTCTCGTAGATCAGCAATTGCTTTCTGGAAGTCGCGTTTTATCTCTCTAGATGCGCCCACAAAATTCGTACCGTTGTCCGAATGGACGTCGGACGGACAACCACGACGAGCTATGAATCTCGCAAAGGCCGCTAAGAACGCCGCGGTGGAGAGATCACTGGTAGCCTCCAGGTGTATCGCCTTTGTGCTGAAACAGACGAATACGCATACGTATCCCTTGGTGATCAAGCATGCTCGCCCTGTATAATTCTTTATATCGAAAGGACCAGTGAAGTCCACACCTGTGGTGGCAAATGGTCGAGTTAAAACCGTTCGAGAGGGGGGAAGGGCGGCCATTAGCTGAGTCTGGGCTCTTTTCTTGTAGATCACACACACTTTACAGTTGTTTATCGTGGTTTTAATCAGGTTTTTCGCCTTTAAAACCCAGTACTGAGTTCTCAATAACCTCAATACTAGTTGGTTCCCTCCGTGAATCGAAATCACATGAATGAACTTAACGAGCAATCGGGACAGTTGGCAACCGTAGGGGAGGATTATGGGGTGCCGTTCATCATACGACAAAGCCGGGGAATAAGCGAGCCTTCCTCCTACGCGCAACACTCCTGATGAGTCAAGAAACGGGCTCAACGACAGGATATTACTCTTGTTCGCAATGGGTGTTTTAGCAACGAGATCGTGGTACTCGTTTGCAAAATTAGCCTTTTGGGCGAGAATTATCAGGCGGGTTTTCACCGATTGAATTTCGTCGGTGCCTATATGTGTGGCGGGTCGACTGAAAGTTGATAGGTAATCGGGGTGAGTACGATTCACAAATCGGAAGACGTAGCTCATGACGCGAAGGGCGCGGGGTAATGATGAGAACCGTTCGAGCGGGTCCTCATAGTCAGAAAAATACGCAAAATGGGCTCGAACCGGTCGACTTTCAACCGACGTCTCGAACGCCGACGAATTTTGTGGCCAGTCAGATTTCGGCTGGCATAACCATGCCGGTCCATGCCACCAAAGCCGGTTATCGACCAACTCCTTGGCCGATACTCCTCGGCTTCCTAGGTCTGCGGGGTTATCATGGGAGTCAACATGACTCCAATTCTTGCAGCCGATAGTCCCATCAATTTTTGCTACGCGATTAGCGACAAATGTGGTCCACATGCACGGGGGCCTGTTCAACCATGCGAGAACAATGGTCGAGTCGGTCCAAAGATGAACAGAGAAGTTGCTCAAGTCGAAATGTGGGATTAAAGTGCTCATCAGTTCCGAGACAAGCACCGCGCCGCAAAGTTCCAATCGGGGAAGAGAGACCGTTTTGACGGGAGCCACTTTGGTCTTTGCTGACAGCAAGTGAGTATGGATTTCGGATGCTTGTTCGACCCGAACGTAAATCGCTGCCGCGTATGCTTTTTCTGACGCATCGCAAAATCCATGGAACTCCACTTTTGCTGCAGGTGAGAACTCGATCCACCTCGGAATTGTGATGTCATCAATTCGAGGATACCCTTGTAGAAACTCCGTCCATTCGTGCATTCTCTGGCTGCTCAACTGGTCATCCCATTCGGTCTTATCCAACCAAATTTGCTGCATAAGAATTTTGGCTACCACGATAATGGGACCCAGCCATCCTGCTGGATCGAAGAGTTGCGCAATTGTCGACAGGACCTCTCGTTTTGACACCGATTGTTTTATTTCCAACGGTTTTGTTGTGAAATAAAACCTGTCAGTCACTGCATTCCAGCGAATGCCTAGAGTTTTTGCCAAGCTCATTCCCTCGATGTCCAGAAAGTCTTCTCGCAAGCGGTGTTCCCGTGGTATACCATGGAGAACCTCTTTGTGGTTGGCGGTCCATTTTCGGAGGGGAAAACCTGCTGAGGCTAACGCTGATGTTAGCTCTGCCCGAGTCTGTAGCGCAGCGCCAATACTGTGAGCGCCGGCTAACACGTCATCCACGTACATAAAACCCTTAATGACTTTCGCCGCCAATGGAAACCTTTCAGACATGTCTTCCGCGAGCTGTAACAGCGTTCGTATCGCGAGGTATGGAGCGCAATTTACTCCGAACGTGACCGTATCAAGCTCCCAGTCCTCGATTTTCCCTGTGGGCGAATCTCGGAATATGATGCGTTGATACGGCGTATGTTTCGGATCCACCGATATCTGCCGATACATCTTCTCGATGTCGGCGTTGAAGACATACCTGAAAAATCTCCATTTCAGCAAAAGGACCATAAGGTCCATTTGCAACACAGGTCCGGTGTGTAAAACGTCATTCAGGCTTATCCCGGTGGACGTCGGGAACGAGGCATTAAAGACGACCCTGATCTTTGTGGACACGCTTTCTGGCTTAACTACAGCATGATGCGGTAAGTAATAATGGCCTCCACCAACGGGAGCCGGGACCTTATGGGCGTGATTGAGTTCCAAATACTCTTTGATCACCGCATCATACTGAGTTTTGAAGCCCGGGCGCTTCAATAACGAACTTTCGTTGCGCAGAAACTGGCGTTCGGCGCAATTTCGAGAAAACCCTAAATTCGGAGTTCGGAGAAACTCTTCTCGAAAAGGTAGCATTACCACGTACCGGCCCTCATCGTTTCGTCGCGTTGTCCTTTGGTACAGCGACTCGCAAAACTGCTCTTCCTCTGTCAACACTGTCTTCCGAGGGATCTCCTCCATCTCCCAA
Organism: Neria commutata; assembly: GCA_963457695.1. Classification (NCBI taxonomy): domain Eukaryota; kingdom Metazoa; phylum Arthropoda; class Insecta; order Diptera; family Micropezidae; genus Neria; species Neria commutata. Next base: position 25,951,051 of record OY735247.1, read on the forward strand.
AACTTGGCCAGTTGCTGGTCAAGAGAGATCTCACTATAAAAGGCAGAGATGGATGTCGGAGCTGGTTCCGGGGTCACTTTTAACAGTGTCAAGGGCAAAGTCTGAGGCAAAAGTCAGAGGCAAAGTCACAACTTTCATCATGCAACAATGCCCCCAAGCCAATTGACAGCTATGTCTGTTCAAAAGGTGTCATTCTGGCCTGGGTTGCCAACGGGCAAGGAGAGGGATGCAGCGCTGAGGGGTTCTGGCGTAAACACCTTGATTTAGCCGAACAGTGGGTCAGAGGAAAAGTTGAAATTCTAGAAGGTGGAATACTAAGAATATTTATAGGAATTACGCATGTTTCATGAAAATTGCAATTTTAGAAAAATCTGGAGGGAAATAGATTGGATTAAAATCTTTTTGGAAAACCTGCCTCACACAATTTTTACTTATTACTTTCCACTAAACACCGAATTTTGTGATACTGATAGTAACAATTATATATTTGCTCCTTTATTTATTGTCTCCCGGATCACTACTACTACCTCCTTTAATTATTTATCCGGATTGAATAAGGTAACGCAGTATGTACGTTATCAACCAGCAAAATGAGCTTACTTCCTTTAATTAAAGTTTTGGTTAAAGGTGACAGCAGAGCTGACGGCTTTGTTACGTTCCTTCCGGTAAGTCCGCTTTTACACGATGCGACTCGGCCCCGGCGATTTTTTCGCATTCCGCTTTGAAATCGCGCATAGCTTTTACACGATGCGACTCGCTGGTGTCGAGCATTTTGACACTAGAGTTTGCAGCTGGTTTTATTTGTGTAATTTGTAAACATTTAAAGCACTTATTCCACTCTTTGCTCATTTTATTCTTTATATTTACTTTTATGCGTAAATTCTGTAAATTTTTCAGTTTATTTGCAATACGTATTCACTCGATTTCAAGTTTTAATTTACAGTCGACAGCGCGAAGCGCGAAAACGAATAAAGAGGAACGTCAGAAAATCAGAAAATCGCAGCACAATCGCTGCCCGAGCGATTTTGCGCGTTCCCCTGTCGTTTCACCCCTCTTTCCTACATTCTTCCGTGTCTCCGGGGCCGAGTCGCATTCCGCTTTGAAATCGCGCATAGCTTTTACACGATGCGACTCGCTGGTGTCGAGCATTTTGACAGTAGAGTTTGCAGCTGGTTTTATTTCTGTAATTTGTAAACATTTAAAGCACTTATTCCACTCTTTGCTCATTTTCTTCTTTATATTTACTTTTATGCGTAAAGTTCTGTAAATTTTTCAGTTTATTTGCAATACGTATTCACTCGATTTCAAGTTTTAATTTACAGTCGACAGCGCGAAGCGTGAAAACGAATAAAGAGGAACGTCAGAAAATCAGAAAATCGCAGCACAATCGCTGCCCGAGCGATTTTGCGCGTTCCCCTGTCGTTTCACCCCTCTTTCCTACATTCTTCCGTGTCTCCGGGGCCGAGTCGCATCGTGTAAAAGCGGACTAACCAACATTTCTCTGTTGCTCTTAACTTCGAGGATACAGAGTTTAAAGATTAACATTTTAAAATATAGTAGGTAATACGGATTTATAAAATTTTGGTTTTAAAATTACAAAAAAATTAAGACGACTTCTCCATATCGGCGAAGGAAAAGTAGGAGAGTCGCCACGAAGTGGCGCGATACTGCTGGTTTTTTTATAATTTTTCGGTTTTTCGGTTTTCGGGTCGGACAAAAAAAATAAAAATATTTTTAAAACGTATCGTGTGGGGTATCGTTAGAAAGGGCTACGTCCATAGATTATAAAATGTATTTTATAAGCTTTATATTAGGTTCACTTTCTGTCAGCGGTATGTACATATGTATGTATGCGGGTCGTCAAATCTAGTAATCAATTGTTCACCCACTTCCCGACTACTTAGAGATCTGAAACTTTGCATACATGCCTAAACACGAGCACAATACATGAATCCATAAATTTTATGGGCGTAGGATAAGGGGCGTGGCACTTTTTTATAAACTCCAGATTTGTGTATAACTTTAGAATTACACATCACACATCAATGAAACTCGGTAGGAACTTACTACATATCCATATCCTTCTACTGGGAAAATAAGACGGGCGGTGGACAAGTGGGCGTGGCACCGCCCATACAAACAACATTTTTGATTTCGATTAGCTTTGGAACTAAAGGTCGCGCAGCATTAAAATTTCGTATGCAGTCGCCTCTTGGATGTGTCGTCCCACTGGTAAAATTTTATGGGCGTAGGATAAGGGGCGTGGCACTTTTTATCAACTCCAAATTTGTGTATAACTTTAGAACTAAACATCACACATCAATGAAACTCGGTAGGAACTTACTACATATCCATATCCTTCTACTGAGAAAATAAGGCGGGCACTGGATAAGGGGGTGTGGCACCGCCCATACAAACAACATTTTTGATTTCGATTAGCTTTGGAACTAAAGGTCGCGCAGCATTAAAATTTCGTATGCAGTCGCCTCTTGGATGCTTCGTCCCACTGGTAAAATTGTATGGGCGTAGGATAAGGGGCGTGGCACTTTTTTATCAACTCCAGATTTGTGTATAACTTTAGAACTACACATCACACATCAATGAAACTCGGTAGGAACTTACTACATATCCATATCCTTCTACTGAGAAAATAAGGCGGGCACTGGATAAGTGGGCGTGGCACCGCCCATACAAAAAAAATTTTGGATCTCGATTAGCTTTGGAACTAAAGGTCGTGCAGCATTGAAATTTCGTATGCAGTCGCCTCTTGGATGTGTCGTCCCACTGGTAAAATTTTATAGGCGTAGGGCAGGGGGCGTGGCACTTTTCAAGCAACTATACACTTGGGCTTCAGTTTATTATTATAGGTACACCACACATCAATGAAAAACGATAGGAACTTAGTCTCCGCGCCTTGCACGCAAAATAGCAACAACTCACCCTGCAAAAGCAACGGGGGTTTTGCGCATGGGCCGAGCTCGCCGCACCTTGCAAGCAAAACAACAACAACTCATTGCGCCACAAATATGCCACGAATATTAGGGTCGATCACAGCCGTATTATTTGTTAAATTGAGGATATGACGATAGGAGACACTGTGAATACCCTAAATATTGTGTACTGCTCTGCAAGTTTTAAATTCTTTTTGCGAAAAATTTCAGAGCTCTAAAATTTAATTTATGGAAGACTAAAAAGTAGAAAACAAAATTATATAAAAAAAAAACTTTTTAAAAAAAGCTTTAATTTATTTTATGTACTAAAAAGTAGAAAATAAATTGTTTCCCAGTCACCTGTATCTTACTATTAATAAGAGCTTGTGCGCTCAAAACCTATATTCACACATATCTTTCATTACTAGAATCTATTTACAAAAAATAAATTAAATAAAATATTGTATCAATTGGTTGACAAATTTTGAACAAATGAGCGCCCCAAGCTTTTATTAATAGTAAGATACGGGTGACTTCGAAACTATTTATTTTCTACTTTTTAGTACATTAAATAAATTAAAGCTTATTTTTAAAAAGTTGTTTTTTTATATAATTTTATTTTCAATCTTAAGATTTTAAATCTCCGTCCGACTCTGACTCTTCATTATGTTGAACGAGACTGACACCACATTGACTTGAATCCCATGCTCCTGATCCAAATCTCTGCGAAAATATTGTGTATGTATGCCGCGCAACACCAGATGTTGAAACCCCAGAGCAGTGATGCCAGTTAGTAAATATGTATAACACCTCAGAAAGCTGAAAGAGGAATGCGAGGGAATTTCTGAATTGTTCAGTTAACAGCGCAATTCTGAGCAGCGATTCATTCGCGCGGTTGCAAAAATGCGCCGTTAGCAAGTGGTTTACCCATATTGAATACCCTAAATATAATATAAGTTTCCTTGTATTTTGTCAGTACCTGTTCACACTCGTGACACAACAAGAAAAATTGCGTAGAAAATTCACTCGCTTATTACTAAATTACACAGTCCTAATTTGCACCCGAAAATATATTATGCCGAAAAGTCGGGTTTATAGGCAGAATGGGAAAAAACAAAAACAGACGAGTACTGAATTTCGCGTGCTTGAAATTCTATTTTTACCCTTTTTGGTCTCAAACCTGTTAACAGGTACAGAAAGAGCAAAAGAAAAAGGAAATATTTCTGCCTCTACTCAAATTATTTACCCTGCTTATGACTAGCACTGTCATTTATTAGGTTTAAAACCTTGTTGTGCTAGGAAACTACATATTTATATGTATATTAATAAATATAATAATTATAAATTGGAAAATAACTTAAACAAAACCATGCGAAACACTGCAATGATCTGTCAATCGATTGAAGCCAAACGTGAGCATGCGCTAGAGAAAGTTTGTATGTATGGTCACACAGACACGACGGGGAAATGACTGATGAAAAATCAAAGTGGTTTAGATATTTTTCGATGCACGGCAAGCTGCTGTACCCGTGTCAAGGCAAATCGACATTTGGTTTTGTTCATCGCGCTGTAAACATCGTACGCATGTCGGCAAACAAAACAAGCGACGCGGAAAACCAATTGTTGTCGCGAAATTTATGAGTTATCGTCATTGCCATTCAATCTTCATAATTTCTGACTCTTTGTGGTGTGCACACATACGATGAGTGACACGGACGATTGTATCGCATATTTTGCACTAGCGCAGAGCGATTTTCAGAACTTCATGCGCATGGATAATTCAACTTATCAGGAACTACTTGCGTTAATTTCGCCTTTGATAGAAAAAAAGACATATTTATGGGTGAATCTATTCCTTTATTTACACAGTAAATTACACTATAATGTTTCAAACAAATAAATAAAATTCATTTCTTTCATTTGCTTGTGTTTGGTTTATTTATTTGGATATTTTTCCAGTAAGATTTCGTATGCTAGCGCCTTTTTATTCCTGTCACTGTATTCGGTTGATTTAATATCCCACAAGCTGGAAAACTCGCGACATTTATCAATAAATTCTGTCAAAAATTCTTTTCCGCCACGCTTGCTTTTTTTGCCGATATTTTCACGATGTTTACGGCGCGACGAAAAAAAAGAAATGTCAATTTGCTTTGACACTTGGCGTGCACCGAAAAATATCTAAACTACTTTGATATTTGGTCAGTCATTTCCCCTTCGTGTCTGTGTTACCATAGTCCGCTTTTACACGATGCGACTCGGCCCCGGCGATTTTTTCGCATTCCGCTTTGAAATCGCGCATAGCTTTTACACGATGCGACTCGCTCCACTCCACATATTGACACTAGAGTCTGCAGCTGGTTTTATTTGTATAATTTGTAAACATTTAAAGCACTTATTCCACTCTTTGCTCATTTTCTTCTTTATATTTACTTTTATGCGTAAAGTTCTGTAAATTTTTCAGTTTATTTGCAATACGTATTCACTCGATTTCAAGTTTTAATTTACAGTCGACAGCGCGAAGCGCGAAAACGAATAAAGAGGAACGTCAGAAAATCAGAAAATCGCAGCACAATCGCTGCCCGAGCGACTATGTCCGCTTTTACACGATGCGACTCGGCCCCGGAGACACGGAAGAATGTTGGAAAGAGGGGTGAAACGACAGGGGAACGCGCAAAATCGCTCGGGCAGCGATTGTGCTGCGATTTTCTGATTTTCTGACGTTCCTCTTTATTCACTTTCGCGCTTCGCGCTGTCGACTGTAAATTAAAACTTGAAATGGAGTGAATACATATTGCAAAAAAACTGCAAAATTTACAGAATTTTACGCATAAAAGTAAATATAAAGAAGAAAATGAGCAAAGAGTGGAATAAGTGCTTTAAATGTTTACAAATTACAGAAATAAAACCAGCTGCAGACTCTAGTGTCAAAATGCTCGACACCAGCGAGTCGCATCGTGTAAAAGCTATGCGCGATTTCAAAGCGGAATGCGAAAAAATCGCCGGGGCCGAGTCGCATCGTGTAAAAGCGGACATACATACAAATATTCTCTAACACATACGGGCTAGGCATCAGTTTACACGTACACATGCCTGACATAGAATTACTGACCGTGTAGAGGCCGCATTAGATCTAAATTAAGGAATTTTGAAAATTTCAAACTTCTGGAGTTATCTGGTCACTGGATATTGGAAGTTGCTTATAAGCAACTTTGGGCCGTTGCGGAAGTATTTCATGGCATTGAAAAAGAAAAGGAAGTTTAGAAAAACAAGCTTTTGGCTCCTTATTTATTTTTCATTCACCTTTTTTGCGGTATACTTAAAACTGTACGTATGATATATGATACGAAAGAAAACATTTTTTGTTGTTGTTTCAACATAGGTGGACACCGCATTTAGCACATTTTGATAGCGGTGTTCCCGTCGTGAAGCGATGGCATCGACCTTTTTCTCCCCATACCATCAAATAGCCGCTTTCATCATATCTCTTTGAATTAGGGAGATTATAAGTAACTTACCGGCGCTTGGAACTGGAACTGTATGCCATAGAAGACGGAGATGACGGTGCTGAGTCTAGTTCCTCTTGAGGATGATGCAACATTTAGGGCCAGTTTCACAGTGGATACTTAAACTCTGATTGCAGTTTAAATAGGGAATTTCAGTTACACAGTTGGAAGTTAAATACGATTTAAATAGCCGATTCTGGATATTTAAGTACGGCACAGAGTTGCAATCGAAAACAAATAAACAGCTGATTTCGGATGTGCAAGCAAGCTGCGTGGACAATATTGCAATTTGTAAGCGATCAAATTAAACATACAACTACATGGTATAGCACATATAAATGATCCCGTAGAATCATAAATAATATAAACTGTGGATTCTTTGCACAATATCCAATAATTCACTTCTTTCGGCCGGCGAAAAATTTTGAGTTCGCGCTGCCTCCATAATTGAACAATTGAACATATGTTTTTGGCAAGTTGTGCCAACCTTTAAATGTCAAATATTCCATCTTATATATAAAACGCAGACTGACTAAAAAGTGTCTGCAGCCTGATGCAGCCTGTCCACTTTCTTTCTTCTACCACTTTAGACGGACGAAAGCAGTGCCCTGTGTAGCCCAGTGGGTAGAGCCGGGCGCTTGCACTCGGCAGGTCATGGGTTCGAATCCCACAGGTTTTAAATTTTTTTGTTTTATTTTTTTATTTTTTACTTTGCTTTGCCTTTTATTGTTTCTAATTGTTTTACTAGCTGTCGTGTATACAGGCACACACGACAGGTGGCCCCACTTGTATTTAAATAAATGCACTGTGAAACGCAAGGAAAGTTAAACTAGATTTAAACTCAATTCGCAAATTAGATTTAAATAGCCACTGTGAAACCCGCCCTTAGAAACTCATTTGCTATTTACATCTGGTTTTTTATAAGTGGAATATGCATTGCGTTCGGGTCGACCAGTTTCGGCCTGCTATACAAAAGCCAGGAATTGGTCTCTGCCATTCCCAAAGACCAGTAAAGTATTCGCATGTTTCACTAGCAGAGCGATGATTGATTTTATAGAGCTCAATTAGCATGTCAGAGAGATAAATTCCTCATATGTGCTTGTTGTAGTCTGATACAAAGCTGCTCTCGCAACATCAATAAATTGTTTTTCCTCTGTGCTCCAACGATGGCATGTTCCAATTGGCTCCTCTCTAACAAACTTATATAACTGCACCTTTTTGTTGTGCAACAAACGAACTGAGCAAATCCATGGTTGAGTTCGTACTTACCTTTGGTCCTTTGCAAAGCTTTTTCATATTAGATTCTGATTTCAATTCAGTTTTTTCTGAAAATCCTAAAATATACCCATTTCTTTCGAGGATATATGAGGACTGACTCGATTTCCTCAACTTTCTCGAAAAACTTTTTCAAAACATTCTCCAAATAATTCACACTCGATGTGTGTTTTGATAAGATAGTTCCGTTTCTTTAAAATTAAACATTGCAAAAAACCAAAGTTGCTTATAAGCAACTTCGGGGTCGATAGGGCTAAATCAAAAATTTAACTCAGTTGATTTCACAATCTTCTTTGTTTTGGAAAGTTCACATGTCTGGCGTACGCAAACAGCATAACACAGTTACAGAAGATCTTGCAGATGAGCCGATGCATGCACCCGATCAACTTGTCGCCTCCGGCCTCAAACAGCTCCGCGGGTAAGTCTTCTCTTTGTAAAATTTGATTTTATCTAATTTCTTGAACTTATTTTCAAGTTCCCTGTCGCCGTTATATCGTCGTGTGTAAATCGGGACCGAGTTTGTTGAAATGATAAATTTAAACGGATAGAACACATCACAACGGAAAACAAAAGTCAAACCCTGAATTTATGCGTGTAGTCGAAATCTTGAAATATATATATGGCATCCTTGGTTTTCATTATCTTTTGTAGAGATTTTCTAGAAAACTCTACAATAACATGACAGCTGTGTCATGTCAGCCACAGACGTCGACGTGAACGCGCTGATTGTCGAGAAGTGTTAATTTCAAGAAAGAAAATTTTTTGGAAATTAAGGCAAAATAATGGATATTTATTAAATTGAGTGCAGTGCACAAATATGATGCGATTAGCTGCTTGGCATAATAACGTAAAATTATATAATCGCGCATGAAATTATTGGAGTGTAGAATTTTCGTTTTGCAAAGTTCAGCAGCGAATAGCAACAAAGAAAGAGTTAGCAGAATTTCAATGTTTTTCTTTTTGTTTCAATGTGACTTCATGTGGTGCAAAGTTAAAAGAACGCAAGAAATTGCAGATGTATGCTAATATAGAACACAAAATAAGAATCAATGCAATTTTCAGAATATTTGCCGTGATTTGATATTCGTAGCTAATCTCGTCTGATAACCGAAGGTGAGGAACGCCAAAAATATTGAAAGTCTAGTCGTCATCGTCATACAGTGATCGAGTTAGTGTGCAGCACATCAGGAGGAATAAGTTATCTGCCGAAAACGCCCCCAATTCGCGTTTTCTACTTGTATTTATTTATATATATTTGGAGATTTTCGCACAAATCGAAACTTGCTGAAGCAAAATGGCTTCCGCCATTGATGACAGCGAGCTGGACCCGCGCATTCAGGTGAGCTGCAAATCGTCTTTGACCTCCTCAATTGATTTTCTGTATTGCATATCACGCAAACGTGTATCATGAACGGGGCAGCGGCTGCAGAAACGATGTATGGAATTTAAAGCCTTAATAACCCCTAAAGCAAAGTAATAAAAATTTAAGCATTTGATTGGCGTTAGCGCTGGAAATGAAAAATTACAAACTGAGCGCCCTGGGTGAATTTTGTTTATATACATATGTATATGTACATATTTATTTTGAAGAGATTTTTCTGGCGATGTTATCATGAAACGTAATATCTAAATTAAAGCGTTTCATTGACCTCACGCGACCGAGAGCACTACAATTAGAATAGAAGAGTCTTAAGAATTTTTTTCACATTAATAATAAGAAATACCTCCTACAAATACTTTGTTTCTCTAAAGTTATTTTACATATCGTTATAAGTACGGGAAAATATACATATGTATGTACATAAGGGTGTCTCGTTTCGTAACATAAAAAATATTGCGGTTTATAAAAATAATTTTGAGAACAAACATAACAATCCAAATGAATAATGAATTAACAAGAATTATCTCCAAGTTAATAAATGCATTTTATGTATACATACAGTGATGTGTGAAATAATAGGGACACCAATTTCTCGGTACCCTCCTAGCACTCCTTGCTCTCAAGTTTTCACGGATAAGCATCTTGTGGATTGTAGAAGGGTCCACATCAAGATTAAACTCCTTTTTGACAGCATTGGTGGATCGAATGGTTAATTTTTCACGGACCGAACAATACTTAAAAGTAGAATAGGCTTCGAATCGTGTTTTTTCCTGGAGATATTCGAATCCAAATAAACGGCTTTCATGAATTTTTATTAAGATGCTAAAGATATGGAATCTTTTTAATTGCAAGAGAGAAATTTATGTAAATATAATAAAATAGCTCTAACGACAATAGGTAAAGCTTAACATAGTTTGTATTAATCAAGAGGAAAAACATTAAACATTCCATTAGTGCTGAATATTTTGGATATCCTGCTGTGTGATACAAATATACATAGCGAAATTTTTTAAATCTGAAAACAGTATCTTTCTATAGCAAAGAGCCCAGAGCTTCTCCCTATAAACAATAAACCAGCTCTGGGTTTCGACTTTTAACAGTAGCATTAAATTTCCTTCCAGTAGCTGTCAATGCTGGTTCCTATCTTTAATAATAATGTTCCGCTACAGATAAAGGCATGTTGTGTGACGCAGTTCTCAAAGTAACTACAGTATTTTAGGCTGTAAGTTTGATGTCCAGAAATCTGTGGAAAAAAAACGTAAGATAACAGTAGGAAGTACCTGCTGGCAAATGATTTAAAATTATGTGGCAAAAAATGAGGGACCCATAACTTTACCTGTGTATTAAAACCGCTGCTTAAATATGCATAGAGATTTAATATATTAAGGAGCCACCCGTCTCAAATTAAATGCGCTCGAGTGGACCGTGGGAACTTAGCGGAATTTTCATCGCGTGTGTCGTTTATTTTAAGTTGAAAGTTTTACTGATAACATTTATAACCTTGTCCATCTTTCTTAACAGTGTGTTGCTTGCACATCGAATTCTGTTGTAGTGCAGTTCACTCAAGCGTACGAAATTAGCACGCAATCAAAATGACCGGCAATACCGGATTTTCCCGGTATAATCGGAATCTGAACAATTTGATTGGATTTTTTGGAAATAAATTTTTAAATTGGACTGGCTAAAATTGTAAGCCAAATTTGTCGGTAGCCGGGTGCCTGATTTTTGGAGAAGCCGAATATTCGGTCGGTCTTTTAGTTGAAAGCAAATCTTTTTATTTTTAAGTGGTGCTTCGATGCCCCTGAAGTGTATCAGAAATAGCTGAAAATAAACTGGATTCGTAGACAAGTATGAGAAACTTGATGCAATGGAGTTTCTTTCTTACGCAATTTTACCTGCCACATGCCAAGTCCAGCAGGCGTATCTAATGTGGCGAAGAATTTGAACGGTGATTTTGTAGCGCAGCGTGCTGCTGTGAACTTCAACGACACGATAGCTACCAAATATGTACTTTGGGCCGTTCTCTCAATGTCTGGTTAAGCGATAACCAGCACTTTTACCGGAGACTTTTGAAGTTTCCAGTTTCACAGTATTTGGTTAGCTTAACCGGCTCACCGTTTGACAGCTAATAGAAGTGACGTTTTCACGAGAAAACTGCGTTTTTTACGCATTTAAGCGAAAAAAATAATGATTATAATGGAGGAAATGGAAAAGAGAAGGAACCTATGAGTGCGCCAAGCCTCTCCACTATTGGATCAGTGCTCTTTTTCCCCTAGGCGCTACCCGTTTGTCCAGCATCTCTTTTTTTCTTTGCTTAAAATTTTTTCACAGAATATTATTTTGAAATTTATTTTGCGATTCATATTGACAACAAATGTACTAGAACAAGCGTCAAATATTTTACATTTTTCCTTTAACCGAGAGAATCAGCACATGGTGGAAACGAAAAGTCTTAACCGCCAGGTAAACTACTATCGGGCGGTTAGTTATCTGCTGGTTAAGAGTGAAACTAACCAGACATTGAGAGAACGGCCCTTAGACCGAGATATGTAGTCTGCTTGGTGCTTTAGATAAGAAAAGTGACAAGTATTACATGATTTGGTATTTCGGAGGCTTTTATAGCAGCTTGTTGTTTTTCTTGTTTGCTGAGGCGCAGTTACTGCTTGCATGGGGGCATCTTTCTATAAAATATAGTCCCCCGCTGCGGTGCACATCACGTGGTTATGAATCACTCATTGTCAGTGCCTAAGCTGGGTTGTCATATCGCATTTCTTTATACACTTCCTTACATACCAAACACACTATATTACTTGCATACCTGTGCACATGCGTCTTTTACGTTTGTTTTTTGATGGTGACGCTGTCAATAACATACCCTACCGGCAACTCAACTAACTTTTAGTGCACTATAAGCTAACTACTTCGCAACCATAGTTGACTATTCGTCGACTACTTTCAATGGCAACGACTGACTTTTTTAACATTGCATTGTCCTAGGCAGTAGTCAGTCCCGATGACCCCTGGATTACTTTTCAACTAACTTATAGTCGGTTACTTTGAAGTTAGCTAAAAGTTAGTTATTTAGAAGTTAGCTAAAAGTTGGCATATTTTTTAGTTATAGCTAACTAATTTCATATGAAGATATTCAACTAAACTATTAGTTGATAAGCTACTAATACGCTTTGTTAAAATATGCTGTAAAATCGTTGCCTGTTTAACATAATATACATATCATCATATTTCCATAATTTGGCAAAAATATTTGCTTTTTGATAAATCTTTTCATTTCCTTCTGAGCAACTGATTGTCAAAAAACTTTTGCATTGGAAAATTTCAAATATATAAAACAAAAAAGAAAGAAAACCAACAGCTCGCTTTGATTTTTCAATTTCAATTTCACAATGCACCTAAATAAATGAAAAATATTCAAAAAAAGCAAATAGCAAAAAAGAAGAAAGCAAACAGCTCGCTTTGATTTTGGGGCAGTTCTGCACTACATTGTAGTTAGCTTATAGTTAGGTCATAAAAGTTAGCTATAAGTGTGTTATTTTCGTAGTCGACTACTGAATTGCTTATAGGGTAGTTACAAAACAAACATTGACGTGTTAAAGAAATAGATTAATGTAAAGGAAAATAGTATTGAGAGCTGTGCAATTCATGCCCACACCTCCGAGGAGCGCGGCCCCGCTACCATTCATTGCTTGATTGCACAAGTCTTTTCAACAACGTCAGTAGCTTAGCATGAACACTGAAAAGAAAACCACTTTAAAATATGTACATACTATTAAATTAAAAAAATATTGAAAATTTCCCTGGCAGCGGTGGGATTCGAACCCACGCCTCCGAGGAGACTGGTGCCTTAAACCAGCGCCTTAGACCGCTCGGCCACGCTACCACGCCGTGTGATGCTGCACAAGTACCAGTAAATTATGTGTAAGGACAAAATACATTTGCTGTTTGAAATAATTTTGAATGCTAATGTGCTTTTTTTGGAATCGGTCAGCATTGCCATACAAAAAAAGTGCCTATAAACCAGAGAACGTACATTACAGAGAAGAAGCAGTCTGAAATATCGTTAACTTGAATTCGAATAGAAAAATCAGCGGAGCACTGCAACTTACAGTTGACTGTTGGCTGCTCGCTGAAGCATTTCTTTATTCTTTGGCGTTTATTCTTTTCTTTTATTCAGATTAATTCATAATTGTTGAATGAAAAACCGACGGCTTTTGACAAATATGACATGACAATTTCAGCCCATTTTACTATGTATTAGGCAAATGAGCTGTTATGCTTTGGTATAAGTCCACTTTCTGTTATTGCAAAATATTTCATTGTTTACATTTCACTCTTAAGCCTCGTTCACATTCGACTTTTGCTTCGCTTTGCTTCAGAATTTCGCGTTGACAGATAAGTTCAATACATGCTTTTATATGAGGCTTGCTAAATAGAACGCGAGAAAAGCGAAGCGAAGCAATGCGAAGCAAAATGTTGGGCAACTCTCAACTTTTTTGCGCTTTGACAATCAGTTGTTGAAATTGTTTGTGATATTTTTCATTTTCTCGTGCGCTTCCAGTTGGTTTCATTTTCTCGTGCGTTTGCATTTTCAATTAAGACACTCGCGAATTTCAAACTTTAGTAGCATAACTACTACTACTTAAATTATATCAGTAAAATCCAAAGTTAAAGCGTTCATTGTAGCAAGCCTTATACTTTTCACGCTTTGTTGTTGAATCTCGAACTGTCAAGCAAAGCGAGGAAAGTCGAATGTGAACGAGGCTTTAGTGTCATTTCTGTTAAGAGCTAAAACTTCCGTCTCCCAAATACAAGAATCAAATTTTTTTTACTATAAATTGTTTACCCATAAAAAGACCATAATAAGTTTTATCTAAAACTGCCATTATCTACATTTTTGTAAAAATGGACTTATACCACTTTCAAAATAAACGGCTTATATACATACTACATGCAACCTCAACTCCAAATAAACCTTTCTGGTGCTGCTTTTACTTATTGCGAGTTTTTACGGAAAAATCTTTTTAAAATTAAATTCTTTACTATAAAAATTAAACTTGGAAAATTAAAAAAAAGAATATCTTGGCAGCGGTGGGATTCGAACCCACGCCTCCGAAGAGACTGGTGCCTTAAACCAGCGCCTTAGACCGCTCGGCCACGCTACCCGATGGCGCCTTGGTATAAAATGTAACACAAGGACTTGCTGTAAAATATTATATATTTAGCTGTGCTGCCAGGGTTTGATGTTTTAATACCCACCAGGAGTGACCCGCCTTGAAAATTTTTTACCGCCATTTCCCATATATGCGGCCCGCGATATCATTTAGGTTGGCTACCCCTGCCCTACAACTATGGAAATAGGATATGTATGTATATGTTTTTACTTTGTGCTAAAAATGTAACGCATAAGAGGTTAAATACCGAATGCGGTTGATGCCTAAAAATTTTAAAATTTTATGTTTATATCTTCCCTTCTTTATCAATAAAAACATTGAAAAAATACAAATACACCCATACCTCGCTTTACGGCCTAGATACGTTCCACGAAACTTGGCCGCAAAGCGAAAAGCCGTATAAAGAATCAGTTATTCTAATACAAATTCATACAAATTCAATGGGATCGGTTCCAAATTTGTTAAATATGTAACATGGTTTATTATTAAAACTGCATTTTATCTTTTTATTTCATTTAAATCAAAAATACATGCATAACAAGTACATACATTTGTACATAAAATAATAAAAAACTTCAAAAACAAACAATAATCTATAAAAAAAAATTAAACAACTTCATGTTGCATAAAATTTTTGTATGTATGTATACATAAAATTTTTTTTTAATAGCTTTAATCTGAAGACGATGAAGAAATGGTAACCTGCAGATCACTGTCGTCATCATTTTTCGCTGGTATGGACCAGGCTTAAAAAAATTTTATATCGACATCGAAAAAAAGTTTTTTTTGCCGTTATAGCGAAACATTTTAGGCCGTAAATCGAAAACGTGCCTTAATTGAAGAGGGCCGTTATAGCAAAATGCCGTATAAAGAGCGGCCGTATAGCGAGGTATGGGTGTATATAATTCATTCGGTTAAAAATATATTTTCTATATCGCTGGCAAAACATACAAAGGCAAAATACGGTTTTTTACAGTTTCTCGCAGCGTATATTAAAATACACCTCCTTACAAAAAATTAGAGTCCTAAAGCCAAAAATTACGATTTTATAGCTAATACAAAAAGGCCTCTTCTATGGATGTACATATGTATGTGCATGCTATAAAATGTTATGTTGTGTTTTGCTTCTCCTGTAATATTTCCGAAATGTTAGTTAAGGCCTTTGTACATTTTGCCAGCGATATGCACTTTTAGCATGAACTGTCTACAGAATTTAAAATTAGAATAGAATTCTTTTTAACAGAATTTTAACAGCGCATATGGCTTCACACTGAAGCTGAGCAAAACGTTCATTGGCAACTGTTACAACGACAGCGACGATAGCCGAGCTGTTTAACCTCGCATCGTTGCGCGGGAGCGCGCTGGTTCAAATCCGCTTGAATTCTGTTTCGAGTTTTAGTTCAGTATATAAGTAAAATATAAATTATACTTAATAGATAGATAGATTTGTTTATAGATAAGATTTAAAACGCTGAGAAAAAAGTATGCTTTGGCGTTGTTGCGGGTGCCCCACGTATGTTATTGGAAGTTGCTGTTCAAAAAGTGATTTTCGTTTCGATGGGGGGCTATATAAATTGCTTGCTTCTGTTCACTCCACGGGGTTGTTGTGCATAATTTACCAAGCCGTTAACCCCACTAACCTAAGGATGTACAATTCGTTTTGCTGAATGTTTTCTTCAGGTGGTCCTTTTTCTTGTCAGATCCATGTCAATAATTATTATTTAAAGTGTTTTTACTTTTTCCCACATCTTAAGCACCTCTATCACTGAATCAATAAACCAGTGAAAAGCTCGAATACGGACGTGTGATACGAACACAAAGAGACTGGCATCACAGAATAAATATGTATATATGTATGTATGTAGTAACTAGAAAAGAGGTGCCGCCAATTATAAAATTAAATTTGGCTTTACGAAGACCGCTGATTTAAAATAAACAAAGCGACGAAGGTGCAAAGTACTTGTGATTTTGTACTATTTTTTTTTTTTGCGAAGTTATGTTACATTTTTATTTATTTGGTAAAGAAAATGGATTCCGTAATATGTTCGGCTGTGCTGGTGGTGATAGAAATGAAAGACGCAAGAAAACTCTTGTATACAATAGATAATATTCAGGGACGACAGTCATCTTCCAGAAATGTACTACGCTATACATTAAACTAATTTGCGTTGTGACAAATTATAGGTACGTTCGTAAATGCAACCCAGCGGTTGCACTGCAAAGCAACGCGTTCGTAAAAGCAAAATGGCGCAATACTGCCGCGTGCAGCGCGTTCGTTAATGCAACGGCTTGGCACCGCAGTGACAAATTTCTGCAATTTTTGCAGTCTTTATGCTACTATTGCCGGTTACAGAACACGAAATAGAAACGTAGAAAATTTATTATAAATAGATCAAAATTTCTTTGTTATCATGTATAAAGATGGAATACATCATCTGGATACGTTTTTATTGTTTTAATGTAATTATTTACTTTCGGGATGGAACTAATTCTCTTTTTCAACAAGATTTTTACCACGATATATGTTTTTTTCACTCGTCTTACTTTTTCTTTATTGAAATTTATTAAAAGACTCTCACTTCGAGTTTCACAACTATCAATTAATGCGTTAACCAAAATTTCTATCCTGAATCGCGTTCGTTAATGCAACAAAAGTTTCTGCAGCCAAACCTGCAAACGAAATCAGCTGATCGGATAGTGGCAACTAAAGTTGGCTGCACTGCTACTGTCACTGCACGAATTTACTGCATTTACGAACGTACCTTATTTTACAAGTGTTACGGATTTTTTTCCCCAAACATAACATTGTTCACTTGCTTTTTAGTGTTATAAGAGTTCCGCAGCCCTAAAGGGAAAATCGGAAATCTAAAGGTACCGTCAGACGATGCGTTCGAACAATTGGTGCGATTTTTTTCGCATGCATTGTTTCGAGCACTTTTCATGTGGTCACACAGTACGAGCTGCGAGTACATACCCGGGAGCTGTAGTGGCACAAGTTCGAATCTTAGCAGCGGAAAAACTTGTTTCAAATTATTTTTATTTTATTTGTTTGTTTTAAATGTTTTTTATGAAGAACTTTCTTGGCTTTTCGAGACCGCGAAACTTTTGCTAGAGCCTACTCAACGTATAGGATAGTCGGAAGGCCACTTATGTCTTTACCTAGAAGGACGGACAGAGAAAATTTTGTGCAACACCCATTGCCGGAATCATCAATCTTTCATTCATTTTGAAAAATCAGTCGCAGAATGTCGTGTTGTCGACGAAAACGCTGCCGCAAATGATCTTTTCATTCGATGTTGTGACTCATAACTAGTGTCCGACCGAACCCGAAATTTTGGCCGAAACCGAGACCGAGCGTTCGGCCTTTTTTAATGTTCGGCCGAGACCGAACCTTTCGATTACATATGCAAAAAAAAGAAGAAGAATTTTAATTTTAAAAAATTTATACATTTTTAGGAAAAAATACATTTTATTATAAAAACCATTCTTTTGAGGTATAAATACCTACATTAAGCATCTGATGTATGAAAAATCAATAAAAAGTATTATTAAAAAATTTAAATTTTGTTTAAAACTATACAATTTGTTCCTCAACTGTTCGGCTAAATACTCGGCCTTTTTTAGCCGAGACCGAACCTTTTGGCCGAACTGTTCGGTAACCGAGACCGAGACCGAGCGTTCGGTCGGACTCTACTCATAACATCATAACCAGGGACCGAAAATAACGATTATTTTTCAAAATTCAATGAAAAAAATCAACATGTTCTAAATGCCGCAGAGCAGAATGAAGTACACCAATATGTTACTGATTGCATGCTTTATCGGACTTTTATCCAAAAAAATAAAAAATAATCGTTATGCATTGATTTTTATTTTTCCTGCTCACAAATAACAATTATTTTCTGATTTTTATTTTTCTACTCAAGAATAAAAAATCATTGTTTGAAATGAAAAACTCAAAACGGATTTGAAACCGGTTTTGGTGCATAGCTCTCAATTTCGATGAGATGCATTCCGCTTGCTCCAGAAAAAAAAAATAAAAAAATAACTATTTTTTGATTTTTATATATTGCTTATAACGATTACGGTCCCTGATCATAACTTATGAGGTGGCCTGAGATTTGAACGCAGGTAAAAATCAATTTTGGTGTAGAAGGATTTGGCAAAAATATTATATGTACATATCGGCGCTGCCATGGCTCAGTAGATAAGTTAAGTGCTCGGTCTCTGATGCGTGGAGTCGGTCAAACAAACCCCAGCTCATAACATCTAATAAAAAAAAAGTGACTTCATTGCTGTGCACGCGGCGCCCTCTCGCGAGCTAGTTGGCACCTCTCCGAGAGTATGCTTTGCCATGTAAATAAAAAGCTTGTCAATTCCCGTGCGGATACGGCTGCAGAATAAATGAGTAGCACCCGTTATCTTGTGCTAAAAATAGAACGTGCACACACATGTTAATACAAGAAAGCTGGGCCTCAGCCTCACTTACACGGGCTGTTGTCAAATATTAATTTTTTATTTTAATTTACTTTAAACAGTTAGTTGCGTGAATTTCTTAAACCAATTTTGTTTCGGTACGCTACAATTTATAAAATCAAGTTAGTTACAATACAATGTTTAATAACGAAAAAAATAACATGAGTAAAGGAAAGCATGAGGAAGGAAAAATGTGTAAATATAAACTCTGTATGCGTTTGTGGGTGGAACAGCTACTGTAGTGGCTTATAAGTACTCATATGCAGTTGTATGTATATGTTTGGTTTGTTTACATAACGATTATCATAAACTAAATAGAAAAATAGTGTTAAAAAAAGAGGTTGTTTCTTGGTGAGTAGTGATTTACTGCGGGACGTCATAGGTTTGTTTGCAAGCTTAAGACAAAGTTGACATTAAAAGGCACACTCAATATCTCTTGAAATTTCAAAACTTAGTATGTAGGCTGTTGACGTGTACGGGATTGTGGGTTGGATAAACTTGGTTGATTTGAGTATGCGCAGGTGTTCCTCTCTATCATTTTCTTGCTCGCTTGCCTTCGTGCTCTTCTTTCGTGTTTCGGGACTTGCTTTTGTTTGTTTTTTAGTATCTAAATTAAGTTGTTGTCTTGGTTGTAAGTCTAAGGTTCTGGCAGTGACGCTTCAAACGAACTCGTAGCCAATACCAAATTGAAAACCCTTATTGAGTTTATCGCCAACACATTTTCGTAGGGGTAAGCAGTAATTTAATTCGATGCGCGCACGCTCTCCCAGTTTAAATGCTAAACCAATTCCAGCTGCGGTTCGCATATTTTCTGCAAATAGTAAGAATATTCAATGAAATTAAATGTGGATCAACTCCGCAAATAATCTTTATTCGTTTTTTACCTAAAGAGAACGTGTTGAAATTGCCGCAATTGTAGAACAAATGTGTGCGGAAATTATTGCCCAGGCCCTTGAACACACGATTAAAAGGCAGCGGTGCCCACAAGTGAAAACCTGTAGACCAATAAGTCTACAAAGAAGCGTACATTAAATTATTATGTCTACGGGAATTCCATTGCATGCTACTCTCGCTTACTTGCGCTCCGACCGGCGTACCATCCACGACTGGACCAGCGCCACCATACTCGAAACCACGTAACGTGAGTGGACCACCACAATAGAATAGACTACTTATGGGCAACATCGTGGTATGTTTTGTTTCCTTAATGACACCCACCCGACCACATATTTGTGCCACTAGACCAGCGAAAAGGGGCAAACTAACTTCGGCATGTGTGTTGTTACTCATATACGCCACGTTGCCGCCCAGGCCGCAATATTCGTTAATCGACTTAACCATCAGTCCTTGCGTGGGAAACACGGGATTATCACGTTGATCGTATATGACCGAATACCGCACCAGTGAGGCTAGCTTGGGGCCGCAATGTTCGCGTATTGCAAAAGGCACACCCTTTCCCAGCAGCGTAAGTTCGCGTATTGAAGCCTCATATTGAAAGGAGTGCGTTAACTGAAAGACAAACAAAAACCAATTTATAAAAACACAGCCTGTGGTACCGTTTCCACCGTTTTCACCAATCCACTACTCACCGCCAAGGGGGACAACGTATTCACTGAGAAATCGGCAATGCAACCCAAATTTGAATTCTGAAATAAGCTTATGCTCATGCGATCCATGCGTCGAAACAGTGACAAGGATACTCTGTGAAGTAGATATTAAAATTTTAAATTAAAATATAAATTTTAAACCAAAACACTGCTTCACTGCCAACATGTACAACGGCACACTCACTCAGGTCGATTTTCAAAAAATCGAGTGTGATAGTATGATTTCCAAAATTTCAGTGTCACGTCATTGGCACGCGTATTGCTGTAGGAGCCCTGCAGTGATATGCTTTCGCCGCGACCGAGTAAATTGGGCACTGTTAGTTCTGTGCGCAACGAGCCCTCGTTCTGTCCCACCTCCGTGCCAACGGAGCCAACAATGCGCGACAGTTCTTTGCCCTCCAGCGTTACCTCATAGCCGTCTGGGGAGGCAGTCTCGCCGTGACTGACGTCGATGCGGACATGCACATCTTTAAAAATACCCAACTCGTTGAGGTATGATCGTGCGCTAAATGAGAATGTCGTAGAGTTGGTAGGGTTTCCATTTGAACTATTAGAGAGAACTCACTTCATGGACTCGATCATAACTTCTTGAAAATTTGAGGCCTTAAAGAGGCCCTCGGCAGCTTTCATGACGTAGTCATTGTGTGTGCGCAGCATGCCGCCTACATTGACGCGATCAACGCGGGCCTAGAGAGCGTGATTGGTAAAGTGATTAGTGATTCTCTTATATGTCGATTCTTTATAGAATTGTCGCCACCGTGTCCAGCTTACCGACACTTTCGTTAGATCAAATTTTGTTTGCTCTTTTGCGGTTCGATTTGGCTTCATCATGTTTGTTTTCTTTATGACGTCTTTTTTAGTGGTGTCTGCGTTTCACTGAAAATATACAGCCAAATTTCAAAACATGCAAATTATCGGTTCAAAAACATATTTTCAATTATTACAGAATTAATCTGTGGTCACAAGTCATAATCGCCTAAGTCTGTTTTTCAAGTTTTTCTGAAGAGCAGTTTAAAGTTTCAAATTCTCACTGCAGTGTATGTAAGAGCCATTTTAGGATTTGAAGGATAATTGCCGTCCTAAAGAAGATACAAACAGGAAAATTTTATGGCACATAGATTAAGACACGCTGAACACGATGGCATTAATAACTCAATTTCGTTCTAACTCGACTTGGGCGGTTATGGTTTGTGTCCACAGAAATGTGTAGGTCTCGTTAAATTACAAAAAAATTACGCATAAGCATTGTTCGCGGCCTGTTGTGCCAATTATTTATTTATATTTGAGAGCTATTAACCCTAGGGTTGGGCAGTTTTGTTCAGTTCAAAGATCGTAAATCTCAATTGAACCAGTTCATTTTAATTCATTATTTCACTACTTTTACTTTTTCAGTGACTAATTTATTTTTATTTTATTTTCCAGGTCGAATTGGAGAATCTCAATAGTGCAACAGATGAAATAAATAAACTAGAAATCGAATTAGAGGTAAGCTCTTTGGAAATTAGGCACTCAATAATAATATAATTTTTTTTTTAATATGTACTACATATAATATCTGTGGTCAAAAGCAATAACGACTTAAGTCGACTTAAGACGAAATTGAGTTGACGTTACCACTGTATTCCTGACGTTGATGCGCATATTTTGTTCAAACCCCGGTATCTGTACCCATCTCAGAAAAAAAGTTATTTAAAAAAAACACATGCACTTATGTACGTGCACTTATGTGCATTTCAAATTTCGAATTGCATTTTCTCGAAACAGTTGTTTTCGACTTAAGTCGTTATTGCATATGACCACAGATATGTATCAGAGATGTTCAGCGCAGTGAACATTATTGTATGGTTCATACGGGTAATAAAGAAAGGAAAAAGTATCGGCAGAATTTGGCAAATTATGGATCAATTCGTCCGCTGCACAAAAGATAATGTCGTTATCGCTTGCTTCTATTGCATTTTTTTATGGCCTAATTGCTTATATCATAAAAGACCCTTTATACACCAAGTGATCCGCGGTATTTTTCAAAAGAATTCCTTTTTATAAAATGCAGCGGCACCGGAATTTGGTACTAACAGAAGCATTGATTTTAAATGACAAAGAGAAAGGAACCATGCAATAGTAAAATCAGTCGGGATACTTGTGCCCAATTACTGCCTATTTTCAAAAAAGAGGAACATGAGAGACCATATCGCTATCTTTAGATTGGTTCTCTTTAGCGAAAACCGGGTTCGTTCGAATCGCTAACAGTGTGATAAAGTAGCCGTTAAATTAAACAAAAAACACATACTAAAGACATAAAACTATTAGCGAATACTCTTGACCATTCGCTGCACACAAAAGTGAGTTAAGATTTTATATTTGATTTTCAGGAAGCGAATTCCACATTTCGTATACTTTTGAATGAATCTACACGCCGTTTGAAACTGTCCTCTAAGAAGCTGGGGAATTGCATTGAAAAGGCGCGACCGTACTATGAGGCGTTGGAGAAGGGGCGCGGGGCGCAAATCGAATGCCAAAAGGCAGCGGTAAAATTTCAGCGGGCCAATGGTAAGTTCGAGTGTTGTTTACTTAAGGTAATTGTATCTAATCATTGAATTGCAGAAATCCACGCTGCCGCCAAGGAAACAGTTGCCCTGGCCGAACAGCGTTTTATGTCCAATTCGCATGAGTGGCAGTTCGACAATGCCTGGCAAGAGATGCTAAATCATGCCACACAAAAGGTTATGGATGCTGAGAAGCAGAAGGCAGAGTGTCACGCGGAGCACCAGCGACGCACGCGCATATTTAACGCCGCCGAACAAAAGGTGCGTTTGCAAGCAATTAATTAATTTCACGAGTCCTTCAAATCTCTCACTTTTTAGGTACAACAACTCGAAGAGCGCTTTCGTCGCAGCATTGCCAAGTCGCGCCCTTACTTTGAGGAGAAACAAATCTGCCAGGATCAATTGCAAACCCAAAAGAATCGCATACAGGAGCTGCAGGCACAAGTGCAGGCCGCTAAGGGTACTTATGCCTCGGCGTTGCGCAATCTCGAACGCATCAGTGACGACATACATCGCCAACGGGGCGACTTTCCGCAAATGGGCGCGCCACCGCCGGGACCGCGTGAGCCAGGCGTGGGGGCCGAACTCAATTCGCCCACAACCACTACGCTACCACCACTGCCCGACTTTCAGCTGGAATTGGAAAAGTGCGACTACTCCTCGCTCGGCAGCAGCCAGATGTCATTGGGCGGCACGTCGCACCGTTCCAGCGAGATGGCGCTCACTTCGCTTGCCACCATGGAAGACTCTGAGCTGGAGGAGTGCGAAACCAATTATGCGGACAGTACCGAAATGGCCGGTATCGTGGATGAACGGGACCTCGAAGCGCTGCGCCAGAAGGTTAAGATATTGGCAGTGCGTCCCATAGAGGGTGGCGATGGGCAGCAGGAGCAGAACGACATGTGGGAACATGAGTTGAATGCCACCGTCAACAAGTTGGATCAGTTGATGCTGCTGAATGAGTGTGCCTTAAAGCAGCAACAACTGCAGAAGCCTAAGAAACAAAACGTGCGTCCAGATTCCTTGGGTGCCGAGGCATTACCGGTCGCTGAAATTCCTGAAGATAATGATGACAGTGACGTGGTGGTGGTAAAGGGCGGCAAAGGACCGCTGGTGAAAATTACTTCCACAGCTGTTCCCAGTTTGCCAACGACACCTGACCACATAGTGAAACCCCTTAAGAAGCTACAAACACTGGAACCACTACCTTCGGTGAATGTGTCCATGCGTGAACTTCCGCTGCTGGCGCGTCTGTCTACAGAAATACTGGACCGGACAACTGGCTACAAAAGGCAACGTAGGCGTTCGCTGGATTAGGCTTGCGACGCGTACGCATAAGATGGCCTTTAGTTAATAATAATTTTAATTGTAAAGTTCGAGTATTTGCACTCGCGACGAAACACAGATCTTTAACAAATTCAGTTTGCAATTTTTATATTTTGTATGTTGAATATTTTTGGGTGTTTCGAAAAAGCGCATGAGCGAAATTTTTCTGATCAGATGCAAATTTATTTTTTTAAATCTAAAAAAAAAATATGAATTTAGCTTATGGGTTAATTGTAAATTGATTGTTCGATATTTGTACAACACAATTTTGTCTCTTTATGTAGCTATAGGCTTTTGTGACAAAAAAGCGATTTTTTTCAACTAGAAGTCGACACACAGGAAGTAGCAATTCAATTTAACATAGAAGATTTGTCCAATTTCACACACACTGCTATAAAAAAAAACAAAGCAAATATAACCAATTTGTATGCAAACTAAATGAACCTACTATAATATTAGCACTGAGCAATTAATAGATGCAGTACATATTTTAATCAACGAAATTTTCAAAAGTTCAAATAAATCTAGATAACTAAACAAACAATAATTTAAAGAGTAAAGCAAACGAACAGAGTTGATTTTCAAAGTAAGCGCTTCGAAGAATATTGAACATTTCCACCTGTTGTAACAAACATAAAGAAATGCTAAAGAGGTCTAATAAAAACGCTGTTTCTAATCTAGTTACCACCAGATTTACGGACAAAATTTAATATCTATTTTTACTAAAACCCGTCAAATTGACGGATATACTATTAAAATGCAATTTTTCACATCGAGCATACAAAGTTGTTATGAATGCGCGTAGCTGCCTCTTTGTTAATATCCACTTTTGTTTTAAAATATGGAATGCTTCCATTTCAGTGAAAATTTTTATATGTTCCAATACATTTTCACCCAGCTCAAACTGATGGGTTCCGTAAATCTAGTGTTTAGTAAGTGGAAGCATTACTACAATTTTTTTCTCTAAACGACGGAGGTAGAGATATAAAAAGAGCAAGTAAATAGCAGGCTCTTTCAAACATGCGCGCTTCCACAAAAAATAAAACATTCAAATGCATTTAATTTATCTACATATGTAAGAAAGAGGTGTTTCACTAAGCACTTTTGAGCATTCGTTTTGTGATAACTTATATTCGATCATCGCACAAAGCAAAGAAACGATCGTTGAATATGAAAGTTGCTATATTACTTTTAATCGAAATTAAGGGCCTTATTATGTAAAACGCACCGCTTCGCGTTCAGCTTAAATTTGACATATTCATATTTTACAAAACGCAGCGCAAAAACGAGTGAACGCTCGGTTTGAGTTACTTCGTCACGTAAAGAAAATGTATGAAAATCGGTATTTTGTAAAACGCAAATACCGCCGATTCGCTTACATGAATTGTCAAATCGTTGGGGGTTGTGCTTGCGTTCGTTTTTTGAAATTTCTAGTGAAAATTGATTTGTGGGTAAACTGTAGAAACAAATCATAAGTATTGTAATACTTTTTAATGCCATGTGAAAAAAAAAAACAAGTAAGGACCCAGTTGAAAAACAAGTAAGGCATGCCGATGGAAGGGATGTGGCAAGTTATAATTTTATTGTCAATTTCAAAAGTCTATTTTTAGAAATTTTAAAAATTTCCTCATTCTGGTTAATTTTAAGCGACACGTTGGATCAGTGAATAAGTACTTGGTTGCTCATACGGGAGGCCTGGGTTCAATTCTCAGTCAAGGCACATAAAATCTAATAGAGGCAC
The DNA here is from genome assembly GCA_963457695.1 of Neria commutata. Classification (NCBI taxonomy): domain Eukaryota; kingdom Metazoa; phylum Arthropoda; class Insecta; order Diptera; family Micropezidae; genus Neria; species Neria commutata. Next base: position 25,977,019 of record OY735247.1, read on the forward strand.
ATAAATAAAATTTAATATAAACAGAATTTGTTTTCAAATTGTTTCTTTGCGGCAGCGCCACTTCTCGCGATGAATTGGCAATTCTCAGAGAATAGAATAGAAAAAAGAATATCTTTATTTTTTAATTATTATAAGCTTTATATTTTTTTCATACCTGACCTGCCGCATCAATTCCGTGAGATGCATGTAGCATTGGAAGCGAGCATGCCTGCTGACCTTCCAAGGCATGCCTCCGGCAGGCATACAGGAGAGCTTTTTTTTCAACTATGGAAGCATCAGTTGGGTTTCACCGACTTTCACATTGAAAGATTTTAAATTGTGGTTGCATTAAATTTGCCACCTACAATGTGGCGGATCATGCCCTTTTTTGACAAACTACAAGACTATATATGCCAAATACTGATACTATGGCGGATTTACGACAGAAATTATCGGTATCTTTATATATAAAACGCAGCCTGACTAAAAAGCGTTTGCCTGCTGTCCGCTTTCTGTCTTTTACGACTTTAGATGAATCAAATCAGTTCGTTATGTAGCCCAGTGGCATTTGGTAACTCGGCAGGTCACGGGTTCGAATCCCAACTCCGCAGGTTTTAAAATTTTTCTTTTTTATCTTTTTTTATAAGCTTTTTTATTTTTTACTTTGCTTTGCCTTTTATTGTTGCTAATTGTTTTACTAGCTGTCGTGTATACAGGCACACACGACAGGTGGCCCCCACTTGTATTTAATATTCCGGCTTCATGGTGGGCGCACCATTTTATGAAAATTTTAAAGTATTGCTACCAGCAATGAAGTAACCAAATGTGACGCTCTGGTGTATATATTATGGAAGTTATGAGGATTTTCTGTTTACCGCCTATATAGTGGGCGGACCACGCCCATTTTCTTGTGTGGCATGTAAGACCAATATTTCAACTTGTAAACCAAATTTCATTTGTTTAAATTCATAATAGTCAATTGAGAGCCATTTTACAGAAAAAAATGTTTCCGCCTATATAGTGGGCGGACCACGCCCATTTTTCCGTGGGACATAGAAAACCGACCCCTTAACTTTAATACCAAGTATAATTCTTTTCTATGAATAATTAGACAAATTATAGCCATTTCAACGAAAAAAGCCGAGGTAGTGGGACTGGCAGGCCTATAGTGGGCGTGACATTCAACCGATTTGGCTAATCTCAGAACTTGAACTACGGTAAGGTTCACTTCGACTGTGTACCAAATTTTTTCCAAATCGGACAAATCCTTTCTCTCTTGCACAGACGGACAACCGGAAATAAACACAGAAAGGGATTCTAAGCATTTCTATATATTTATGTCTATACCTAGGACGGCTCCTTTCATGCGTTACAATTTTCGCACAAAGTTATTATACCCTATTACCTTAGGTGTAGGGTATAAAAATACTACTACCACGGTGGAGGTTGAACTCGCTACCTCTCGCCTGCTAATCAAACGGTCTAACCACTAGGCTATGAAAGTAGGAAAACATGCCGGAAATATTTATATATCATTTGGTTCTAAATAGCAGCCCTTCTTCGTAGGAACTCAAGACAACGAATTGCGTTTTACGTTTTATTAAATACCGACTTTAAACGTTTGCATTGCGTTCGATACCGACGTTTTACATAATAAGGCTGTGAATTTGTCCTCTTATTAAAATCGAATTATATTTAAAGTAAAATGTGGAACATGGCGGATTAAGTTAAATAACTTATTAGCATTTGACACACACACAGGCATGATAATGACATAATTTACTGTAATTAATATTGCATTTAAAGCGAATAAATAGAAACAAAATATGAAGCATGCATTTGCTAATATGCCTGCGTAGACTAGCCTACACAGAAATCCGCTTCAGTATTAGGGAATAAAAAAACTTTTAAAATAATATTTAAACGATTATTCTTTATAAATATCAAGGGGGAAAACGAGAACAAAGCGATTTAAATTTTTCAGCGACCTTTCGAGGAAACAACAATAACATAATTGATCTCGATACTTAGGGGAGTCGAACATGTTTTTATAACAGTTAATTATAAATATCCCGTTTAAAAAGAACCAATTGTGGAAAATACGATCGCAGTTTCCGCATTATTATTATCTTGCAAATTGTCCAGCTCACCTCTGGATTACCAAGAAAGGTTCGAAAAATATTATTATTATGCTGTAGGCATGACGTTCGTGGCAAAAGTGACGTCAAGATTGAGCATCAGTCTATTCACCGCTCTCTATGTTCCTACAGTCTATACAATCAGTCTAGATTGATTAAGCAATGGCTTTCTGGCTGGTCTAAGTTAACGGCAATTTATATTCTTTACATTTCTTATTTCTATGAGTGCTTACTTCATATTAGCATTCAGCGAATGATTTTACATAAAAAAAAATACTATAAAATGCGTTAGTGTTATTAAGTGATTTCCTACACCGTTTGGAAAAGTTGGATTTTATGGTCGTGGACTCGTGAGGCTTTGAAAGCGGCTATGCTGTATAAAAATTTGTGAATGTGTGTGCCCGCTTACCCCAAATACCGGTCATCCAAGTGAGATGAAACGGGAAATATTGATATTAGTGACGGTAAAGTTTATGATACTAACAACAGTTTGTTCAACGGTCGTGGCACCTCTCTCAGCTCAAATGCATGATGTTGTATAACTTTGAAGTTTTTTAGTACAAAGTCATTTTGCACATCTTAGAGCTCATGCATTCAAATAGTATACATAATTATAACATCTTGAAGTACTTTCGTTTCTTGGTCCTTCCAAAAGATAGAGAGGGCTCAAATAAATATGTCCAACAACGCCTTATCCAATTTTTCTTTGTGGGAAGACTCCGCCGATGCACAGTTTTTATTTAAAACTAAATTTATTGTACTATATTAGTATCACTATATTATATTAGTAGTCACTATTTAGCCACATTCTGTTATCGGATATAGTAGGGGGTTGTACAAGAAAATGTTATATACCTTTATAAGCTGTGATTGAACCGCTGTCACGCCTACCACCCACATAAGCATAATTGTAACAAGTATATAAGTAAGCATCAGATGGGTTTCCCCGACAGAGTAATACCCTACACCAAGTAACCGAGTGGAACGATAATCCACTGAAATAAAAAAAATAATATTAACACTCGAGAGGGTCTACAACGGAAATTATCGCCTCATGGTGGGCGGACCACGCCCATGTTTGGAGAGTTTGAAGGCATGTATTTTTGTTAGCAATGAAGTGAAAAATACAGAACGACACGGGCTATTTAAATATAATAGACCTTTTTTAAACATGAAATCGCGTCATTTTTATTTTTTTTTAAACTTATAACTTATATTAGAACGTATCATTCGAGTCGGTTCCTTTAAGCGACAAATACTCTAGCTAGAAACGGCGATATGGCATTGTAGAAGACAATTCCTGAACCTACTATAAAAACGCCCAAAATTAAATGAAATGTGTGCCTGTGTGTATTAACATTTTGTGATATGTTTTGGTGAGAAATGACATCATGTATTGGCATTTTTTTTAAGAGGAAAAGATGCACAGCAGATGGAATTTTTTAAATTTAGAATAGCATTCAGATTTTTTCGTAGTTTTGTATTTAAATAAGTCTAGTTTTGACATAAAACGTGCAAATGATTGTAACAGGTTTTACAACTTTCAAGACTCCCCTCATTTCGGGACATGAATTTCATTTCGACATGCTCCACAAATTTTAAATAGACTTACATTACGAGTTATATTTAGTCAAAACGTGTGTATTGCTTCCATTGTTTCCCACATTTTTTGAAATAATTTGTAAAATTATATAATCTTGCGCGTACCTTTCAGCTTCTTTTCTGCCCCGCTGGTTTTGTGTTCTGTTAAAGATATTCGTCTACGTAGCACACTACTGCAAAATACAAAACAATGCTTCTTTAATTTAAACACAATTTTTCTTTAAATTTACAGCACTAACCGATTTAAAAAATAATTCACGCAGAACAAAAACTAGGGGCAAACAAGATATTCCATTTACCGATTGTCAAAATCAGCTGACCGTCAAAGTGGTACACATCAGGGTTGGGCTGGGTCAAAGTAAAAACGTACCCAATTTTATGAAAAAACCTACCTTTTCCAAATTTCGTACCTTGAGAATAAAAATTTTTTAGGATAGGGATGAGTTCGTCTCCGAGTTCGGTTGGATGAGCAAAAAAAAAAAAAACACGTGCGCTTAGGCCACAGACTATATCCAGACGTCCAACTGTCCGTCCAGGGAACAAAAATTTCAATTTTCTTTGAAAAAATCCTCACACAAATAGCGTACGTGTGATTTGCAATGCATTTTGTTTTTGTAATTCCTTACAGAGTTGCATTCACAAAAGTTCCTTTGTTTACATTTCGGACCAACAAATGTCAATTGGTTGGGAATTCGATACAGCGGATAGCTCTTATCTTACAACTGACGCTCCTATCTTACAGTTGATAGAGCATACAAATAAATTGCACGACACGGCTATCGACTGCAGATGCCTTCGAGTACTCGGTTCCCACACGACAAAAGCGACAAAATAAAATATTTAATGTACACAAAAAATATCAGCACATATATACATATACTCAAACTGAAATAACAGTCAAATTTTTACAATAATATAAGTTTGGTCGAATACTGATGGAATACCGATATCAGAAAAACCGAATACCTGGCTACCCGTAACCAGATATGAAAAAAGTCTATCGTTCTTTTTGTGATTGTATTGGGGATATTTTAGCGCCAGTGTGCGAGTTGGATATCTCGTAGTCATCTGTGGCTTATGGTCTAACAAGTGGGGCCACCTGTCGTGTATGCCTGTATACACGACAGCTAGTAAAACAATTAGCAACAATAAAAGGCAAAGCAACGTAAAAAATAAAAAAGCTTATAAAAAAAGATAAAAAAGAAAACTTCTAAAACCTGCGGAGCTGGGATTCGAACCCATGACATACTGAATTACTGAATGCAAGCGCGCCTCTCTACCCACTGGGCTAGACAGCGAACAGCTTTCGTTCGTCCAAAGTCTTAAAAGACAGAAAGCGGACAACAGGCAGGCAAGAACTTTTTAGTCAGTCTGCGTTTTATATATAAGACAAGTGGGGCCACCTGTCGTGTGTGCCTGTATACACGACAGCTAGTAAAACAATTAGCAACAATTAAAGGCAAAGCAAAGTAAAAAATAAAAAAGCTTATAGAAAAAGTTAAAAAAGAAAAATTTTAAAACCTGCGGAGCTGGGATTCGAACCTGTGACCTACCGAACTACTGTATGCAAGCGCGCGGTTCTACTCACTGGGCTACACAACGAACTGATTTCATTCATCTAAAGTCGTAAAAGACAGAAAGTGGACAGGCTGCAGGCAAACGCTTTTTAGTCAGTCTGCGTTTTATATATAAGAATAGTCCAGCCGTTTCGGATAGCAATTTGCCCAGTTACTCTTAAAGGCAGAGTTCTAATGGTGCGTGCGTGCGCCGAATTGCGCCACATTGCGCTGACAGCTAAGTTGAACTAGTGCAAACATATGAAGAGAGTGCCAATGAGCGGCGCGCTGAGCGCAGAGCGCAGAAAGTTGACCAACTTTCAACTTTTGCTGCACTCTTTTGCGCTGACAGCTCATCTACAGCATAGTGTAATAAATATCAAGTGAACCAGATAGATTGTCATACCTTACAATTGTCCAAAAATATTTTGATTTTCTTTTTTCCTTCTTCGTTATATGTATTAACCCATCCGAGACATTAGTACAAAAAAGGTACTCAACGTTTTTACGTACCAAGCAATTTTTATTTTCAGTAATGAAAATATTAATAACCGCACGTGTGTTACATATTTCTTTCCTTTTCTTACTGCCTAAGATCTCCTTCTCCTCAAAATGGTTAGCGCAAACATGCGCTGAGGAAGAAAAGGTGATATTGCAGGCTCTTGACCATTTTCGTCGCAAATCTTCATCGTTAGGCATAGAAAACATCGGCATCTTTTCATCGTAAGTGCCTTTGCACAAATTAAAACAGTTGGGCATTGATATTTTTTTCTTTTTACTTTTTTCTTCAAACGCAAACTCAAACACAAACTGAAAACGTTAATATTTTTGACAACGCAACTGACAAGCAAGGGTATGAGAATAGAATGTCACTGCTATCTGGTACACTTGATATTATTACACTATGAGTTGAACTAGTGCAAACATATGAAGAGAGTGCCAATAGCGGGGTTTCGACGATCCTACATGTCGTCCAACATGGCTTGATGGCAGGAGTAACTGTACACGTGCCGCTGCGTATACACGGTCCCACATGCCGTACAACATCACTTTCTTCAAGTTGGCAAGCGAGACGCAAGCGTACAGCCAAAGCCTTTTTACCGACGGCAAATGAGACTTTTGAAAAAGAATGGGCGTTCTCAGCTCTAGTCGATTGCATTCGACTCACTTACATGCTTATTTTGTAAATCCCTACGCCTCACTTCACCCTGTGTTCACTAATTTTGTATTGTGTAAAACGCATCACCTCACTCAGTGACCGCTCGCGTTGTCTTACGTAGTTTCATATGAAAATCGGTATCGCATAAAACGCAACGCGGCGCATTCACTCACATGAACTGTCAAATCGTTCACTTGGGTTTGAGCTCGCGTTCAGTTTTTTAAACGCAAAATTTTTGGTAATTTCGAGTGAAAATTGATTTGTGGTAATCTGTAGAAGCAAATAATAAGTATTGTAATACTTTTTAAAGACAAATACTAAAGAAAAAAGTACAAAAAAAGAGAAAATACTAGCACTGCGGTTGAGGACCGAAATCACAAAAAAAAAGAAATGTATCGCGATTGAGGATTGAACCCGCAACTTCTTGCGTGCTAGTCGAACGCTCTAACCACTAGGCTATGGGAGGTATGCAATGGATGCAGCAAATTTTGTGTGTTTTGTATTTGGCTGATAAATTAAGAAAAATACAACTCTTTTTCGTAAGAACGTGACAGCTCATGTGATGCCGTAAGACGACGAACGCAATTACGCAGTGATTTATAAAATGCCGTTTTTTGATCCCGGCGTTGGCTTCGTGTTCGCGTTGCGTTCGATCACGGGGATTTATACGGTAAGGCCCTTAGTTCTTTTAAAAGCGCTAAGTACACTTTATTTTAAGCGTTTCTATTTCTATGAACTCGGCCATTAATTTTCCAAGTTTCAGGAAAATTATTTAATTTATCTCTTTTATGCATATTTTGTGCATAGCATTCATTTTCATAGTGATGCAAAATGAAATGCTATAGCATTAAAATTTTAAAGCCATTTTTATTCATTTAATTTTATACATCCTTAAGTTTTTCTAATTAACTTATATTTCAAAGTAAGAACCAACTGCAGGCTGCAGCTCAATGAAATTCTTACTGTCCGTGATCATGTTAACAGCACGGACAATTTCTCAAAGTGCCAAAATACACTAGGCTTGACCAACATGTGTTTACACAGGTTGGATGGTTTGACAAGCGAGCAGAAATATCAAAAAATTTTGAAAACCATCCCACACGTGTGACAAGCGGTTGTTTCTTGCGTATACACGATCCAACATCGTGGCATGTCCTACATGTTGGACGACATGTAGGACCGTCTATACCCCGCTAATGAGCGGCGCGCTGAGCGCACTGCGCAGAAAGTTGACCAACTTTCAACTTTTGCTGCACACATTTTGCGCTGACAGCTCATCTACAGCATAGTGTAATAAATATCAAGGGAACCAGATAGCAATGACATTCTATTGTCATACCTGAAAATTATACGAGTTTATGTTTATTCGGCAGCTTGAATGTTAGAAAGAATAGTTTTTATTCGGACTGACTTGCCAAAGAGAAATGACAATACTTAGTTGTCTATTTCTGTTCTGAAACAATTGCATTAGACAGTGTACAATAACAACAAACACTATGCGTTTGATATAGACAGCAGGTAACTGTGATGTTTGCCAGCGCAGAGTCGTCCAGTCCGATGGTGTGATGGTTAGCGCATTCGCTTACTACGTCATAGGTTCATGGTTCAACTCCTACGTTTCACAGACTTTACCATTAATGCTTCTATTTCGAGTAATTAGTCGTTTAGAAATTATTAGAATTCACATTAAAAGTCACTGATGAGGTTTTCTGGCAAAAACCGAAATAGCTATATGACCTGCCCATGTGAGCAATAATTCTAATTCTTTGTTGTTGTACACTTAAAATTGCTTTGTTTCAGAACAGAAATAGACAACTAAGTATTGTCATTTCTCTTTGGCAAGTCAGTCCGAATAAAAACTATTCTTTCTACCTGAAAATTGTCAAAAATATTAACCCGTTTTCAGTTTGAGTTTGCGTTTGAAGAAAAAAGTAAAAAGGAAAAAATAAAAATGCCCAACTGTTGTTATTTGTGCAAAGGCACTTACGATGAAGAGATGCCGATGTTTTCTGTGCCTAACGATGAAGATTTGCGACGAAAATGGTCAAGAGCCTGCAATATCACCTTTTCTTCCTCAGCGCATGTCAAAAAACTGTTTTTTACATGCCGCATGCACTTTCGGATAAAACATTTGAACAGAATTCACAAACGAAATAAACTTAATAACAAACTCAAACGTGATTAAAAAATATTAAAAATTGTTTTATAAACACTATTTGTTATAAAAAATGTAACACACGTACTGGAAAATAAAAATTGCTTGGTACGTAAAAATGTTGAGTAACTTTTTTGTACTAATGTCTCGGATGGGTTAAGACATATAACGAAGAAGGAGAAAAGAAAAGAAAAATATTTTTTTACAATTATAAGGTATGACAATCTATCTGGCACACTTTATATTATTACACTATGTATTGGACAACGCGTTGGGCCCCATAATGGTCTAATTAGTCCAGCGGTGTCGGATTCAATCGTGTCGGATAGCAATTTGCCCAGTTACTCTAACAGCTAAACGGATTGCAGCTGTCAGTCTGTTCTTTTTGCTAGTGCTGCCGTATAGTTTTGTGCACAAAAGAAACACACTATTTATTTTCTTCTGAGATGAAATTTTACATTCTTTATTAAATTTATGGCACAGAATTTTCATAATTGTTACTTCTTTATATTGTGTACTACTTTTTTTTAAACTAATTTCGTTAGTAATATTCGATTTCTTTTGTTGAACTGAAATCGAAGGTCAGTGGCAACACTTTTCTGCAACAACGTTCACAAGCAAAATATATCGTGAAAAATGAATTCAAACGACGAAATAATTGACTCAATGTGTTTAGTGTTACGTAAAATGTACGATGTGTACAAATTAAAAGCAAACGAAAGCGCAGGTGGACTGTATTTCCAATAAATATTCGCTTGTTTTAACCAGTGTTGCCGTTTAAATTCTTGCATAGGAAAAGCATTATTGCTATTTCATTTTCAAGTGAATTTTTTGGGTGGCAACATTCTTTTCACAGCTGACACGACTTTTGCAGTAGTTTTCTAATCGACGCAGAAATTTCTACTACTCAATCCGGTCAGAGTAATAGCGAACATTGTGTTCGGGTAAGATAGATTGTGTCAGCTGACACGATTTCTAACCTTACCGCTAGAGTAATTCTACCATAACTCTGCAAGAGGTTCACTATTCGATTTAGTGAGTCCAGCATACAAAATAATAACCAAAATGGCATCGAACTCTTTCAAAGTGATTGGTTTCCATTTCTTTGTGTTCGTTGGATGTGCCAAATTCCATGCAGCTGTCACTTCCCTGCCTTTTCGATTTGATTCGCGTATTATGATGTACGCCATGTCTTCGGTGATGAGCGAGCGGAATATGGTAAAGGAATCATATATGGTTCCTACTGGTCCCGGATGCCTCCTTGTGTAGTCGACCACGTTATGAGCACGAGTACGGGACGGACAGTTTATTATGTTTTCAAGGAAAGGCACAACAAAATAATCCAAAATGTAACTAAAATTCAAAGAACACGTTTGTGAAGTGTTCAAACAATAAAACAAGCCAAAAGAAAGTGCATTTATTAATGATTTCTTGAAATTTCAGTACAAGGTCCCAGCGGACCTTTTCACACGTTCCCGTACTAAACACCTTTAAATCTCAATAGAAACTAAACTATTGGTCGGATCGCCTTGAACTTTTTTTAAACGATTCTAGATAAAATTTCCTTGGAATACATGTGGGGGTCGGGTATATTTCCCATGGACCATCAAGGAGTAATTTCAGTTTGAAAATGAAAAGGGACCTTCTCACCCATCGAAGGGTTAAAGTTGTAGGAATAAAAACGCCAGCAATTGCTTTATCTACAAGCTTTTGCTATTTGGCTAAAGTTTTGCAGAATTTGCTATTGCTTAAAAGCGAATTAATAAACAAAGCAATTGCTGTGCTAGTTAAGCTTTTGCTTAAGAAATTATAAGGCTGCTATACCCCATGCTAGCTTTTGGTCAAATTAGTCTTTATTTGGCATTCAATGTATCCAGCAGTGAAAATGGCAATTTTTAGGGTTCCGTTTCCCTAAAGGGAAAAACGGAAACTCTTATAAGGTCACTTTTGTTTCCAAAAGTGTGTATATAAACAGACATTTTTTTCAATGTAGAAACCTGCAATTTGGCATGATGTTCGGTCTTCATACCGTAAACATATTTTCAGTATTAAATTTTAAGAAAAATTTTTGTTTCTAAATTTTTAAAGAGTTTGGTCGCCCAAAACAAAATATTTTTATATCGTATCGTGTGAGGTATCGTTAGAAAGGGCTATGCCGATATTTTTAATCTTCGAAGGGAAAAGATCTATGATGAGCGAAAGGATTGCAGGGATCAAGATTTTGCGTCTGAAATTAAATCATATTTTATAAACTTTATATTAACTTGCCTTCAGGTTTGTATGTATGTAGTCAAATCAATTTTTCACCCACTTCCCGACTACTTAGAGATCTGAATCTTTGCATACATGCGTAAACAGGAGCCCAATACATGAATCAATTATAAAAATATTGAAATTTCTACTTTAAACAAAGATATTAGCGAAACTAAAAGCTTGGGGCGCTCATGTGTTCAATATTTGTCAACCAGTTACCACAATATTTTATTTAAATAATTTTTTTGCAAATAGATTCTAGTAATGAAAGATATTTTGAATATGGATATTGACCGCACAAGCTTTTATTAATAGTAAGATACAGGTGACTTGGAAACAATTTATTTTCTACTTTTTAGTACATTAAATAAATTAAAGCTAATTTTTAAAAAGTTTTTTTTTATATTATTTTATTTTCTACTTTTTAGTCTTCCATAAATTCAATTTTAAAGCTCTGAAATTTTTCGCAAAAAGAATTTAAAACTTGCAGAGCAGTACACAATATTTAGGGTATTCACAGTGTTTCCTATCGTCATATGTCATATCCTCAATTTAAGAAATAATACGGCTGTGATCGACCCTAATATTCGTGGCATATTTGTGGCGCGATGAGTTGTTGTTGTTTTGCTTGCAAGGCGCGGCGAGTAAGTTCCTATCGTTTTCCATTGATGTGTGGTGTACCTATAATTACAAACTGAAGCCCAAGTGTGTAGTTGCTTGAAAAGTGCCACGCCCCCTGTCCTACGCCCATAAAATTTTACCAGTGGGACGAAGCATCCAAGAGGGGCCTGTAAACCGAATTTCAATGCTGCACGACCTTTAGTTCCAAAGCTATTCTATATAAACGATTTTGTTTGTATGGGGGGTGCCACGCCCCCTTATCCAGTGCCCGTCTTATTTTCTCAGTAGAAGGATATGGATGTGTAGTAAGTTCCTACTGAGTTTCATTGATGTGTAATGTGTAGTTCTAAAGTTATACACAAATCTGGAGTTGATAAAAAAAGTGCCACGCCCCCTGTCCTACGCCCATAAACTTTTACCAGTGGGTCGAAGCATCCAAGAGGGGCCTGTATACGGAATTTCAATGCTGCACGACCTTTAGTTCCAAAGCTATTCTGTATAAACGATTTTGTTTGTATGGGCGGTGCCACGCCCACTTGTCCACCGCCCGTCTTATTTTCCCAGTAGAAGGATATGGATGTGTAGTAAGTTCCTACTGAGTTTCATTGATGTGTAATGTGTAGTTCTAAAGTTATACACAAATCTGGAGTTGATAAAAAAGTGCCACGCCCCTTATCCTACGCCCATAAAATTTTACCAGTGGGACGACACATCCAAGAGGCGACTGTATACAAAATTTCAATGCTGCACGACCTTTAGTTCCAAAAATAATCGAGATCAAAAATTTTTTTTGTATGGGAGGTGCCACGCCCCCTTATCCAGTGCCCGTCTTATTTTCTCAGTAGAAGGATATGGATATGTAGTAAGTTCCTACCGAGTTTCATTGATGTGTGATGTGTAGTTCTAAAGTTATACACAAATCTGGAGTTGATAAAAAAGTGCCACGCCCACGCCCCTTATCCTACGCCCATAAAATAATATTGATTCATGTATTGTCAGCGTGTTTACGCATGTATGCAAAGTTTCAGATCTCTAAGTAGTCGGGAAGTGGGTGAAAAATTGATTACTAGATTTGACGACCCACATACCGCGGACAGAAAGTGAACCTAATATAAAGCTTATAAAATACAACTCTTTTTCGTAAGAACGTGACACTAGAATTTTTGTCAGCCAGGTGCATGAATTTGAGCGGTATGACCAACAAAAGCAGACTTTCATATCGTACATACGCGCTAGCGAATGAGCTGTGGCAGCAACGAGCAAAAGAAACAGCAGTCAGTTGTTGGGCGAAGAAAAATAGAAAAAACCACCTCGCCACATATAATTTCATCATTTCACTGAAACAGTTTAGGGATTTGATCAAATCACTGACTTTCTTTAGGGAAATGGCATAACCGATTTGTTATTTTAGCATCTCCCTTAGGGATTTGGTCAAATCCCTGATTTTACCATTTCACTGCGACATATACATCCGACACACTCCACTTAATTATCCTTGAGAGCAGGGCTCGCATACGTCAAGTCTATGTTGAGCCAACTCTGTCATTACTAAATGTATGCCCGGTTCCACGATTTAGAAGAACTAGATCGAGGTTGGCGAATGCTTCTAGTATCGCAGCGCCCCTGCGCGTTGTTCTATTGCTACCCCATTCTACAGCCCAGGCGTTGAAGTCGCCTGCGACTACGGTGGGTGCTTTGCCTCTAATATCGCCTGTTAAGCGGTCCAGCATTTCTTCGAATTCCACCAATGAAGCGCTTGGTGGGGCATAGCAGCTATAGAAGTGGACGCCTGTAATTTTTGCATAGGCGAAACCTTGCTTCTGCCTTGTAGCTTTGTATTCAAAGGGGAGTCTTCCGCAGGTCCAGATACCTGCTTTCCCGGTTTCATCTACGACCCATTTGCCATTGCTAGTGTGGCTTCTATAGGGTTCACTGATTAATACTACGTCCGCTTCTTCTTCGACCGCTGTTTGTGCAATTAGATCCTGTGCAGCTTCGCAATGATTTTGTATTTTATATGCTTGTGTATATATGTGTGTGTGTATGTGTGGCACATTGTGACATTGTTGTGTAAACACACAAACAGGTCATTCATAATTCAATGGTAGTAGAAAGGATTCTATGAAAAAATGCATTTAAAAAAACACAATAGGTATAAAACTGAGAATTTATTACTAACCCAGATTTTATCTAAATTTCAGCCTGCACTGATCAGCAGACGGAATTGCTCCACCTGTCGCCGCAGCAGCGGCAACAACAACAGGAGAAACAGTTGCTGCACCAGCAGCGCGATATAGACTTGGGCGGCCCCAGCACGAGCTGTTCGGCACTAGCTCTGCTAACGCATTCGCATTCAACAGATGCTGCTACGCCGGGTAAGTGGAGCAAATTTTTTGAGGTAAAACTTCTTTGCGGAGGCTAACCCAAATTTTAGTGCAACGGAAGTACTAATTTTCTTATTGAATTCTTATTGGATTCGACTAGTGAAACAGCGCCTCTGCCGGCATATTGTTGTAAATATAGTACAAGTGCCATCCTGTGCACCAACCAACCAAATAACTTATATCAACACCATCTTTTCGAAGTTTGGTTGTTATTGGAATCCGAAAATAATTTTTAATCAAGCTCGTGCTTACGCATACATGCATGCTCACACGCATTATTGTGTATCGCAGTCTCACAGATCTCAATCTCTGCATGTCGAAAAAGCTCTGTGGAATATGAATAAGTGAAATGAGCTTTCGAAAATATGTTCGAAATTTCTTTCTTATTGCATTCGACTAGATTCATCGAAAGGAGTGTGAGCGATAAGAAGTTCGAAAGCTACTTGCGAGAAGGAGTAAGCGCTATAAGTGCCGGCGGCGGCACTGCAGAATCACAGTTTTCGAATATCAAGTGAACTTCGTGAAATATCGAAATGAAAGACAATTCAACTGCAACTTGCAGTCTGCAAGATTCTGAATAGTACAAATAATTGTAGCAGTGATTTGAATTGTAAATCTCTAAATTCACTCGCGCTCTAGGCCCATTTATTTATTTATTTAATATATATTTTGATAATTTTTCTCAGTAACGTTCAGCCTGTTTATGTGTTTCAAGTTCAAATAAATGCTGCGATCAATAAAAATAGCAACAATCAATCACTTTCGAATAATTCTATTGCCAACGCCAATTACGATGTTATGCGATAGAATATGTTTCAAATCACAAGCCTGTTGTTTCTACTTTAGAATCAAATATTACAACTTCTGATGCAAATTATATTACTGAATTAAGTAAATAAAATTTCTACCATTAGAAGTGTTGAATTTATTTAAGAAACCTGAACAATATAACATATATAATAATTATCAATCAAGCAAGGCTCGAATTCAATTTAATTGTCCAAAAAAAGTTTTACTTCAGCCGTGTGGTCTAAGCGCACGTGTTTTTTTAACTTACGTTGTCCGTCTGCTCTTCTACTCTTTGCCGGGTAGATCACCAAATAAACTCTGATAATACCACTGTTTAGTGTATGTTTGTAAATACGTGTCTAAGTATGGGCGTATATCGTATATGGGCGGTAAACGGAAAGTAATAATTCTTCTAACAACTTCCATATTATGTACATATAGTTAGAATACCTTTAAGTTTCACACCAATTGGCGTGGTCTGCCCACTGTGTAAGCGGTAAATGTAATGCTCCCACATTTTCATTTCTATAAGTGAATAACCGCCTCGCCAGCTGGACAATACCGCCGATGCGTCACGGAATAGACAAACGGCTGATGATACGGCTAACAGGTATAGCGGCACGGCGTAGATGCTGTAGCCCCTCTTATTAATTTACCTACAGTAAGCAAAATTCGTATTCATACACCCTAATTTTTTAAGCAAATTCCATTTTTTCGCACTATACGAAAAAAACTTTTGATGTAAAATTGTAGAACACATTAGTTTATTATAATTTCAGTTGAAAACCAAACAAAAAATTTTACATTTTAGAGAAATCAAATTAAAAAGTGTTTTCGACATGCAAAATTCATATTCATACACCTTGTGATTTTATATTAAAAGCTTTACTATACGGATAAACTAAAAAATTAATATTTGGTAGGATAGCTCCGCTGCTTTATTACAGCTTTTAACCGCATATTCATCGATTTTACCAGATTTTTGGTCAGATTTGGAGATATCTTCTGCCACTCTAGTTATAAAACATTTTTTAACTCTGCATCATTTTATTTTACATGTTTCCGTAGTATTTTCTTGAGAAAATAACCCAAATTCCCTATAGGATTAATATCTGGACTCGGAGGTGGCGTTTTAAAAAAATATGGACAGTTATATAGGATCCACAAGCGGGTGTTGAAGGCAGTGTGCTTTATAGTTGTCTTGTTGAAACATGTAACGCGCTGTTAATCTTAAATCCTCCGCAATTTGAGCTAAATTATTCTTTAAAATATTAAAATAGATCATAGAAATCATTATTCCGGGAATATGAGCTAGCCTTCCTACCCCTGCCGCAGCAGAACAGCCCCAAATCATAACGGAGCCTTCACCGTGCTTAAATGTTGGCAAGAAATTTTTATGGAAGAGTCGTTTATTCTTTTCTTGCCATATTTTGGTGATGTCATCAGAGTTTTATATTAAATTTACATTCGTCTGAAAATAAGACACGTCTCCAGAAGCGAAAACCCATGTTTAGATACTTTTTGGCGAATTGAACTCTTCATGTGGTTTATTCTGTTAATAAAAGGTTTTCTTGCTGACACCATGCTGCGAAACTTCAGCTTTTTTTAATAATTGCGTACAGTTTGAACCGTCACTGTTACGGCATGTTGTGTAAATAAGGTTTTCGATAGTTCTGGTGCTGAAAGTGTCAGATCCTTCGGAATCTCCCTGATTAAGAAGGACTCATGCGTGCGAGTTAATTTTCTTTTATTAGCATCTCGCTGCTTCTTTTTCAGTAATCCATGCATTTTGTACATTTTCACTATATTCTGGCTATTTCCCGTAATGATTTGCATTCCTTATGCAGCCTAATTACTGGAACTTCCGTGCCTTTGGGACCCATGCTTGCCAAAATTGATTTAAAAAGAAAATTTCACGTTGTGCTTCCAATTTTAATACACGAAAACTAACGTACTACCATTAAACAGGCTTTTTTCGTGGATTTGAGCAACGGTTTTTACTCTGAGGCCACACTGAAGAAGTGTATGAATATGAATTTTGCATGTCGAAAACACTTTTTAATTTGATTTCTCTAAAATGTAAAATTTTTTGTTTGGTTTTCAACTGAAATTATAATAAACTAATGTGTTCTACAATTTTACATCAAAAGTTTTTTTCGTATAGTGCGAAAAAATGGAATTTGCTTAAAAAATTAGGGTGTATGAATACGAATTTTGCTTACTGTATTTTTTAGATCTAGTAGGCAGTTGGCCCCAGAGCAAGCGCGAGTGCGCACTCCTATTTGATGAGTGTCGAGTTGCAAAGAGCTGCAATTACAATGCCAACATCTGCTTGTGACTTGTGTCGACGCTCTTAATTAATTGTACCAAAGATTGTATATTAGAAAGATATTGCAAACAGTTCCAGACAATCTTCTTTCTCTCCTGTACTAACGGACAGCCAGACAGACAGACGGACAGCTGGAAATCAAGACAGAAAGTGATTCTAAGCATTTCTGTATACTTATGTCTATACCTAGGATGTCTCCTTTTATGCGTTACAATCTTCGCACAAAGTTATTATACCCTATTACCATAGGTGTAGGGTATAAAAAGCTAGTTGACTTATTTTGCGGCTTAAATATTAAGCATCTAAAGAACGAAATGCAATAAAGAATTGTAATATTAACAGAAGGGTTACATTAAATACAATATATTCAGACATAATCATAACTACTTAACTCGCTTAATAATAATACCCTTATTCAAGCCGGGTTTACTGGTTAAAACAGCACCGGTAATCGCCGTCCCTAAATTTAGTTTATGTAGCTTGCCTACTTCCCGAGCCTCGGCGTTTTTGGGTAGCAGCTTAATGTGCATGCCCTTGGATTGCAACTTTTTGAGTAGCTCGTCCACTTCATTTGATTTTATCGAACTGTGGGTAGGAATCGACACCATTGGTGGTGGGTTTGAGCGCTTCACCTGCAAGCCCAACGTTTGCAGTTTATTCAGAATTAAAGCTGTTTGTTGCTCCTTTGGCGCTGGAGCTACAAGCACAGCGAGGGATTGCTCTTTAAGGCCTGGTAAAGGTGGTGCTTGAGTGGCGGTTTGTATCTTTTGCTTTTGTTTCTGCGCTGCAGTATCGACAGTCCTTAATTGTGATATATTGTGGCTACAATTCGCAACAGGCCGAATAGTTGCGTTTGTGTTTCCCACCAGTTGTGTTTTTTGTGCTTTCCACTGATATATCTTCAAGGGCACTGACGCGGTTTCTTGTGGTGCACATTCAAGCTCTGATTGTGCTTCCAAACATATATTCTTTGCTGGTATAATTATGCTTTTGTGTCGTTTGGTCATGAACTGTGTTAGCTCTTGGGCAGTGGCAGATTTGTTCTTCTCGCCACCCGATTCATATAGGTTTAAAGTCGTTTCCATTTGGACCTGTGGACTTACTGGCAAACTGTCCTTAGTTTCCAGTTTATGCCGCTTCTTGACAGCATAGCTTATTTCAGAGTAGTTCGTTGCATCCTTTTGCTGAAACTGTCGTTTTCTAGAATCGTTTGTGACTGTATCCTTTGGTAGTGCGTTCATATTCCTTTCAAGCACCCTTGTACATTTTTTCGGCATTGTAGAGTTTTCACATGCTTTGAAATTCTCCTTGAATTGAACATAAGGAGTAACCGCTTCTACCAGTTCATTGTAAGCCAACACTTTATCTGGATTGGTTTCTGATGTTGATTCGATTTCCGTCACATTTGTGTACCAGCGCGGATCGAGCAATTCTTCTCTGATATTGATTAAGTCAATGTAGTCATCGTCCTTGTCCATTTTTCTGACTGGGATGACATTTTTGCAGCTAACAGACGGTTCGAGACCATGTACCTCGTTACAGCGGTATACGCGGAACTGTGAGAAGGTAATAATACAGTTAATTCTCCTATAAGCTCTTCTGATATGACAATACTTTTTGCGAACCACTAAGGACTATGTCCTTCAATTTGTTTCTTACCTCTTTCAAACCATTTGTCATATTGCCTTTCAACTTTTTGCCTGTCCCGACATCGAAAGCCAACTTCGAATTTTTCAAGAATAGTTCGTGAAAGCAGTTCTCCAAATGTTTACGGAATACTTTTGTCGTCGCAAAATCACTGTGACATTTTACGCAGAGCAAGAATGGATCCCGGTTTTCATCCAGGAGCACTTCACCAAATTTTATACATCGCACCGTTTGCAACATTTTATCGTAGTTTTTGTGCACTTCGTCACGTTTTGAATCGATAAAATAAATTTGAATTTGTTTACCAATTAAGCAGAGCTATAACGACGCGGCGCATCAAAGCAGCAACAAATCCCATTTCTGCTAGAGTTGGATAAATCGAAATTGATATTAAACAAAAATCGATTTTTACGAAACATCCAACTTTCCCTTTCTGCAATCATCTTTTAATCGATTTTCAAATATATAAGGCCCCGTCACATAGAATCCGTTGCGTCCGTGAGAGCGAAGTTTTGAACTGACGGCGAGAGGGTCGGCACAATGAATACGCTGGCAGCGCATAGAAAATCTGCTGTATTAAAACATTTATATTGTTGCGCCAGCAACAGAAACCCAAGCATTTTCCTTCAGAAGTTTGTTGCGGTACACCTGACCCGATTTGTCATAAAGGCAAATATACTGTTGCACTGCTTCTATTAACTGTTCTTCGAAACAATTGCAAATACCGAAAATTTCAATGAAATAGAAATTACAAGTCGGCAAAACAATAAAAAGAATCAGCTGATATCTGTCAAAGTTCCGCCAGACGGCAAAAGCTGAAAGTTGTTCAACTTTTTGCGTTGTTTCGACGCATCCGTTGCTTATGTGCCATACCTCATACGATTGCATACATTTAAACTTCGCTGTCATCTGAAAATTCGCTTTCACGGACGCAACGGATTCTATGTGCCGCGGCCTTAAAGAACGTGATTTATCAAGAAGGAGCAGTTCTGATTTCGTCGTTCAACAACGAAAAAACAAATGTACTAGAACAAATGTCAGATATTTTACGGTTTTCCCTTAACCGACACAATGGGAAAACGAAACTTAACCAGACATGGAGAGAATGGCTCTTATGCGGGCCTTAAACGGTCAATCGATTGAAGCCAAACGTGAGCATGTGTTAGACATAGTGGAATAATATCAAGTGAACCAGATAGCAATGACATTCTATTGTCATACCTGATAATTGTCAAAAATATTAACCCGTTTTCAGTTTGAGTTTGCGTTTGAAGAAAAAAGTAAAAAGAAAAAAAGAAAAATGCCCAACTGTTGTTATTTGTGCAAAGGCACTTACGATGAAGAGATGCCCATGTTTTCTGTGCCTAACGATGAAGATTTGCGACGAAAATGGTCAGGAGCCTGCAATATCACCTTTTCTTCCTCAGCGCATGTTTGCGCTAACCATTTTGAGGAGAAGGAGATCTTAGGCAGTAAGAAAAGGCGATTGGGACCATTTGCGGTTCCCTCAAAACAATTGTAAGTAAGTATGAACCTCAGATCGTGGTGCATCTGCGGAAGATGCTTCATGGCTGCTCTCTTTGTGGGGTTTCAATTGTTCAAGATGAATATCAACAACAGATATTGATAGTTTACACGAAGATGGGTTAGAGTATGTATCAGGATACATTATAAATAAGTTACATTTAACTGACGAAATATCAGGCGATAATACGTGGACTTGGGTTGATCAAGTGGGAGGATCTGGTTTGAAAAAGCCAAGTAGTAGCTTTTTAGAGAAAATTAAGAAATTAGAGAAAGTTTTTATGGACAAAAATGGGGACGAAATTGATAGTATTCAAAATTTATGTGATAATTTAATTTCTAAGTGTAATGATATTGCATTACCAAACAATGTCAAAAAACTGTTTTTTACATGCCGCATGCACTTTCGGATAAAACATTTGAACAGAATTCACAAACGAAATAAACTTAATAACAAACTCAAACGTGATAAAAAAATATTAAAAATTGTCTTATAAACACTATTTGTTATAAAAAATGTAACACACGTGCGGTTATTAATACTTTCATTACTGAAAATAAAAATTGTTTGGTACGTAAAAATGTTGAGTAACTTTTTTGTACTAATGTCTCGAATGAGTTAAGACATATAACGAAGAAGGAGAAAAGAAAATCAAAACATTTTTTGACAATTGTAAGGTATGACAATCTATCTGGTTCACTTGATATTATTCCACTATGGTGTTAGGGAAAATTTGTATGCATTAAGCGCTGATCAGTCACCGCGTATCTTTTGTGAGCGGAATTAATCGTAACGGCAAAATTTGGGCCGTTCAGTGAAAATCGTATCGCAGCTGTGGCTCTTTTGCACGTTTCTGTTTTGGTTATTGCTGCCGTGCTGCCATAGAGTTTCGTGCACAAAGTAAGCACGCTGTTCATTTTGCTTTTGAGGTTAAATTTTACATTCTTTATAAAATCTATGACACAGAATTATCTAAATTTTTAATATATTTATTGTGGTCTACTTTTATGAATGAATGTTAACAATAATAATCCGGTTTTTGTACTAAATTAAAATCGAAGAGCAGTGGCAGCGCTGTTTTTAGTACAAAGCAATGCCATTCTCTCATCCTCTCTGAGCATCAGAGCAGACGTAAACGTGTGAGAAAAACCAATTTGGATTAAGCGCTGATCAGTCACCGCGTATCTTTTGTGAGCGGAATTAATCGTAACGGCAAAATTTGGGCCGTTCAGTGAAAATCGTATCGCAGCTGTGGCTCTTTTGCAGGTTTCTGTTTTGGTTATTGCTGCCGTGCTGCCATATAGTTTCGTGCCCAAAGTAAGCACGCTGTTCATTTTGCTTTTGAGGTTAAATTTTACATTCTTTATAAAATTTATGACACAGAATTATCTAAATTTTTAATATATTTATTGTGGTCTACTTTTATGAATGAATGTTAACAATAATAATCCGGTTTTTGTACTAAATTAAAATCGAAGAGCAGTGGCAGCGCTGTTTTTAGTACAAAACAATGCCATTCTCTCATCATCTCTGAGCATCAGAGCAGACGTAAACGTGTGAGAAAAACCAATTTGGATTAAGCGCTGATCAGTCACCGCGTATCTTTTGTGAGCGGAATTAATCGTAACGGCAAAATTTGGGCCGTTCAGTGAAAATCGTATCGCAGCTGTGGCTCTTTTGCAGGTTTCTGTTTTGGTTATTGCTGCCGTGCTGCCATATAGTTTCGTGCACAAAGTAAGCACGCTGTTCATTTTGCTTTTGAGGTTAAATTTTACATTCTTTATAAAATTTATGACACAGAATTATCTATATTTTTAGATATATTTATTGTGGTCTACTTTTAAGAATTTATTATAGCAATAATAATCCGGTTTTAGTTCTAAATTAAAATCGAAGAGCAGTGGCAGCACTGTTTTTAGTACAAAGAAATGTCATTCTCTCATCCTCTCTGAGCATCAGAGCAGACGTAAACGTGTGAGAAAAACCAATTTGGATTTTAATTTCTGCGTTACACGCCGATTTAATACGCAATGAGCGAACGCATGTATGAGCTCGGGTAGGGTAGGTTTTGTCTGCGCTCCGATTAAATACGATACGCGGTGACTGATCAGCGCTTTATAATTTCTGCGTTACGCGCCGATTAAATACGCAATGAGCGAACGCATGTATGAGCTCGGGTAGGGTAGGTTTTGTCTGCGCTCCGATTAAATACGATACGCGGTGACTGATCAGCGCTTTAGGCTTGTGTCGTTCGCGAACTAAAGATCTAAAAGATCTGGTTCTCATATCTGAACTAGCTCTATCGGTCGTTCAGTTGGATGACCTAGATGAACTAAAGCTAAATTTACTTGAATTATAAAAGGCGCCGAGTTTTTCAAGTGACAGGTGCAAGGCACATTAACAAGGTATGTCACCAGAGAAATTGACAAGTATCTAAATGAAGAGTATCTAGATCGGAAGAAAGATCCGCTAGTGTGGTGGCATGAGAGACGTGAGGTATATCCCCGTTTGTATCACCTACATGTTAAAGAGATTTCGCGTAGTGGCTACATCAGTCCCGTGCGGGCGCATTTTTTAGGGGACAGGAATAATAAATGAACGCCGAACTCTGCTGAAGCCATCTAAAGTGTAAAATTTGATATTTTTGCGGGCCGAAGATCTTAGTTATTAGTGCCTAGCTCTCAAGTTTATTACTCAATTAATTAAGTAAATAAACTGTACATAATAATAATAATAATAATAATAATGATATTTTTGCATAGCAATATATAAAGAATTTTTTACTTATTAATATTAATTACTTTTTCTTATATGTTATTGAGAGATCTCACAATTTTTTCAAACGTGTAATTTTAAAGACAGCATTTAAATGTATGTTCAAAGCTTGAAGCTTTGTTTAAATTGGTTTTTGTATTTTAGTAGATAACAAAATATGTGAATTGAATTTAATTTAACAACAAAAGTGCAAATTAAAGTTAACTGTTCATAAATAAAATATTTTCCCTTATTTTTATTAAAATAAATGTTCTATTACTAAAAAATTTTTCAGAAATTTTTTTTTCCTAATTTTACGTAAACGTAAAACGTTGGCTGTTGACTTGAATACGTAAAACATATTGCAGCTGTCAGTCCTTTGCATATTTCACTTTTTGCTAGTGCGCTGATCATTTTGCTAGCATTACTATTCAGCTATTTTTGTTGAACTAAGATTGAAGAGCAACCACTTTTCTGCAACAAAGCTATAGCTGACAAGTTTTTCAAGCTCCGTTACGCTTGCGTAGAAATTCGTTTAAAGTAATCGCATGTATAGAGCTCGGGTATAAAAGGTTTTGTCAGCTGAAAACGGAAAAATATGTTACGGCTACATTCACTGAGCCTTAAATTGTGACTAGTAGACCCCGCTTAACTGACCAGACAAAATCGAACGATCTTGGTAGTGCATTTAAAATTTTTTCTAGTACAAATAGAATAATTTTAATGAACTAGTGAACTAGAAAATAACTAGTTCTAAAAGGCAACCTAAAGGCCTCGTCACATAGAATCCGTTGCGTCCGTGAGAGCGGAGTTTTCAACTGACTGCGACGGACTGCCGGAAAGGGTCGGCACAATGAATACGCTGGCAGCGCATAGGAAATCAGCTGCTTCGTCTTCTATATTAAAACATTTTTATTGTTGCGCCAGCAGCAGAAACCCCAACATTTTCCTTCAGAAGCTTCTTGCGGTACACCTGAGCCCATTTGTCATAAAGGCAAATGTACTGTTGTACTGTTTCTATTAATTGTTCTTCGAAACAATTGCGAATACAGAAAATTTCAATGAAATTGAAAAAATTCCACAGAAAATTTCAAGTCGGCAAAACAATAAAAACAATCAGCTGATATCTGTCAACGTTCTGCCGGACGGCAAAAGTTGAAAGTTGTTCAACTTTTTCCGTTGCGGCATCGCATCCGTTGCTTATGTGCCATGCTTCATATGATTTCATACATTTCAACTTTGCTGTCAGTTAAAAAATCGCTCCCACGGACGCAACGGATTCTATGTGACGAGGCCTTAATCCCAACTGAACTAATCGCTCAAGTGAACTAAACGGCACAACTCTAGTATGCATGGTCACACAGACACGACGGGGAAATGACTGACGAAAAATCAAAGTGGTTTAGATATTTTTCGATGCACGGCAAGCCGCTGTACCCGTGTCAAGGCAAATTGACATTTGGTTTTGTTTGTCGCGCTGTAAACATCGTACGCATGTCGGCAAACAAAACAAGCGACGCGGAAAAACTATTTTTGTCGCAAAATTTATGCGATAACTAACTTCTTTTTCTTAAGCACTGTTTAATCCGAGTGCTCTTCTCTTTATTTTTTCACTTTTTAACACACTTTGCCAGTGCAAAATATGCGATACAATCGTCCGTGTCACTCATAGTATGTCTGCACACCACAAAAAGTCGGAAATTATGAAGATTTGATGGCAATGTTTGTTTTGTGTAAGGGCTAAGCATCAGTTTACACGGACACATGTTTGACTCAAACCATTTGACCGTGTCGGGGCCGGTCGGACCATGCTTGAGTCAAGCATGTGTACGTGTAAACATCGAAATGAGCATGTGTCGGGGCCGGTCAAATGGTTTGAGTCAAACGTGAGCATGTGTTAGGGCCAGTTTCACAGTGGATGTTTAAATCTAATTTGCGAATTGAGTTTAAATCTAGTTTAACTTTTCTTGAGTTTCACAGTGCATTTATTTAAATACGGAATAATGAATGGCAACTTCGAATATTTGACAATTGAAGGTTGACACAACTTGCCAAAAACATATGTTCAATTGTTCAATTATGGAGGCAGCGCGAGCTAAAAATTTTTCGTCGGCCGAAAGAAGTGAATTATTGGATATTGTGCAAAGAATCCACAGTTTATATTATTTACAATACTACGGGATCATTTATATGTGCTATACCATGCAGTTTTATGTTTAATTTGATCTCTTATAAATTGCAATATTGTCGACGCAGCTTGCTTGCACATCCGAAATCAGCTGTTTATTTGTTTTCGATTGCAACTCTGTGCCGTACTTAAATATCCACAGTCGGCTATTTAAATCGTATTTAACTTCCAACTGTGAAACTGAAATTCCCTATTTAAACTGCAATCAGAGTTTAAATATCCCCTGTGAAACTGGCCCTTAGAGAATATTTGTATGTATGGTATGCTTGACCAAATATCAAAGTGGTTTAGATATTTTAATTTTGTAATAAAAATTTTTATTGATTTTTCATAAACCAGATGATATGATTTTCATATGAAACTACGTAAGACAACTCGAGCAGTCACTGAGTGAGGTGATGCGTTTTACACAATACCAAATTAGTGAACGCAAGGTGACGTGAGGCGTTGGGATTTACAAAATAAGCACCTTAGAGTTGCTGGGAAGTTATTCGCTACTCAAATGCAAAAATGTTTTGAATATGTAGTTTTTTACAATTTCCATTTTGTGAAAGCAATGTTGAACATCAAGTGCGTTCCCAAACTAAAAAGTGTTGCCAACCTGATTTATGCAATGCATCACAGTAGCACTCAGAAAATAAATCAGTAGAGCATTGGGGGCGCAGCACTGCTTTGCATAAGTACGTTTATGCGGCCCCGAGACGGTCAAATGGTTTGAGTCAAATGTGAGCATGTGTTGGAGAATATTTGTATGTATGGTAACACAGACAATGTTTGACCAAATATCAAAGTGGTTTAGATATTTGTTATGCACTGCAGGGGCCAAAGCAAAATTGCCATTTCGTTTTGTTCGTCGTGATGTTAACATCGTGCGCATGTCGGCAAACCAAACAAGCGACGCGGAAAAACAATTTTTGTCGCGAAATTTATGCGATAACTGACTTCTTTTTCTTAAGCACTGTTTAATCCGAGTGCTCTTCTCTTTATTTTTTCACTTTTTAACACACTTTGCCAGTGAAAAATATGCGATACAATCGTCCGTGTCATTCATAGTATGTCTGCACACCACAGAGTCGGAAATTATGAAGAGTTGATGGCAATGTTTGTTTTGTGTAAGGGATAAACATCAGTTTACACGGACACATGTTTGACTCAAACCATTTGACCGTCTCGGGGCCGCATTAGGCAAAAACATAAAACATTTATGTTTTTGGTTTAGGAATACAGCCAAAGTGTGCAGCTGTGAAATAAGAAGCACTTGAAGAAATTTTTGCTCATATTAAGTTTGATATTTAAATTCTTCCAACTTCGGAAAATGAAGAGCATATCTCTTCAGAAGAGAAGTGGGAAATTGATTTTTTTTACTGGGAAAATGATTTGGATCATTTATTGGGAGATTTATATGACTTTTGAGTTATTAAGTTGGCTTGTTTTACATTACATATAACTGAGCAGAATATGAAATCAAAGAGTATGTTAATATAATAGAGTGCGCATCACTCAAATTTTCGGCAAATCGAAGTGAGGGCCATTTTTCATATTTCAGTCGCGGCAAAGCGGGACACAAAAACTACTCAACCGCTCACAGCATTTTGTTGACCGTCGTTGATTTGGCGTTTTGTGCGTGCTCAAAGCATGTGTATGTGTGTATGTATTAGAGGTCTGCATGAATGCATTTGGTTTGCCTGTGCACTACGGTTACCCATTTCATTGCACTCGGCGCACGAGTGAAACATTTGAATGGGTGAAACACTCACAAAACCTCTCAATACCAAAACAAATACCCACTCGTGCCATTATTTTCAAAGAGAGTAAGAGCAGCATTTGTTATCTTGCTCTATTTGCTACAGTCAAAACAAACAAAACGAATATAACAAAGCAACGCTATTGTATAGTGAGTGAAGTGGGTAAAGTGGGTGCAGTGAATGGTAAGCTGGAGAATTTTGGCGAAGCCGCTGCTGCGCGCCGGTTAGTAATGCATCGTCCGAAAGTCTTTTCTTCGGCAAATAATGTTTAAAATGACCACAATATGCGTAGAAATTATAATTAATACACTAAAACGTCTTTCCATCAGAAATTCTTTAACAATAAGCTCAGCCTCTTAATTGTGTATAGCCCCTTAAATACTCGGTGCACCCACTGCATTGCACTCTGTTTACCAAAACATTTGAATAGTGGGTGCACTGCTTGTGAGTAATGTGCTTGCGCTTACAATTTACTCAATTGTTTTGCTATCTCATTCACTCTTAAGGCATATGTGCTTATTCAACACGTGTTTGGAAATAAGTGCACATGCGAGCGAAAGATTCAAACCCGAATGAATGTCTTGGTCGCTCTTTCAAATGCATTCATGCAGACCTCTAGTATGTATGTACCTACACTGGGCAAAAAAAGTATTCGACATGTAATGAATTTTTCGAATATTCTGTAAAATATCCAAAACTACATGCAAGCACAAATCAATGTTTGATGATTTGTGATAAAGAGTAGTTCAGCTTTTATTGACAAAGTTTTTGGAATTACAAAAACCAAGGAAAAAAAAGTTAAGGGCACTTACGCGAATATAGGCAAATAAGGTTGCAAAAAAAGTATTCGACAACATAAAATTATAGTAAAACAATTTAATTTAAAAAATGTTTAATGTGTCATTGATCTTCCTCTCCGATGAATAACTTTCCGTAAGCGCCTTGGCATAGATTTATCAAAATTTTTCGTTGTTCCTGGGTCGATTTTCAACCCCTCTTCCTTTAGGACCTCTTATATCAATTTTTTATTAGTAAAATGGAGCTCTCTTAAATTTGTTCTCCAAAAGCCCCATAAAACCTCTATCGAGTTAAGATCTGGACTTTGGGGATGTGTTTTTATTACATTTGGGCAACTATAAAGCATACATAGTCTATTGTTGAGTGCCGAATGTTAAGGATCGTTATCCTGGCAAAACTGAAACTTGTGTTCGACTAATTTGACTGCAGTGGAAAGCAAATTTTCCTTCAAAATTTTGATGAAGTATAGGTGGTCCATAGTCCCATTAGTTAGAACTATATTTCCAACTCCTGAGGCACCCATACACCCCCATACCATGAAACCACCACCCTCATGCTTTACAGTGGAAACCATATTTCGTTATTCTAGCTCAGCATTTTGCTTCCTGTACACAATTACCTACTCTGCCATCACGCCCAAAGAGATTATATTTAGTCTCATCAGCAAAAATAACGTTGAACCAAAACCTTTTTTGGCTTACTAACATACTTTCGAGCAAAATGTGGCCTTTGCATTAGATTTTTTTTTATATGTATGGTTTCTTATGAACTGTCCTAGCTGGAATCCGTTAAAAGTAGGAAATTTCTAATGGTTTTGGGTGCAACTTCTATGCTTAAACACTCTTTAGTAGTTTTTACTAGTTTAGGAGCAATGGTTTTGGGTTCCTTTTTAACGTCCCGTACCAGCCATCGCTCTGCAGCCTTCCAAAATTTTGTTGGTTGACCAGATCTAGGGCTGTTTTCGACTGAATTTGATTCTTTAAACTATTTTATTACATAGTGAACAGAGGTTATCGGCCGATTTACTTTTGTCGATATATAATTTTCAGACAGACCGTGTTTAAAATGATCAATTATTAAATTTTTTAATTCCATTGACAACTCGTCCCGTTTGCGACCCATTTTACGCTCAACCAATATTAAACTGCGATATATGCATTAACAACCACTCCTAGCTTCAAATACGCAGCCACAACTAACGATACTTTTGACTTTATCACCCGGAAATTTTAAAAACTTATCAATGTCGAATACTTTTTTTGCAACCTTATTTGCCTATATTCGCGTAAGTGCCCTTAACTTTTTTTCCTTGGTTTTTGTAATTCCAAAAATGTTGTCAATAAAAGCTGGAACTACTCTTTATCACAAATCATCAAACATTGATTTGTGCTTGCATGTAGTTTTGGATATTTTACAGAATATTCGAAAAATTCAATGCATGTCGAATACTTTTTTTGCCCGGTGTATTTTGTTTGTGAACTCTGTTGCAGAAAAGTGTTGCCAGTGACCTTCGATTTTAGTTCAACAAAAGAAGTGATTGTTTTTGCCGAAATTAGTTAAAAAAAGTAGTACACAATATAGAGATATAACAATTATGATAATTATGTGCCATAAATTTAATAAAGAATGTAAAATTTCATCTCAGAAGAAAATAAACAGCGTTCTTCTTTTGTGCACAAAACTATACGGCAGCACTAGCAAAAAGAATAGACTGACAGCTGCAATCCGTTTAGCTTTTAGAGTAACTGGGCAAATTGCTATCCGACACGATTGAATCCGACACCGCTGGACTAATTAGTCCATTACTCTTCGTTGTTTCTTTTGGTTGAATTCTAACCTCAAAAAGGGTATTTCTGGTACGGAACCCTTAGGGCTCGAGCCCGACTCGCACTTGACTGCTTTTTTTTGTTTCTATGAGCGACTTTTTCCCATGGCGTTAAGACGCCTGCTCTCATTAGTACCTGCGGGGTTAAATTATAGAAACGTATAGGAACAACATGCAAAATTAAGTACTATTTAAATTTGAAAATTACCGCAGTACCATATCACATAATTTCAGTACCTTTTAGTGAATACCAATAAAATATTGTGTACTGCTCTGCATGTTTTAAATTCTTTTTGCGAAAAATTTTAGAGCTCTAACATTTAATTTATGGGAGACTAAAAAGTAGAAAATAATATTATATAAAAAATAAACTTTAATAAAATAAATTGTTTCGAAGTCACCAGTATCTTACTATCAATAAAATTATTTTCTACTTTTTAGTACATTAAATGAATTAAAGCTTATTTTTAAAGTTCTTTTTTATATAATATTATTTGCATATACAGTCAAACTTCCATAACGCGAACTTCTATCGGAGAACTGCCAATCCTTCGCGAGAGATGGCGCTGCGCAAAGACATTTTAACGAACAACTTTTGAGGTGGGTGGACTTTTAAGCCCATTGTGGGCGTGTCCTTCAACTAATAGGCTAATCTCGGAACTTAAACAAAATTTAGTATTTGACCGATTGAAGCACAACTAATATTGAGTAGTGTAATTTTTGGTACTAATATGTCGTTATCCTTTTTCCAATGAAGCGGTTCAGTGGTCGTGGGATGAAGAGGTAGTGAGGACATGCATATGTAACTTTATACGAACAACACTAGAATGATAGAAAATGTTGAAATTTTAATCCGGTTGTAAAAAAATTTTAAAAAGTAAAATAGTATCAAATTTGATATTTGGTTATTTATTGATGATTTTAAAAAATTAAATTTATCTTTTAGGGTACATTGAAATTAAATACAATTTTAAAATAGAGATACATATATATATGTTTAAGTGTTTTGTAATATTTTTTATAAATTTAGATATTTTTAAAATACTGCTTTATAAAATTGTTATTTACTAACTCACTAATTACTAATGAGTAAAGAAGCATCAGTTGGGTTAGCCCGACAGAATAGTACCCTACACCTAGTAAGGCGTAGGACGATCGGTCCACTGAAAGAAATAAAAAAATGTTGCCGCCTATATAGGGGCGGACCACGCCTATTTTTTCGTATGCCATAGAAGACCTACCCTCTATCTTGAATACCAAGTATTATTCTTTTCAATGAGTAATTAGATAAAATATATACATTTTACCGAAAAAATCCTAGGTAGTGGAACTTACAGGCCCATTGTGGGCGTGCTCTTCAACCGATTTGCATAATCTCGGAACTTAAACTAAGTTAAGGTTCACTGTCACTGTGTACCAAATTTGGTTCAAATCGAACAACCGCTTCTTTCTCTCCTGTGGCCACGGACACCAAGACAGACAGACAGACAGACAGACAGACAGACAGACAGACAGACGGACAACCGGAAATCAAGACAGAAAGTGTTTCTTATCATTTCTATATACTTATGTCTATACCTAGAACGGCTCCTTTAATGCGTTACAATTTTCAAACCAAAGGTTTAGGGTATAATAAAACTTATATGATCATATTTCCTTTTTGTTAACACGTACCACCTCGCGCAATTATTCAACATCAATTGTAATTTTTTCTCAGATTTTGTATCCAAGTCCCCGAACACTAACTCAAAATATGACATAATTGATATAGTTAGGGTTTTTACCAGCTTCATTTTGGTATCTCGGGGATTAAGGATAGTTGTGTTCCATTAGCTTCTAAATGCGTCATACATTTTATTCACTGAGTAAGCAATATGATCATCACAACTTAATCCGGGACTTCAATTTGTAACCAAGTCTTGTTACGCAACTGTGCAGTAATAAAAAGTAAGGTTTAACAAAACCAACATGTTCTATATGACTAGTAAAGTATACGAAAACATTTGTTCATTTGTTTTTGTTCGGAAACTAAAATTAGAAAAAAAAATCAATGTTTAATTTTGAATTAGTTTTTTCCAAACGGAAAACTCAAAACCTGGCACAGATTTGTTTTTGCGAGGACGGTGAAAAAATTTACTCTTATGCCGGTATCACACTGCTTCCGATTCTTGTCGGCGACACGCTTCCGACTCTTGCTAACTGTCGTCGGCAGTGTGATAGTGCTACCGACTGTAGTCGCCGACGTTTGTCGACGACAGTCGGAAGCAATGAGTCGTCGACAAAAATCGGAAGCAGTGTGGTACAGGCATTAGCAAGAGTCGGAAGCGTGTCGCCGACAAGAATCGGAAGCAGTGTGATACCGGCATTACGCTTTCCGTCTGAGAATGAACAAACAAAAATCTTAATAGTAAGTGGTTTTTTGAACCAGTTGCTTTCGTTACCAGGCTACCAGGCAAATATATTTAGAACCGCAGGATGTTGCGGAGAGAAGAAATTTAAATGAAGAAATAATTACAAAATTTTGATATTTTGCAAGAGTATCGCCTAAACCTTAATATGTACATACTTCTTTTATAATGTGCTTATGCCGATACGATGGATATAAGAAATATCCAAACTGAAATCACATTGTTGGGGTACGCATGCAAATGCACGGCCAATGAGAACTCGACGCTTTTGTCGGAATTCAAATGTATGCCTGTTGTTTTAATGCGATCAGAGATGTATGTTAAATTGGTATAGGGAAAGTTTAGTGTAAAGCCATATATCTGCAAAATCGAAAAAATTTTATAAAAAAAGATGAAATGGATCTCAAAAAGTGTCACCTTATAATTTTTATACTCATCGACCAATTGCTCCGCATATTTGATTTCCTCGTGGAAGTTTCCATTGAAGGTGGTCGTATGTTCCAAGTCCTGCAAAATGCGCTGCAAGTGTGGTTGGAAACCTCTGCAACGGGTGAAAGAAGTTGTACAAATCAGGTTATGTGGTATTCTTATAGCTGACTATCAATAAATTTAAATTCTCCACCTATTCCATAGAGTCTTGCGCGTGGTGCGCCAAGTGCTGATCTTCTTCATAATTTTGCGTTCGATATTTTTCCGCAGTTCAACAGTGCTGCTTGGAACACGGTAGATGTAGTTCTGCTTTTGCACTCCGCCTACAGGTGCCGGATTACGTTTGCCGAATGCCGGCAGCCAGCAGGAGGAATCTTTAAAATTGAAATTTGTCATTGACACACGCGTTTCTCTTTGTATGTTGCAATAAAGCTGGAAGGAAGAGAATTTCAGTTGCTTGAGTTGCAGCATACGCAGGCAAATGCATGAGCCCTACATTATCCGGCGATAAAACACAGTTGACCTTTATCAAAGGACAGAATACATCTTTAATGGAGTAACGCTTGCCAAAGCAGGGATCCAGTAACACCAGATCGCCCGTCTCACTTTGGTAAAGCACAAATGTACTTTCCCCATGCGGACTGGCAATGCCCAGCACCAGCCAACACTGCAAGCCGATCGCCAACAGATAATTGCACAGCAACACGCCAAGATCTTTTGCGGAAGCCCAAGTTGTATCCAACAGCATCTTATTGTCCAGCCAAACGCCTCCGAAACCCAGACAAGCGTCATAGTTTCGCAGCAGACTTAGCAGCGACACAAATCGGAAGGCGCTGTCTAACAGATTCTCACTGGCCTCACTGGGCAATGGCACCGGTTCCAACAGACGCGTCAAGCTCACTCGCTTGCCGCCGACGGTGCACACCAGAGGTTCCACGAAACGTTTCGGTTGTAGTTCCGTGGCCTGCAATTTGAATTGCTGCAAATTTTGGCGAACCTCCTTCAATTCCGTGCACTCTAAACAGGCAGTGTTCACACTTGCCAATTCAACCGTGGGCTCAATACATAGATAATACCACAAATTTACAGCTTCTTTCATTTCAAGATACTCTTCCACGGGGATATTCGTATCGGTCTGGCTGCTTATATTGCTCAGCGAAGGATGTTTATATCCAAGCAACACATTGGGTGTACACAGCTCCAAGACGCCATCAAACTGTGAAATATACATATATGTAGATTTGAAAATGTACAGGACAGAAAATAAAGAAAGCTTCTCACAAAAAAGCTCAATGAAGCTTCCCGTTTGGACACGGCTATTGAATAAATGTGTAGGTCCCGTTAACTTGTGTTCAAATATAAGGAGCACTCACAAGTTAATTCGAGAAAGCTAGGCCTAAGCCTCGTTTCCGGGCTGTTTCGCCTATTATAATATATTATATACATATACTAGCTGTCCCGGCAAACGTTGTTCTGCCTAATATAATTATTTTATTCCAAGATTTGTTTTGAAATGTATCTCAATTATGGTAGAAATTTTGTAAATAATATGTCAACTTTAGTATTATATGGTTTAAACCTGGCACCTCACGAACATATGTTGTGAGTATAAGGTCGATCACTTGTGGTTCAGCCGTGATGCTGGAACATACATATGCACAAACGTTTTTATATATTAAGATGAAAATGAAAATTATGTACGGGAAGAATACGTTTTCGTGAATATTTCTACTTCGACAACAGCTATCGGGTTCAAATTTTGTCAACGACTTTCTGTCAACTTTAGTATTATATGGTGTGAATCTGAGCCAAACCGGTCCATAAATAAGAATTTTCGAAAAAACGCCACCGTGGCAACACTAAGGATGGTCTAACATGAAAACAAACCATTCAGAGCACCTCACGAACATATCGAGCCCTTCCCGCGTTTTTATCGTATGAGCCAAAAACCAAATTTTACAGGAGGCGTTTTTTTTTAGTTTTCTCTGCATTGCCGTAACATATTTGCATGAAATTGGGTATATGCACTTTATTTAGGGTAGCACACTTGGGAAAGGTAATTTTAGCGACTTCAGCAAAGCGTATTGGCGTTTTTTTGACATACGATAATTTGCGCGGGCACTGTTTCAAGCGTTTTAAGTATTGAAATGGCTCATACGATAAAATCGTTTCTAAGTAAAATAAAGATTTTTCGCGTTGGAATAGTGAATTTTCATTTGTTATTAAATACAAAATATTCTTACTTTCAAGTAAAATGAAATTAAATTAAAATTCAATAAATGTAAATAATTAAAAGAAATTAAATTAAATTTCATGAAAGAAATAAAAAGCTCAGATAAAAGTGTGTTATTGCGGAGGCGCCTGAAAATTCTGCCAGAAGGTTAAGCGTCGAACCGAAGGATTAAAGACTTCCTGTCGAGACGAAAACGGCTGAAAACGGTAACCGAGCATACTAATGTTATGAAGGAAACACTTCTCCAGTGGAGGTCTGCATGAATGCATTTGGTTTGCCTGTGCACTACGGTTACCCATTTCATTGCACTCGGCGCACGAGTGAAACATTTGAATGGGTGAAACACTCACAAAACCTCTCAATACCAAAACAAATACCCACTCGTGCCATTATTTTCAAAGAGAGTAAGAGCAGCATTTGTTATCTTGCTCTATTTGCTACAATCGAAACAAACAAAACGAATGTAACAAAGTATCGGTATAGTATAGTGAGTGAAGTGGGTGCAGTGAATGGTAAGCTGGAGAATTTTGGCGAAGCAGCTGCTGCGCGCCGGTTAGTAATGCATCGTCCGAAAGTCTTTTCTTCGGCAAATAATTCTACGCTCATAAAATGTATTGATTCATGTATTGTGCTCGTGTTTAGGCATGTATGCAAAGTTTCAGATCTCTAAGTAGTCGGGAAGTGGGTGAAAAATTGATTACTAGATTTGACGACATACATACCTGATGTGAACCTAATATAAAGCTTATAAAAACTAAAATGCCGAGAATCAGTGAAAAAGTAAAGATTAATCTTGGAGCTGTTTGGAAAAAATTACTGTAACCCTTTTTCGTTTATTTTGATTGTTCAATACTAAACTTTTATCATAATGTTAGAGATCATAGCTAAGCAGAGTTGCATTCGTTGCCGTCTAAGTTTACAAACATCGTTTGCACAGCGAAATCATCGGGCAAATTTATCACATTTGTGCAAATAAGCTTTCATACAAAATTTGACAGTTCGTTTATCAGGTGATAAATTTGTCACGTTATCAGGCATTTGCGCGTTTAAATGAATACCCCTACTCTTATTGAACTATATTTAAAAAATCTAAGAGGTGTTTTGCATCCAGGAAATGGGATGGACAGGGAAGGGATATTAAAAAGAAGCAACCTGCGACATCTACAAAAGCTGGCATGCGGAGCGGCGCGTGTTCAAATGAGAATTCGCGGTCAGTTGGAGGATACGCAACCATGTCTCTCGGTTCACTCCTGTGAACGAACGACTGGCTACAATTCGCATCAGGGGGAAATTTTTCAACAACAACCTGATTTACGCACACGCCGCGACAGAAAAGAAAGAAAAAGCGACCAATGATATGTTCTATGCGTGACTCAAGGATGCTATGCGAGACCCTGTCAAAAGCTTTAGAGAAGTCAGTATAGACTGTTTTCCAGCTCCTTGCGCAGTAGCGCGCTTGGTTTTCAACGTTCACTGTTGCGGAACCAATGGTACGACGAGTCCTGTCACCGACCACCGCAATGAAGAATGGCGCCTACAGAAGAACCCTGCTGTATGCAGGGCAACGCGAGCAGAGACAGGAATGACGGACGAAAATTCTCCCAAAAGGTTAAACGTCTAGCCGAAGGTTTTAAGACCGGGACAGATTCTAGTCGAGTTGAAAGCGGCGATCTGGTAACGGATGTTCTTCTCCAGTTTACTAGAAGACGATGACACCAATTCCGAGTCAAGGTCGCAATCCTGCGACTCAAGAATAAGAAAGCGGCGTGTGCTGACGGCCTGCCTGCAAAGTTTTTCAAGACTAGCGGCGACGAGCTGGTAGGGTAGATGCGCCAGCTTCTCTGCAGAATATGGCTACATGAAAACATGCCCTACGATTGGAAACTTCGTGTGCTCTCTCCTGTGGTAAAGAAAAGCGACCCGACGACCTGCGCAAGCTACCGGGGTATTAGCCCTATTGCATTCGCATATAAGGTTCTATCTTGCGTACTGTGTGAAAGATTTAAGCCAGTTGCTCAGTGCGACTTTAGACCCTGCAAGTCCACCATCGACCAGATCTACACACTACACCAAATCTTAGAGAAGACCCACGAATATAAAATCGTCGATTATAAGGCTGCCTTCGATAGCCCGATACGGTATGCCTATACCACGCAATATCTGTGCTCGGTATCCCTGCTAAGCTGGTGAGCCCCTACAGGATGACGTTGAGCCAAAAACATAAAAGCCCGTTTAGCCCTTTTATGTTTTTGGTTGACCAACACATGTCAAGATAGGAAAGGAACTCTCCAATCCCTTCGATACCGCTAGATGCTTAAGACAAGGCGACCCCTATCTTGCGTCCTCTTCAACTTCCTAATGGAGAGCGTATTGCGGAAAGCCGATGTGCACCGCGATGGAACTATTTTCTACAAAAGTGTCCAGCTCCTGGCGTATGCCGATGGTTTTGATATCTTCGGTCGCACCAAGCGAGATGTTACCGCTGCTTTCTCCGCTATCGAAGAAGAAAAGAATCAGCCAAAATAGGGCAAGACAAAGTACATATCGTTGGCTAAATGTAGAAAGGCCCTAACTAAAATTTTTTACGAAACACGTTTTTTTACAGTTTCTGGTAGCGTATATTAAAATAACCTCCTCACAAAAAATTAGTCTTAAAGCCAAAAATGACGATTTTATAGCAAATATAAAAAAGCCCTATGTACATGCTATGAAATGTTGTGTTGTTTTTTGCTTCTCCTGTAAAATTTCCGAAATGTTAGTTAGGGCCTTTGTACATTTTGCCAGCTATATACATATGTTTTCTACAAGCAGGGACACCCGACCCCGTGACCCTCATTTGGCTACTGGAAACTATACCTTCGATTCTTACCTCATATCTTGCCACTGCCGTCACCACCGAAAATGATGTCAGCTTGGAGCTAAAATAGCTTTCTTTCTCACAAATTAACGGGACCTACAGCTAGCCGTGTTCGAATGGATTGAGAAGCTTTTAATGGCAAAGCATACTCTTGGAGAATTGCCAATTCATCAAGAGAAGTGACGCCGCGCAAAGAAACAATTTGAAAACCAATTTTCTTTTATTATGTAAGAGACCGGTCTTGAACTCAGGCCTCCCGTATCAGCAACCTAGGACTTGCCCACTTAGCCACCGCGGCGCGCTGATTCCTTAATTTTAATACAAAATAACATTCGTTTAAATTGACCAAATAGAGCCACTTTAAATAAAAAAATTTGGCTAATTTCGGAACTTAAACTAATTTCAGGTACAGTGTCACTAAATCAGTTCGGGCAACTAGTTCCTTCTCTTCTGCGGTCTCACACAGACGAACTGTCTTTTCAGACAGACGGACTACCACAGATTAATATAGAAAGTGCACCTGATCATTTCTATGTACTTATGTCTATACTTTGGACGGCTCTTTTAATGTGTTAAAATTTTCGCACAAAGTTAATCAGGCATGTGATGGAAATCGAAATCGTACGAAAAGG
Organism: Neria commutata; assembly: GCA_963457695.1. Lineage (NCBI taxonomy): Eukaryota > Metazoa > Arthropoda > Insecta > Diptera > Micropezidae > Neria > Neria commutata. Next base: position 26,015,025 of record OY735247.1, read on the forward strand.
CGAGTGAAATTGATTTGCCTTGTGATATGTTTCATTTTCAAAATCGAGCAAGTCGTTCGGTGCGATTTCAAATCAAAATGAAATCGTAAAAACCGAATTTCATCACAGGGCATTGTATTGTTTCGAATTGCTCATGTTGAATATACACAAATCCCGAAATTTGAAATGAAATCGTTCGATTTCCTTCACACGTAAAACGAATTCGTACGATTTGAAATTTCATTTCTTTTTGAATTCGTACGAAATTTCTTTTTCGTTTTGAATTCGTACGATTTTCATCACATGCCTGAATATATCTTTTTACCAAGCAAGCTCGTACTCGTACCTTCTGTGTAGCTAAAATGCTGCTCATGGGTATTCGATATTCTCCCAACCAATTCGTTTGTACCCTCTGATACATATCCATGCTACGTATTGAATTTTCCTCGTTGGGATGATTTTCTATTATTTCATCAAAGAGTGATATCTTTAAATAACCTCGCAGATCGTTCAGGTCTCCACTATAAATAAACAAAAAGCGTCATGAACATGAAATTTATAATCAGCTGAATTAACAGTTTGAACAAGGACAACTAACGTGATACTTCTTTTGGGAGTAAAAATATAATGCACCCATGTACTCCGAAATATGTACAATCAGAGACAGTTTATTAGAGAGATGGCGCAGTCTCTTGTTCTTGTTCATTTTGGTTAAATTCCAAGAGACCTTTGGTGAGGACGAAAGATACAAAACGCAAACTACAAAACCTGCAATCCACAAAATCCAACCAAGCGACCGTCGGATTCGACAGTATCGCTGCTGATGTCGAGCAGAACAGACCGAAGTGCGGATGTTCTGCTTGTTCCCATTTATGTTCCACCACGTTGAAAAACTGGTTTTGGGAAATTGCATTGGTGTATGTGCGCTTCGAAAGAATCCGTGAATGAGCATTTCTTGATGCCTTGCCGTTTTGTCGAATTTTCGTCTTGCCGACGGAAGTGCATTTTTCAAAAATCTTCCTTTATTTACCAATTTTTCATTTATTTTATTTGCATTGATATATTTGATAAAACACTTTTCCAGATTTTGCAGATAGTTTTCGTCAAATATTTTTTCAGATCACATTTTTTTAAAGATCACATTAAATATACACTAATTAATCACATTAATCCAATATATATCCCTTTCAACCCTTATTTCTGTCCTTCTGTCCTTAAGCAGCACGCCCGACGGCAGCATTATGCCTGAAACACAACACCGACCACGTTCGCAGAACTATGCGATTTTATGGCCTGCCGCAGTAAACAAACTGCAATCAACGGTCGTCGGCAGTTCAATTTCTATACAATTTAACGCCTCTGTAAACAAAATTCGGCAAACGGCCTGCTGAGCCTAAATGATAGCAATATGCATATCATCACTACTGATGTGAGAAATTTCTGTTCACTTGCTCTTTGAATTCCCTTTTGTACTGCGTCAAATCTTTTCATTCATAAAAACTAAAACTTTTTCATTCCTTGATATTAAATCGGCGTATAATTATCAAATCATAGCCCGCTCATACGGCCGTTGACTTATTTTAAATTCAATAAAAGTACAATAAACACAAAAAACTTAAAAAACTAAATTTCCGAGTTGAAAAAAAGTTCTCCTGTATGCCTGCCGGCAGCATTCTTTCAAAGGTTAGCAGGCATACTCTCTTCCATACCCGCTTGTATCTTTTATCTGTAGGCATGTCCTAGGACGGCATGTCGGCCAAATGACGGCCGTAGCAGCAATCCTGATTCGGCAGGTCTGTTATGCAAAAAATAATAATGCCTCGCCTGAGATTTGAACTCGGGTCTTCCGTTTCAGCAGCCAAGCGTTTGTCCACTTGACCAACGTGTCGCGTTTCCTATGGTCGCTTAAAATTAACCAGAACGAGGAAGTCTCTCAAATTTCTAAAAATAGAAAACTTATAAGCAGCTGTAATGAAATTCAATGAAATCATTACTGCGGCTTTAGGGAAAATGCAACCCTAAATTGGACGCAGCGTGAAATTACAACCAGTTCTATCGTCGGCCGTTCTGTTCCATTCCTGACGTTCTCATAAGCCTACTCGTTTCAAAATGCGGAATATCGCAGCGGTCTGTATTCTGTTTCAGGCATAAATCCATCTCTTTTGTGTTGTTCCAAATTTTTCTGAAACGAGCAATGTACGATAACTGCCTTTTCTACCTTGGAATTCCTTGTACAATCGATTGCTTGATTTCATACAAATTGAAGCGTATTTTTCTAGAACTTTAGCTTCCAAGTCGATTGAAAAAATTGTGAAAGCATTTTTCCAAACTAACACATACATACATACGGCGCCGCGGTGGCTCAGTGGGCTAAGTGTTTGGTCGCTGATGCGGAGGATCCTGGGTTCAACTCCCGGTCCGGTAACATCTAATAAAAAAGAAAATTTGTTTTCAAATTGTTTCTTTGCGCGGCGCCACTTCTCGCGGTGAATTGGCAATTCTCCGAGAATAATCTTTGCCATGAAAAGCTTCTCAAACCCGTTCGGTTTCGGTAAAGTAGGTCCCGTTAATTTGTGAAAAATATAACAAGCACACACAAGTTAATGCGAGAAAAGCTAGGCCTAAGCCTCCTTCGCGGGCGGTTGTGCCAGTTATTTATTTTTTTTTATTTTAACACATACATACGCACAACATAACGATGGTGATGCTTCTGTGTCAGTCACTTAATTCTTAATGAGCATTTATTTTTGTCAACATTTTTGATTAGCACTACTAATGTGTTTAGTAATCGAATTATCACTCCCACGCGTGGAATAAAAGCCGATGTAACTTGTGTGATCAAGTGTTAAAAAACCTAACTTTTATTAGTCCGCAGAAAATTATTATAAAAAAGAAATTACTTCTTCGGAACTCATTCTACGTGATTTTCGAAACCTAATTGAAAACATGAATGAATTTCACAAAAATTAGGAAATAATACCAGCTTTTTCAAAAACTTTATCTGGTACAAAATACACTGATCCTTCTTTTGTTTTTCCCAACCCTCCCGAAAATTTTTTTCATACTTTTGTGTCTACCTTACTCATCAGCAAATGTTAAGGGAATCTGCAAAAGTTAATTTGAACAAAACTAAATATAGAAATCGTCTAAACAGTGAAGCTCTACACGGAATTTTATTAGCTGAAGATTTTTTTAAATTTAATAATTTTTGAACAATATTAAAAAATTTAACTCTAATATATATCAGTAAAAATGTAAAACCATCAATGGAAGAATATTGATAAAAAAATATTTCGAATATACATTTGTACATAGTATTAGTAACTTTTACATACACAAATATGTAATGACTCTGGAAACAACTTACAATATTGTATAATTAGTTAAAAATGTGAAACTAACCGGGGTGTCAGTTCCACGAGTCGGGGTGCCGATGAGTTCTGGAATGCCCGAGTGGGCGAAGCAGCTGAAAGCTTTTAGGGGGATACACGGGGAAAAATCAAAACACAAAGTTGTTAATGAATTTCTTGTGAATAATACCTATTAGGGCGGGTTTCAACTGAAGGTTAGCACAACTTGCTAAAAACATGAGCCGTTTATTTTGAAAGTGGGGTAAGTCCACTTTCTGTTATTGCGAGATATTTCATTGTTTACATTTCACTCTCAGTGCCACTACTATGAAGAGCTAAAACTTCCATCTCCCAAATTCAAATATCTCAATTTTTTTGTTACTATAAATTGTTTACCCATAGAAAGATGATTATTAGTTTTATCTAAAAATGCCATTATCCACATTTTTGTAAAAAATTGGCTTACCCCACTTTCAAAATAAACGGCTCATATGTTCAATTGCTCAATTGTGGAGGCAGCAAAATTTTCGTTCACTAAAATAAGTGAATTGTTGGATATTGTGCAAAGTATTTACAGTTTATATTATTTATGTACTACTGTGTTATTTATATGTGCTATACCATGCAGTTTAATGCATAATTTTAATCTTATAAATTCCAATACTGGCCATGCAGCTTGCTTGCACATCCGAAATCAGCTGTTTATAAATTCAACTCTGTGCCGTATTTAAATATCCACAATCGGCCATTTAAATTGTATTTAACTTCCAACTGTGAAACTGAAATTCCCTATTTAAACTGCAATCAGAGTTTAAATATCCACTGTGAAACTGGCCCTAATACAATGTTTGTATCTTGCTCTGAACTTTTAAATAATTTTCCTTAATCAGAAATAAAATATACTAGTATATTTTTACTTTTCATTCAAATGACGATTTAGGGCACAAAATGACGATTTTCTTAAATATTTTGACGATTTGGGATATTTTTTTCTGGCAACACTGTCCGACGGTCGCTTGGTTGGATTTTGTGGATTGCAGGTTTTGTAGTTTGCGTTTTGTATCTTTCGTTCTCACCAAAGGTCTCTTGGAATTTAACCAAAATGAACAAGAACAAGAGACTGCGCCATCTCTCTAATAAACTGTCTCTGGTACAGTCAAATGTACTTCTTTGTACTACTTTGTACATTTTTTCCAAGGTAAGACAAATTTACTATCGGGTTGAATAAGGAGAGAGATAAGAAAAGTGATCTGTAAGGGCTTCTTTTGAAGTCCTTGTTGTAGAGTTCCTATAAATGTATGATTTTTAAAGTTTAATTGATTTCGTTAAGTTTTATGAATTTTAAACAAATTTGGTCTCTCTGAAGATTTATGCGCGAGAGTTAACGAGGATTTATATATAGTGGCGAACTGGCCAAATGCTAACATGCTGAAACTGAAGCCTCTAAAATCATACGTATTACCTATCGCAAAAACTCCTTATCGGGATCTCGACGTTCCCCCAATTTTCCTCAATGACGCTGAGCTAAAATTTGTGAGCAATACCACTAATCTCGGCTACCAAATAAACTCGTCCTTGTCCTGCAAGGATCATGTAAACTCATGCGTTAGTAAAACATACTATGTTCTCAGAAATCTTCGGATGACTGCAGCCTTCGTACCGGTAGAGACCAGAAAGAACTGTTTTACAACTGGTTCTGCCAATCCTTTCTTATGCGGAAGTCGTCTATAGCAAGCTTGACTCGAGTTCTACGCACAAACTGCAAGTTGCGTTCAATTATTGTACCCGCTATGTTTACGGTCTTCGGAGGTACGATCATATAACACCTTTTAATAAGCAGTTATTAGGTCGTAACTTGTTCCGCCACCTTGAAGCCAGAAATTGCATTTTCCTGCATAAGATCACCCACTCGCGTAATCGCGTTGCCCAAGATATCTTTTTGAAAAAATAAAGTTCTGTAGGTCAAACAGAAGCATGACCCTGGCTATTCCGTAGCATAACTTCCAAAACTCTAGCTGGTTGTTTTTTGTCAGTGCCATACGACTATGGAATTCACTTCCAACTAGTCTTAAATTAATTTCAAACGCTGAGCACTTTAGGCGTCTTATCTTTACCTACTTCTCATAACTCTATTCTTTGATCTCTATCTTCTCTTATCTCTTATCCTCTCTTATAATTTAAGTAAAATTGGTTGATTATTTATAGTATTTATAAAAAAATATAATAAAAAAAATATTAATTTAAGTAAGATTAGTTGATTTATTGATTATTGATTAGTTGATTGTCTATTGTATTTATGCGACATGCAAAAGGCGAATGTCTTAAATGTTAACACATTAGAATAAATAAATTGAATTGAATTAAATCTGAGCAGTTATTTGAATTTTTGGATTGAATTGCCAATATTTTTTTTAAAGACTTGTACTGTTTAAAAATTCTGATTTTTGCCCGAATAATTAGGTATAACAAAAATGGTAAATTACCTCAACTGCAGCACTAATTGCTCGTTCCATGTGGGATTGGATCCTTCGGCAGACGTGCTGCGGCACATCTTATCCCCATAGCTCAATGTTATGAACGGTCTCACATTGGAGTATTTCAGATCTAGCAATAGAGAGACATATATAAATATCAGCGAGCGCCACCGACCTCGGCCATTCCACCACTCACTTGAAGCTATGAGTGTGCTGGAACCTTCGGCGTTATCCCGTTGTTTACAATTGGGCACATCTAGTTTAGAGGCAGTCCTTACCGGAATGCCCGTGGCTCGCACCACATTTAGCATAACCTTCAATTGTTGCACACTGTCCAGAGATATCGGTTGCGCTTTGGTATTAGAAGTGAGTATCGGTGCAGCATTTCTATTGGGATTTAACGGTCTTGTGGGATGAAAGAGCAGCCCTAAAGTTTGAAAAAAAGAACTGAAAAATTTGTAAGCAATCGGTTAGCAGTTAAGGAGTGAGGCTGAAAGATAAAGCAGCTTATTATAAGAAGCACACCCCCAACTGGCTGGCTCATCGCCCAGTAGTCGACGCTCGGAATTCTGCATGACCTTGTTCAGACGTGTGCACTGACTGCGTATAGCCTCGTACAGACTCTTGAGATACTTCTTGCTCTGGTGTTTATGCCAGTCGATGGGGTCCATCCAATTGCCCGCCTCTATAACAGCATCTTCTCGCGCTTCCCAGTCATACTCTAGTTCGTTTTCCAGCGGGGGTATCGAGCGTAAATCTCGAGTGCGCGCATCGTTCTTGAGATAACGTGAATGAAGCAGTTGGAACCGCCTATTTTCGTCGAGCTCTCCTCTCGTACAAAACTGCAAGAGATTCTCTTCAAAAGTGCAAGTTTGTAGCATATTTTTGCTCAACGGCGCTGCTTCAACGTCTTCAACTTCACTGGTTATCGCCTCCTCATACTCCCCCGCCTCATAGGGACGCCATTTCAAAAGCTTCGTTGCATTTGCAGCGCAAGATTCCTTCTTTGGCGGCAATAAGACGCTCAACATGTCCACGCGCTCTTCGTCACATTGTATCCCTAAGCTGAGGCATCCTGAAATTGGTGGTTGCTTTTCGGAAGAAAATTTCAAAATGTGTGTTTTGTATTCGCCACTTGCTACCGGTAACGGAAGCGCGCCAAGGGACATGCTTGCAATTTTCTTAGGAGCAGCCAATCTTGACTTTTCAAAAAGCTGGAATTTTAACCAAAAATTAATAATCTGTTAGAGCGCTGTATGACTTCAAATTATGTTTCATTAGGAATCGGAAAACGCGGATCAATAAGCCCTACCTACACTCATGGAATATACCAATTTTTTTTTGGTACATACATCATCTTTCATCTGATTTTTCGAATCCCGAGAATTTCCTATATTCCGTTTTCCCTGTATATTCTACCCTTTATGGAATGAACGAAACCTTCTTCATATGTCATCTCTTTCTGTTTTTGTTTTCGAATTCCGAAAAATACGATATTTTTCTAGACATGAAATGAAGCAATTTTCCTTGGTACAAATACCTTTTTTGTTTTTCTTCGAATCTTGAGATATCCAGACATTTTCCCATTCATGGAATATTCCGAAAAACTCCAAGGAGTAATTTTCATCGTAACCACTTCTTTTTTATTTTTAGGGTTCCGTTCCCCTAAAGGGAAAAACGGGAACACTATAAGGTCACATTGTTTTAGGAGATGTGTATATAAACAGACTTTTTTCAACGCAGAAACCTGAAATTTGGCATGATGTTAGATCTTCATATCGTAAGCATACATATTTTCATTGTAAAAAGTTAAGAAATATTTTTAGAAATAATTTTTTTTAATATTTAAAGGGGGTTGGGTCGGCCAAAAAAAAATTAATAATTAAAATAATTTTTTAGGTAAACGGGTTATAAAGATATAGCTCAGAATGTGAGAAAAACTGATCTGTTACCCCATGGTCCCATTGACACACTCCATTTCTCAACCTAATATTTTTATAAACTCAAGCTTACTAGGCAATTGATCACGCATTACTGTAAAGGTCCAGCTATTTCTATTTTTTTAAATGTTTTTTTTATTTAGATGAGCAGAAACAAATTTTTCTTTATATATTGTAGGGTGTTGTTCGATTTTTTTATAATTTTAGGAGAATTGATTTCGAATATATATGTACATAGCTCTAAATATCGTAAAAAAGTAATCACACTGGCTCCCTGGCTTACTAGGTTTCTCAAGCTAAAATTTTGATCAAATCAGGGGTGGTAGCTTTTTAGCCATAGATTACTGGAAATCTGCAGGTTTTTTCGAAAAATTTGTTTTTTATATGTTGTTTATTTTTAAGATAAAAACTCTCAGTAAGTAATTTTAGCTAGCTACAAGATATTCTAAATAGGACTATGTATATACAGACAGACTATGTACAACAGAAGTTATCGGTATATTAAATTTACCGCCCGCATGGTGGGCGGACCGCGCCCATTTTTTGAGAGTTTAAGTCTATTCATACCAGAAATAAAGTCACTAAACATGGATGCTCTGGTGTGTATATTATGAAAGTTATGAGGATTTTCCGTTCACCGCCTATAAAGTGGGCGGACCCATTTTTTCATATGACGTAGAGGGCCTACACCTCACCTTAAATACCAAATAAAGTTCTTTTAAATAAGTAATTAAACAAATTTAAGGTATTTTGCTGAGGTAGGGAGGTATATTTACAGAGGTAGTGGAACTTACAGACCCATTGTGGACGTGTCCTTCGGCCGATTTCACTTATCTTTTTATACTTAGTTAAGGTTCACTGTGACTTGTATACCCTTTTACCAAAATGTCGAAAAATTATCCCTCCCCCAACCGCTCAGCATTCCTAGGTTTCTTGTTTGGACAGAGAACGTATATATCCTCCCTCGCAGCCCAGCGGCGCTTAAAATTACTATAGTCCTCACTCCACTTTGCGCCCTCCTCCCCTCTCCTTCTCCATTATCACACTAACCAGTATCCTTTCAAAATTAACTAGTGTTTTGTTTACATATTCAGAAATTCTTTCCATAGACAGATTCAAAAATGCATGGCATCAAAATCGAAACAAAAATGTTGGTTACACTCCACTACACCATTTCTGTAAACCGTAGTCGCAACATCAGTCATATACGTTCTCTGCTTTTTTTTGTATGGTTGCTGCCTTGAAAAAAACTTACAGCTATGCGTACCTTGCTTCATGGACAGACGGAGAACTGCTGCTGTTCACAGAAAAAAAATCAAAGCCAAGCAAAGGACATACGGACAAGGAGGAATTAAATTCGAACGCTTAAGATGGTAGTTTTGGTACAGAACCTACGTATGTGCGCCTTGAAACAAAACCTACCGCGATTCTCATATCCTTGGGCAAAGTTCGTTTTACAAAGATGCCCATCGCTTCATTTATCGCCAACCTCAGATCTGGTTCCAAGCGGTATGTGCGCGTGGCACCCACGAAATGCCTATCGAAATAGATTTTCATGAAGAAACTTTTCGATCTACGTGGCTTTTGTCCAGCTGGCAGAGCCACATTTAATGCCTCAACACTAGTGCGTTTCCGCCAGACTCCCACAGTCGGCTCATCGGGCGCATATAAACATGTGGCCAATTGGTCTTTTAACTCGACGGATAGTTTCACTATATCAGGTTTCTTCGGTATAGGAATTGCCTTTACAGCCGTGGCAGTTCGATCACGCTGCTTCCACAAGCGCTTGGCCCTATAATACAACTGCAGCTCCTCCCGATACCACTCGTTCAGATCCGTTTCGAAGCGCTGCATCCATTTTTGACGCTCCTCCACGGCATTCTCGGGCTCGTTCACTATGAGGCGCAAGTGGAATCGTGTGCACTGAAACTGCTGAGCTTTGCGCAAGTTCTTCAACTGCACCCACTTCTCGAGAATATCCTGCAGCAGATGCTTATGGATGGCCTCCTCCTGATAGAGCCGATTGCGCAGTGTACGTACACCCAGCAAGTGGTGCTCTAAATCATGTGCACACGGCGAGTCCATTTTTTGCGCGTCGTCCTCATTGGCGGCACGTCGCAGAAGCTCGCAAACGACTTTGCGCTGTGTTTGCAGCTGCGCCTCCAGTTTCTCGCACAGCTTGGCGGTCAAGCGCGCCCTATACTGATCGTAGGTCTCATCCAACGCGTTGGCCAGACGATGCTCCTCCAGCAGGTGCGGGTGCTGAAGGAAGCGCAAATCCTTGATGTAGAGCTTTATGAATTTTCGTGTTGGTATTTCTAAAGCCTGCGACGAGGGTTCACAGAAGACCGAATGGAACTTATAGGCACAATAGCTGCGGTATCGTTGGGAACCTGTGTGGAATTCGGCTTGTGCTGCCACGGAGCTCGCCAATGCAGCAAGTAGCTCAGGCACGATTATCTTGTCTGCTGCCCTTGATTCTTCCTGGTAGCGATTTAGCATTCTGATGGTGTTGGGTCGCTGCTGTTGCCCTGCGGCAGCTGCTTGCTCAGCCTGCAACTGCGCGTCTATTGTCGCTGATGGTTTATATAAGCAATCGCTATCGAAGGAATGGCGCGCATGCACACCTACTTGCGTGGGCGCCTCCACGTCAATTTGTATGTATGTGGAAGCTGTTGTTTGCTGGCCATGCGTGGACGACGCCATTGTGCTGGGCGTGGCACTCTCTTCAGGTTGCGCTTGCCTTTTCTGCTCTTCATCGTCGAACTCTTTTTCAACTTCAACTTCTGCTTCGCCGTCTTCTTCTTCTTCACTTGTGAATTCCGCAATTCTTCTGGCCAGAGAGGTTGCCTGCGTTGTAGCCCGCATTTCTGGCGTACGGACGAACGCTTTCTCCCCATAAAAGAACTCCACACTTAGAGACTCCTGGTCGACCGCTATGTCACTGTTTTTGGCGTCAATGGACAGCGTGGCGTGTTCCAGCAAGATTTGCACTTCTCGCTCATTTTTCTGATACTCCCGGCTCACCCGAGACTTGCGTTTGCGTTGTTTGGTTTTGTTGGTGTAGGTTTTAGCTTTATCGCTACGCTGCTTTCTTCGCCGAGTCGTGCAGCTGCCAAAATCGCTCATATTAATTGTTTTTATTTATTTGTTTTTTTCTATATGCCAGGAACAAGAATACTCTTCAATTTTTTTTGTCGCCGATTTGTTTGCGTTAGTGTCGTCATGGTAACTTGACGCTCTGCTTGCGCCGTTTTTATATTTGTTGCGAGGAAGCAGGTGAGGTTAGGCTGGGAATTGAAGACAAAACAAGCCTCCGGGAAGGAGTTTATGCCCGAACACCTTAGAGTCGATACTATCACCATATAGGAAGCTCCTCCGGTCGATAGCTTAATTTGTTTCAACTTGTTGTCGGACCATTGAAGCATTATCTATGTATCTTTTATATGCTTAGTACGTTCTATTTATATTTGAGTTGACTAATTTTGATTTTATAGAGATGATTTCACCTTTCAAGTCGCTACAAAGGTAGTTTGCTAAAATAAAATTTTTGCAAAAGAAAACTAGCAATTATCTCGAGAATTGCATCAAAACTAAAAAAATATGTCACATAATATATTCCGATATAATATATTTAGTAGCAAATGTATGTATGTACTTACTTTTTCGCATATACATATGTATAAATTTTTTTCCAATGAAATTGATAAAACTTGTTAATTTTTCGTCCTGCTTTTGGCATTGAACTGCGCAAATATATTTAGCATATATGTCAGAAAATCGGGTTACAAGTTCTACAGGAATACTGTAATTACTACAAACACATACCAAACTCGTTGCATTTAATCTTTTGATTGTTGGTACTGCAAAGGACATTTTGAAAATTCGTCTCTACTGGGATGTGATATTTTGTGTTGTCCTATACAAAAAAGAGAAATTGTTGGAAAATTGCATTCGCAGTAGGGACCGAGCAATTATCCACTGAGCTCAGGCGGAATAAATATTGAGTTTTTGATTAAGTCTTTGTTAAATTTGATCTTAAACTTAACACTTTTGTGTTATACTTCTTTTCTTTTCGCAGCTGCTGTCGTTGCTGAACAATGCTATTGTATTTAACGAACTTTAATTATAATAATACAAAGAAAATTCGTTAGTATGATAATTTAAAATGCAGGCTTAATTTGTTGTTCTTTTTCTTTTAGTTGGTTGATGAATGCGAATTATCACCACGTCTTTTTCTACACAGAAGGGCAGTATAAACGTGGTAAATTTTGAAGTCCTGCAACGTATGATGACTACTCAAGCACGGTGACTTCTTCTTTGACTAAAAATTCAACAATTTCCTCATCAACTTCTTCAGTATTCAAGCTATCGGTATCAATTACTGCAAAAGAATGGCAAATAGATATTAGATATTTTCAAAAATCCAATCATACGATAATTGCTGTAACTTACGATTTCTAAGCTGCATGCGCCTGCTCTTCTGCTCATTCCATTCGGCAATGCGTTTGTCGCGATATTCTGCAAACTGTTCGCGCAGTTGTGAGCGCTTCTCGAGCAGCTCCTTTGAAGCACGAGTTAAACGCAAGCGATCCTTCTGCTCGAAAGCGGGATAGTATTTCTTCAAATTTTTCTTGATCTCCTTCTGCTGCGGCTCGGACAGCAGAGTGGGAGGACGCGGGCGCCACAGATACTGCACGAAACTCTTAAGTAAGGTGCGTTTGATGATGCGTCCCTGGAAGGTGTACATGTTGAAACCTGTGTCTTCCTTGACTTTCCACGAGGAAACGCCGGTCACGACGTAACGGCCAGTGGGATCCCATTCCACTTCCGAAGCGCGGAAATGATCAGGCGAAGCCGTGATTATGAAATCGTTGTTGGTGTCTACGAACTCAAAAGTGCCCATTGTGAGATTGGCCATGACCATAAATTGACCGCGCGGCGACCAGAAGAGATGCGTGCACGACTTCTTTTCCAACTTCTTCACTAACGACGGCTTTACACCCTTGTTTACTTCATAGAAACTCACATTGGAATTGTTGGGTTCGCCATGTATAATAGAGAACTTGTTTCCCACTGGCTCCCAAGCAAAGGCCAATATAAGCTCGCGTATCTCAACAGAATCCACTGGAATTTCCTTTTCGCGCATGTGAAATATTTCGAAATTGTAGAACATGCCAAGAAACTTTACGTCCAAGTCTTTCTTATCCTTCTTCAACTTGGAGTATCGATCGACCTTGACACATAGGTAGTCACCTGACTTTTGCCAGTGCAACTTGCAGTCAGCAACATGGAAAAGGTTCTTATTGCGCGTTTCACGTTTCTTCGGTATCTCCATGAGCGTAACACGTGCCGGTATCTGATTTTGCTCCTCCACCCAATAAGCAATTACATTGTCTGTGGGCGACCAAGAGAAACCACGAATTCCGGGTATCTTAATTGATTTAAGATCCAGTAGGTAGAACGAGGGCGTTTCGTGGATGTGTATGGAGTTGTCGCCCAAACGTGCGACATATTTATCGTCATGTGACCAACGGAACATCGACAACACTGACATGCCGTCAGCGACAAATGAGCGCTTCTCTGTACCAGTACGTATATCCCATATTATGACCTTTTGACCAGTAGGCGTAGGTCCATAGGTTACAAGGTAATTCTCACACGGAGAAAATTCTACAAATTGTGTAGAAGGATGCGGGAACTTTTGAATTTTTTGGAAGCTACTGCCGCCCCAGATGGCCACGCCAGGCTTGTGGAAGGTCACCACATAAGTGCCGAGTGGCGACCACTTAACAAATGTATCGGTGAAACGTTCGCGTGTCTCCAACTCAGTCGGCTCCGGCAGGGAGTTTTGCCAAAAGGCGACCTGCACACAATTCTGTGCCGTTTCGGCTGCAACACAGTACTGATCATACGCATCGCCATCCATCATGAAGTTGTATAAATCATTTTGCACCTTGAAAGGTTGCGGTGTTGGTGGTTCCCATTTTTCCGGTATATTTTCGTATCTAAAAAAGTTTCGAGCTTCGATTCTAGTAATTTTGCGTAAATTTTTCAGACTTACTTTTGAAAATCGGTGAACAAATTAACAGCAAAGGTATGATTTCTATCTAAGCGATGATTGTTTAACGTTTTTACCGCTTCCTCTGCCATCGTAGCATCCTTGTATTCCATGAAGGCGTAGCCTTTGGTCTTGCCCTCTTCGTCCACTGGGTACACCACATTCACAATATCACCGCAGTGGGAGAACAGTTTCTGGATAACAGACTTCAATTTATCCAAACGCGATGGCTCCACCTTAGGTATGTTATCTACAACAACAACACTCTCTACTCCGTCTGTCTCGCAAGGACGCTGAGCCAACATATCTTCGAGCAACTCTGTTGGAAATAGATAATATTTTACACAAGCATGTATATAATTGAGACGTGTAAACGCAGTTCCTATGCTCCATTCAATTGCCATCAGCAGATAGTTTGAGGTTATGTTAGAATTTGCGACGGCTTAAATTCGCGTGTTACCGATGTTGCGCTGGCAAACGGCATCTCACTTACCGTCGTCGGAAATTTCGTCCACATATCCGTCGGGATCTTCAAAGTTAGGCTCCTCATTATAATCACCATCTTCACCGTCACCAGAGTATTCCTCACTTTTCTTTTTAGCCATTTTTAACAATTTTCAGATCGAAATTTCACTTTTCTGGAGCTAGGCTACTCATCAATGAACGAATACACCAATCGAAAAGGCTTATTGTCGGATTTTCACGTTGCTGTGTTGGCAGCAGTGTAACTGTTTAGGGCGCGTTTGCAGTTCACAAACAAGGTTGCATCAAGTAGTGCCTTTCGTGTTTAGTCAGAGAACGCACTAGATAAAGAAAGCTCAGTCTGAATAACCTCTTGAGAAAGGGTTGAGAGGGATATATATATTGCTTAACTTACAAGTATTGCTTAACTTAAATGACTTCTTTAAGAACCCTTCTCATGCATATATATAAGTCCTGAAGAATGATTGATAAAAATAAATGAGGAATATTGAAAAAAATGTTTGATGAACACTTTTTTAATATTCTTATTATATAAAAGCAAATAGGTGAAGCTCTTTAGCCTTCTCACTCGATAACCGCTAGGCCGATTTTCTTTTTTTTGGTTTGTTCGATTTGCTGTATTTTAGGTTTAGGCAGAAAGAAAATTCCGGAAAATCTGACAGAAAAGTCAGGAAATCTGCAAAACCGATTTATTCGCATTTTACGATAGGTGGCTGTATTGGAGCGATGAAAATTGTGTGCCAACGTTGCAACGCTCTGAAATTCAAAGGCGAAACTCACGTCCTGTTCGAGTGGCAAAATGAAAATGGTCCCCTTAGGGCCAGTTTCACAGTGGATGTTTAAATCTAATTTGCGAATTGAGTTTAAATATAGTTTAACTTTTCTTCAGTTTCACAGTGCATTTATTTAAATACGGAATAATGAATGGCAACTTCGAATATTTGAAAATTGAAGGTTGACACAACTTGCCAAAAACATATGTTCAATTGTTCAATTATGGAGGCAGCGCGAGCTAAAAATTTTTCGTCGGCCGAAAGAAGTGAATTATTGGATATTGTGCAAAGAATCCACAGTTTATATTATTTATAATACTACGGGATCATTTATATGTGCTATACCATGCAGTTTTATGTTTAATTTGATCTCTTATAAATTGCAATATTGTCGACGCAGCTTGCTTGCACATCCGAAATCAGCTGTTTATTTGTTTTCGATTGCAACTCTGTGCCGTACTTAAATATCCACAGTCGGCTATTTAAATCGTATTTAACTTCCAACTGTGAAACTGAAATTCCCTATTTAAACTGCAATCAGAGTTTAAATATCCACTGTGAAACTGGCCCTTAGAAGTACCTCCGGGGCCAGTGAAACCGTTGTTTGAATCGGATGATTTTTTCAAGAACATTCGACAGTACAACAACTGCTTCCGTATGACTTCGTTCGGAATCAAAATCATTCAAGAAACTGGTTTCATGTCGACTTGCAAGGTAAAGGAAAAACACATTAGCCCAATTCACAATCTTGTGCATTTGAAATTGCAAATGTGCTCAATAGCGGGGTTTAGACGGTCCTACATGTCGTCCAACATGTAGGACAAGCCGCGATGTTGGATCGTGTATACGCAAGAAACAACCGCTTGTCACACGTGTGGGATGGTTTTCAAAATTTTTTGATATTTCTGCTCGCTTGTCAAACCAGCCAACCTGTGTAAACACATGTTGGTCAAGCCTAGTGTATTTTGGCACTTTGAGAAATTGTCCGTGCTGTTAACATGATCACGGACAGTAACAATTTGATTGAGCTGCAGCCTGCAGTTGGTTCTTACTTTGAAATATACGTTAATTGGAAAAACTTAATTAATTGTATAAAATTAAATGAATAAAAATGGCTTTAAAATTTTAATGCTATAGCATTTCATTTTGCATCACTATGAAAATGAATGCTATGCATAAAAGAGATAAATTAAATAATTTTCCTGAAACTTGGAAAATTAATGGCGGAGTTCATAAAAATAGAAACGCACAAAATAAAGTGTACGTAGCGCTTTTAAAAAAACTAATTGAGTCGAATGCTATCGACGAGAGCTGAGAACGCCCATTCTTTTTCAAGTCTCATTTGCGTCGGTAAAAAGGCTTTGGCTGTATGCGTGCGTCTCGCTTGCCAACTTGAAGAAAGTGATGTTGTACGACATGTGGGACCGTGTACGCGCAGCGGCACGTGTACAGTTATTCCTGCCGTCAAGCCATGTTGGAGGACATGTAGGATCGTCTACACCCCGCTTATCGCAGTTCTCAAGAAATCTGCTACGAAATTTACTACTTTTTTTCAATGGAAATGTGCATAGGGTAACTCAGTTTTTGGCAAGGAATAATGTTTGAAACATTCAGGCATGTGATGAAAATCGTACGAATTCAAAATGAAAACGAAATTTCAAATCGTTCGAATTCAAAACGAAAATGAAATTTCAAATCGTATGAATTCGTTTTAAGTTTGATGGAAATCGAACGATTTCATTTCAAATTTCGGGATTTGTGTATATTCAACATGAGCAATTCGAAACAATACAATGCCCTGTGATGAAATTCGGTTTTTACGATTTCATTTCGATTTGAAATCGCACCGAATGATTTGCTCGATTTTAAAAATGAAACATATCACGAGGCAAATTGATTTCACTCGCCTTTTCGTACGATTTCGATTTCTATCACATGCCTGATTATTACTTTAACAAGCAGTCGTCGACTAACTCTCACAGCAAGTGGTTCGGTTCTTCGTTTCTGAGTTCTTCTTTTCTTGTTATTCTTTGACTACCGTTAACAGTTTCTCTCTAGCCCCACGTGCTTTTGCCAACCGCCAATACTCCGGTTTTCGTGCGTTTTCTGTAAAGATGCCCCCTGGGGCTACCCAATTTGGGGACAATCGGTTTGCTTCATTAGCACCGAGTCCCAAAGCTAAAAAAAAAACGATACCAAAAAACATTTACCGAGTTTCCAGAACTACCCAGTTCCAACAGTGTACTCCCTAACCCTAAATTTGTGGTGGTCGCCTCCACAAACGAACAAAAACCACTCTCACATTTCTCGTGCTTCGCTGTACATAAATCTCTCCAAGTAATTAGCAAGGAAATCGAAAGCATTTCAGAGCTACGGGATGGTAATCTTTTACTTCTGGTAAAAGACAAATCAAGTGCCGAAAAGTTCATTGCAGCAAAGCAACTACACGGTTTGTGCGAAATCAAATGCAAACTGCATGAAAACCTTAACTTCATCAAAGGTACAGTTTTCGCACCGTACCTGAATAGCATCCCTAACGATGAAATAATCAAGGAACTTAGTTCACAAGGAGTAGTAGGAATCCACAAATTTGAAAAATTTATTGATAACAAGAAACAACCGAGTGGTGTGGTCTTACTTACCTTCGACCTATACCGCCTGCCCGACTCCATCAACATTTCCTGGCATAAAGTGCACGTTAGGGAATATCTCCCGAACCCAATGCGATGCAGAGTATGTCAACTTCTTGGACACACAGCAAAACATTGTAATAATAGCCCTACATGTGTAAACTGCAACCTTCCCCCTCACTCACCCATAGAATGTACACGCACACAGTGCGCAAATTGCACAGAAAACCACCCAGCTAATTCTAATAAATGCACTAAGTTCTTACAACAAAAAGAGATTCTAAAAATAAAAACGCAAAAAAAATGTTCACTGAGACAAGCGAGAGAAACATATAAAGCTCAATTCCCGGATCCGTCCATTACCACCTACTCAGGTGTCATTTCACAAAACAACAACACTAATTCACAAACTCAAACAATTTCCACAAAACACTCAACCGCAATACCACAAGCAAACCCATCCACAACCACAAGCACTTCAATATCTTCTTCCCAACCGATCAACACCCCCAACCTCAGCACAAAAAATGCTGCTACACCCAATAACAATTTCTCCACCGTAAACAGCCACAATTCACCATCCAATAATGAAACGATACCTCTCAATCCTACCAACACAAAAACAATCCAACCATCTGCATCAAAAAACAAAAATAAAAACATTCAATCCGATACTCCTGTCTGCACCTCTCCTATAACTGAATTAACCAAAAATCTAATGCACAAAAACCAATATTTCGCTTCACCCATAAACCCAGACCACGACAGCTTTGATTCTGAATAAATACCCCCCGTTACGTTAATTACCTTTTTATGCTTTTCAAAGTTCTGCAATGGAACATAAAAGGTTTTTATAATAACTTTAACGAATTACAACTTATCATAAAAGACCACTCTCCCTCCCTTATATCCCTACAAGAAACCCATTTACCCGCCAACACAAATGCAAAAGTCCCAAAACAATATACTAGCTATTTCCACAACCTACCCCAAAACACCTCACACAAACAGGGTGTCGCGATACTTATCAAGAAAGACATCCCCCACAAACTTATTCACATATCATCAACGATTGCAGCCATTGCCATAGAAATCAATCTTGGCTTCCAACTCACAATTATCTCTCTATATATACCGCCACATCAAACATTTAACATTAGAGATATGAATGACATAATCTCGAATATCCCCAACCCAGTACTGATAACAGGCGATGTTAATGCGTGGAGTCCTTTCTGGGGTTCTGATGTTACTAATCATAGGGGTAAGATACTAGAGGACTTTGTCCTTGCACAAAATTTTATAGTCCTGAACGACGGTGCACCTTCACATTTTAGCACACACCAAACCTTCACACATGTTGATGTAGCCATGTGCTCCGCTAACATCGCCCCAAAACTCACCTGCGCGACCCTAAACTCCCTTCACGGAAGCGACCACTTCCCACTTCTAACAAAAATAACAACACCTCTTGCAAACAAAGGTATACCAACACCAAAATTCGTCACTGATAACGCCGACTGGGCCAGGTTCCAATGCTTAGCAGATGAATTCGCATCAAAGCACCCACACTCTAACAACATCAACCAGGAAACAGCTATTATACAAAAATCTATACGGTCAGCCGCTCATTTTTCGATACCCCAAACTTGTTTCAAGCTACATAAAACCATTGCTCCTTACTGGTCCCAATATCTCTCTTCTCTGAGAGAAGAAAAAATTAAGTCATGGAATACTTATAGAAGAACACGTTCAATTCCTAATTTGGTTAACTATAAAAAAGCCAATGCACTTTTCAAGAAAAAACTGAAAGAAGCAAAGAACCAAAGTCTCCAAAAACTTACCGAATCAATAAATCCTTCCACCAATCCCAAAGAAATATGGTCGAATATTAAAAGACTCACGGGAACCTACACGCCTTCCACAATCAGATATTTAGAAACAAATCAGGGTCCTATTTATTCCACAAACGAAATTAGCAATTTCTTCGCTTCAGCTTGGTCAGATTACTCAAAAAACTCAAACTTTCACTGTAACTTTATATCACAAAAAAATCAGGCACTGAATAAAGAATACATTAATAACAACCCTTCCCCTCTCGCCGTTCAAATCGAGGCACCAATTTCTCTATTTGAATTGGATGCGACACTTAAATCGTTGTCCGGTAAAACTCCCGGCAGAGACAGAATTTCGTACCCAATGCTGAAGAATTTACCGTTAAACTTAAAACTGAGAGTAGTCGCACTATTCAACAGCATATTAGACCAAAAAATCTATCCACAAGCCTGGAAACATGCTTCTGTGGTCCCAATACCAAAACCAAACCAACCTGCAACTTGCCTGTCGGGATACAGACCCATCTCCCTCTTGCCTTGCTTAGGTAAAGTTATGGAAAAAGCCATATCCAAACGTATCATGTGGTACGCTCTTTCTAATAACTTAATAAGTCCGCAACAAGTAGCATTCAAGGAAGGTCAGAGCACAATTGACGCCCTCCTCTTTTTTGAAAACTACGCCACCACGGCTCTTGCAACAAGGAATCACATTTCCGCTCTCAGTCTCGACTTCGAAAAGGCTTTTGACAGAATTGGAATTCATGTGGTATTACGCCAGTTAGCCAAATGGAATATTGGAACAAAAATTTACAATTTCGTCAAAGCTTTTTTAACTAACCGGACTTTCTGTGTAAAAGTAAATAACAAATACTCATATACCCGTAACTTACACAATGGTATACCGCAAGGCTCACCATTGTCAGTAGTTCTTTTCATCATCGCTTTTGATGAGTTGAACAAAATACTATCAAACTTCAAAAATATATCGCATGTGATATACGCGGATGATGTTTTGTTGTTTACAAAACACAAAACCTTAACAGACGTACAAAATGATTTCACAGCAATACTCACAGAGATTTCGACTTGGTCAGAAACTTCAGGTGCAATCATTGCTTACCATAAATGCAAAAGTTTTCACATTTGTCAAAAAAAAAATATATGTACACCTTTAAATCTAACATACAACAACGTAAATATTGTAAATTCGGATAGCTTAAGAATTCTAGGTTTAATATTTGACACAAAATTCACATTCAAAGACCATTGTAAACATATTAAAAAAGAGCTTGGAACAAGACTAAATATAATTATAAATATCTTTCTTCTAAAAATTGTCTCATACACATGTCAACACTAGTAAATGTTACAAAAGCACTAATCTTGTCGAAGATCGATTACGGGCTAGCAATATACGGACACTGTGCCAAAAGCAACTTAAGACTCATCTCACCAGCCTACCACTGCGCAGCAAGGAGAAGTATACGTGCTTTTCCAACATCTCCCATCAAATGCATTTTAACGGAAGCGGGCCTACCCTCCATTGAGGAAAGGGTTACATACATCACCCGAAGGCTCATACCGAAACTCTTATCAAACAACAATTACTTATTACACACAACAGTAAAAGCTTTGCTTAAACACAAAAAGAAGTTGCGAAGAACATCTACTATTGCCAGATGTATAACTGCCGCTAAAGAAATGGACATCAGCATGACACCTACAAAGCTGCAATTCAAACGTCCACCACCATGGAAAAGCATACAACTTTCACTTCTCCTTAACATGGCCAAATATTCGAAAACCAACACAGCACTACCTGTCCTCCGACAACTCTTCGAAGAAATTGCCAAACCACTACAGGCCCATTCATGGAATTTCCTCTATACAGACGGCTCCAAGTCAGATATCACCACTTCCTTCGCAGCAGTTGACAGTCAGAGCAACACCATATCTGTTGGCCTCCTCCACCCTCACTGTTCAGTGTATACTGCTGAAGCGACGGCGATTCTACAAGCAGCTCAGTTTGCATCTAAATCCAAAGGAAAGTTCGTTATATGTTCGGACAGCTTATCAACTATTCAAGCTCTGTCGAATCCCAGCAACAATAATCCCTTGATTGCTTCAATCCGAAACATACTAGCGCAAAAAAGCAACACCTTGAAGATTATGTGGATTCCAAGCCATGTAGGGATAAGAGGCAACGAGGCAGCAGATTCAAGAGCAAAGTCTGCGGCAAATGAACCTCTCCTCACTTTCAACAGTACCGATAAACACGACATATTCCGTTTAATCAACACTCACATAGAAAAACAGAAGCAACTACAATGGATAAACTTCCGTCACCACTACTCCACCATTAATCCAAATAGAAGGAAAGCAACATTTTCTCATGCCAATCTGTGCAATAACCTGAAAGCTTTCGTGCGCCTAAGAATTGGTCACACAAACATCACACACGGGCACCTATTAACTGGGTCAGAACCGCCACAATGCCCGTATTGCAATGCCATCCCGTTAACCGTAACCCATCTTTTAGACCTATGCCCATTTTTCACCATAACAAGAAATAGTATGTTCCCTAACGAAACACCCACAAATTGGCTAAGCTCAAACGACACAGATAATGTCGTCAAAATTAATAACTTCTTACATAAAACAAATCTTAAAAAATTAATCTAATATTGTAAATCCGAATATTGCCTATCCGTAATAATTTTAAGATAGTATTATTAAACGCGAGTTATGTGAACTACTTTATGTATTAAAATATTTCAACATCTCTCTAATGTAAAATTTCCATTTGTGTATACTCTTCATATTTCTATATAAATAGTTTATTAGCTTAAGCATTATATCAGAGAGCCGAAGGTCCTGGAAACTAGCGCTCCTACATTTGTAAATAAGTGATTTATCACTTTTTTTCGTTTAATAATAATAATAATAATACTTTAACAAGAAGAAGACATTCAACGGATATTAACGGGCGAAAGAGGTAAGCAAAACATTAAATCTTCATTTTAGATTGTAAATTTGTTAAAAATTTTATATTTTCAATTATCTTAATCTATTTTCTTATTTTCAGATACGTAAATGCAGAAAATACTCAAAGCACACCACGAAGTGCGCCAAAAGCGCCTCAACAAATTTAGCGAAGCAGGTGAAGAAGTGGCGAAGGATTTGGGACCTGACCGATCTAAACCAGGATACACTATCCCATTGGACAAGCGTCTGGCTGCGGATGGACGTGGTCTGCAACAGATGCACATAAATGAAAAATGGTGAAGTGTACCACAAGCCATGGCGTGGTTCTAATTCGGCCCAGCAAACAAGCCGACAATGCTGACTTGGATCGCATTCTGAATACCCAACGTTTATAAACACTTGTTTAGTAATAAAATGTGATTTTAGTTAAAACCGACAAGTAATCCTGCAATTCAGAATTAATTATAGAGTGTTACATACATATATCAGAATATTTACTAGTGCAAATTTCCTTCTCTGAGGAATCCATAGCATCAGCAGACACTTTTGTTTGCTTTGTCAGCATCAGCTGTTAGCTGTCAAAATTACTTGGCTACTACTATTTTTTCCTCAAGAAATAATGCAAAAATTTTCTTGAGCGATTTCTTGAGAACTGCTAAAGCTTCGTTCACATTCGACTTTTGCTTCGCTTTGCTTCAGAATTTCGCTTTGACAGATAAGTTCAATACATGCTTTTATATGAGGCTTGCTAAATAGAACGCGAGGAAAGCGAAGCAAAATGTTGGGCAACTCTCAACTTTTTTGCGCTTTGGCAATCAGTTGTTGAAATTTTGTGTGATATTTTTCATTTACTCGTGCGCTTGCAGTTGATTTCATTGTCTCGTGCGTTTGCGTTTTCAATTAACACTCGCGAATTTCAAACATTAGAAGCATAACTACTACTACTGCAATTATATCAGTAAAATCAAAAGTTAAAGCATTCATTGTAGCAAACCTTCTACTTTTCACGCTTTGTTGTTGAATCTCGAACTGTCAAGCAAAGCGAGGAAAGTCAAATGTGAACGAGGCTTAAGACCCCTATAAGGATTAAGGTGCTTATTTTGTAAATCCCAACGCCTCACTTCACCCTGCGTTCACTAATTTGGTATTGTGTAAAACGCATCACCTCACTCAGTGACTGCTCGCGTTGTCTTACGTAGTTTCTTATGAAAATCGTACCGCTTAAAACGCAACGCGGCGCATTCAATCACATGAACTGTCAAATCGTTCACTTGGGTTTGTGCTCACGTTCAGTTTTTTAAACGCAAAATTTTTGGTAATTTCGAGTGAAAATTGATTTGTGGTAATCTGCAGAAGCAAATAATAAGTATTGTAATACTTTTTAAAGACAAATACTAAAGAAAAAAGTACAAAAAAAAAGAAAATACTAGCACTGCGGTTGAGGATCGAAATCACAAAAAAAAAGAAATGTATCGGCGATGGGGGTTGAACTCGCAACTTCTCGCGTGCTAGTCCGCTTTTACACGATGCGACTCGGCCCCGGAGACACGGAAGAATGTAGGAAAGAGGGGTGAAACGACAGGGGAACGCGCAAAATCGCTCGGGCAGCGATTGTGCTGCGATTTTCTGATTTTCTGACGTTTCTCTTTATTCGTTTTCGCGCTTCGCGCTGTCGACTGTAAATTAAAACTTGAAATCGAGTGAATACGTATTGCAAATAAACTGAAAAATTTACAGAACTTTACGCATAAAAGTAAATATAAAGAAAAAAATGAGCAAAGAGTGGAATAAGTGCTTTAAATGTTTACAAATTACAGAAATAAAACCAGCTGCAAACTCTAGTGTCAAAATGCTCGACACCAGCGAGTCGCATCGTGTAAAAGCTATGCGCGATTTCAAAGCGGAATGCGAAAAAATCGCCGGGGCCGAGTCGCATCGTGTAAAAGCGGACCTAGTTGAACGCTCTAACCACTAGGCTATGGGAGGTATGCAATGGAAGCAGCAAATTAAGAAAAATACAACTCTTTTTCGTAAGAACTTGACAGCTCAAGTGATGCCGTAAGACAACGAACGCAATTACGCCGTGATTTACAAAATGCCGTTTTTTGATCCCGGCGTTGGCTTCGTGTTCGCGTTGCGTTCGATCACGGTGATTTATACGGTAAGGCCGTAAAATTAGTGCCACGTAATTCTTTTTAAGATAAGTTTCAAGGAGATAACAAATCGTAGAACAACTAAAATATAATGCAAATCAAAGTCTACACATAGTGAAAACTGTAAACTGCTAATAGTTCTTTAAAACAAAAAGAATACACTTTGAAATAATCACGCTGAATTTTTTTATATTGTAAATAAAATCACTGCGTTTACAACGTGTTTGCGCGCGTTATCAATAAATGAATCGTCCAATCTGGCCACACTGGTTCAGCAGTTACAAACGGAAAATCGTCGGCGTCGGTGTGAAAATTTGGAGCGGAAGATTATAAATAATTATATAGAAGCAATGTCTGTACATTCGGATGAACAAACCGAACCTCAGCACGAAAGTGATGTGCCTCAGACCCGTTTAAATGATGTCGCACAGAAGTTTCTGACAGATTTAGAGGAAGAGCGTCAACGCCTGGAAGAAAGTTTTCCACTGTGTACCTTTTTAGTAGACGATGGTACGTTCCAAACAATATCTTAAAAAAATGGCGTCTTATATTCATCGTTCGCTTTCGTATACAGACTAAACTTGTGGGGGCTATGCATATGCATATTAAGCGGTCTTCTCTTTTACCACTTAACAAAACTATAGAACCGAATATCGATTTTGCTCAAAGCAGAAGACGGTATTTAGAATTTGGTTTGAGCAGTGGTGCCAGAACTTTTGAGGAATGAAAAAGCTAAAACGACATCGAAAGAATGTTAAATATAAAAATTTTCGGAAGAACAAGTTTTAAAGAAAATAAACATTTTTTCTAGTTTTATAACCTAAACCTATGGTAATAGGTGGCTTATCGCCCCACTGTTCGGTGTTGGGTATTATTCTGTCTGGACAACTTGACTGACGCTCTATTTGTTATGTATACGTTATGTTATATATGTACATTTGGAGATATTTAAACAAAATGTTAAATTGTGGGTGCAATATATTTACCTCCCACGCCAATTTTTGACATACTACAAGATATTCCTAAATAGGACTACACATATTCTTATGCCAAATATTGATGCTCTTGAGGGTGTACAACAGAAAGTATCTACACTACCGGACAAAATATGTAAAAGATGTGAGCATTTTTTTTTCAAAAAAGCTTGGCTTTCATTTATATTTTACTATACATATCCCTCAAAGAATAAGTTAGTTTTCAGCATAATCATACCTCAGCGTCTTAACAAAAAATAAAAGGCCTTAAAAACTCAAAAAATAGATAAATAAAAGTACACCCATTTTAGATTGGTCAGAACAATAGGTGTGCACAACAAACTTCATAATAATTATTGAAATGTTTTTAGGTATGGTCCTTTTTTTTACTAATTTATAACGCATTTAATATCCTGTTATCCGCCATTATTTTTGTTGACTTCTTCGATTTTTCCTGGCCGTAATAATATTAGATGGGTGGTGGAGTTCACTGCAGTGCAGAGGAGAGAAGAATAGCTCGTCAGCTCCGAGATAAAGGAAAACCCTACAAATTCATGGCCAGGTCAATGGGACGGTCTGAAATTTTCGTTATATGTAAATGCTCTGAAACCAGAAACATTTATTGAAACGCGGGGAGCGCTTTAAAAAACTTCATCAGTGACCTAAAATCAAATCGTTACTTTAGCTACACGTGACCCGTTCAAGTCATCCAGAACAATTGCGAGCGAAATTGGGAATGTTGCATCATCACGAACCGTTTGACGACGATTAGTAAACACAAATCTACCTGGTAGGATTGCTCGCGAAGTTCCTTTGTACAGAACTGCTGAGGAACCTACACCTTGCCTCGAAAAGCAACCCCATACCATTAAGCTGCCAGCTCCGTACTTCACTGTTTTTTTTGTGAACCTTACGTGGAATTCTTTGCTTTCCGGGCGACGAACGTTTCTTTCAGCATCGTTACCAAAACAATTTATTTTTGTTTCAGCACTCCAGATAATATTGCGCCGACTATCCTATTATCTTGTCCAGCAGTGTATAATTTTAGTTTATTGCCTCATGGGTGGACGGACCGCGTCCAGTTTTTGTAGGGCATATAAGACCGATGGTGGCTCTGTGGACAAGTGCTTGTTCGCTGATGTGGGAGGCCTGGATTCAAATCTCAGCCGGGGCACCATAACATCTAATAAAACAGTTTGTTTTTCAAATTGTTTCTTTGCGGCAATTCAATATTATTTGCCATGCAAAGCTTCTCGGGTTGTTCGGATTCGGTTATTGGTAGGCCCTGGTAATTTGCACATATATAATATGCACACAATAGTTAATGCGGTAAAGCTAGGCCTAAGCCCACATTGGCTGTTACTTATGTACGCAAATACATATGTTGGTCAAAACAACCCGTTACCGGGTTACAACCTGACATACGGCCTCTCCAGGCGCCCCTGCTTCGCGCGCGTCTTGTGTAGTTGGGATTTCCAAGCTTTGCCAGTGCCTCCACCACTTGGTCTTTCCAACGTAGGCATGGCCTCCCGCGCCTATTATATATACATACATACTACTAGCTGTCCCGGCTAACGTTGTTCAGTCTAAAATAATTATTTTATTAAAAGATTTGTTTTGAAATGTCTTTCAACTATGGTAGGAATATTTTTAATAATATGAAAATAAAGTACAGGAATAATCGATTTTCGTGAATATTTCCACCCCGACAGCAGCTATCGGGTTCAAATTTTGTCAACGACTTTCGGTCAACTTTAGTATTATATGGTGTGAATCTGAGCCACCACACGAACATACATATGTATGTACATTAGGGTGACCGCTAAAATCGATGTCGGAATTTTTTTCGACGGCACTCCCACAAAATGATGAGCCTTAGCAGATTTTAAGGTAGCCAAAGTTTGAGCACGATTGGAGCATGTTAACCCGTGCCGCAAGGCGCTCAAAGTTTGAAAAACGCGATTTTTTGGCTGACTACCGACGTTTTTTACCGTATCTCCGGAACTATCCACTATTTTCCCATGACTAATATCTCAAATTAAAGGCAATATTATTCTAACTAATTTATACCCTATACATATTTTTTGATACTTGTAGCCGAACTGAGCTATAACAGCTTTTGTTACCCAAAACATGACTCTGAATATTTTAATATTTTTCAAAGGACGAAACTAATTCTAATGGGTAAATAGATAGATTGTTTTTTTTACATATTTCAATGTATTTTAATACATTGAAATAAAGAAAAGAGTTTCTTTGTATTGTTTACCATCTTTTATAAGGATACAATAAGGATAACGGTTTTGTCAAAGATCTCTTTGAACAATCAGGATACAGCTTTCGGCAATGTATTTTAATACATTGAAATATGTAAAAAAAAACAATCTATCTATTTTCCCATTAGAATTAGTTTCGTCCTTTGAAAAATATTAAAAAATTCAGAGTCATGTTTTGGGTAACAAAAGCTGTTATAGCTCAGTTCGGCTACAAGTATCAAAAAATATGTATAGGGTATAAATTAGTTAGAATAATATTGCCTTTAATTTGAGATATTAGTCATGGGAAAATAGTGGATAGTTCCGGAGATACGGTAAAAAACGTCGGTAGTCAGCCAAAAAATCGCGTTTTTTTAAACTTTGAGCGCCTTGCGGCACGGGTTAACATGCTCCAATCGTGCTCAAACTTTGGCTACCTTAAAATCTGCTAAGGCTCATCATTTGTGGGGTGCCGTCAACAAAATTCGTAAAAAAAATTTTTCCTATATCATTAGCGGTCACCCTAATGTACATATGTTGTGAGTATAAGGTCGATCGCTTCTGTGGTTCAGCCGTGATGCTGCAACATACATACGCACCAACGTTTTTATATATTAAGATTGTTACAAAATGGTCACTCGTCTATAAGTAAATCCAGTATAAGTTTAATCTCTTATTTATTTAAAAAATAATATTTCAGCTATTGAGCGAGTTCACGCCACTGGTCGCATACCTGGGAAGGAGTACCTTGCCGATGTATACAAACAGAAGCCAATTAAAATCAGTCAGAAGGTGTTTGTACCAACCAAGCAATATCCCAAGGTGCCACTGATTCTAGTATTAAACAAACATAACAATGGCATAATTTGATCTGCCTTTTTCTTAGTTCAACTTTGTGGGCAAAATTCTGGGTCCCAAGGGAAACTCGTTGCGTCGCTTAGAAGAGGAAACTCAGTGCAGAATTGCCATTAAAGGGCGAAATTCAATGCGGGATCGTGCCAAGGAAGAAGAACTACGCAGTTCGAATGACCCACGTTACGGGCACTTGCACAAAGATCTCTTTGTAGAAATCAGCGCCGTGACCACTCCTGCTGAGGGATACGCACGCGTGGCTTACGCCTTAGCAGAAATTCGAAAATATCTGGTACCGGACAAAAATGACGAAGTTTCACACGAGCAACTGCGTGAAATGATGGAAATTGATCCGAGTGCAGCTAAAAATAAACCCAATATTGCCTCATACATAAATAAGTATGTTCATACTAAGTTTTGTTTTGTATTGTATTGTTAATTGATTGTATACACATCTTCAGGTATGGTGGACCTCACAGGAAACTGGACGGTAGTTCTAGTTTAGCTAAGTACTTGAACACCATCAAGCCGAGTTCATACAACCCACATGATTCATATGAGTAAGTCCCATATATAATTAACTCCTTATCGAATTCTAAGAACAGGGTTCTGTTGAGGGTTTAAATTTGTGCTAAAAGTAGTAAACCAAAGTAGGAGCCCGGGTCCTATCTCAGGAGGCTGATGTGTTTTGAATGATTTATTAGGAAACTGAATTTATATCTAGCGAAGATCACAAACGTTTTCTTTTAATCAGCCGATGTATACGATAATAATTCTAAATATTTGTAGGACCTAAATTGGGCGTAAATTTAGGTCATTACAATGTATTTGAATGGTCGAATTCTTTCGACCCAATCGATTAACTGTTGATATTCGGCTAGTCAAATCTCTTTTACTAATGTTTGTGTGAAAAGGTTTTGTGGCCATAAAAAACTTCCTCTGATTTCTTGTTGAAATCCCACTCCTTCCCTGATTTTCTTCCGCTCATTTTACCACTTTCAAAACAATAATGTTGGATTTGAAGCCTAATGGTAGAGTTACTCTAGTAGTAAAGTAAGAAATAGTGTCAGCTGACACAATCTATCTTACCCGAACACGCTATTACTCTGACCGGATTGAGTAGTAGAAATTTCTGTCAATTAGAAAACTACTACAAAAGTCGTGTCAGCTGTGAAAAGAATGTTGCCACCTAAAAAATTCATTGAAAATTGAAATAGAATTAATGCTTTTCCTATGCAAGAGGTAATATGGCAACACTGATTAAAACAAGCGAATATTTATTGGAAATACAGTCCACCTGCGCTTTCGTTTGCTTTTAATTTGTACACATCGTACATTTTACACAACACTCAACACATTAAGTCAATTATTTCGTCGTTTGAATTCATTTTTCACGATATATTTTGTTTGTGAACTCTGTTGCAGAAAAGTGTTGCCAGTGCCCTTAGATTTTAGTTCAACAAAAGAAGTGATTGTTTTTGCCGAAATTAGTTAAAAAAAAGTAGTACACAATATAGAGATGTAACAACTATGATAATTCTGTGCCATAAATTTAATAAAGAATGTAAAATTTCATCTCAGAAGAAAATAAACAGCGTTCTTCTTTTGTGCACAAAACTATACGGCAGCACTAGCAAAAAGAATAGACTGAGAGCTGCAATCCGTTTAGCTGTTAGAGTAACTGGGCAAATTGCTATCCGACACGATTGAATCCGAACCCGCTGGACTATTTAGACCATTATTCAGTTATCCGTTTTTCGATTAGTCGAAGCATACCAACAAGTCGTGTATAGTTAACCGGTTAGTATTCGTGCAAATAGTTTCTAAAGAAATATTCGATTAACGGGTCTAACATTAGACCCTAGTTTTCGGGCTGCTGTCCCAAATTTATATAATACAAATAATAATAATTAAATATTACTTGGAATATTGAAAATATAAATTTTAATTCACAGGGTTGAGGTAGATGCGCCGGTCACTAGTTACGGGCTGAGGATGGGCAAGAGATCTTCTCCAACTGGATATGACCATGTGAAAGGTATGTATTTAAATTTCGGTTGATATTTTATGTATAATGTGTTGATCGTACAATTTTTAATATTAGTCCCACTTTTCGTTCTTATACCCTACACCATATGACAGTTAGGGTTTATTAACTAAGCAAAGGTATATCGATATGATCAGAATCACTTTCTGTTGATTTCCGGTTGTTCATCCCTGGTCGCAAGGGAAAAAGCATCTGTTGTCCGACTTCAACCAAATTTGGTACACAGTGACACTGAATCTTCTCCTTGTGTTGAAGGACACGCCTAGAATTCATTCATAAGAATATATTTCTCGGAAGTTTATTGGTAAAATAGCTATCAGTTGTCTATGCAATTTGGTATTCAAGCAGAGATATCAGCCCTTTATGTCAATAGAAAAATTTGGCGTGGTCGGCACAATATACAGGTGGTAAATGGGATATGTTCAAAATATATCCACCAGAACATCCATATTTGGTTACTGCATTGCTGTAAAGATATCTTTAAAATTTTCCAAAAGTGGCTGTGGTCCGCCCACCATGTTGTACACCTCCTAGAGCATCAATATTTAGCGTATAAAATCTAGTTAGAATTACCTTGTAGATTGTCGAAAATGGACATGGTCCGCCCTCTACGATGTAGACCGTGTAAATTTTACTCAATCTCAATTTCTTTGGAGGATTATCGCCCCACTCGGTTGCAGGGTGTAGGGCAGGAGTGGCTAACCCGCAGTCCGCATTGAACATTTTTTCCGGTCAATCTTCCGGCCATTTCCGAACATTTTCCATATATGCGGCCCGCGAGATCATTTGGGTCGGCCACCCCTGGTGTAGGGTATTACTCTGTCGGGCTATCCCGACTGTTGCTTCCTTTTTTGTTTATGCTTACTAAAAATTTAATATTTAAAAGTTTATTCATACTAACTTAGTCTTAATTAATAACATTTCTAAATTTTATTCAATGAATAATGCCAACGGGAAAAAATAATTATAGCAAAAATACAATCGGGATCGACCTATAAACGTCAAAGCGCTACATTCGATTCGAAAGTAAAACGTTTCCGTGAAGCTCCAGAAAAAGTTTATAAATCCAGTTTATATGGAATACTAAAAAATAAATAATTACTGACAAATGCACATACATCTGTATCAACATGAATATACACAAAATATATGTTCTTTAAACAATACACATATGATATAACCGATGTAAAGAACTACATGAAGTAATAAAAATTTAAATTTCTAATAAAAGACTGTTGTCACGGCTACAGCAAAGCGTGTGCAAGGTCTGCTTTAGTGTTGAATGAAATAATAACATAAACAAAATTGTAATACTAACATAAAACTATTCTATTTTTTATACTCATTAAAATATGAATCTATAATCATTTCACATTCACTAATCTCGCTTATACAAGTAAAATTTTTAAATATGGTTTAATAAATAAGAGAAAAATAATTTTAGCGAAACTTCTGCCATCTACGTCATCATATAGACGCCCCGCATACTCCGCAGAATTCGATATGAAAATAAAACGCTTTCGTGAGGCACCAGAGAGATTCTATAAACCCAGTCCGTATGGAATATTAAAAAAAAATAATTACAGATAAACGCACAAACAATGTAATAACATGTAATGCTTTAAACATAATGTAAAGAAGTATATAGAAATATGAAAATAATTTTAAAAATGTCGATTGAGCCAAGCGCATGCAAGGCCTGCTTGCTTTACAGCCTTATTCTGGCGAGAGTCAAATCTCAACATTTTTCAACGATTTGTATTTTTCTTATGAAAAAATCATATTTGAAGTGGCAATCAATTGTGACTACATCATCGGGATAAGGCTGTTAGTTTTCGGTGGAATAATTAATATGGAATTTGTAATACTAACTTTAAAAAAACAACAAGTTATCGCAGTAATTAAGCGAGAATAATTTCAATTCGTCTTATAAATTACGCCAATACCATCACATATAATATAATGGCATTAAGTATAAAATAAAGCCCACAAAAAAAGTATAAACCTATAAGTTAAATAATTTCTCGATTAACGTAAGGCGTTTTAAAAATTTACTACGCCGCAATCCGAAAACGATATAAAAATTAAACAATTTAACGACGTAAATCGTAATAATTGGCTGTAAGCTTAACGCAAATCGAGGAGTTATTGAAGATACATACTTCATTATTCGCATAAATATTTAAATAAAATATAACATTATTATAAACGATTTAATTCTAGCATATAAAAAAAACATAAATAAAGAACTTTATTCGTTCCTCAAAATCGAATTAATACTAATTTAAAACCTTTGAGAAGGCTTTAATTGTAAACAAGAGCCAGCTTCAGTCCGGTTTAATCATAACATATTATCTCCTGCACCAATATGGTAAGGGGATGTATGCATATATATATTTGTTTGTTGGGCGAAAGGTCAACCGACCAAAAATTCAGAAAGTGATACTTACATATACTCGTATACTGCCTCACGGTGTGGTCACTCTCCGAGAGTATTATTTGCCATGGAAATGAAGCTTCTCAATTTGTAGGTCCAGCTAACATGTGCTCAAATAGAAGTGGCGTACACACAAGTTATTGCTGGAAGCTATATCTAATCTTCGGTTGTGCGGAATGTTGCGCCAATTATATATGCATACAAGAACTTTGTGATGTCGATTTCTTTCTTAAGGGAAACTTTTTGTAAAAGTGAAATTAAACGGCAATCGGTTAATTGGTTCCCCGAATAATTGAACAAAAAATGTGAAATTTTTTAAGTCTTAACTAACCGGGGATTATGTACTTCATATTTATATATCTATTTTTTGAGTATTTATTTTACCACAACTTTCCTACACTTAACTAATATTTAATTATCTTTCATGTGTCCATTTCGTCTAAACCTTTTTGGAGCTAACCCGTACACAATCTTCATGGAATTTAAACCGCTCTTACTTGAGAATGGGTTGATATAACCATCTGGACTAAGCATTTGTCTCCAAAAAACCTGCGGTCAATTTAAGTACATGCTAGATAAGACAAGCTTGTTTGGTGAAATTGCAGCACCAGTGGATGTGAGCATTTTTATTGCGATTGTTTATTATAAGTAAATTAATATTAATTAGTTTCTTTAATAAAATCTTGCAAAATGCATTTATGTATATTATTCTGTTAGGATTGTCCAGTTTTTGAATAAGAAATTAAGAAGTTCCTCTTCATTCTTACACATGAAGAGTTAAATATGGGTATCAAATTTGTGCCTTGCATTAAAGGCGTTGTTAGAATGTCGAAAATTATTCACTTAGATTTAAGACCAACTAAGAGAGGACCTAGCAAAAAGTTGGAGAACAGGGTGGATATTTGGTGTATATAAGGTGCGTCCGTAAATGCAGCAAATTCGTGCAGCAGCATCAGCAGTGCAGCCAAGTTTAGTTGCCGCTGCGCGATCAGCTGATTCATCTGCTCTGCAGATTTGCATTATTGCATTAACGAACGCGATTAAAGATGGAAATTTTGGTAAATGCATTTATTGATAGTTACGAAACTCGAGTGAGAGCATTTTAATGAATTCTAACAAAGAAAGAATAAAACGAGTGAAAAAGAGATATGTCGTTGTAAAAGCCTTGTTGTAATAATAGGTACGTTCGTAAATGCAACCCAGCGGTTGCACTGCAAAGCAACGCGTTCGTAAAAACAAAATGGCGCAATACAAGTGCGTGCAACGCGTTCGTTAATGCAACGGCTTGGCACTGCAGTGACAAATTTCTGCAGTTTTCGCAGTCATTATCCTACTGTTGCCGTTTGCAAAACACGATATGGAAACGTAGAAAATTTATTATAAATGGATCAAAATTTGTTTGTCAACTTGTATAAAGATGGAATACATCATCTGGATAGGTTTTTATTGTTTTAAAGTAATTATTTACTTTCGGGATCGATCTTTTTTTCTTTTTCAGCTTTTATTTATAGTAAGATACTGGTGACTTCGAAACAATTTATTTTCTACTTTTTAGTACATTAAATAAATTAAAGCTTATTTTTAAAAAGTTTTTTTTTATATAATATTATTTTCTACTTTTTAGTCTCCCATAAATTCAAATTTAGAGCTCTGAAATCTTAAATCAAATCGAAATTCTCAAAGGAAAAAGAAGGCACCATTTCCATCAGCAATTGCATTCACTTCCTTCTGTTGGGGGTTCAGCAGTGGTACATTCGTTAAAACTAACTGGTTCAATGCATCTCGATCGTATTCACGCTCACGTTTCAATTCTCGATTGAAACCGCCGTTCATTCCACGACATGGCGTTGGCATTCCTAACTTGATTACTGGTGCACATGAGGTAACACATATCTTCGAGCAAAAACAAAGCCTGATTATCTATCTCCTCATTCACCTCGAAATCGGGATTCCTTAACTGACCTGTGTTCGAATTGTCAGTCTTGTACCACAGTTCACAGTGATTCGATGGGAAGCATGCATATTTGCATAATGACAGCATATCCCAATGAGTATCAGATGTTTGAAAAGCGCCACGCCCCTTATCCTCGGGTCCAATTATAGATCAGAACCATCCCTGAACCCACTCAAGCACACTCACTAAATTTCATCAAAATCGGTTCAGCCGTTTTTGTGTTTTCGCCAGACTAACGCACGGCAATCCATTTTTATATATAAGAAGATAACAAACATAATTTAAATAATTTTATTTTCTACTTTTTAGTCTTCCATAAATTCAATTTTTGAGCTCTGAAATTTTTTGCAAAAAGAATTTAAAACTTGCAGAGCAGTACACAATATTTAGGGTATTCACACTGTCTCCTATCGTCATATCCTCAATTTAACAAATAATACGGCTGTGATCGACCCTAATATTCGTGGCATATTTGTGGCGTGATTAGTTGTTGTTGTTTTGCCTGCAAGGCGCGGCGAGTAAGTTCCTATCGTTTTTCATTGATGTGTGGTGTACCTATAATTATAAACTGAAGCCCAAGTGTGTAATTGCTTGAAAAGTGACACGCCCCCTGTCCTACGCCCATAAAATTTTACCAGTGGGACAAAGCATCCAAGAGGGGCCTGTATACGGAATTTCAATGCTGCACGACCTTTAGTTCCAAAGCTATGCTATATAAACGATTTTGTTTTTATGGGCGGTGCCACGCCCACTTGTCCACTGCCCGTCTTATTTTCCCAGTAGAAGGATATGGATATGTAGTAAGTTCCTACCGAGTTTCATTGATGTGTGATGTGTAGTTCTAAAGTTATACACAAATCTGGAATTGATAAAAAAAGTGCCACGCACCTTATCCTACGCCCATAAAATTTTACCAGTGGGACGACACATCCAAGAGGCGACTGCATACGAAATTTCAATGCTGCATGACCTTTAGTTCCAAAGCTAATCGAGATAAAAAAATTTATTTGTATGGGGGTGCCACGCCCCCTTACCCAGTGCCCACCTTATTTTCTCAGTAGAAGTATATGGATATGTAGTAAGTTCCTACCGAGTTTCATTGATGTGTGATGTGTAGTTCTAAAGTTATACACAAATCTGGAGTTGATAAAAAAGTGCCACGCCCCTTATCCTACGCCCATAAAATTTATTGATTTATGTATTGTGCTCGTGTTTAGGCATGTATGCAAAGTTTCAGATCTCTAAGTAGTCGGGAAGTGGGTGAAAAATTTATTACTAGATTTGGCGACATACCGGATGTGAACCTAATATAAAGCTTATAAAAATAACAAAGAGCACCATATTTTCTAGTGATGGAGCCTTCAACATCTGGTAATTATAAAGGCGATCGCATAGTGTGTTTTTGTATTTTGATCATCAGATATTTTCTAAAAATGTTTATATGTAGTGATCTTTTATTACGGAAATTAAAAAGAAATTTTTTTTCAAAGTTAAAAACGTTAAAGAGTCTGGCTAGGTCGGGCTGATTTGATCATTTTATATTAATTAGTAGCTATTCCACATATCATATCAAAAAAAAAAGTCTGCGGATTTTTTGCGTTTTGGGAGTAATCCCGATTATTAAGTACCTACATGTGAAAGCTTATGGTTATAACATTCATTTTAATTGAAGATAACGATACTTTTTATAAGCTTTATATTAACTTCACATCCGGTATGTATGTTTGTATGTAGTGGAATCTAGTAATCAATTTTTCACCCACTTCCCGACTACTTAGAGATCTGAAACTTTGCATACATGCGTAACCACCATGACAATGCATGAATCAATAAATTTTATGGGCGTAGGATAAGGGGCGTGGCACTTTTTTATCAACTCTAGATTTGTGTATAACTTTAGAACTACACATCACACATCAATGAAACTCGGTAGGAACTTACTACATATCCATATCCTTCTACTGAGAAAATAAGGCGGGCACTGGATAAGGGGGCGTGGCACCCCCCATACAAACAAAATTTTTGATCTCGATTACCTTTGGAACTAAAGGTCGTGCAGCATTGAAATTTCGTATGCAGTCGCCTCTTGGATGTGTCGTCCCACTGGTAAAATTGTATGGGCGTAGGATAAGGGGCGTGGCACTTTTTTATCAACTCCAGATTCGTGTATAACTTTAGACCTACACATCACACATCAATGAAACTCGGTAGGAACTTACTACATATCCATATCCTTCTACTGAGAAAATAAGGCGGGCACTGGATAAGGGGGCGTGGCACCCCCCATACAAACAAAATTTTTGATCTCGATTAGCTTTGGAACTAAAGGTCGTGCAGCATTGAAATTTCGTATGCAGTCGCCTCTTGGATGTGTCGTCCCACTGGTAAAATTGTATGGGCGTAGGATAAGGGGCGTGGCACTTTTTTATCAACTCCAGATTCGTGTATAACTTTAGACCTACACATCACACATCAATGAAACTCGGTAGGAACTTACTACATATCCATATCCTTCTACTGAGAAAATAAGGCGTGCACTGGATAAGGGGGCGTGGCACCGCCCATACAAACCAAATTTTTGATCTCGATTAGCTTTGGAACTAAAGGTCGTGCAGCATTGAAATTTCGTATGAAGTCGCCTCTTGGATGTGTCGTCCCACTGGTAAAATTTTATGGGCGTAGGATAAGGGGCGTGGCACTTTTTTATCAACTCTAGATTCGTGTATAACTTTAGAACTACACATCACACATCAATGAAACTCGGTAGGAACTTACTACATATCCATATCCTTCTACTGAGAAAATAAGGCGGGCACTGGATAAGGGGGCGTGGCACCCCCATACAAACAAAATTTTTGATCTGGATTAGCTTTGGAACTAAAGGTCGTGCAGCATTGAAATTTCGTATGCAGTCGCCTCTTGGATGTGTCGTCCCATTGGTAAAATTTTATGGGCGTAGGATAAGGGGGCGTGGCACCCCATACAAAGAAAATTTTGATCTCGATTAGCTTTGGAACTAAAGGTCGTGCAGCATTGAAATTTCGTATGCAGTCGCCTCTTGGATGTGTCGTCCCACTGGTAAAATTTTATGGGCGTAGGAGAAGGGGCGTGGCATTTTTTTTATCAACTCCAGATTTGTGTATAACTTTAGAACTACAAATCACACATCAATGAAACTCGGTAGGAACTTACTACATATCCATATCCTTCTACTGAGAAAATAAGGCGGGCACTGGATAAGGGGGCGTGGCACCCCCATACAAACAAAATTTTTGATTTCGATTAGCTTTGGAACTAAAGGTCGTGCAGCATTGAAATTTCGTATGCAGTCGCCTCTTGGATGTGTCGTCCCACTGGTAAATGGTTATGGGCGTTGGATAAGGGGCGTGGCACTTTTTTATCAACTCCAGATTCGTGTATAACTTTAGACCTACACATCACACATCAATGAAACTCGGTAGGAACTTACTACATATCCATATCCTTCTACTGAGAAAATAAGGCGGGCACTGGATAAGGGGGCGTGGCACCCCCCATACAAACA
Source organism: Neria commutata (assembly GCA_963457695.1). Lineage (NCBI taxonomy): Eukaryota > Metazoa > Arthropoda > Insecta > Diptera > Micropezidae > Neria > Neria commutata. The sequence continues at coordinate 26,053,751 of OY735247.1, forward strand.
AAATTTTTGATCTCGATTAGCTTTGGAACTAAAGGTCGTGCAGCATTGAAATTTCGTATGCAGTCGCCTCTTGGATGTGTCGTCCCACTGGTAAAATTGTATGGGCGTAGGATAAGGGGCGTGGCACTTTTTTATCAACTCCAGATTCGTGTATAACTTTAGACCTACACATCACACATCAATGAAACTCGGTAGGAACTTACTACATATCCATATCCTTCTACTGAGAAAATAAGGCGTGCACTGGATAAGGGGGCGTGGCACCGCCCATACAAACCAAATTTTTGATCTCGATTAGCTTTGGAACTAAAGGTCGTGCAGCATTGAAATTTCGTATGAAGTCGCCTCTTGGATGTGTCGTCCCACTGGTAAAATTTTATGGGCGTAGGATAAGGGGCGTGGCACTTTTTTATCAACTCTAGATTCGTGTATAACTTTAGAACTACACATCACACATCAATGAAACTCGGTAGGAACTTACTACATATCCATATCCTTCTACTGAGAAAATAAGGCGGGCACTGGATAAGGGGGCGTGGCACCCCCATACAAACAAAATTTTTGATCTGGATTAGCTTTGGAACTAAAGGTCGTGCAGCATTGAAATTTCGTATGCAGTCGCCTCTTGGATGTGTCGTCCCATTGGTAAAATTTTATGGGCGTAGGATAAGGGGGCGTGGCACCCCATACAAAGAAAATTTTGATCTCGATTAGCTTTGGAACTTAAGGTCGTGCAGCATTGAAATTGCGTATGCAGTCCCACTGGTAAAATTTTATGGGCGTAGGATAAGGGGCGTGGCACTTTTTTATCAACTCCAGATTCGTGTATAACTTTAGAACTACACATCACACATCAATGAAACTCGGTAGGAACTTACTACATATCCATATCCTTCTACTGAGAAAATAAGGCGGGCACTGGATAAGGGGGCGTGGCACCACCCATACAAACAAAATTTTTGATCTCGATTAGCTTTGGAACTAAAGGTCGTGCAGCATTGAAATTTTGTATGCAGTCGCCTCTTGGATGTGTCGTCCCACTGGTAAAATTTTATGGGCGTAGGACAAGGGGCGTGGCACTTTTCAAGCAACTACACACTTGGGCTTCAGTTTATAATTATAGGTACACCACACATGAATGAAAAACGATAGGAACTTACTTGCCGCGCCCTGCTGGCAAAATAGCAACAACTCACCGCGTCACAAATATGCCACGTATTATTTGTTAAATTGAGGATATGACATATGACGATAGGAAACACTGTGAATACCCTAAATATTGTGTACTGCTCTGCAAGTTTAAAATTCTTTTTGCGAAAAATTTCAGAGCTCTAAAATTGAATTTATGGAAGACTAAAAAGTAGAAAATAAAATTATATAAAAAAAAACTTTTTAAAAATAAGCTTTAATGTACTAAAAAGTAGAAAATAAGTTGTTTCCAAGTCACCTGTATCTTACTATTAATAAAAGCTTGTGCGCTCAATATCCATATTCAAAATATCTTTCATTACTAGAATCTATTTGCAAAAAATTATTTAAATAAAATATTGTGGTAACTGTTTGACAAATATTGAACACATGAGCGCCCCAAGCTTTTAGGGATAGTAAGATACAGGTGACTTGGAAACAACTTATTTTCTACTTTTTAGTACATTAAAGCTTATTTTTAAAAAGTTTTTTTTTATATAATTTTATTTTAGTTTGTTTTGATTATACATTTGGAAAATGTCAACGGGTAAAACAGTGTTGGAAAATTTCGAAAAAATATTAACCCGTTGATGTCCAAAGCGGCATAATGCAAATAAGGCACTAATTTATTTAATAAAAACAAGGGGAATATTTGGAGTGGGAAAAAGTTAAACAAAATTAGTAACTAGTATTTATTGCTGTTGATACATTATTAAAAATTTCGTGTGAGAAGAGAATTTTGCTGTCCGACATGTCAGATGTTGCGCATTTCATGCAGTTGATCATCCATTGAGCTTTCAACTTTTATTCTTGTTTAAGGTGCTAGTCTTACCACTATTTCTATTGCACAAAAGAGATCTATTCGAGTGAAGACAGCTACATATGCATATTGATAGCGATATTAACTAACAACAATATTTAAAATTTTTGCATTTTATATCTTACAAGTGGGGCCACCTGTCGTGTGTGCCTGTATACACGACAGCTAGTAAAACAATTAGCAACAATAAAAGGCAAAGCAAAGTAAAAAATAAAAAAAATAAAAAAATTTTTAAACCTGCGGGATTCGAACCCATGACCTGCCGAGTGCAAGCGCACGGCTCTACCCACTGGGCTACACAGGGCACTGATTGCGTTCGTCTAAAGTCGTAGAAGAAAGAAAGTAGACAGGCTGCGGACACTTTTTAGTCACTCTGCGTTTTATATATAAGACAAATGGGGCCACCTGTCGTGTGTGCCTGTATACACGACAGCTAGTAAAACAATTAGCAACAATAAAAGTAAAAAATAAAAAAATTTTAAAACCTTCGGGATTGGAACCCATGACCTGTCGAGTGCAAGCGCGCGGCTCTACCCACTGGGCTACACAGGGCACTGATTGCGTTCGTCTAAAGTCAGTGGACAGGCATACGCTTTTTAGTCACTCTGCGTTTTATATATAAGATTTTGAATAAATTTCGAGTTTTTTGAATGGGTATATGTTTTTGCCAGTTTTTGCACTGAAAGTTTTTTGATAGAATCACTCTGTCTTTCGATCCATAATAGATATCGTTATGAAATTTCGCACATTTTGTGCTAATATCAGTAGAAATGAGTGTAAGAAAGAAGAGCTTGTGGGTACAACTGGCCTAACTTAAAAATTATTTTTAATTGATTAAGCCCCGATTTGGCAATTTTTTAAAATTGATATAACTTTCGACCCATAAAAGATATTCTTCAGAAATTTTACTCAATTATGTATATTATCAGTCAAAATTATAGTACCAAAGAAGGGCTTATGGGTCCAACGTAATTAGCGTATTATTTTTAATAAAATGGAGCAAGTTTTGACGGACTGATAGTACTTTAATAAACTCGCTATATCTTTTGATCCATAAAAAATATTCTTATGAAATTGCGTATATTAATTGCTAATATTAGTAAGAATAAGTGTACCAAAGAAGAGATTATTGGGTCAACTGACTTAATTTAGAGATCATTTTTAATTGAATAAACGTAGTTTTGGCAATTTTTTAAAATCGATATAACTTTTGATCTATAAAAGATATTTTTCTGAAATTGCACCCAATTAAGCCTATTGTTACTGAAAACGAGTGTACCAAAAATTATCTTTCTAGCTTACGCCGTTTATTCGCTATTAATTGATTCCGTGTTTACCTCTATTCTGCCCCACTGTGCGGCCGCAACACCATCTAATAATAATAATTTGTTTTTCAAATTGTTTCTTTGCGCGGTGCCACTTCTAGCGATGAATTGGCAATTCTCCGAGAATATTCTTTGCCATGAAAAGCTTCTCAACCCGTTCGGATTTGGTTATATCCCGTTATTTTGTGAAAAGTAGAACAATCACACACAAGTAAACGCGAGAAAGCTAGGCCTAAGCCCACACGGGATGTTGCGCCAATCAATTACTATTATTAAGTATCAAGTAAGCAAAACAGCAACAACAATTTTAATGGCAACCCAAAAATAATATAGACAAATGTATGTAAGTATTTTCAAAAATGACAGCAACCTTGACGTGGTGAATTGGCTTATTCGCTTCTTTATCAGGAGCGGATACTAATAATATTATGGTACTTAGGAATATAGTTTACTTAAAACTAAGAATGCCAATCTTTTTCAGGCAGATTCGTGTGCATCAGTTTTGTGATATGTATACGATAAAAATGCCATTTTACACTTCGCTGATCAGTATCTTTTGTAAATGGATTTGAAAAGAAAGAAATCTTCAGAATAATTGAAAAAATATAAACTAGTAATAACTCCCGATTATCGGGTGTGCCCTATGACATAGCTAAATTATATTTAAAAAAAATGTACTTAATATTGTTGCCAAAGTTTTCCAAATCTATTCAGCAGGCTTTATCTCGAAAAGAAATAACCCAATACAAAACTTTCGAAATTCAAAACTCTAATATTTTAGAACATTTTCAAACAATCTTCGAGAACTTATGCCTGAAAATTCATGGTGAAACTTTCAAAATGGTGTATCATTCAATATTATGCAATTCTTAAACCGTCTAGAAAAGCCCATTCTTAGAATAATAGCATGTCTGCCAAATAATAGACCTCGAAATCTTTAAAATGATATATAATTTATCATGTAACTCTCTCTAGATCGTCTGAACTAAGCGCCGGTCTTCAAATAAATAATAGATTCGCAAATATTTGAATAACCTTAACATGTGCACACATAATGTTCTTCAAAAACCATTTTTCGAAATAATCATCACCTTGGAAGTTTTATTGATGTATGGAAATTAATGCAAAATTCTAAAAATTCATTGATAAATATTACAAAATTTGCATTGATATAAATAAGCATGCCAAATTCACATAACTTCAAAGTGATATATAATTAAAAAATTATAAAAAATCGTTAAAAATTAAGAAAAGAGGGCTAAAGGAGGCATTCTCGCTTAGAGCAAAAACCAGCTCATTTGCTTCCATCATTAAGAAGGAAGAATTTCGCACCCACTCGCAATTTTATCAGAGAGGCAAAAGCTTTGCTTCTGTGTGCTTAGTTGTCCGTCCACCCAAAATATCTACAACAGAGCTGCACCGTCTTTAACATTTACGTTCTTTGGTCAACCCGAAAAGATCGATAAAAATGCAATAAACAGCAAAAAATAAGAAATAAACAAATTAAATATGCTGAAAAAAATCAAAGAAAAAGCTTCATATTTGCTGAAATTAAAGAATCTAAAAAGTGTCTGACAATAGATATACATATGTACATACATATGTATGTGCACAGGTTGTCACATTTGTTTTCAACGTCAACGGCGCTCATTCGTTCCCTTGCTTGCCACGGCACAATAAATCTTAACGAATCGAAACGACCCAGATATACACACAACGCGCCTGCGCGTTTGACCAAAAAAGAGTGCTAACATGATTGGTGCCAACATTTCCCCCTCCGAAGTGCGCGTCGCATCCCAGCAGGCAAAGGTAATCAATAGGAATCCAGATACATGGCTTGTATTATATGTATGTTGATTCCAGAATACATTATTCTTAACACAGAGAATGTCCTAAAAAAATAATGAATTATATATACACAATACATATGTATGTTGAAACGAGGAAAATCAATTCATCCCATTCGTATCAAACGCCATTTACTTCTGTCCTCCGAGAGTGTATGTCAAAAAGGTGACTGAAACTTGGCAACGATTGAAATTAGAAGTCTTTACTCTTGTGTTTTTTTACACCATCGGCTTTGTAGGTATTTCGATTTCAGCAAATTTAACTACAATATAGTGAGTAGCATATGTCGAATTTTTAACGATGATTAGAAACAACCGAACACATTATGTGTCGGGCTAGTTAGGACAAGTCTTCGTACTTTCGTGGGTAATATATATCTACACGCAGGATATTGCAGACATATCACTAAGAATATTGCTTGATACCTCTTGAAGCTTCGCATCCAAAAAGATCTGAAAATATATGGATAACTGCCACAATAAGCCTTTAAGGCAGTGGCGGCAAGGAGTCTAGATCCCTACTCCTAAACAATCAACGAGACACCCTCCATTCTCATTTTCCATACAAAAATCCATAGGGTTATACCAGATCTGGTGCAAATGCATTTGCAAATGCATAGTGTTGCATATGCATGTGTATGAACTAGTGACTGTGCTGCATTTCCAAATCAGTATATTTTGTTGTTGTGATTGCATGCGGTGGAAAAATATTTTGCATATGCACCTTTGCAAGCCCATTTGCACCTGATGGGGTATACGCTCAAATCAAATATGCCGCTGTATTTGTATTTGTAAGGTGTATTGTCGACTTTTCAGGATGGACCAAATATCATTATATCCTACACCTATAGTATTAACGCATTAAAGAAGCCAGTGCGAAATTCTAAAAAACGAATGATAAATATAACAAATATATGCTATATTACAAAAACTATCAACGAAAAATATTCCAAATAGTTATTGATAAAACAAAATGGAAAAAAAAAAATTCCATTAAGATATTGATGAAAACAAGTTAATGGAATATTTGTTATATTTTTTTAGGAAGTTAATAATTGAGAATTTCTAAAAAGTTTGTATGAAAAATTTATTAATAAAAAAAAATAGAAGGAAAATGATTGTATGAAAATCAAATTGGCTTAAAGCAAAAGTGTGAATATGTAATGCAGATACATATTTAAGAAAAGAAAATTTCTAACTACTTGCCGCACTTCGATTCCCCTCAAATATGCAGACGCAATTCATAAAAAATTATCGACTTTCTCTGGTTGCGTTTCTGCTTGACTTTCACATATATGGAAATTCGCACGCACGGTGGATGAGGAAGCGAAGCAAATGGGACCGAAATAAAAATTCCCAATCCCTCAGAACTGCTCCTTTATCATTCACGATTTTGAGTTATGTACATAAAAAAATATGAACGTTAATTTTCCAACGAATGCAGTCCTGTGTTCCTATCCCGTTTGGTCTAATAGCGTTTTAATTTTAGAACCAATCAGGGCTGAATGAGGACATATTAAAAACGTCTGGGTTTTTCTATGAACATACCATTCTTAAAAAACGTACTCTACTCTACTCACAAACGGAGTAAAAAGCTGGAAATTAAATTAGCTAGACCCAAATTAAAAATTTTCCAGTAAATATGTACATGCATAAGTGGTACCACCTAAACTTTCAATATTACCATCTTAATCATCGGATTTGCCCTCCCGGGGCCACCGGGAGGCCGTCAGAGCATAGCTGCTTAAGTGTCTGTTTGGTATGTCGTCGTATTCTGTCCGGTTTTGTGACTTATCTGGGCGTCACGACAGGCATTAGCTCAGCTAGTTGGCCGTAGACATTTATTGTGTTAGTCTTAGCCTTTCTGCGCATTCGTCACGTCGTACTCGTTGTATCATGCTAGGTAGGATGTGGTTAGCAGTGTCCCATGCCTCTTGTGAGCTTAGCATATATTGGATAAGGCCTGTAGGGCTGATCGGCCTACCCATTTGTCGTTCCAGCAACTGCCTGTGATCATGAAATCTGACGCAGTTCATCAGTGAGTGGGTGACTGTGTGACCATACAAATGCGTGCGTCTCGCTTGCCAACTTGAAGAAAGTAATGTTGTACGACATGTGTGACCATTTATACGCAGCTCTGCGTTTACAGTTATTATTGCCGTCATACCATGTTGTACGACATTTCGAACCATGTAAACCCGGCTTATGGAAATTCACACGCACGGTAGATAAGAGAGCAAAGCAAATGTGACCGAAGCCTCCCAATCTCTCAGAACTTCTTCTTTATCATTCACAATTTTTGAGTTACATTTAAAAATATGAACGATAATTTTTCAACGAATGCAATCCTGTGCTCCTATCCCGTTTGGTCCAATAATGTTACTTTTTTAGAACCAACCAGGGTTGCATGTGCAAATATTTAGAACGTACTGGGCTTCTTATATGAACATACCATTTGAAATAAATATACTCTACTCACAAACGGAGTAAAGAGCTTATAAAGGTAACTAGACCAAGAAAACAATTAATTCAATATATAAGTAGTACCACCTAAGCTTGTAATATTATCATCTCAATCGTCTTTAACATAAAGCAGGGTAAGATATTCATTTCGGAATTTAATTTTTAATATGATGCTCCAATTTAAATATTGCAATATTCAAAGCTGGCCTACATAAACTTCGTAGTTATATATATCATTTTTGTGCTACTTTTAAACAATATAATTCAAATCCTTTAAATTTGGTAACCACCTGATCTTTTTGAAAACAAACCTGTACTGGCAGCTTCCTGAAGTTAATTGGCTTCAGCTCTACTGTGCACCATGCCAACCCACTTGTTAGAATACAGAGTCTTATATGTACATATACGAAGATCTAGATCTCTGTTTTTAACTTTTGCTGATATTTTTATATCGGGCACGAAATAATACGTTTTAGAATAATTTCCCACTCGGGAAGTGTCATGGCATCAAATTCCGGGGTTGTGAAGTAATTTATCTTTATTTTATGTGTGTTCCTAAGCAGCTTTTTTTACGCAATTACGCAAGCCGATGGATCGGCATCTTCAGGTTCGGCCGAACCCTAAAAAAGCCGATGCCGAAGCCGATACGAAGGAAATAATTTGTTTTCCTTCTTTGAAAATTATATACATATGTATGTATATATTTATTTGAAAAAAACTACAGTTGAAGCACATATGTGTGTATAGGTATGTATATGTTTATACATATGTATTTAATTTAATATTCAAAGTTGAATAGATTTATGTTGTAGTGCAAAAATAATAACTTATTTTCATTTTCCTAGTGTAAACTATTCGTTGTGTCAGTATAAGACTGACCAGCAGCGCTAAAAAGTTGCTCGCTCACAACGCTCAGTGGGGGAGCAGACAAGTATTTTCTAGCTACTTTTTTAGTAGAGAAAGGGGACTCCAATATTCAAAAATGTTTGATTCCCTAATTATTATGGGCTCAGAAAGGAATTCAATTCGAATTGAATTGAATAAAATAACTTTTCGTCGGCACGATCCTTCTATGAAGTAAGCTGTGAAGCTCAAAAGAGAGCAGGACTTCGAAGGATTTGTCCAGTCAGCTTTTGGAATTATAGTTTCTCGTTTCTCTTTCTCGTTGGTACGTTGCCGACATTAATGTGCTGCGAAAGTATTTTTCAGATTTCTGTCGATACTTTCTTTGCACATTCGGATCGGCAATGTTAAGTTTCTTAAATGCTTTTCCTTCGACCGAATTGTACGAATCGTTAATGATGTGTGGGTGTTTAACACCTTTCAGTATGTAAACGATCCGAAAAACACAGCTAAAATTGGGATTGCCTGGATACCCAACATTTTCAGGTTCTGGATTGGCCTGCGCATAATCCGGATCTAACTCCAATTGAAAATTGTTGGGCTTACCTAAAAATCAAGTTGCTAGGAGCTGAGCCTTCGAATGGATTTAACCTGCTTTGCGAGCGCGTGCATGGGAAATGGAAAAGTATTCCAAATGAATATGCCTTCAAATTGTACTAATCAATACGAAATCGCATACAAATGTTAAAAAAAGCAAATGGATATTGGACTAAATACTAACTTAGGACATATTTTTGCATGCAAAATTGAGCCAATGACCATATAGTTTAATAAGTAGTTGCTAAAGTCTTGTCTTTTTAAATAAACAAATGCAATGAATTGATGTTATAAAAACCACTATTTGTTTTTATGTTTCTTCAGCAGTTAAGCAGTTTTTAATGAGCCGTTTTCTTATTTTGATTCAACATTGTGCATACTGTATATTTCTGGAAGAAATTCGCCCAAAGTATCGGTAAATTTTGGCCGAAGCCGATCCTTTAAATTTCCCGAAATGCCGAAGCTGATTAATCGGTCGGGCACTAGAAATCGGTAGGGAGGGAATTTCGTACTCTCCCAATTCCTATTCCTTACTTGCTGCTTATGTCTGGATGTTCGCGTTTTTATTTTACAATATTCGTTTTCTCCCCGCATACACTCCACGGAATCGATATTACAACCTACTGCGGAAAATTAAAAACGTACTAAAAATGAAAAATGTGCCAAAATCAATCCTAAAGTTCGGGGATTTTCTACCCTGATAGCAACCTTGCGAGCCGAAGACATTCGTCAGAAAACGAACAGAGCTGAACAATCACTGGGAAAAATGAGAAAAATTCCATACTTTGCTGGCATTCGCTATTTATACCCGAGAAGCAGCAACAACGCAGAACGCAAACGGGAAACACAAGAAAGAAGAAACGGAGAAGAAATTCTGCAAAAGTAAAGTTTTCGAATAAGAAAAAATGTTAGGATTGAAGAGAAACGTATGAAATTAATAAAATTTTAAGTGCCGATGCATGGCGCCGAAATGCGTGAAAAGTGCGAGTAAAATTAAAATTTGTACGTGTGTAGTCTGAAGAAATTTTCTATGGTGCTGCTTTGTTTCGTTACCAATAGAGAAAAATTGCGATACACCACCAGCAGCACTTGGTGACGGTCGGTCGTCTTGGTAGGACGGACGAAGAGATGGTTAGACGACGTGCCAGCGTTGAAAAAGTATAAAACTGCACATCTTATTTCATATATGAGTGCTTTGAAAATAAAAAAATTGCTGCTATAGGAAAAAGCCTCGTCTAGGGCACAGCAGACTCGGGAAAATGCTGAATCAAACGCATTCCTTTTTTCGCTGTCAAGAGCGAAAAAAGTAAAAGCGCTAGTGGAAGACAACATCAATGGGCAGGGAGGGCAGCCGAATTCACTTTCTGTACACACTCTTATTGTGAAAAAAGAAACGAGTCGACTGAATCCCGAGTGGAAGTAGCAAAGCAGTATCTGGGAAGTGAAACCAAATAGAAGAGCAGCAAGACGACATGAAAGTGTAGGATTGCAGAATAAGAGCAGTGGCCTAGAAGATAGCAGATAATATTTGAAGCAAAAGAAGGGTAGTTGTATATAAGAAAATCGCGACATTCGTCAACGGGCGGGTGCAGGTCAGGAATAGTGGAATATTCAAAGTTGGCCTGTCTGTCCATGCCTTGCTACCCTGCCTCGCTAGTCCAGTGCCACAAAGCTATACGCCAACAATGTACAAAACACGAAGTGAACAATTTCTTTTCTTTATTAAACTTGGTAAAAATTTAATAAATTTTGTTAATTGTTAAGATTTTTCTTATAGTCAGAAAGTTGGTGAATTTATATGAAAAGTGTAAGGAATAGAGAAATGTATTGCGTTGTCGCATCGTTGTGTTCCCATTGCTAAATTGTTGTTGCTGCTGAAGCCACAGTGTCAGTAGTGTGTATATTAGTGTGCTTGACAAAACTTGTGAAGGCAGACAACCTCTAGTAAGCTGCGCCTGTCATCCAACCATCTTACAGTCACCCCTATTGAACTGGGCTGCATATTTACTGCACCGACTCATCTGCAGGTGCTTAGCAGCGCTCCGTCAGCAGCAGCAGCATAACTACAGCTGCCGCTGTGCCAACACTAGCACGCTGCAGTATCTGGTCCTCTACTGCTGTTTTACCACACAACTCTACTACCAGTGGCCAGGTCGTTGGCCGGAAGTTTTTGTCAAGCTCTGAATGTCTTTATGCTTTAATCATGGTGAAACTGACCGTCGACACAATACGCTTCAGCATTAGAATCTTTCTGATTACAAATCATGACAGAAGGACATGAAAGGTAAGCTACATAATATAATGTGTTTCTCTCGCTAGTATTAAACAAATTTTATAACTAGATAGACCAAGTTAACAAATATTTTTTAGATATGGAAACCATTTTACAACGACTTTTAGTTTTACAAAGAATTGTTTTTCAGACTGAATGGGAGGGGGATCCGTTAGTTACAAAAATGGTATGAATGGGATCGGGAGGTAACCAACAGGCAACAATTTCTTAAAAAACCGAACAATGACACACTTTGAACAAACACGAAGTAGTCCAAAAACAGAAAATCGTCCCTTGGTTCGATATTTGGCGAATTTTGAAACCAGATTTCGCTGCCGCAGATATCGGAAAGGTTCTATATCATAAATAACCGAGTAATACCCTACACCAAGTAACCGAGTTGGGTGATAATCCACTGAAAGGTATCATATTGTGGGTGTATTAAATTTAAATTAGGCCCATTTTTTCGTATGACCTAATTGGAGCTGTACATACATATGTATATAGAAAGCCATAATCTTTGGCGAAACTGACACGAGCTGTTTATATTTGCAAGCTGTCAGCCTCGATATTTCACTTTTATAACTTTGGCGTTTCTTAACCCTTTCGATCCGATCGGAGCAAAACATGATAAAGATAAAATTTAAGACCAATAGTGACTAACGAAAAATATATTTGAAACAAATATTCTTAGGGCCAGTTTCTCAGTGGATGTTTAAATCTAATTTGCGAATTGAGTTTAAATCTAGTTTAACTTTTCTTGAGTTTCACAGTGCATTTATTTAAATACGGAATAATGAATGGCAACTTCGAATATTTGACAATTGAACACAGCACAACTTGCCAAAAACATATGTTCAATTGTTCAATTATGGAGGCAGCGCGAGCTAAAAATTTTTCGTCGGCCGAAAGAAGTGAATTATTGGATATTCTTCAAAGAATCCACAGTTTATATTATTTATAATACTACGGGATCATTTATATGTGCTACACCATGCAGTTGTATGTTTAATTTGGCCGCTTATAAATTGCAATATTGTCGACGCAGCTTGCCTGCACATCCGAAATCAGCTGTTTATTTGTTTTCGATTGCAACTCTGTGCCGTACTTAAATGCCCACAACCGGGCATTTAAATTGTATTTAACTTCCCACTGTGAAACTGAAATTCCCTATTTAAACTGCAATCAGAGTTTAAACATCCACTGTGAAACTGGCCCTTAAAGTTACACGTTTTTTATCCCAATAGTACAAAGTGTAGTTAAAAATGCGCATATTCTTATTTTGAGAGCAAACAAATATTGTACTATTTTTTGTAAGAAAGCAACTTATTGCTTAATATATACGTAGATCAGAGCTGGGTCGTAATGATTCCTTTAGGGATTCAATTATGTACTCTCAATTACAAATTACAAGGAATTGCAATTAGTAATCAATTCCTTCAGTTCATAGCAAAGGAATTGATTACTTTTTCAATTCCTTTGAAAAATTCCAAAAGTAATTTCCTTTTTTTCAATTCCAATTCCAAGGAATTTTGTTTTTTGGAATTTAAATGAATTACTTTCTAGGAATGTAATTTATTTTTTCCTATTCCATTCCAAGGAATTGCAAAAGTAATTTCGTTCAGAGGAATTGTGAAAGTAATTGAGAAACTGAAAATTCATTCATAAATGTGAAATGTGGAATTTTTGTTGTGTTCAAAGATTAGAATCGAAACTAACAGCCCTATTCGCTCGCTCCCGGCACAATTGATTGAGAGTATCAATTGATCCGCTTTCTTGTGCCGGGCTTTCTACAACCCTATTCTTTACCAATCGTATCACGAAAAAAGCTTTGGCGTTTCATTTAAAGCTCTTTGCTGTGAAAACAGCTGTTTGTGCTTCTTCTTCCTCACAAAAAACGAAAAATGGAAACAAAAACTGCAGAAAAGTGAGTATTTTTTGGAAATTTTCATTAATTTGGTGTTTTATCTTATTTCTTTTAATTTCTAGACATCGTATATTTAACAGGAGGACGTAGGAGCAGCTGCAGCATTTCATTCAAAGTTGCAAACAGCACCCAGAGCAGCAAGCCGGGAAAACAGCCCGATAGCGCTGCGAGCAGTGTAAAATTTGTGGGAGCAGTGGCAGAGGACCTCGAACTCCCGATATAAAGGAGTTTTAGCAGCAGGCCATACATGTGTTGTGTTTTTAAAATTGTGTAACTTCCTTTAAATTGCTGCAATAAACAAATTTTTGCTTTTTTGCTTCAAAATTTACGTTTTTCAACAGCTGTTTTCGCTTGTTACCTCCTAATTCGACAGTCACAATGAATATCTCAATTGATACAATTCGAGCTTTTGATTTCTCTTCTGAATAAGGAAAAGTAGAAATTGTGCAGAAATGCTCTATTGAGACGAAATTAGTATTGAGACGGTCGAAGGAATAGAGCTGTAAGCATTGGACATTTTTATGTTGACAATTATTTTTATATGGGCGTGTCGTTCAACCGATTCTGATAATCTCGGAACTTGAACTAATTTAAGGTTCACTGTAATTATGTACCAAATTCAGTCCAAATCGGACAACTGCTATTTTCTCTCCTGCGACCACAGACTGATAGTGATTCTAATCATTTCTATATAGTATGTACCTATGCATACTGCATATTACGGCTCCTTTAATGCATTACAATTTTCGCACTATTTCTCAAAGTGTAGGGTATACAAATAATATACATATGTATGTACATGTATGTATATTCTATAAACTATCCCAAAGGCAAACACTGTTACCTGTACGATATTTCACATCAGCCATGGCCGCATTGTCGAGCACATTGACAATCTTTCTCGCCACCCGTAATGTGATCCAACGACACGAATTAGAGAAATTGTCGTCGGTTGAAAAGATAGCGGCATATCAAAACTTATTGGTCACACAAATTTTCGGAACATGAAACAGATACTAACTTTGCCCAAAACTATCCAAACTGTATGTACATACATATGTATTATGTTGTTTTATTATAAAACGGCTCAAGTAACTACTCTCTCTCACTTCGAATGTTTTCGCAAGTATAACTTGAATGTGTGAGCTTGCAAATTCCAATATAAATTTTCCAAATTAATTTTTGTTCACTTCCTGACCTCTTCCCAATAATAATAAAAAAAAAAACAAAATGCAAGCGCTTGCCTTAACTCTCCTACTTCAGCTTTGCTTCCGCATCTGAACTTGTATCTGTCCATTTATGTACGTTCTTTCGTCGGTGGCTTCATCACATTATTTGGAAGAGGTAAAATTTAAGAAAGTATTTATTAAAATAAAATTATATAAAAAAGAACTTTTTAAAAATAAGCTTTAATTTATTTAATGTACTAAAAAGTAGAAAATAAATTGTTTCCAAGATACAGGTGATCTTATTATCCATAAAAGCTTGGGGCGCTCATGTGTTCAATATTTGTCAACCAGTTACCACAATATTCTATTTAAATAATTTTTTTGCAAATAGATTCTAGTAATGAAAGATATTTTGAATATGGATATTGAGCGCACAAGCTTTTATTGATAGTAAGATACAGGTGACTTGGAAACAATTTATTTTCTACTTTTTAGTACATTAAATAAATTAAAGCTTATTTTTAAAAACTTTTTTTTAAAATAATTTTATTTTATACTTTTTAGTCTTCCATAAATTCAATTTTAGAGCTCTGAAATTTTTCGCAAAAAGAATTTAAAACTTGCAGAGCAGTACACAATATTTAGGGTATTCACACTGTCTCCTATCGTCATATCCTCAATTTAACAAATAATACGGCTGTGATCGACCCTAATATTCGTGGCATATATGTGGCGCGATGAGTTGTTGTTGTTTTGCTTACAAGGCGCGGCGAGTAAGTTCCTATCGTTTTTCATTGATGTGTGGTGTACCTATAATTATAAACTGAAGCCCAAGTGTGTAGTTGCTTGAAAAGTGCCACGCCCCCTGTCCTACGCCCATGTCCATTTTACCAGTGGGACGACACATCCAAGAGGCGACTGCATACGAAATTTCAATGCTGCACGACCTTTAGTTCCAAAGCTAATCGAGATCAAAAATTTGGTTTGTATGGGGGGTGCCACGCTCCCTTATCCAGTGCCCGTCTTATTTTCTCAGTAGAAGGATATGGATATGTAGTTCTAAAGTTATACACAAATCTGGAGTTGATAAAAAAGTGCCACGCCCCTTATCCCACGCCCATAAAATTTATTGATTCATGCATTGTCATGGTGGTTACCCATGTATGCAAAGTTTCAGATCTCTAAGTAGTCGGGAAGTGGGTGAAAAATTGATTACTAGATTCCACCACATACCGCTGACATACCGCGGAAAGTGAACCTAATATAAAGCTTATCTTATATATAAAACGCAGAGTGACTAAAAAGTGTCTGCCTGATGCTGTCCACTTTCTTTCTTCTACGACTTTAGAGGAAAGCAATAAGTGCCCTGTGTAGCCCGGTGGGTAGAGCCGCTTGCACTCGGCAGGTCATTGGATCGAATCCCACAAATTTAAAAAACTTTTTATTTTTTATTTTTTACTTTTATTTGCTTTTTATTGTTGCTAATTGTTTTACTAGCTGTCGTGTATACAGGCACACACGACAGGTGGCCCCACTTGTAAAAATATAAAATACAGAAGACTTCTTTATACTCTTTGGTGATTCTTGCTTTGATAGTCCTACTGTCCTACTCATAAATACCCACAGTTCTCATTTCTAGCGTTCATTCTTTTCGTCTGCTTTTAGTATACCCCATACCTATGCTAATAGGGTATAATAATGGGAAGTGTATACTTAGGTGAAAACCCCACGTGGTAACACAATGGGCCTTTTGGCCTAAGTGATGTCCTCGAGACGACCACCTAGGGTATAATAACTTCGTGCGAAAACTGTAACGCATTAAAGGAGCCGTTCTAGGTATAGACATAGTATATAGAATTGATCAGAACCACTTTCTGTCTTGATTTCCGGTTGTCCGACTGTCCGTCCGTCTGTCTGTTCTAGCAGGAGAGAAAGAAGGAGTTGCCCGATTTGAACCAAATTTTGTATACAATTACAGTGAACATTAACTTAGTTTAAGTTTCGAGATTAGCAAAACCGGCCTAAGGATTCGCCCACAACGGGCCTGTAGGTCCCACTACCTTGGAATTTTTTCAGTAAAATGGCTCAAATTTGTTTAATTACTCATTTAAAGGAATGTTATTTGGTATTTACGGTAAAGTGTGAGCCCTCTAGGTCGTACGCAAAAATGGGCGTGGTCCGCCCACCTCATAGGCGGCAACATTTTTTCGGTAAAATGGCTCTCAATTTAGTAATTATGAGCTAAAACGAATGAAATTTGGTACCAAAGTACAGATATCGGCATTATATGCCCTACGAAAAACTACTTTCATAATACATATGTACATATATGAATAAATCAAAGCATCCATATTCGGTCACTTCTTTGCTAGTAAGAATACCTTTGAATTAAAAAAATTGGCGTGGTCAGCCCACCATGGGGGCGGTAAATCAAATGCATAGATAATTTCTGTTACAGACCCTCCAAAGCATCAATATTTGGCATATACATATCAGTGGTCACAAGTCATAACCGAATAAGTTTTTAAATTTTTTCAGAAGAGCAGCTTAAGGTTTCAAATTTTCAAATTGTATGTACAAGCTATTAGGTTTTTGATGGATGTCGTCCTAAAAAATAAAATAATAATAAGAATTGATTGGCGCAACAGCCCGTGTGGGCTTAGGCTTAAGCTTTCTCGCATTAACTTGTGTGTTCTTGTTATATTTTTACCACAAATTAACGGGACCTACATACATATAACCGAATCCGAACGGGTTGAGAAGGTTTTCATGGCAAAGAATATTCTCGGAGAATTGCCTATTCATCGCGAGAAGTGGCGCCGCGTAAAGAACAATTTGAAACATAAATTTTTCATTTATTACATACATACATAAATGGTCTGAGACCGGTCTTGAACCCTGGCCTCCTCGCATCAGCGACCAAGCACTTGTCCACTGAGTCACCGCGGCGCATTAAAAAATATACAAACATCAAAATTTGATAGCATATAGATTTGGACACGCTGAAGACGATGGCATTAAAAACTCAATTTTGTTCTAACTCGCGTTAGGCTGTAATGGTTTGTGGCCACTGATATAGTCCCATTAGGAATATCTTGTAGTTTGCCAAAAACGGGCATGGTCCGAACACTATGTAGCCGGTAAATTTATTACACCCAAAATTTCATTTCATCCCTCTCGGTTACTTGGTGTAGGGTATTACTCTGTCGGTGAAACTCGTTATTTATGTATGTCTTTACCAAGTCTGTGTGGCATGTTCTTGGCTTTTGTTGTAGAATAGTTGCTGCTGCGTGTTCATAGTGCTGTTGGATGATATGGGCAGCGAACAAGTGACATCATTTTAGCGTCGTCAATTTTCAGCGCTGAAGCATAAAAAGAATAAAACAAACCTAAAACACAAAACTCGCTCACATACACAGATAGGTATATAGTTTGACATATATACATACATATGTATATATGTAGGTCCGAACTCGTCGTTCATTTTATAACTCATTCAACTCATTCACTGTTTGTGAATGGCCATAATCTGCAATATTCAATGGTTTCAGCTCTCTTAGCACACTTCATTCATTGATTCAATGTGGCTCGCCTGATTCACGCATTCATTAAGTTTTCGCCTCATCATTTCTACTCGCCCTTTTTAATTCGCATTTAGTTACAGTGCTCTTCGTTGACAGCGGGAAATGCGGGAGTATTATTTTTTGAAAATTGTATAGTTGTCATTTCCCATTAACTAAATTTTTCTGCTATTTTCTTTTTTTTACCACCTTACTGTTAAGGTTCCGTCAGACGATGATAGGCGAGTGCTCGCAGCGAGCGTTCGAACGATTCCGGCTTTGGAGAGTGTTCGCAGTGATCAGTCACACGGTGTAAGGAAAGTGCTCGCAGGAAGCGATTTTTTACTCGCATGCGAGCGACTGTTTGCTGCGAGCATTTTTCATATGGTCACACGATGCGAGCGCTTGCTGCGAGTACCACTGGCAGATGTTGCGACTACCACCGGCATAGAATGGGATCCACTTCACCCAGAGGAACACGCGACTCGTCGACAAAGAAACGAGAATCACAAATCCAAATAAATTGCGTGAATAGAAAATTAAATTACATTTCATGCAAATGAACAAATGAAAATCGCTCGCGAATCCTAGCTCCAGGACAATTATTTTTATTTTTGTATAGATTTTTGTTTGTTTTAAAAGTTTTTTATGAGGAACTTTCTTGTCTTTTCGAGACACCGAAAATTGGAAGGTATAGGGCAGTCGCGAGGCCACTTATGTCTATACCTTGAACGGCGGACGGAGAAAATTCTGTGCAACACCCATTGCCGGAACCATTAATCTTTTGTCCATTTTGAAAAATAAGTCACAGAATGTCGTGTCGTCGCCAGTGTGATAGTGTTGCCGACGAAATGCTGCTTTAAATTATTTTTTTATTGGATTTAATTATAAGGTCTGCTGAGATTTCAACCTACATAGGTCTTCCCATCAGCGACCAAGTACTTGTCCACTGAGCCACCGCGGCGCCTCCATTGCCATTTCCATAAGTTTTTACAGCAACACGACCAAATACACCCCATTGTAAATTTACAAAATATATGTGAGTTTACTTCAAATAGCAAGATCCTGTGGTTTTTTCCCGTTTGTGGTAAAATGCTTCTAAGGGAACACAGCTTTTGTGAAGAACGAGATAGATGATGTTACTTAAAGGAAATTGACATATGTACACTCATGGACAAAATAATAGGTGTGAGCATATTTTTTTCCAAAAAATCTCGCCTTTCATTTATTTTTTATTATCCCTCAAAAAATAAGTTAGTTTTCAAAATAGACATATGTACTTCAGAGTCATAACAAAAAATAAAAAGCTTTACAAAATCTAACAAATAGTTTGAAAAAAATTTATTTATAAAAATACCCGAATTTTCGCTTGGACAGATTAATAGGTGTGCCCAACAAACTTCGTAATAAATAATGAAATTTTGTTTGTTATGGTCCTTTCTTTGACTAAATTAGCTAGAACGCATTTAATACTCTGTATATCCGCCATTATTCTTGATTAATTTTTCGATTTTTTCGGGCAGTAATAATATTAGATGCGTGATGAAGTTCACTTTAGAGCAGAGAAGAAAAGTCTTGTTCGTCAGCTCCGAGACATTGGAAAACCCTACAATATCATTGCCAGATTAATGGGACGGCCTGAAAATTTCAATATAAATGCTTTAAAAGCAGAAAATTTTATTGAAACGCTTGCATCACCTAAAAAACTTCATCAGTGACTGACCTCCATATCGTTATATTAGCTTAAAGCGACTCGTTCAAGTCATCCAGAAATGGGAAATGTAGTATCAAGATGAACTGTTCGAGGAAGATTAGTAAACATAAATTTACCCTTTAGGATTGCTAGTATAAATAAATTTTTTTCAAACTATTTGTTAGATTTTGTAAAGCTTTTTATTTTTTGTTATGACTCTGAAGTACATATGTCTATTTTGAAAACTAACTTATTTTTTGAGGGATAATAAAAAATAAATGAAAGGCGAGATTTTTTGGAAAAAAATATGCTCACACCTATTATTTTGTCCATGAGTGTATGTACATGCATATGTCAAGCTTTTTACGCAAAAGCAAAATTAGTGGACGCAAGCATTTAAGTGAGTTTGTGCTCGTGGTACATACATACATACATACATACATATGTACTTAAGTAGAACTGAAAAGAATATCAAACTAAAAATAAATTTAGTGTACTGTTAGTATTTCTTGTCTTCAACCTTAAGAAAAAGATGTAAATTTTCATGATTGATTTCTCGAGAGATAAAAAAAGCAAACTGTAAGATCCCGACCAACGGAAATCCCACGAATTCGTACGATTGCTGTTGCAACTCTATAAGCGAAAAAGCAAAGAGAAGAGGAAAAGGTGAACAACTGCGACATTTTCACCATTACTTTTTGCTCTTACTATGCACTAGACCAGTGGTTCTCAACCCTATTGTCGCCGCAGACCGGTCAACGTTTTTTCGTTTGCTCGTCTGTCCTTTTACTTGGTTTTCCATTTGCTCCGCGGATCGGTACCAGGCCGCGGACCATGCGTTGAAGACCACTGCACTAGACCACGTGAGTCAGTGGGTCTGTTTGGATGTTTCTCACGCATGGCGTGTGTGTGCGTGTGTGTGCGTGCGTGCAGTACGTTCGCCCTTCTATGTTTGCGAGTGTTTGTGTCTGTGTCTGTGCCTTAAACCACTTTTCGTTGGTATAAACAAAAAAATTGTTGATAGTAGGTGGTTATTATTGTTTTTGTTGTTGTTCTTGTTCGCGTTTTCGTAGCTGATGTTGCTGTTTCTTGTCTCATCTACACATACATACATATACAAGAAGAAATATTGTACAGTAGATGTAGAGGAAGTGCTCTTCCATTCTTTTCATTCATGAGTTGCTGCTATGTGCGAGTGAGTTTTTGAATGTACTCCGCTCTGCGGGGTCTTATGTGTTCCCATACACGACATGCCAACCAATCAATGCATATGTATACGTGTATACAAAGTAGCCATCTCATTTCATAGCTTTTAGTCAGTTTGCTCTTTTTGTACGCTCTCAAGTTACCGTTGCACGTTTGCCTTTTGCAAATCTCACGCTACTTTCGTAGCGCCAAAGGAAGATAAACGACCTGCGAATGCAGTTGTAGAATAATAAAGACGATTCAGTTGTTTCGCTACTCCCCACATTCATAAATACCGTCTGTTCGTCTACGCTACACTTCCATCGCAGTACAACTCTTAGTTCTCCTTTCAAAAGGTACATGTACTATTTGTAACCGAAAGTTTCTCCCTGTTTCCATGTGTGCCTTTATTAATTTTGTATTGTAAAACAACTTTTAAAATTTCTAAACTGCTTTAAGAAAGAAATTAGTTCTTTTGTAGCAGCAACAACTGCTACTGGCCTCTCTCTATGGGTCATAAAAAATTATCCATCGGAACTATTGTTTCTATTGTTTTCTGCCTGATATCACGAGAAAGTATTTGCTATCTTGAGTTTTGATATTTATCCATACGTTTTTCAAGCAATAGTCTTAAGGCTCAGTCAGTATTGACGTAACGTATTTTTTCGTATTACGTAAATATCTCAGAGATATGTACCTATTTCGATTATGATTTCTGCGTACGGTACGTCAAGAGCGAACGCATGTATAGAGCTCAGGTAAAGTAGGTTTTGTAAAAATTACGAATAAATACGATACGTCAATACTCACTGAGCCTTTAAGTGAAAGCATTCTACACTTCGACATGTGAAGGATGATTACCTCGATTGAGCAATCATTCAAAGCAACAGTCAATAAACCAGTCGCCGACTCAGAGCCATCTTTAAGAGTAAGCGAAAACTTACCCAATCCACATTGGACTTTACATACTCCCGCTACCCGCTATGTGAATACATACAAGCAATGATGCCAGAACAATAAATCCCAAATCGTCAAAAATATTTTCTAACATTTTTATTCTGTTGCCCAAATCGTCATTTTAATGAAAAGTAAAAATAGACTAGTACTTTTTATATCTAATAAACAAATATTATAAAAAGTTCAATACAAGATTGTTATCAAGATTGTATAACATACAAACATTGTATTTTACCCGAGACTTAACATTGATGTGTATGTTCGAGTATACGTAGTACCTATATTTGAAAATTTTCCTAATAAACGTTCTTACATCATGCTTTGACATTTTACTGATATAAATTAGAGTTTAATTTTTGTAGTAACACGCTTTGCGGTTTAATATTAGTGAGCAAAATTATTAAATGAGTTAATAAACTTCCCTGTAGAGTTCCAGTGTTTTGAAGATTATTATACATATTTAGTACTGTTCAAATTAATTTGTGAAAAGATTCGCTCAAAATTTGTAGACGAGTTATGTAGACACCAGAGATCTGCAGCGAGTCACAGGCGCAAATCGGACTGCAGTCTGAGTACGTTTTTGCTTGTACTACAATCCATCCGCACCTTCCAAAGTTTGAGTGGGACTAACATTTTTTCCAATCAACAGATTTTAAATCTCCGTCCGACTGTGACTCGTCATCATGTTGAACTTGACTCACACCACATTGACGGCAGTCCCATGCTCCTGAGCCAAATCTCTGCGAAAATATTTTGTGTGTATGCCGCGCAACACCAGATGTTGAAAACCCAACAGCAGTGATGCCAGTTTGTAAATATAGCACCTCTGAAAGCTTAAGCTGAAAGAGGAATGCGAGGGAATTCCTGAATTGTTCAGTTAACAGCGCAATTCTGAGCAGCATTCATTCGCGCGGTGGCAAAAATGCGCCGTTAGCAAGTGGTTTGCCCATATTGAATGCCCTAAATATAATACATATAAGTTTCCTTGTATTTTGTCATTTTGTCAGTACCTGCTCACATTCGTGACACAATAAGAAAAATTGCATAGAAAATTCACTCGCTTATTACTAAATTACACAGTCCTAATTTGAACGCGAAAATATATTATGCCGGATAGTCGGGTTCGTAAGCAGAATGGGGAAACCAACAGCGGACGAGTACTGAATCTTGCGTGCTGGAAATTATATTTTTACCCTTTTTGGTCTCAAACCTGTTAGCCGGTACAGAAAGAGCAAAAGAAAAAGGAAATATTTCTGCCTGTACTACAATTATTTACCTTCTTATGACTAGCACTATCATTTATAAGGTTTAAAATCTCTTTATGCTAGGAAACTATGTATTAATAAACAATAATAATAAATTGGAAAATAACAAACAAAACCATGCGAAAGGCTGCATGATCTGTTCCATTTAGTTTCGTTTCCAAATTTTAAATTGGTACCAAATTTGGTATTTTCGTGCATACCTGTATTTAAAAGATGGCATCACTGTGAGCAACACCGAAAGCAACGTTATCTGTCTTTGTCGCGCAACAAAAATTTTCCGTGCAAGGCAAGGGATTCTTCGGTTTGCTTCAAGATTTACCTCGTTCACTGTTCAGCAATCGTCGTTAAGATTGCAGTGTGTGAGACTGAGCAGGAGAGTCATGTTTTGGATTTGAATATTTGCTGCTCTTTACTTGAAAATGCTCCCAGTCACAGTCATAGCAGTCCCAGTCCGTATCAGGACTGGAACTTTGTTTGGCGTGACTCAGCTCAAGTCGCAAAAAAGCGACTGGCTACAGATCTCTGGTAGACACATATGTAAGTGAAGAAATGAATTTTGCAAGAGTTGGGAAAACAAAAGAAGAATCGGCGTATATTGGAGCAGATAAAGTTTTCCAAAAAGCTTCTGGTATTAAGCCCTGCGCACAGGCGCGACAAAATATTTCAAAACGCAACACACTGTTTTAAATGAGCAGGCGCAGACTGGAACGACTTTGTCGCTGTCATTTTTCGAACATGCTCTATGTATTTTATTTTCTGTCGCGTTGAAATCGCAGTCGGTTGCGATTTTACTGCGAATTGACAGAAGAAAAGCAAGCTAAAATGTTCGATACGGAGAAACGAATTGAAAGTGTGCGTAGGCTTACAATTTTGATTTCGAAAGATTGAGATTTTGTCGCTCCGAAATCGCCGCGCCAAAATCAAAAAAATCGAAACCGAATAATATCCAGTGATGAATGTGATATTATACAATTTCGCAAAAGAAGACTTATCGTTGAAAGTGATTGCGATAGCAAGTTTGATTGAAATTAGGAAGTTGAGTCTTATACATAGTTATTATTTTCCATAAACTTTTTTATTTATATGAAATAAATATATTTTTTTCTATGAAATAGATAGTTTTATGTTATATTTTTCATTTTGTCTTATATATTTATATTATATTTTAAAGCTTGTTTATAGTCATTTTCGTTTTAAACGGTTTTTCTATATAAAAATTAATTTTTCGAGTTGCACGGATTTAAGAAGAACCTATCTTCCGCGTAAAGCGGAGGATAGGTCTAGTTTTTAATTAGGTTTGGAAGTTCAAAAAGAATAAGCTCTAAAGAAGTAATTACCTACTTACTTTATAATTTTCTGCGAACTGATCAAAGTTAGGTTTTTTAAGACTTGACCGCTGAAATTAAATCTTTTTTTCTCGTTTTTATTTTGGTTTCAAACATAATCAAAAGTTTGTGCCATATTTTATCATTACAAAGTTTCCGAAATCGTCATTTCTGTCTTTCAAATCGTCCGGTCGTCATCTGGAGCCTGACGGCGTCGTCCATCTGGCAACACTGCACACAAGACGGGAGCAGCAAAAAAAGCTCTATCCTTTCTTGTTTCGTTGCAGAGACAAAAGCTTTTCTTATACAGACGGCAGTTCGGCAAATTTTTACTTGGGGTAGGTTTCGCGTACAAACTCCGCTACTCGCTACATGTATATATAAATATATGTACATGTTTACAGTCGTTACAAGAGTTTTTAGTTATGTGGCAGAGAGCATAAGATATGGGCAGAGATAGATGCAGAAAGAGAATGAGAGCTCAAAGGATGCTGAGGCAGGGCTACAATCAGTGTTGCCAGACATTTTTTGAGAAAGAAGCCAGATGGGCTTCAAAAAAAGGCTAGACGACTTAGAAAAAGGTCTAGAAAAAGGCGAGATCTTTTTAAATCATATTTATTCAGTTTTTTATTAACTTCACTTCAGGTTTGTATGTATATAGTCAAATTTAGTAATCAATTTTTCACCCTCTTCCCGACTATTTATTATAAGTGTTTCTGTGAGTATACATACGTTTATATACTATATAAACATAACACAACAATTACAAAAACAGTACAATTAGAGCCCAAAACCATGGAATTCAGTCTTTAAATTCTTAAGACATAATAAGCATAATTACATATAATAACATATATACACTGCATTTGGACTTTTGCACTTGCATCAGTAGAAGAAAAGCACGAACAACAAGCATTTTAAAAGAACGATTAATAAAATATATTGCAATACATTGATTGACTTGGTTAATAAAAACACCACGAATCTCACTTTAAATGTTTATATCTCAAAAAATATTTCCTCCTCATCTGAATAATCAAAATTTGTATATAAATCACGGTTATTTGCAAATCTTAAAATAAAATTATATAAAAAAAAACTTTTTAAAAATAAGCTTTAATTTATTTAATGTACTAAAAAGTAGAAAATACATTGTTTCCAAGTCACCCGTATCTTACTATCAATAAAAGCTTGGGGCGCTCATGTGTTCAATATTTGTTAACCAGATACCACAATATTTTATTTAAATAATTTTTTTGCAAATAGATTCTAGTAATGAAAGATATTTTGAATATGGATATTGAGCGCACAAGCTTTTATTAATAGTAAGATACAGGTGACTTGGAAACAATTAATTTTCTACTTTTTAGTACATTAAATAAATTAAAGCTTATTTTTAAAAAGTTTTTTTTATATAATTTTATTTTCTACTTTTTAGTCTTCCATAAATTCAATTTTAGAGCTCTGAAATTTTTCGCAAAAAGAATTTAAAACTTCCAGAGCAGTACACAATATTTATGGTATTCACAGTGTTTCCTATCGTCATATGTCATATCCTCAATTTACCAATAATACGGCTGTGATCGACCCTAATATTCGTGGCATATTTGTGGCGCGATGAGTTGTTGTTGTTTTGCTTGCAAGGCGCGGCGAGCTCGGCCCATGCGCAAAACCCCCGTTGCTTTGGGACGGTGAGTTGCTATTTTGCGTGCAAGGCGCGGCGAGTAAGTTCCTATCGTGTCTCATTAATGTGTGGTGTACCTATAATTATAAACTGAAGCCCAAGTCTGTAGTTGCTTGAAAAGTGCCACGCTCCTTGTCCTACGCCCATAAAATTTATTCATGTATTGTCATCGTGTTTACGCATGTATGCAAAGTTTCAGATCTCTAAGTAGTCGGGAAGTGGGTTAAAAATTGATTACTAGATTCCACTACATACATACCGCGGACAGAAAATGAAGTTAATATAAAGCATCATCCGTGATTTCGAAATCATGGCCCAATTTTTTTTGTTCCTTTCAGAGTATACCGAACAGTTAAAATAGAATTCAGCATGCCAGCTTAATAAAATTCAGCGTTAGTAAAGGGAAAATAATCAATTCCCAGAATTAAAAATTCGAAAAGACAGTCGATGACCAAATTTAGCTACAGTTTCACACACAGAAATGACGCTTCATTTTTGAAGATTTTTCCAAAGAAATTGAATTCAATTTCTTTGATTTTTCTTAGAGCGCAAGGTTACATTAAGTTCGTACATTTTAATACTACTTTTCGAATTTGTTCTTTTGTATAGAATCATTTTTTATTCGAACTGACTTGCTAAAGAGAAATGACAATAGCTGTCTATTTCTATGCTTAAACAAAGCAATTTTAAGTGTACAACAACAAAAATTTTGAATTATTGCTCACATGGTCAGGTCAGATAGCTATTTCGGTTGCCAAAAAACCTCATCAGTGACTTTTAATGTGAATTCTAATAATTTTTTAAACGACTTATCACTCGAAGTAGCGTTTGGTTGGCTAAAAAATAAAAAATACGACATATTAAAAAGGGCTAGAAGAGGCTAGGGCAAAAAATAAAACGGCTACAAAAAAGGCTAGATGGAAATTTTCGAGGCTAGACGACAAAAAAAGGGGCAAGATCTAGCCTCAAAAAGGCCAAACTGGCAACACTGGCTACAATATCCCCAAATACAAATGCAATCATAATGGCTGAGAGTGATTTCCCATTGAGCTTTTTACGCGCATTGGTTCTTTTTATCTGTTGTTGTGTTTGTTACTAGGCGCAACATATTTCATGACTTTTGTTTGATTTCACAATCATATACATAAAAGGCAAGCGTCACCCTCCGTGCCCCATATCTACTGTAATTGCTCGAAATATTTTTATTTCAAACTTTTCAAATTTTCAAACTTCAAAAATAAAGTGACAAATTATCAAGAAAACGAAAAAAAGTGTTTCGAAAAAATGCCTCCAAAAAGAAATAGTGGAGAGGAAGCTGTAGCCCTTCAGGAAGTAGGGAAAAGGCGCAGAGAAAATAGAAATATTTTAGTTATTTAATTTATTGGAATACTTTTCAACCTTCTTGGAAATGGAAAAACACTTTTCAGCCTGAAAGTATGCAAAGCTTTATTCACGTATCAGTGATGTGGCTTTGTGAAGTTTTTACAATCAATATATTTCATTTTTTACATCTTTTAATTAATTAATATGCGGACTTTAATGAAATGCCCTAATGAATTGTGCCAGAAAATAGAATTGAATCAGCCACGATACGATAACTAGATTACCGCGTATTTTACGGTTGCAAAGCCACTTGGAACAGCGAGAGGACGTTCAGACTTTGGACGCATACTCCTTCAACAGAACAAATTACGTTTGCAACTTTATATAATACTCAGTACGAAAGGGAATGAACAACAAAAGGTAGCGTACGATAAGATAATTGCTGCAATTGAAGATGATGATCGAGCAAGTAGATGCTTTTTCCTAAATGGCCCGGGTGGTTGTGGAAAAACTTATGTATACAAACGCCTCCTTAGGTGGTAGAACTTTTCACTCACAATTCAAAGTACCTATTCCTGTATTTGAAAACTCAGTTTCATTACTAAGAATGAACAGCATTGATGCGGATCTGATCAGAATGGCAAAAGTTTTAATATTAGATGAAGCTACAATGGCGGCAAATAATTCAGTTAATTGCATTAACAAACTTCTTCAAGAAATTATGGGAAATGAAAAGCCTTTTGGTGGCAAAATCATAATCATCATGAAACCAGATCTGCAATTGTGCAAGCCAGCAATAAATTCGGCAATGTTTGGGATAAATTTGAGATATTAGAATTAAGTCACAATGTTCGGTCCATTGATCCGATTTTTAGCGATTAGCTACTAAACTTAGGAAGCGGAGATCTTACGAATGACCACGGCTTGCCTGAAGATATTATAGAAATTCCTGATCACTTTGTTTGTAAAGGTTCGCTTATAAAAGAAATTTTTGGCGACACTTTGAGTGCTGATAATGTCAATCAATACTCCAAGATGGCTATACTGTGCCCAAAAAATTCAGATGTAAATGAAGTTAATGAGCAAATTCTAAAAATTTTATTTGGTGACACAATGACATACCTTAGCACGGATTCCATTTAAGACAGTGATGATAACGATAAACAAAATTACTCTGTCGAATTTTTAAATGACTGTTGTCCATCAGGAATGCCGTTGCATAAATTGAATCTCAAAATTGGAAGTGTCATTATGCTTCTTCGAAATTTAAATACCAAAAGAGGTCTCTGCAATGGGACACGTCTAGCTGCGAAAAGCCTAAAGGCTAATTTAATAATTGCACAAGTTTTAACAGGCACTGCCGAAAAAGAGATAGTTTTTATTCGAAGAATCGATTTAACCCCTACAAACACTGAACTGCCTTTCACTCTGCGGCGCCGACAATTCCCCATTAAATTGGCGTTTTCAATGACCATAAATACATCTCAAGGTCAAACATTGGGAAAGGTAGGAGTGTTTCTAAAAGAGCCGGTATTTAGTCATGGGCAACTTTATGTAGCCATGTCTAGAGTCCAGCGATCTGATGACGTAAAACTATGTATTATAGAGGGAAATGGGCAAGGGGAGTTGATTGAAAATTCTGAAAAGATTTTTACTAGAAACGTTGTATATAAGGAAGTTTTAGTAAAATAATTCCACCGTATTGTTATTAATTGTTAATTCAATAAAAAATGTTGTGTATATTGATTAATTTTTTGTCGATTTTTATTCTAAATGATATTAACCCGTCGTAGGACGGGCTTTTTTACCCTAGTAAAAAATAAAACAAGAGTAACTACATCAAATACCATAAAATGTGAGAGTATGGGGTGGGGGAGGGGCTTTATGCACCTTTCAGCAACAATTATATATATAAGTATGTATACACTAACTCATTTGTTGGATTCGAGCTTACGGTTTTTATTGAGTCAAATTCAAAAAACTCGAAGCCAAGGAATCATGCTTCTAAATGCAGAAGAGAGCGACAAATTTAAAGGAGCGAAAGCGTGTGACATTCTGAAGCATCGTCTCCGATTTATATAGAATTCAAACTAATTTATAGTTTGATATGATATTGCTTCAACAAACTATTTATGCTTTCAGTGCCCACTTGCTTTCCCCCTTTTCGGGTAAACAAACTAGCTGTTTGAATGTGCACATTAAAAATAAATATGCATGCGAAGCTCTGTCTCGTTTTGTAAATATATTTGTGTACATACATACATGAACGAGCAACGTAGGTATACTTGGAGAGAGCGCTCCTTTATATACGAGCGAGAATTTATGTAATTGTATTACATGTTGTAGTGCAATAAAAACTGGGTCAAATCGTGAAGTATGAGAACTTTGCACGCTCATGTTTCATACATGCAAACACAGCCCGCCACAAATGCACATGTAGTAAGGATTTCTTTAATGAAATGCGGTTTTTATAAATACTTGTATTTGCTGTGAAATCGGCGCCTCGAACTGTTTATGTTCAAAACATTTAATTTGATACTTACTTAGTTAGCTAGAATTATGTATTTATTTCAACTGGATCTAATTTTACGTCGATAGATGCATGTATGTATGTTTAGACCGACTTACAGTACTCCATTCTAACGATGAGAGTCATAGTTAAATACTTTGTATCAGTTGATAATTTTTCCTATGAAAACTAATAAAAGATCACATAAAATTCAATCAGTTGTAACTGCTACGCTAGAATCAGGATTCTGTACAAGAACTTAATCAACCCAAAGTTGTTCGACCGAACTTAAGTATGTATATGTACGTATTTAAATCGATTTCAAATTTGTCGTGAGGTATCTACACGCGCGGGTGAAAATTACTAAATCTCTTTAAATACCTTGAACTTTGAACCGGTAGATTTGGAAAAGGGTTTGACACATACATATTTAACACATACAAATATGTATATTGGTAGGGTAAAGCGTTAAATTTATCGTGTTTCTTTATTCATTCCCAATTGATAGAGAAGGTAAGAAAATAATAGAGATTATGTAGAAGGGCGCCGCCCTCACATCATCTCATAAAAAGAAACTTGGTTTCATTGCACGTGGCGCCTTCTCTCGCGAGGTAGGTGTCTACTGTCAGGGAGTATGCTCTGCCATGATAAAAAACCTTACAATTTAGTCATCCTATCGAAAATTTATTAAACTGTCGACAAAGTTTTGCAGTTTCTGCCATTCTTTTATTCGACCTTCTATATATTTTTGCGATCGGGTTACACTAGATGGCGTTGGAAAGATAAGATTTCGTACTTCTCAGACAGTTTTGTAATTGCTCGACTCAGTTTTGTTTGAGCGCGCGTCAAAAATTGGCTGAGTAGCCAATACCTTTAATGCTGTCAAGGAGTTTACATAACTCTTGCCAATAGGTAAGCGGAGGTACTACGGACACGGTAAGTAATTGAGAAGTTGAGTCCTCTCTCGACTGACAAAACTGACACTCATTCAGACGCTTATTGCTTTATGGCGCTGAAGTATGGGTGAATTAGCAGACTGATGCAGCTTTACTTGGAGTGTTCGAGATCTTCGGCCCGATTCGCGTTGGCGACGACTACCGCATCCGAATGAACCACGAACTGTATGAGCTCTACTCCGATATTGACTAAAGTCGCATCACCACTCAGCGGTTTCACTGGCTAGGTCTTGCGTATGGACGAAGGAGCTCCAGCGAAGAAGGTATTCGAGGCGGCAGTTAGAGGACAGAGACGGCGCGGGAGGCCATGCCTGCCATGGAAAGACCCAGTGGAGGAGGCACTGGCAACGCTTGGAATTTCCAACTGGAGGAGTCGCGCACGTAACAGGGGCTTCTGGAGAGAAGCCCTACGTCACGTCGTAATCCGGTAACGAGCCAACCATGAAGGAAGGCGCATCAAAGATGGACACCAATAAAGATGAAATTCGCCAAAATTTACAGTTTTTCTTCAATAAAGGCGAAACGCAAGCCAGGTAGCTGACAATGCGAATGGCGACGTATGTATATGACATATGCGTTCTCTGCCTTCTCTGTCATATACGTTCTTTGCCTCGGTGCTGCCTCGAACAAAGTTGACGGGAGACATCGAGCGCGTATTCATATGTATATTATAAGGACAAACGACCAAGGAGAAGCACTGCTGTTCACAGGAAACAACTAAATCCTAGCAAGGATAAATAAAATTATAACGCAAAAGGAAGTAGTTCTGGTACGGAACCCTGTTTGCGCAAGCCCGACTCGCACTTGACTGCTTTTTTCAGACTCAAAAACAAAATACTTTTGTAATCCATGACAGAAAAAATAAGGTACCAAACAAATTAATTGATGCTCAGGATAATCAGCACTTTCAATAAAACTGAAAAGAAAAGTACATCTAAGCGCATTTAACGCAAATCGAATGAACCCTTATGCACGGGTAAAAACATTTTTCCCATTGTATCCTTGCTTAGTTTTTCTTTCTTCCCATTACCTTCAATTTCTTCGACAACTACTCGTACGCCACGATTTTCATTGATCACCTGAAAACCTGACCTCAGTAATGAGGACGACAGTTGGGAACTACGTCATTCATTCAGAAGTATACCGAATATATGATATGTCCACTTTCCAGGGACACGGCAAGAGCGCAAGCCAGCAGACCGACACGGAAGCTATGGAAATGAATGAAAATTGCAGAGCTGTGCAACGTTTTCAATGGCGCTGGTACTCGTTCGATACCGCTCGCATTTAATTCATTACATCGCATGGCACGGCATTTAGTTGTTCATGCGCAGTCAGCAGTTAAGTCTGGCAGTTCGCTCGGTCTGCCGCTAATATACCATACATACATATGTAGGTATATGGAGGAGCCCTTGACACCGCATGCCCATATACTCGTTACGCTGGTGCCGTGAATGGTGCAGCTTGAATGGTGATGCCAACATCGCCTGTCAGGCCAGCACCATGAGGGTTGATACAGGGGGCTGTATTGCTAAATCCGTCCGTCCAACCGCCCGTCATATGAAACTGGGACACCAGCTCCAAATATATAAAGTATGTACATGCTTAGCTGCTATTATATACACACAGCTCAGTGGCCTGTGCGGAGCTCCAAAACGCTAGTATTTTACTTCATTTACTTGCTCACATTTTTTCAATGAAACTCGCTCTTTAACAGCGAAAAAAGTTTGTAAACTCCAATTGAAGAAAGCTGCCAAGCACATGATTGTAAGTGCATGTGTGTGTGTGTTTGCGTAAGGGATGGTTTTGTCAAGAACTTCATTCACAAACAGTGTAACCTCTCATGTATTTGTGCAGGACAGGAAGTTTCTACATACAAACAGGCGTACAAACTTTGTCAGCATAGTAGTTTCTGGTTTCAGAAAGTGGAAACCATATTTTCAATTGAAATTTTCAATAACAATTTCTGGAAGTTGCCCTGCCTTGGTCCTTGAGCTTATGCTAACACCCCATTTTCGCTGGCACAACATTTCTCCAAATCAAATTAGAGGTATTCACGATCTAGTGCAAATGGTCTTGCAAAGATGCAAATGCGAAATATTTTTGCTCCGAACGCAATCACAACAAGAAAATAATCTTTATGTATGTTGCAGCATCACGGCTGAACCACAGAAGCGATCGACCTTATACTCACAACATATGTTCGTGTGGTGCTCTGAATGGTTTTTTTTTCATGTTAGACCCTCCTAAATGGCGCTGCGGTGGCGGTTTTTCGAAAATTCGTATTTATGGACCGATCTGGCTCAAATTCACACCATATAATACTAAAGTTGACAGAAATTGGTCGACAAAATTTGAACCCGATAGCTGTTGTCGGGGTGGAAATATTCACAAAAACATATTCTTCCTGTACATAATTTGAATATTATCAAAAAAATTCCTACCATAATTGAAATACATTTCAAAACAAATCTTGGAATAAAAGAATTATTTTAGGCATAACAACGTTCGCCGGATGTTCAACGGACAGCTAGTATTATATAAAAAATTACATAAAAAAAACTTTTTCAAAATAAGCTTTAATTTATTTAATGTACTAAAAAGTAGAAAATAAATTGTTTCCTAGTCACCTGTATCTTACTATTAATAAAGGCTTGGGCGCTCAATATCCATATTCAAAATATCTTTCATTACTAGAATCTATTTGCAAAAAATAATTTAAATAAAATATTGTGGTAACTGGTTGACAAAGATTGAACACATGAGCGCCCCAAGCTTTCAATTCTCCAGAAATGGGCGTGGTCCGCCCACCATGGGGGTAGTAAAATAAATATGCCGATAACATCTGTTGTACACCTGTCAGAGCAAAAATATTTGGCATATATAGTCCTATTAGTTATATCTTACAGTCTGCCATGTCTTACTATGTAGGTTGTAAATCAAATGCACCCACAATTTCAGTGAATTATCACCCTACTTGGGAACATGGTGTAGGGTATTACTCTGTCGGTGAAACCCGACTGATACTTCCTTACTTGTTATATATTAAGATGTATATAGTTATTTGAAAAAAAACTACAGTTCAAGCACATATGTGTGTATAGGTAGGTATATCTTTATACATATGTATTTAATTTAATATTCAAAGTTGAATAGTTTTATGTTGTAGTGCAAAAATAATAACTTATTTGCATTTTCCCAGTGTAAGCTATTCCTTGTGTCAGTATAAGACTGACCAGCAGCGCTAAAAAGTTGGTCGCTCACAACGCTCAATGAGGGAGCAGACAAGTATTTTCTAGCTACTCTGATTCCAATATTCAAAAATGTTTGATTCCCTAAGTATTATGGGCTCAGAAAGGAATGATTCGAATTGAATTGAATAAAATAACTTTACGTCGGCACGATCCTTCTATGAAGTAAGCTGTGAAGCTCAAAAGAGAGCAGGACTTCGAAGGATTTGTCCAGTCAACTTTTGGAATTATAGTTTTTGGTTTTTCTTTCTCGTTAGTACGTTGCCGACATTAATGTGCTGCGAAAGTATTTTTCAGATTTCTGTCGATACTTTCTTTGCACATTCGGATCGGCAATGTTAAGTTTCTTAAATGCTTTTCCTTCGACCGAATTGTACGAATCGTCAATGATGTGTGGGTGTTTAACACCTTGTGGGGTCCGATCTATAGTCAAAATCTATGGAGTCATTCGTAAGGAGGATTATTGAAACATTTTGATGACTGACACCCCGCACACAGTACAAATATAAGGACGAATCCTCAGGAAACAACATTTCAGTATGACAACGATCCGAAACACACAGCTAAAATTGAGATTGCCTGGATACCCAACAATTTCAGTTTCTGGATTGGCCTGCGCATAATCCGGATCTAACTCCAATTGAAAATTGTTGGGCTTACCTAAAAATCAGGTTGCTAACTACGCTGAGCCTCCGAATGGCATTAACCTGCTCAGCGAACGCATGCAAGGGAAATGGAAAAGTATTCCAAATGAATATGTCTTCAAATTGTACTAATCAATACGAAATCGCATACAAATGTTAAAAGAAGCCAATGGATTTGGACTAAGTACTAACTTGGGACATATTTTTGCATGCAAAATTGAGCCAATGGCCATATAGTTTAATAAGTAGTTGCTTAAGTCTTGTCTTTTTAAATAAACAAATGCAATGAATTGATCTTTTAAAAATCACTATTTGTTTTTATGTTTCTTCAGCAGTTAAGCAGTTTTTAATGAGCCGTTTTCTTATTTTCATTCAACATTGGCTCATTTATGCATACTGTATATTTCTGGAAGAAGTTCGGCCAATTTTGGCCGATACCGAAGCCGATTAATCGGTCGGCCACTAGTTCTTATCTTATCTATGTATGAACGTCTGTCGTTTCTACTTACACGTTTTTCTGCTTGTTCTTCTTACAGCGACTTCTTAGTTACAGTACGTGCACAGGTTATGACTAGAGACGAAAGCACCGAGGGTTGGTTACCACTCGCTGGGGGTGGCTTAGCAAATGTTTCAATACGCAAACGCGCTAGACTATCCCCAGGCGCTGCTGGACACGAGTACATAATATATGGCCAAAGAATCTCCGATCAAAGTGTAAGTACGCCCCCGCTGCTCAAAAGATTTTTAATTTTAAGTTATTAGTTCGTTGAGTTAGCAATAAACATTCTGATTGTTTCAAAGTTTAGGGATTCTTGAAAATAAGAAAACTGCAAATTTACGAATTTTAGGAGAGAAAATAAGAGCTGCTTTTCTTCATCAGAATATCCAAGATCATTCTCTATTATCTACTGATTTCAGAAATCATTAAATTTATAAATAGGCATAAATAGGTTTTTAAAATATTTTCGAAAATTCTAGTATCCCCCTAAATTCGTGCAGTAATGCAGAAACTGAAAATATACATACATTAATTTATATGATTTTTTTCTGAAACTTGTCAAAAGTCTTTAAAATTCCTGAAACAAATTTATCGAAAAAAATCGCTCATTCTTCTGCTATACCAAATATTTTTAATTTAAGCCTTTTTTGTAGCGAAATCGAAACAGCTTAATAAAACCGACCCAAAATTAAAAATCATGCGGAATTTGACCGAAATCAAAACACTCCTAATTTTGTCCCGCCGCACAGTGGCTCGATTTGTCTTCTCACGTTGCAAAAATCATAACTTTTGAACGGATGAAGATATCGAAAATTGTCATAGCTTTAATGACACCAATGTTTGTGTGGATATACATGGTGTGACGGAATCTGTTGTTAAAGTGCGCCTTTATACAGGTAGAATAAATCGCACATTTAATACAACAAATTATGCGAAAATATTAAAATTTTAGAAAGATTTTGCATTTATAATTGCAAAAATATATACAGGGTGTCATATGGCTAACATATAAAAAAAAACCGAAAAATCATATATGTATTTTAAAGAAAATCAGGAAAGTGGGCGTGTTCTAAGATTAATATGAAAGCATTTTAGTAAATTGGATTGCTTTCATATTTGAATAAGATGGTTTTTCAAATTTTCATATAAAAACCCGAAAAAATTTAATTTTAAAAAAAGTGGGCGTGGCTGGAGGCTGATTCAAAAAAGTTGTAATTGCTGACTATAACAAACATGAATGGAAGTCGTATACCAAATTTCAACTTTCTAGCTCGAAATTTAAGGTTCAATAGTCGTGAAATGCAGGCGGACGGACATGGATGATCCGTAGACCTCTCGAATAAAATCGCTCTAGCTCAAAGAATTCCAAATAATTGCAGCCAATTTTTTGGATATATTTTTAGAAATAATCAGTAATTAGTCTCCTGGTAAGCAGACGCCAAGACAAATCAAGATTTTTTTTTAAACTCAACGCAAAGTTTAAAATCAATGGTAAAAAGGAGGTTATTAAAAATGCCATTTATAAAATGTAAACTTTATATACAGCTCTGCAATCCAAACGTATAAATACTCATATGTTACTGTTACTATTGTTGCCTTAGCTACTGAAATAATAACTCAATTTGTTTAGTTTGTTACCTTGACTATAAGATAACAAACTCAATTCTACATTTTCATCAACTGTAAGATTCACTCCTAATAAAATATTGAAGCCGAGCACACGTGTTTATTCTACTACGCATATAGTATTCTAACAAAGGTTATGGGCCCAGGAATCGACAATCAATATCGATCTGGAGCTTAGGATATACGGTGACCAGCACTTAAGGATATTTTCGGTTTTATTTGTTTATCCGGCGTTAAAAACAAAATAAAGAACATGTCGAATACGATTGCAAATATCGAAAAGTTGAGCGGAGAAAATTACGCAACGTGGAGCATTCAGGTTAAGAGTCTGCTCATTACTTTGGACTTGTGGCGTACCATCGTCGAGGAATGTCCAACTGGAGATGCTGAAAAAGCGATCTGGGTGCACTGGGACCAGAAAGCTCTTGCAACAATTGTATTGAGCGTTAAGCCAAGTGAGCCAATTCACGTTAAAAAGTGTACCACGGCGAAAACTGCATGGGATGTCTTGAGCTCACTCTATAGAGCGGAATCAGCTTCTCGTAAAGTTAATTTGTTTAAGAAGCTTGTGCGGTTTAAAATTAAAACAAATGCAAAATTTTCGGGTCAAGTTAATGAGTTTTGTTCGACCATAGAAGAACTAAAAGAAATCGGCATAGAGTTAAATAATGATTTCTTGTGCGTTTTATTGCTATGTAGTCTTCCAGAGGAAATGGAAAATTTCGTGGTGGCTATAGAAAGCAGAGACATGCTACCCAAATTTGACAGCCTTATTTCAAAAATTCTGGAAGAAGAGCAAATGAAAGGAGATAAACATGAACGAAACGGTGAAATAGTATTTGCGGCGAATTCGCGGTATGATAATAATAAAAATGCGAAATTCGGAAATAGTCATAATAACACCCGATATAAAGATAACCGAAACTGTTTAAAGGGTAATACTAACGCCAACATAAAGTGTTACAGGTGTGGAAAACGAGGCCACATTCGCTCTCAGTGTAAAGAAGCGAAAGAAACACCGAGTGATGCAGCGTGTTCCTTATTCGAGGATATGAAGAGTGTCGGTATGTTTGGATGTTCGACAGCGGCGCTACTTCGCACATGTGCCGAAATGTACAATACTGTCAATTCTCTTTTTATGCCGTGGATGCGTTCCTCAACTAATCGCACAAAAGGAAATCGCATAAAAAAATACACTAATGTATAGTAAAAATAGGGATGTGTTCCATTATTTTCAAAAAGCGCATAAAACCCAAAAATCACATAGAAAAAGACATTAATTACATTGTATAATTAGGGATACGTTCCAAAATTTTTTAAAAGCTCATAAGACCAAAAAATCGCAAAGAAATGTCGACTCAGAAAAAATGTGGATACCTAAGAATTTTTGAACAAAGAGTAAAAATTTTCAATTAATTCAAATAAAATTCTTAACATTACTTTATTTTTAATTAAATATATTTATTTCAATTTTCTTTACTTCGGAAGTTATATGAAAATTAGATAGAGATTAGATTTAGTCATTCTTACACAAATATTGAGCATATGTTCCTATTGTTTGCCTGTTCTGTATGTAGGGGAATCCCAAAAAACATTCATATGAGCAAAAAATTTTTCAAGTGCTTCTCATTCCCCAGCTGCACACTTTTTCCACCGAAATCATGCACAAGCCAACAACAGAATTTGCGTTGAAGATAACTGTCGCAAAAGTGTACCAACAAAGCTTAAGAAAGTGTTGTTGCTTTGCGCTAGGGCACCTCTGCCATACAAAATTCAAAGGAAAAAAACGCATAACTTCGAAATAATGAAAAAAAAATCGCATAAAACTCGTATGGAAAAACCGCATAACTTCGAAATCGCATAAAAATAATTCGCATAAAAAGAGAATTGACAGTACTTTGATGTTCTTGACCATAAAAAGCAAAATATTATATTGGCATCAGGTGAGAGTATTTACGCACAAGGAATAGGAACAGTAAAATTGAAAACCCATCACTCGACTGTCACTTTAAACAACGTGTTGTATGTTCCCGATCTACACTCAAATTTTTTTTCAATTAGCAAGGCGATTGAGCATGGAAATTCCGTAATATTCTCGGATAAGAAAGCAATAATGAAAAACAAACACAATGTCAATGTGATGACAACGTTTTTGAAAAGTGGGGTATTTATTGCGGATTTGACATTAAATAAATCAATTGAAAGTGTAGGCAGTGTAATAGACGAAAACAAAGTAAACCAATGGCATAAGAGATTCGGACATATAAACGTAAACGATTTAAATAACGTCTTGACATAAGTTTTCAAAAGGAGATAAAATGTTTTACGTGCGCGATGTGTAAAATACACAATAAGCCTTTTCCAAGCTATGCGAATGTTTTTACTAAAAATTGGATGTATGCGGACCTATGGGCGTTATGTCTCAAGGAGGAGCATCATACTTTATTACATATATCGATGATTATTCGCGTTTTACAACCGTCTATTTTCTAAAAAGAAAGTTGGAGGCGTTCCAAGCATTTAAACATTTTGCTGCGACAGCGGAGAAGCAGATAGGCCGCCAAATCAAAATGGTACGTAGTGACAATGGTAAAGAATTTATTAATTCACAATTTTCGTAATATTGTTCCGAAAAGGGAATTGTGCACCAAACAACCGTCTGCTACACTCCTCAGCAAAATGGTGTGGCTGAAAGGGCTAATAGGACCCTCGTCGAAATGGCACGGTGTTTGTTGGAAGCGTCGGGGCTGCCCCAAAGCCTATGGGGAGAAGCAGTGAATGCAGCTGCGTATATTCGAAATAGATCTCCAACGAAAGTTCTTGTGGAGATAACTCCGTACGAGAGATGGTGTGGCAGGAAACCATCAGTGTTCCATTTCAGAATTTTTGGCTGTGATGCTGCCGTACTACAGAAAGACCCGAAGCATCGAGGCAGTAAATTTTTGCCGAAAGGTGTTAAATTAAAATTTGTTGGTTACCAAGATCAAACAAAAGGCTATAGGCTATTCAATATGCAAACAAAACAGATAGTTATGTCTGCAAATTGAACAAAGCTTTGTACGGCCTAAAACAGGCAGGACGTGAGTGGAATAGAAAGGTGACAGACATTTTACTTAAGATGGAATTTAAAAGATGCAAATCTGATACATGCGTTTACATCAAGAAAAGCGGAAGCAAAATAAGTATCATTGCTCTGTATGTCGATGATATGATAATTGCATGTTCAAGTCAAGATGAAATGAAAGAAATAATCGATTCTCTCAACAAGTACGTGGAGGCGGTTGATCGTGGTCCAATATCATTCTACTTGGGAATCGAAATCGAGAGAGAAGGGGCGCGTGGTGATATTACAATTCATCAGAGACGGTATACTGAAGAAATTCTCAAACGCTGGGGTATGGCAGACTGTAAGCCGGCTGCAACCCCATGGGCGCATGGTACAGTTCTGCAGAAGTGCGACAAACAATGCGACGGATTGGAGACAGAAAGCTATAAAAGCTTGATGGGTGCTCTTATGTACTTAGCAGTAATTTCGAGGCCAGATATTGCTCATGTGGTTTCCAAACTTTCTCAGTATAACTCACATCCACA
Source organism: Neria commutata (assembly GCA_963457695.1). Taxonomy (NCBI): domain Eukaryota; kingdom Metazoa; phylum Arthropoda; class Insecta; order Diptera; family Micropezidae; genus Neria; species Neria commutata. The sequence continues at coordinate 26,094,270 of OY735247.1, forward strand.
TAAGGAACATTTACAAGCGGCCAAATATGTTTTGAGATACCTCAAAAAAGCCCCAATGGGTAAATTAACTTTTTCTCTTAACAATGAAAATTTAGTATGTTTCACAGATGCTGACTGGGGTTCAGACTCGTGTGATCGCAAGTCATACACGGGCTACGTTATATTCATGGCAGGCGGTCCTATTGCCTGGGAATTGAAAAAGCAGTCAGTGTTGGCATTAAGCACAATGGAAGCGGAGTATATTGCATTATGCCAAGGCACAAAAGAAGTGGCTTTTCTTCGAAGGCTTCTGAAAGAAATGGATTTAGAGGAATACATTCGCGAGCCTACCTCCATGTTTTGCGACAATCAAAGCGCGCAATTCATGACCAAGAATCCGACGGTACAGAAGAAGAGCAAGCACATCGACATACGTTACCACTATATTCGTGATAAGTATGCAGACAATGAAATTGATGTGGAATACGTGCCTTCAGACAAAAATGCCGCAGATGTACTAACGAAGGTTTTGCAAAGGGCAAGCATGCTGAGGCTTGTAGTTTGTTAAAAATCAATACGAATTGTAATCCTTAACTTTTGTATTTACATATATTACTTTTGGTTTGAGACGGCGTTTGTAAACTTTATATACAGCTCTGCAATCCAAACGTATAAATACTCATATGTTACTGTTACTGTTGTTGCCTTAGCTACTGAAATAATAACTCAATTTGTTTAGTTTGTTACCTTGACTACAAGATAACAAACTCAATTCTACATTTTCATCAACTGTAAGATTCACTCCTAATAAAATATTGAAGCCGAGCACACGTGTTTATTCTACTACGCATATAGTATTCTAACATAAAAAAAAAACAAAAAACCATTTTTTTTTATATTTTGTATTTGTTGAAATTGATGAATTTATTTAATCCTATTTTAAAAATCTAATTTTTGTGCAGCCGTATTACAGTTTTTTTTACTTCAAACATGGAAATTTTTTCCCAAATTTCGTTTTTTTTGCTGTGTGAAAAATCAGTCAACTTTGACCATTTGTATAGACCAAACTACTTATGCAAATAATAAGTTGAAATTTTCACTTTCTTAAAGTACAATCAATTCCCTATCCAATACATATATGTAAAAGTTTTGCTAAATCTTTCAACAAAAAAATTGATTTTACTTATTTTTGCCACGTGATTCGGGCAAACGAGCCAGTGTGCGCCGTTGAATGGGATCGAATCACTGTACACCGCTTTTGTGTCTAGCGATCGATCTTTACATTCCTTATTCTCTTCCGATGCAGGTGATCTTGAGCTGTGTCATCAATCGTGACCTTAAGTATTACAAAGTGATGCCAACATTTCATCATTGGCGTGCGGGAAAACAAAGGAACGGTCTCACTTTCCAGACCGCTGCCGATGCACGTGCATTCGACAAAGGAGTACTGAGAGCGTACAATGAACTAATTGATGGTAATTACAGCGATCGTTGTTGGTGTTTTCTTTGTAGTTATTGCTGTGTCATTTATTCTCGTTGCTGTTGTTATTGCATTTTTCTGTGTGTTTTCTCATTTCGGGTAGCTATTTTAAATACGATTTCACATTATCATTTATTTTTCAAAACGCAGCTTTTTAAATTTCTTCTTTTTTAATTAACCTGTCTTTCTTTACGTAATAATTATTTACTTCGACTTAAGAGAGCGAATGATATAGGAAAACACTTGATGATTTTATTGTGCCTTGATTAAGATTTAATTTTAAGTGCACTAACAATTCCGTACTTAACTACAAAAAGTGTAATGCTGTTATATGCTATTGGAATTTTATGCCCCCTAACTTTAAAAACCCTTTATACTACATACATATATACATATGTATATACATAAATACATTTAATACAAATATTTTTTGGTGCATATTATCGAAATTTTTTTCAAATTTCCTCAATTCTTTTTACAAGTAGGGGAGAGGGGGGTACCTTCGTCTCTTTTTTTTGAAGGCCTATATTTCAGAAGGTAATCAATATATTTAAAAACCGATTAGACTGTTACAATACCTCATTATTTAACAATAAAATGTTATACTAAAATTTCTTTAAAAAGTTCCGTTTGTATTATTTTTTTTATGATTAGTAAAAAAAAGTAATTTCGCTGAATGTGCCCCCATGCCAGGGTAGCTTCGGCATTTGGGGGGCACTTTCGGCATTCACACTTTAAAGTACCATAAGGTGATACAAAATCTTGTTTAGACTAAATAAGACATGTTTTTGGTTACACAACACGTATTTATTATATTTTGCATTAAAAAATTAAAAAAAAAATCATGTTTAAGAGCTTAAAAAAAATGTACTTATTGTCAAATTTTTTCTATAAATAATTTCCTATATAATGTTTAAAGTGCTGATATCGACCCTAATATTAATTTTGTGAGGTTACGGGAGGTTTAAGCCAGGTTCGAGGGTCTTGGAAGCTTAAACTCGATTTCGATTTTTAGTACCTGTGAAGTTATATTGACGAATGTGCCCCATGAAAAAAAGACGAGTCCTCCCTGGTGTCACTTTTTTTCTTTTTATTTTTTTACTTCTAATTTCCGTGCTTTATTTTCACGTAATACACTTTTATTTACAAAATAATTAGTATTAAAGTAATACTAATACAATTTTGTTCGAAATAATGGTATAAATACAGCACAAATTTCTTACGTTACCGACCTGAATATTCGGGAACGAAGCGCGAAAACACAAAATCAAATGTAATTTTATCAACTGTTCAGATAGAGATGGCAAACTTTGTGAGGGATATTTATGCTAGTTATGGGTAAGTTTTTACTAATAAACAGTTATGTCCGAAGACTCCTTCATACCGAAATCGCCTTTGACGAATGTGCCCCAAGGACGAAGGTACCCCTCTCTCCCCTACATATTTGTTTTCTTGTATGCATGAGCGCTTTTTATGTAGTTTTATTGAAATCTAGATTTTTACATTTTTACATTAACTATCAAATACTCATAGGGCCAGTTTCACAGTGGATGTTTAAATCTAATTTGCGAATTGAGTTTAAATCTAGTTTAACTTTTCTTGAGTTTCACAGTGCATTTATTTAAATACGGAATAATGAATGGCAACTTCGAATATTTGACAATTGAAGGTTGACACAACTTGCCAAAAACATATGTTCAATTGTTCAATTATGGAGGCAGCGCGAGCTAAAAATTTTTCGTCGGCCGAAAGAAGTGAATTATTGGATATTGTGCAAAGAATCCACAGTTTATATTATTTATAATACTACGGGATCATTTATATGTGCTATACCATGCAGTTTTATGTTTAATTTGATCTCTTATAAATTGCAATATTGTCGACACAGCTTGCTTGCACATCCGAAATCAGCTGTTTATTTCTTTTCGATTGCAACTCTGTGCCGTACTTAAATATCCACAGTCGGCTATTTAAATCGTATTTAACTTCCAACTGTGAAACTGAAATTCCCTATTTAAACTACAATCAGAGTTTAAATATCCACTGTGAAACTGGCCCATAGTGTTACAAATTTACGAATTCTTCCTCGTACAGTTATAGGATTATGGGATTTGTTTTTTTTGTGCTTTCCCCTAGTTATAGTAGAAATACTTTATTTACTAACATTTTATCATAAAATGTCAGGTCGCAAGAATAAAAAATGCTCGAAATCTTTCAGCGATGAGCTGTTCGGTTGGTTTCAGAAAAGCAAACCAGAGATCTGCAGCGAGTAGTCATAAGTGGAGTGCACCCGAGCATGTATGAATCTTAATTTTTGGAATATTCTTCTAGAGTCAATGCATATGAGCATGTAGTGTTCTGTCCCAGGAATTGTGAAGATAAATAAAAACAACTATTCGGCCAGTTAGAGAATACAGCTGAAACCCTTAGTCGGGAGTGGTAAAAAAAATTATTCCAAAAAAAAATATGTTACTAACGCAACAGCCCGGGAACTCGTTCAACTTTAAGCACAAATGAATGGGGGCCTACACATTGAGGTCCGTCTATAGCCGTGTCTAAAGGGGAAGCTTTATTAAGCTTTATATACCCTACCTACATCTATGGTAATAGGGTATAATAACTTTGTGCGAAAATTGTAACGCATTAAAGAAGTTGTCCTATGTAGGTATAGACATAAGTATATAGAAATGCTCAGAATCACTTTCTCTCTTTATTTCCGGTTGTCCGTCTGTCTGTCCGCGCTGGAGAGAAAGAAGGAGTAGTCCGATTTGGACCAAATTTGGTACACAGTTACAGTAAACCTTTACTTAGTTTAAGTTCTGATTATAGCCAAATCGGTCAAAGGACACGCCCACAATGGGCCTGTAAGTCCCACTATCTCGTATTTGTCGGTAAAATGGCTATAATTTGTCGAATTGTTCATTGAAAATAATAGTACATACTTGGTATTCAAGTAAAAGGGTTGGTCTTCTACGTTATACGTTAAAATGGGAATGGTCCGCCCACTATATAGGCCGCAAAATTTCAGTAAAATGTCTCGCAATTGACTATTTATGAATTTAAACGAATGAAATTTGGTTCCCAAATTGATATATCGGCCTTACAGACCATAAAAAAAAAAATGGGCGTGGTCAGCCCACTATATAGGCGCTAAACGGGAAATCTTCATAACTTCCATAATCTTCTAATCTAATATATATAAAAAAAAAGGGGTGAAGCTCTTAAGCCTTCTCACTCGATAACCGCTAGGCCGATTTTCAAGATTCTTTTTTTGTTTTGTTCGAATTGCTGTATTTTAGGTTTATGCAGAAAAAAAATTCCGGAAAATCTGACGGGAAAGTCAGGAAATCTGACAAATCGATTTATTCATATTTTACGGTAGGTGGCGGTATTGGAGCGATGACAATTGTGTGCCAACATATTTTTAATTCAAATGCAAAACTCTCGTCCTTTGCTGTTCGAGTGGCAAAATGAAATTGGTTCTCTAAGATGCACCTCCGGAGCAATTGAAACCGTTGTTTGAATCGGATGATTTTCTCAAGAACATTCGACAGCACAAATGTTTCATTCAAGAAACTGATTTCATGCCACCTTGCAAGGTAAAAGAAAAAAGCATTAACACATCATGCAAACACAACTGTTCTAAAAATGGCACGGGATTCTACACTGCACGATTCGGGTTTACATATTCAAGGTCAATTTTACCATCGGATGGGGGCATTATTGCCAGTAAGCAAAGACGCACACCAATATCTGCAGATGTACTTTATTTCGTCGAGAGATTAGGCGGTACAGAGGACAAACAGGAGTGACAAAAAACGCTATTCGAAAATTGCAACAATTCTTGATTGCAAACAACGCTCCGATTACGATGTTTAAAACGTGGATGGAGAAAATGAAGTCTGGCGATCACAGATTTGTCTTCAAACCTGATGGCGCTTCAGCCGGAGAACACTCACGACGATACAATGCTTCAACTTCTGCAGACATTTGTGCATTGGTTGTTGGAGATCAAGCACACAGTCGACACATTGTCCTTCAGCGAAGAACCGGCGGATCGTTGCAAAGAATATCCGAAACGCATAGATCATATGACGCGCACAGAGTAAAAACGCAGCGAGTGTCAATTTTCGCCACATTGCGCTTATGGGCTGTGAAGTTATAAACTGCGTTTTTACTCTGTGCGCGTCATATGAGAGACAAGTGGGGCCACCTGTCGTGTGTGCCTGTATACACGACAGCTAGTAAAACAATTAGCAACAATAAAAGGCAAAGCAAAGAAAAAAATAAAAAATTTAAAACCTGTGGGATTCGAACCCATGACCTGCCGTGTGCAAGCGCGCGGTTCTACCCACTGGGCTACACAACGAACTAATTTCATTCACCTAAAGTCGTAGAAGAAAGAAAGTGGACAGGCTGCAGACACTTTTTAGTCAGTCTGCGTTTTATATACAGTGGTGTTCATCTAAATAGCACACCCATATTCCTTTATACGAAATCACCAGAGCTGAAAGTACCACGCATTCAACATGGAACATGTTTATGGTTAAAAGGAGTACTTTATTAACTTTACACAAAAATATATTCGACAACAATAATATAAGCCAAGAAACGAAAAAAAAATTCTAAACAAAACAAAAATTTCAAATTTGAGTGTTCATATAAATAGCACACCCGCCGACAAATTCTATTATTTAATTTTTTTTGTTAATAACTTGTCCCTAAGGTAATAAAATGTATTTATCCTATTAAGAAATTCTACATAGCAATTAATCAAATTAAAGTACTTTCGTTTAGGATGGATAGAAGCAAGGATTGCTCCGAGGAAGTAGGGATGGTAGTCGAAAAGTTAAGAAGTGACGGAAAAACCCATATCGGAAATAGCCAGAACCCTGGGACTTTCTAGAAAACTTGTATAACATTCCATGAAAGTAATTAAAATGACAAAATCAACCAAAAACCCATGCAGAACGAGTAGGAGGAGAACAACAACAGAGGAAATGGAAAGAATCATATACAAAATAAGCTGCAAGGACCCTTTTATGACGTCCGGAGGAATACGGAATATGTTAAACGGGAAAGAGGGTGTGGAAATACCTTATGAGACCGTTCACCTACCCTTGATAAAATTTAAACTTTATAGGCGCATCGCAAGGAAAAAGCCACTCATGACAGAGATATTGTTGTCGAATATATTTTTGTGTAAAGTTAATAAAGTACTCCTTTTAACCATAAACATGTTCCATGTTGAATGCGTGGTACTTTCAGCTGTGGTGATTTCGTATAAAGGAATATGGGTGTGCTATTTAGATGAACACCACTGTATAATCATATGAGAGATTGTCAGAACGCAGATGGTGCATGGACCGTGTGGCACAGATGACTACCAGATATCCAACTCTCACACTAGCGCTAAAAAATCACTAACACAATCACAAAATACACGATAGTATTCGGTTCTTCTGATATCGGTATTCCATCAGTATTCGACCAAACTTATATTATTGAAACAATTTGATTGTTATTTCAGTTTGAATATATGTGCTGATATATTTTGTGTACATTAAATATTTTATTTTGTTGCTTTTGTCGCGTGGGAACCAGGTACTCGAAAACATCTGTAGTCGATAGCCGTGTCGTGCAATTTATTTGTATGCCCTATCAATTGTAAGATAGGAGCGTCAGTTGCAAGATAAGAGCTATCCGCTGTATCGAATTCCCAACCCACTGCGAACAAATTTTTGAGGTTTGACAGTTGTTGGTCCGAAATGTAAACAAAGGAATTTTTGTGAATGCAACTCTGTAAGGAATTACAAAAACAAAATACATTGCGAATCACACGTACGCTATCAGTGAGAGGGAGGTTTCAAAAAAAATGGAAATTTTTGTTCCCTGGACGGACAGTTGGACGTCTGGATATAGTCTGTGCGTGTGGTGCATTGAATCCAAAATCACAATGCATGGTTGATGGAAAATGCACAAAAATACTCATGGTCCTATGGCCATTACTTAGTAGCTGAAACAGTAACGGGGTCAGATGGATATTCAGTTTATCGACGACGTTCAAAGGACAATAATGACCAGAAAATCGTAGTGAAAGTGACATTTCATCGTCACGAGTCGAGAGATTGAGATCGGAAACGAGTTCGTTGTTAAATATTTGTGCAAAGTGAGATGGCTGTGTTTGGAGTTTTTTGAGATTTTCAAAATTACAATATTAAAAGTGTTTAGGGCCGCAGGTTGAGTATCCTTACTTCAGACAAACATTGTCAGTGATTCCCCGTGGGACTGCTGCAGATGAGCTCAATGTTGCGGGCAAAACGGAGTTATGCCGGGTCGAGCTAGTATAAAATAAATAAAATTAAATACATCGATAATTTGATTTTTTTCAGCGGACCACCGTCCCACGCCTTACTAGATGCAGGGTACTATTCTGTCGGGCTAACCCGACTGATGCTTCCTTACTTGTTTATCATGGCAACCACCGTGGCTCAGTCGGCTCGGCTGCTGATGTGTGGCGGTGGATCAAACCCCAGCTCAGAACATCTAATAAAAAGAAGTAACTTCGTTGCTTTGCAGTGCACGCGGCGCCGTCTCTCGCGAGCTAGTTGGCAACTGGGAGAAGCTGGGAACTATGCTCCTAATTTATGCCGAAAAACTTCTTACCCGTGTACCAACTCAGGTCGAAGTTTTTTTAATAGATTATATGGTCTTTAACATAATGTATGTACATATGTATATATAGAATAAAATGTCTGTCAAGTGGCCGTCTCTGGCCGTGGCGCAAAGGCGAGCTCTTTTAAGCACATTTTTCAACTTCCAAATTCTTGTGCACGGCGTCGATGAGAGGAACATTCAGCAACAGACTGCCTCTCTGCATCAATCTTTCCTGGTGGACGTTCGTTGACTTTATTGTCGCCCAGTCTTTGCTTTTTCTCCCAGTGTATACAGATTTTCAAAATCACCAGAGCATCCATATTTGGTCACTTAATTGCTGGTAAGAATACCTTTTAATTTTCCTTTGTGGTAAATTAAATACATACATATTTATACCGTTTTATTTGGCTAATAATAATTATTGATTGTGGGCTTACGCCTAGCTTTCTCGAATTAACTTGTGTGTGCTTGTTATATTTTGCACAAACTAACGGGACCTACAAATAACCGTATCCGAAAGGGTTGAGAAGCTTTTCATGGAAAAGAAAATTTTCGGAGAACTGCCAATTCATCGCGAGAAGGCGCCACTTCGCGCAAAGAAACAACTGGAGAGACAAAATTTCTTTTTATTAGATGGTCTGAGACCGGTCTTGAATTCTCGTGAATGGCTACAACTCGCAAAAGGCGACTCGCTGCAGATCTCTGAAACAAAGCGACAAAATCGGCTTCTACCACACCACAAATTTTTGCTATTATTATATTATTACGACCAACAAAAACCTTTTTAATTTGAACATGAATTCGAATAAATCAAAATGCGTGAGCATTTTTTGCGTTTAGCATTTTCTGTCGGCTCCAATTCCCATTCCTATAGAGATCAGATTCCACAAAGCCCCGAACATCGTTTCTTATATAATTTCAAATAATTTCTTATAACTTCAGGACACAAAATAATGTAAAAAAAACAAATAGCAAAACCTTTTCACACACACACATACATGGATATACATAGCATGTATATTGCCCTTAATACGTTTCATTAATTATTTTTTGTATTATATGCTCTTCTTTATTTCTTGCCTCAATAATTGGAAAATACAATGCAATGCATAAATTTAAACAAAATCGTAACTTATCGAAATATGTGCTCTGAAAAATGGCAATGAATGTATCTTCCGCTTTTTTCTATAAATGAACACAAAACAAAAAATTTACAAACTAAAAAATAATTCTTAAAAAATAAAAACAAATTGGTAAGTTTCAATAATGCAATCAGATGAGTGTAAGGACCAGCCACAAATAATTGCTAACCATACACTTTTCTCTCTATCTCTTTCTTTGTTCTTTAACTACATACATATGCATCTTTAAGCAAAGTATTTTGAAAGCGTGTCGTTCGTACATACACTGTTCGCGGTTCGCTTTCAAAGTATCCGATGCGTTCGTTTCCAACACGGTTTCCATTATTTTTCCTTATTTTGATTCTGCTGTTGAACGATGTTGCTTGTGGACGGGCATTGAAATTGTCTTAATGTTCAAATATTTAACTGGTTTATACCACCGATAGGCTGTGAAAATGTCTTGAGCGTGCGTTTTTATATCATGAACCGGAGGTTTCCAAACTTGTTTGTCTCATGTACCCCTTGCGACGTTTTTCAGTTTTCTAACTGTAATTAAGTGTAGTGATTTAAATTTAGTATCTGTTGCAGAAAATAACTTAGCAAAAACCAGATTCTTAGTGGTAGGGATGAATCTGATGTTTTAATAATAAGTTTTCAACATTTGGCATCAATTTTGATTAGGTTTAATCTCAAATCTCCTCGGCTAATGAACAGTCTGTTTTTTTTATTATAAGCTTTTTATTTTAACTTCACTTCAGGTTTGTTAGTTAGTTTGTAGTCAAATCTAGTAATCAATTTTTCACCCACTTCCCGACTACTTAGAGATCTGAAACTTCGCATACATGCGTAAACACCAAGACAATACATGAATCAATCATAAAAATTTTACTTTAAACCATGATTTTAGCGATTTTAGTATATAGGGAGATCGTTTAAGCCGCATTTTATCAGGCGAAAAGCAATTCGTTTTGTAGTCCAGTGGGTAGAGTCTCGCGCTTGGATTCGGTAGGTCGAATCCGGCTCGGAGGTTTTAAATTTTTTTTTTTTATACAAGTTTGTGTTTTTTGGTAGATACATTTTTTTCTTTTTTAATTTTTTTAATTTTATTTAATGGTTATGTTACGGCCTCATTATATTAATCCCCGTGATCGAACGCACCACGACCATGAAGCCAACGCCGGGTTAAAAATGGCAATTACAGTAAATAGTATTCTTTTAAAATTGGATCTTCAGCATCCAGAAACTCCAAAATAAAATCCGCGTATTCAATACGTAGCTTCGGGTTCGGTTTAACTGCATAATTATTTCAGCTGATTCCAATTTAACATTCAGAATTTTAGCAACTTAATATTGTCGATGGAGTTGCAGTGAGTTGCTTACACCCCGGGTACATTTTGTTTTAATTTGCTAATAAATCCACTATAACGCCCAACCACTGCTCCAATTTGCTCCATTTATAGCTGCTGATATTATATTTGATAAAGGGATTGCTTTTTCATTGAAGTAATCCTTCAAAACAATATAGGTAGGTAGGTAGGTTAAGTGGTCGTCTCGAGGACATCACTTAGGCCAAAAGGCCCATTGTGCTACCACGTGGGGATTTTCACCTATACACTTCCCATGTATGGGAGCCACTTTGTGGCTCTGGTAAATTTGTCGATATGTCCTGGTGGCGTTTTTTCCAAGTCTGCCAGACAGCTGAGGAAGTAATGTCCCAGGAATCGGAAGCGCGTTCTTGCTAGCGCTGGGCATTTGCAAAGGAGGTGTTCAACAGATTCCTCGCAGTCTTCGTCTCTGCAGCTTCCGCAGAAGTCGTTGTACAGCAGTCCCAGTCTGTTGGCATGTTGACCAATGAGGCAGTGTCCGGCTATGATTCCTACGACAATCCCTATGGAGGGTTTGCTTAGTAGGATCAATTCACTGGATCTGCTCTAGTTGATCGTATGCCAGATTTGTCTTGCTGTGTAACATGTATGTTCGTGGAGCCATCTCGTGTTTGCTCTGTTTATGTGGTTGGTTTTTAGCATTAGTTTGCATGTGGAGAGTGGTATCCCAACTTCTTCAGTTATGTTGATTCTTTGTAGCTCTGTGCCTGCTCTTGCAAGCTCGTCAGCTATGCAGTTTCCCTCTATGTCTTTGTGCCCAGGCACCCAGCAAAGGTGCACATTGCGCGGATATCTCGTTTAGAGATGTTCGGCAGTGAAGGGCTGTTTTAGAGCGGGGATGTGCGCTGAGTAGAGCTTGTATTGCAGCCTGGCTGTCGGTGTAAATGGTAATATCCCTGAGGGAGATCGCATTTGCTTTGAGCCAAGCGGCTGCCTGTCTGAGGGCTGTGAGTTCGGCCTGAAAGACGCTACAGTGGTCCGGTAGTCTATATGACGATCGTAGGTTCAGATTCCTGCAGTATACACCGCTGCCGACTTTGTCGTTCATCTTTGAACCGTCCGTGTAGAAGGTTGCCATATTGCTGGACTCCTCCGGTAGTTCGTGTTTGTCCCAATTATCCTTTGGGGAGTGGTTTGGGGATTGTGTAATCAATCTCCGAAAGACGGAATGGTAGTTTATTTACGATTCTGGAATGTCCTATGTCGATCCTGCTCCATGGGTGGATCGCATTGAGTCTTGCTGCTGTACAGCTCGCCACTAGTTCCCCGTAGATGTCTATGGGGAGTAAGTGAAGTAGAGTTTCCAGGGCTTTAGTGGGCGTTGTCCTGATGGCGCCTGAGATCAAAATGGCCGCCATTCTTTGCACCTTGGTTAACAGATTCACGTAGGTGGATTTGCTCAGGGCTGTCCACCACATTGTGACACCGTACATAAGAATCGGTCTGACGACTGCTGTGTACAGCCAGTAAATGACTGATGGTTTCAGCCCCCAGCTTCTGCTGATAGCTCTTTTGCAAGTATATAGGGCGGTGGTGGCTTTCTGGATGCGATTTTTAATATTGTCCTTCCAGGTTAGCTTCCGGTCTAGGATGATTCCTAGGTATTTTACTTTTTCTGTTAGGTGTAGGTGAGTGCCGTTCAAAGTGGGTGGGCTGAACCTCGGTATCCTATGTTTCTTCGTGAAAAGCATAAGTTCCGTCTTGGCAGCGTTAACACCCAGACTGCACTCCCTTGTCCATGACGATAGTGTTGTAAGAGCGCCTTGTAGGAGGTCTCTGAGAGTATCTGGGTACCTGCCTGATGCTAGTAAGACGATGTCATCTGCATAGGCGATCACATGGCAACTCGAGGTTGCTAGCTTAGTGATGAGGGGGTTTACCGTGAGATTCCAGAGTAGAGGCGATAGGACCCCCCCTTGAGGGGTGCCCCTTGTAACAAACCTGGTGATTTTGGTTTCGCCCAACTCCGTGATTATTTCCCTCCTTTGAAGAAGGTTCTTTATAAGCTGGATTAGCCGACTGTTTAGGTTCAGGTCGGTTAGAGCTGCAATTGTGGACTCTGGTTGGATGTTGTTGAAGGCTCCTTCGATATCGAGGAAGGCCGCCAGAGTGTATTCCTTGTGTGAGAGTGATGTTTCTACTCTTTGCACCAGGTCGTGAAGTTTCTGTGGACTTGCCCTTAGTGTATGCGTGTTGGAACGGTGATACCCTGTTGGGGTCGATGGTGTGGCGCATGTATGCGTCCAATAATTTCTCTAGTGTTTTTAGGAAAAATGATGTGAGGCTTATAGGTCGAAAGTCCTTTGCCGTAACGTGGCTGCTCTTCCCTCCTTTGGGGATGAAGACTACTTTCGCCCTGTTCCATTGGCGTGGGACATGGGCAAATCTGATGCACGCTTTGTAGATCAGGATAAGCCAAGGGGCTAATTGGGTTTTATTTCCTCTGGCATTATGCCGTCAGGGCCTGGAGATTTGTTCGATTGTAGGCTGTCAACGGCCCAGTTCAGATTCTCGCCGCTTATCGCAGCGTCGCTGACGTCGGGGCCTGTTGGCAGATCAGAGTCCGCACAGTCCATTGGTGTGTTAGAATTGCCTGGGAAGTGTGCGTTAATTAGGAGCTCGAGGGTCTCTGAGCTTGAATTGGTCCACTCGCCGTCAGGTTTCTGTACGAATCCCGTATGCGTTGGACTAGCTGCCAGAACTTTGCGGAGCCGGCTGGTTTCCGAAGCGCTCTCGACATTTCCGCAGTATGTCGACCAGGAAGTACGTTTCGCTTTCCTTAGTGCGTTCTTGAAGAGTCGCAGGGTCTCCTTGTAGGATGACCAAGTGCTGTCTCTCTTGGCTTTGTTGAACTGTTTCCTGCACTCACGCCGAAGATCCGCGATATCCGCGGTCCACCAGTGCAGCTTAGGTTTGCCTCTTGGGATTACCGTTGGACAGGAAGCGTCTGAGGCCTTGTCGCATGCCTTGGTAATGGTCTCCACCAAATCTTCCAACTGGCCCGTGGATCGGGGTGCTGCTGGCTTGAGCGATTTGAGTTGTGAAGAGAGAACTTGATTGTACATATCCCAGTCCATCCCTTTCCTGTTTTTGAAGGGAGGTGGTTTTGGGATTTGTAAATCTACATGAAATAGAATGTACCTATGGTCAGATAGGGAGTGGTCTTTAGACACCCTCCAGCTGCGGACCACGTTTGCATGATCGCCAGTTACTAGAGGGATGTCCAGAACTTCCTTTCTGTTGACCGTTACAAAGGTAGGTTCTTGACCAATATTACTAATGTGTAAATCTGTGGAAAGGATACAATCAAATAGTGACTCACCCCTATCATTAGTATCCGAACTGCCCCACATCGAGTGATGGGCGTTCGCGTCGGCGCCGATAACCAAGTGGCGCCGGTTCTGCGGGCTTCTTCGGTCGCTTCTTGGACCTCCGGAGCTGGTACCATCGTGTGGTCGTGTGCCATGTAAGCAGAGAGCAGCCAGACCGGGTTGCCCCGGCGCTCTACACAGATGGCAGTTGTGTCGCTGTTGCTATATTTGGACAGAACAAAGAATTTGATATTTCTGCTGATTAGTATGCAAGATCTGGGTCGACCGTTGCCTTGTATATAGATCGCAGTGTGCGAGGATGAGCCCAGACCGCAAACCCTGTCTGCCACTGTCCAGGGTTCTTGTATTAGGGCGACGTCCTCCCCCCTTTGGTGTAGGTGGAGGAGTAGAGCGGCCGAAGCCGCTTTAGAGCGGTGCAGGTTGATCTGTACCACCCGTATCATCTTTATCTTCGGGTTGTGGGACATAGATGACTGTTGTGTCCGCGTCCTCTGGCTCCGAGGCGAGAAGAGCATTTCGTCATCCTCTCCGGTCTGGCCCCCAAGGAGACTGCCGCTGAGGATTCTGCCGCTGAGAATTCTGCCGACGGCTGATGTGACCGAGTTCGTTTCGGAGTCTGTGTCCATTTCGGATTCGGACTCCCGCACTTGGTCTGCGGGGATGACGCGATCGGCTGTTGGCTCTGAGGCTTCCAGCTCGTCCTTCTTATAGATTTTGAGGACGAGCTGAAGCCGTAGCTGACCACGCCCTCTCGTGCGCCCAGTGGCGTCACAGATTCCTCATTGAGGATCACTGTCGCCAACCTGGATTTCCCCTTGGCTTCGCTCACCTTCGCTACCTTCCAATTGCTGGTGGGTAGGTTGGGGTTGCTCAGCTGGAGGAGCTCCATGATATCTTCCGGCTTTGATGGTTCGGCGGGGATCCAAGCTCTCGACCTGGGCCGAGTCGGGATCTCGCTCTTTGGTACAACCTGTAAGTTGGCTCCTTGCCAGATTTCGCCTACCTCAGCTATTGCCAGCTTCAGCAAGTTTGCAGACCGTTCGTCGGCGCATGCCATGATTTTTACACCATGATGCCAACCGATGTCACGGCATTCGGGTACAGGACCAGGGTTCTTCTGGAGAATGCCCTTGTATACCTTGCATAGGCCGATCTCCACAGATTTCCAGTTGTCTGGAGAGATGTTGCCATCGGCGTTGCTTTTGTTCAGGACCGCCATCACCAGGTGGTCTTTTAGGACATCGCTGAAGGCCTTGGTTGTCGGCCTAGTTGGCTTGGCCCTCTTGGGTGCGTTGTGCGCATCGTCAGAGGATCTCTGCCTTTAGATGGCGGCGGTCTTGCGTTCGACGTCCTCCGCCAAGGTTTTCTTCAGATCAGCGATTCGGTCTCTTTCGCCGTGCGCTCTTTTTCCGGGATTGCCGAGATTTTTCCGACAAGCTTGGCAGCTGCCCTCCTATCCCGGAAGGCCCTGACAGACGGCTTCACCTTTCCGGGAGGCCTCGAGGTACCTGGCCGTTCGGAGACGGCTTGGGGGGTCGGGGGGGCTGCTGTCGCTGCCGAAGTTGAGGCTGTATCGACAGCTTGGGTAGGCCTGACAGAGTGCGTACCTATGAGAGGAGTTGGCGCAGACTGTTTAGGCTGTTTGGGCGGTCCCTTGAAGGGTGCGCTTCTGTGAGCCGCGCCGTGCCGTATAAGCGGCGGCTTGATTTTAGGCTCCACTGGGTTGGTGCCTTGCGAGCCCTTGCTACTGCAGGAGTCGCAATTGGTGTTTGGGCAAAGTTTAGCGCCGTGCCCAGCGGCGGATGGCCTCTTGTCCGAGGCAGGGTTTTTAGAACTCATACATCTGGTTCGTACCGGTCACCTACTGACCTCTGAGGGGTTTCGGTGACCGAAAGCATAGGGAAGGGGAAGGGGAAGGGAATGTCACCCATGGCAGAGCCCCCTACCATGGGAAGTCCAAAGTTACTGTCGGGAGTGGACCGGTACCCAACAGGCGCCGTTGAAATACTGTCAGTATATCCCTCGACTGCAAACTAACCCTGGGCACGGTGACGCGTGACACCCGGGCTTGAGGGGTGGTAGATCTTAGTTTGTACTCGTCGACTGCCCGTCTGACAAGGTAGAACCTGCCAGGCACTGCCAAGTCGGGCTTTAGCCGTGCCAGTCAGCATGGCCTAGTCGAGTCATAGTAGCTAAGCCCTCGCACCGCGTCAAGGTGCCTACCATGCAAGGGTTCAAAACAATATACATACTTATATTTTTTCGCATTAAGTGTCGGTTATTAAAGTTCTCTCGAAGAGCAGTTCTTCATGGATTTCTAAACCCATTAAAACCTGTGTAACAAGATTATTATTTGGATATGTCTTTACACGTTCCATGGTAAACCGCAAGAGGCCGGCGTTGCCAACCGGTGCATAACGATCATTCTGAAGTTTTTTGCTAATCACGTGAGGACCCCGGTATTTGGGCAGGAATTTTTTATTAAGGCCCACCGAGGTGTCAACATTCTTCATGACAACAAAGTCTCCTACATTCTAAATTTTCGCCGGTACACTGTGCTTTTCGAAATACTTCAAGTTATACCCCTGAGACTTCTCGATGGACTCCTTAGCTTCAGCTCGAACCTGTGCTAAATCACATCTCCCTTCTTCTAATTTATCCTCCAAATATTCAGTTAGTTCATCAACCACTCGTCCTCGTTGGTGGACACTAAAGAGTAAGACACTAGGAGTCGTGCGCGTCGAAGAATGAATCGTGTTGTTCATCGCATACTCTACATCAGCTAACTTACTTACCCAGTCTGAATGTTCTAATGGCTCGGACAGTTTAGCCAACATTGCCTTAAGAGTCCTGTTAACCCGCTCAACCAGTCCGTTTGCTTGGGGAGAAGCAACCGCAACATTCACATGTTCGATATTATTCTAAAGAAAAAAATTTCCGAACTCTCCTGAAGTAAAGCCGGTTTCCCGGTCGCTAACAATTCATGAGAGCTGGCTGCGCTACTCATTCCTTCAAAGGGCGTATTATCAAACACACCCTCGATGTCCGTCAAGATGCTCATTGCGTAGTCGTTCCTGTCCACAGTACACTCAATCCTGCCAACTAGGTTCTGTGGCGCTGTTTCACAGGATTTTCCGCGTTGATAGGCATGTTGTGCGGGCGAGAGGAGATGCTGAAGCAGCGCCCTGCGGATGTGCATTGATGTGATTAAATGTTTTCTTTATAAATTTAGTTGTGATGCCTTACAGTACTATCTATGTATGTTGATTATTCTATTACTGAAAAAAAAAAATGGGCGTGGTCCACCTACTATAAAGGCGGGAAACGGAAAACATAACATCCATAATGTATCCACAAGAGTGTCCATATTTGGTAACATTATTGCTGTTAAGAATACTTGGCGGCCACTATGGATGCCGTAAATTTAATATAGCAAATCGCAAATAGCAAATCGCAATAGCAAATATCTTGTCGTTGATAAAAAAAAAGCAGTCAAGTGCGAGTCGGGCTCGCTCACTGAGGGTTCCGTACCAGAAATACCCTTTTTAGCGTTCGAATTTAGTTTCTCTTTGCCCGTCTGGCCACACAATTTCCGACATTTTGGCCTACATCTTCGAAACCAATTCATCTAAAATTATAAAAAACACATTTTAGGAATCCACGGACGTAGCCCTTTCTAACGAGACCCCACAATATATAAACAACAAAAAATTTTCGCTAAGGAAATTTTTTAATGGTTATCTTAAATAAAATTTAAAAAAATAGAAAAACAAATAAATCAAAAAAAGCTGCAGTTTTCCAGTAATCTATGACTAAAGACCTACTAGCTCTGATTTTATCAAAATTTTAACTTAAGAAATGTAGAAAGCCTTTTCGACATTTTGTGCTATATCTTCGAAACCACTTCACAGAAAATTATAAAAAATATATCTTTGGAATCCATGGACGTAGCCCTTTCTAATGATAGCCCACTCGATATAAACAACAAAAATTTTTTTCTGAGGGGGTCATCTTAAATTTAAAAAAATTTTTTTAATTAAAAATTCGAAAAAAGGGGCAGCCATTCAGTCATGCGTGATCCAATACCTAGTAAGCCTGATTTTATTAAAATTTTCGGTTGAGAAATGGCGTGCGCAGATGGGATCATGTTGGGACAGGTCTGTTTTTTCACCTTTTTAACTATATCTTTCTAACCCGTTTACATAAAATAAAAATAAAATACATTTTATAATCTATGAACGTAGCCCTTTCTAACAATACCCCACACGATACGTTTTAAAAATATTTTTATTTTTTTTTTGTCCGACCCGAAAACATTTAAAAATTATAAAAAAATACTTCTAAAAATGTTTCTTAACTTTTTATAGTGAAAATGTGTTAAGGTTATTAAGACCTAACATCGTGCCAAATTTTAGGTTTCTACGATTAAAAAAAGGTCGTTTTATATACACACTCCCAAAACAAAAGGGACATTATAAGTGTTCCCGTTTTTTCCCTTTTAGGGGAACGGAATCCTAAAAATGGGTGTAGGCCGCCCACTATGTGTGGGGTAAATTTAGTGCACCCACTATTTCATTTCTTTCAGTGGATTATCGCCCCACTCTATTAATTGGTGTAGGGTATTACTCTGTCAGTAAAACCCGACTGATGCTTTCTTGTTTCCTTTAAAATTTACAGTTTACAATTACCGAATGAAATTGTTGACCGTGTTATACCGGCTATTAAATCGGCTTGAAAATGGAGCATTGTTTGCTTTATAAACATCTTAAAAAGCTTAGATTTTCTGTAGCAGCACTGGTTTAGACATAAGTATAAAAAAATGTATCAGAAACATTTTTACTTTCGATTTCCAGGGGCCATACTAGAGCGAAAACGGAATATCTAATCCGGACAAAAATCTAGTGCTCAGTTACAATGATTCCTCCACTAGTTAAACGTCCGAGAAAATGGGCCAATTAGTACATCAACCTCGTAATTTGTTCGGTAAAATTGATCTCATTTGTCTAAATGTGCATTTAAATGAATAGAGTTTGATTTTCAAGTTAAGGTACTACATATCCTACGAAAATATAGTCATTGTCGGCCCACTTTATTGGCTGTACATTGAGCACGCCCACAATTTTATTTCTTGCAGTGGCTCATCGCCCCCACTCGGTTACTTGGCCTAGGGTACTATTCTGTCAAGCTAACCCGGCGGATGCGTCCTTACTTGTTCTGTTTTAAAACTGTAATTAGCGCGCGTAATTTAACTTTTTGAAAAGAAATGAAAAAATACCAGTTTTCTTTTCAACTACAATAACCAAACTTGAAAGCAAATATTCCCTAAAGGGAAAAAACGGGAAGACTTATAAGGTCACTTTTGTTTTCGGGAGTGTGTTTATAAATAGACCTTTTTTTGACGTAGAAACCTGGATTTTGGCATGATGCTAGGTCTTCATAACGTAAACATATTTTCGCAATAAAAAGTTTTTTAGTTATTTAGTATATGTATAATTTTTTAATTTTCAAAGGGGGAAAGTAAATATTTTTATATCATATCGTGTGGGGTATCGTTAGAAAGAGATACGTCCATGAGTTCCAAAAATATTGTTTAACATAATTATAGGTCAATTGGTATCGAAGATTTAGGTTAAAATTTCGAAAAATTTATGGACAGACTGACACGAAGAAATTAAATTCGAACGCTATATCTGGTATTTCTGGTACGCACCCGACTCGCACCTGACTGCTTTTTTTGCCATTCCTCGACTATTCTCGCTTACAAGGAATCAAATAATTATTCAAATATAACGACGAAAAGTATACAAATTTATAATTAAAAATCTTAGTTTCTTGTTTTTTTTGTTCTTTCTTTTTTCCTATGTTATAATTAAATTTTTTCGTTTATTTTGATAATTTTAGCTGAAAAGCGTTTTTGTCTAATTGTCACGAACGTAAGCAAGAATTTAGCAGATCGAATTGATTTCAACTATTGTCTTCTTTCTTTCTCTCAATTGATTTATGCTGTTGTGGCTTAGGCCTGGCCAAATCGAATCCCTCAATAATATGTCCACCACTAACTAAATACGATTCCGTGGGTGAAGATGACGTTTTTATGGTGAGTTGTCTGCTTTTTCAAAACTTCTTTTTGTATTGAAAAAAAAATTTTATTGTATACTTTTGCAGACCTTGGATTTACCTGTGGAAACTGAGAACATACAGAAGACACATTCCAGCCCCGAGGGTAGCGAGAAGAGTCACAGTAAGTGCAAATCTGTGAAGAAGCGAAGTGATCAAAAGATATAATAAAGAATCTTTTCGCACTATGTTACTGCAGAAAGCATTAGCGATCGCGGTGAGCGCCACGACAAAGACGCAATCAGCAACAAGAGCGATTCGGAACATGCCGATAAACAACAACCCACAATTCATTACATATCGAGCGAGAAATCATGCATACAACCGCTGCCGCAAACGTGTGCAACTGCTGCTGCAGCCACGGCTGCTTCTGCGCACGCTAGCGTCGGCAGCAACTCGACGCCTAGCCTGGAGCCACCGCCTACAATAGCGCCCAGTGAAAACTACTCGTATGTTACGCTTACAGCGGTAAGATAGTTAACAAACCGAGCGCTCTAGTAAATCATGCACGTACTTCATACTCGTGTGTTTGCTCCCCTGGTACAGGTGCACGACTACAATTACCCGGTAGTAGATCAGCCGGTGGCAGCGCAGGTGCTCAATGCACGCCGCGAATCCATCAGCGCACTCAAGAAGCGCAATGCTCTCGAAGCGGCACAGGCGCTGACCGCACAATCCTCCCCCATTGCGGCAGCGGCCATGCTCAAGGATCACCCGACCGTTGACGCCATCAAGAAGAATCAGCGCGAGCGTTGTCGCTACTGCCACGAGCTGTACAATGACGAGTGGAATCGCAAGGGCGCCTGTGAGTTTGCGCCCGACTGCTTTCGGTCCGGCTACGAGTGCGTCACGGGCATGGGCTGTGCGCGCTGCATGCTCTACCATTGCATGAGCGATGCAGAGGGGGAGACGCCACAGCACCCATGCGAATGTGTGAATGAGTCGGGTTGCTCGAAGAGGTAAGACGACTTCACAGCGTTTTAAATTGTATGCACATGTTCTGAATGTTGTCTGCAGATGGATTGGCTTAACGCTGCTGTCACTTATTGTACCCTGTTTATGGTGTTATCCACCACTGCGCGCTTGCCACTGGGTTGGTGTATCCTGCGGCGTGTGTGGCGGCAAGCATAAACCACAAGTCTGACATTTGGAGGCTAGATTGCAACAACAATTCGACAGCTATGACTACTACCATTATCCATATTACCAACAAAAACAACAGCGACAGCAGCTGGAGCAGGAACAACATCCGTTCTATCAGTATCAGTATCAACAGGATTGGGATCTGTGGGGCAAGAAGCAGCAGCAGTCCAGCAAAAAGGACAAAAAGCAGAAACACAAGCAAATCACATTGTTGCAAAATAATCGCCGCTCCACACAACAAAACGATTATGGACGTTTGCAATTTTAATAGCTGTTCCAGTGTTCCAGCAGCATTATACGCACACACGCACGCACGCAAAAGCAAGAGGAAAGCATTTCACTCAGCAAAAACGTTACAAAATAGAAGTGAATTGGTTTATTTACATGCTTATACATACATACAACTCTACTTTATTGTTGTGCGGCTAAAATTTTTGTTTATGCTTCATCACACTAGTCAACAAACTTGCATATTTCTTTTGCCACTGTTAAAAATGTATATAATTTCCATTTATTTTGAGGGCGCTCGGCAACGCCTTATGCAAATAAAATCTTGGCATTTTCCTCATTTCTAAGAGAACAGTTTTCACATCGCTTCTCATAAAAACTGTTAGTTTATGTATTGACCGCTTTGGGATTTTTTGACATTCCGCTTTGAAATTACACTTAGCTTTTGCACGATGCGACACGTCGCATGCATGTCGCCATTATAGTTTCATATCTTGCAGTAATAAAATCAATTTCATTGGCTCATTTTTTTCTGTATACATATTTACTTTAATTCAATGCGACCGGCTGTAAATGTTTAATTTATTCTCCAATAGATAGAAATTTAAATAAATTTTCCTATCCCCCTGTCATTTCTCTCCTCTTCGATACATTTTTTACAGTCGCATGCGACGTGTCGCATCATGTAAAAACGGTCATTGAAAGTCTCGAATATTGTAAAGTTAAACTTAATTTAATTTTACACTTTTTAAGTTTTATGCATAAGTTGCACAAATTTATCATTATTTACCATTACATTTGCCATAATTTATTTAATATCCGTGCATATACATACATATGTACATACTTTTGACGCGTCATTTTGTACATATAATACAAAAGTATTGAACAATTTAATTCTAAACTTTTACTCGCTATGCTACTGTAGCCGTTAACAATAAGTTTAATTGTAGTATGTTGCTTTGCTTTCAGAGTGCATACAAAGTGGTGACTCATAAGTAGGAAATGTGCCAATCGTCAATCGCATTTAAATGTTACGACTTTTTTTACTGCTATACGCATACTCACTTTACATAATTCTCACAGTGTTGCGTCCCTCGCTGCACTCTCGAAGTGTTGCCGTTAATTTTTGGAATGTCTTTGCATTTGATTTGAACAGTTCAAAAATTGGCTTTATGTATTGCAATTATTAAGCCTTAACTCTCAATTACTAATTTTACCTAATTTCATTTAATGAGTAATAGCAGACCAATTATTTTTGCCATTTTGTATACTACTACACTATAATTAGCTACTTTGATGCTTTTTATTTGCATTTATTTACAATTAGCTACTTGCTTAATATCATTTCATATACACAGGCATGTTCCGTATTTCATTCCCATTCGCAATTGAAATTCACCAAAATCGAGAAAGTGCTTGCCAAAGTTACTTTTTGTACTTTTTCAATTCAAATCGAGTACTACAATTCAATATATATTGTTCCATTTGAATTGAGAATGTACAAATTTAACTGCATATTACCAATGGCGCCGCAGTCACGCAATGGATGTGAGGACTCCCAGGTTCAAAGTCTGGTAGACTCATACAATCTAAAGAGAGAACTTGTTCAAGTCAATTCTTTTTGCGGTGTCATCTCTTGTGACGACTTGGCAATGCTCCGAGAGTAGTTTTTGCCTCTATAAAGCTTCTCAATCCCCTCAGAGTCGGTCCCGTTAACTTGTGAAAAAATACAGGGCTTCCTACAGAGTAGGCAGGCTTACGAACACACATCAGATAATACGAAAAAGTTCGTCCTTTTTTGTTTTAAAGCAAGGTGGTGTGTAGGCACCAGACACTTATTCCTTCTGGCCCATTGTATATCGGCTCCGCTGACCTTCCGCATGAGCATTAATTTACAACTCTAGGGCTGACTAACCGTCCAGTGATCTTTGCTAAGCGCAAGATCTTGCACAGCTCTACTTCCTTCAGGTTACCATAAGAAGAATAGATTTGCCCAGACATTAATCACATATTACTGAATCTCTCACAGCTATAGGGATGTTTCGCCAGTTATATACCTGTATATTTAATACCGGCTTAGATTTCGGTCGGACTACAATCCCAAATCGTTGTAGCCGGCTGCAACTTACAAAAGCTGCTCGAACGTTTCGTCTGTCGTCTGGATATGGATTGCTGCATATATGAGGTTGCGGGAACCGGCACTCGTGTGCGCCGGCCAGAGCTACCCTAAATTGAGGCATTCGTACTTATTTGCTACATTGTTGTAATGCTCTTTAGGGATTTGGCTGCTGATCCAGCTAGGCTAACAAGCATGCATAATATTTGTTTTCCTTATGTGCTCGATGCCCAATGCGTGGAATCGCTGGTTGAAGTAGCAGCCGACCCATATCATCTTATAGAAAAACTTCGTTTCTTTGCACGCGGCGCCGTGTCTCGCGAGTATTCTTTGCCATAAAAACAAAACTCTTCGATCCCGTTCGAACACGGCTATAGAATAAATGTGCAGGTCCTGTTATCTTGTACTTATCTTAAGCTAGGCTGTATCCTGGGATATACGGGCTTTTTTATATTTTATGCTTCTAATATGCGATTGAATTGTTAACATAGGCACATACAAATTGTAATTAATTGAATTTATTAACAGTATTATTTAAAATAATGTAATTGATGAAGTTGAACTTGTGCGATGCTATAAAGAAACGGATGCTATCGAAAACGTTAAATTAAACAGAAACACATAAAGAGTTATTGTCCTATATACCTATAAAGTAATACGATGGGAAAACAAACTTAACCGACAAGTAATTTGAGTACACAGCGAAGGAAAAATAGCAGAAGTTGAAAAATACGCACGCAAAGTATAAATGACGGAACAAAAGCGGAAGTGAACTTATTTTTAAGCACGATTTGTATTTCTGCCTGCAAATAAAAGATGGCATACACACACATAAAAATACACAAACGCAGAAAAATGAAAAATGCGTGACTAAAATAATAGAGGACGAAATACCAAGGAAGAAGGAAATATTTAAAGAACCCTGACAAATTTAACAAATAACACAAGAAATGTACAAAATCTATATTAATTATTATCGTTACTACAAACAAATTTACTATATTTACTTTTAATTTCGAATATGCATTATTATATATAATTACAGCTTTGATTTTCTACTTAATTTCCATAATAGTATTAAGCTGATAATTCCCTTAATAATGCAAATACAATTGAATTTCAGAATTTTTGTGTCAACATTTTGGTTATTTTTAATTTTTCTGTTGCTTATCAGAATTTTTAAGCAAATCTTTATTTTAAAAAACTTATTTCCGAGGAAATTTAAAGGAATTTCTCTAAAGCAAGTAGAAAATGTTTGTTAAAAGAAAAATAATTTGATTTAAACTTGCTGAAAGAAATGGCAATTTTTAAATTGTAAAATGTACGTTAGTAAATAAAAGAAAAGAGAAAAGGCTGTCCGAAGCGCTCGAAATTTGCACAGACTGCAAACTCGGAGAGGATGTGAAACAGTGCAAACTATATTCGCTGATAATCCGCATTGTAAAAGAATAATTTTGAATCTTCTTAGGGCTCATGAAGACTCAAAGTATTTCTTTTGTTTAATTTATTTTACGGTTTTAGTCAAAATAAATTGTGCAATTTGCAATATTGGCCACTGCTCAGTAAAAGCCATAAAAATATGCTATATTTATTATAGTAAACATTTTTTCTATTGTTTATTTTTAAGTAGCGCATTTCTTTAGAAATACGTTCTCCCAGTTGGAATCTAACAGATTTTTGTGCTTCGCGCAGCCTTTGCAAAAATGAAAAACTAAATCTCATAATAGCAAAAAATAGCATTTTACGATTGAAAAATATTCGCAGCATATGTAAAACAAAAATGATACGAGTTTTCTTAGGGCAACCATATGTATGTATGTACGTATTCATATACATTACTTCTTCTCTCGTTGACTGTGTCTCGTCTAAGAGAAGCAGCAAAGCGAAAATATAAAAATTTACGTGAATGTTGAAAACATACTGAAAAAGAAAACAAAATATGCAGCTATATATGTATACTATATATGTATATATCCATATGAAAACTATTAATATTAGTTTTAGTCAAACTGTACGCAGCCAATGGAGAAATTAGCTAAAGCCAACAAAAGAATAAATTTTGTGAAATTTATTACTCATACTTATTGTTGTATTTTCATTGATACACACAGAAAACTAAAAAACAAAAACGTTTTTTTTAACTAAAAAGGAAAAACAGCAAATTTAAATAAATAACTTAAAAAATGGTTGTGCAACAATGGCAGAAAAAACTAAACAATTTTTTTTACAGTTTAAAACGAAAACGGTATAATTAATGAAAATTGCTAAGGGGGAATTACACAAAAAATTAAAGCAAAAGCCAAAAAGTAACCAACTAAAACAAAACAGTTACAAATTAATGACTGCTAGTCACAGCGTTGCCACTTGAATACAAAACGTGCTCACTGGAAAAATGATGGGTCAATATGGTAATGCCATGAATTAAGCCATTAAGCGTGCGAAAGGTTGACGGACGCAAAAAACAGCAAAATTAAAATAAACAAAAGTACAAATTGCTGCAAAAGAAGGCAAGGATTCAATGCACAGTAAAATAGAAGATGCAGTGGCTCAATGGGTAGGTGTACAGTCTCTGATGCGAGAAGTCGCTGGTTCGAAACCCGGCAGACTTATACCAGCTGAGAAAGATAACTTGTTTTTTCAAATTGTTTCTTTGCGTGGCGCAATCTCTCGCGACGAGTTGGCAACTCTGTGATTTATTCTTTGCCATGAATGAAAATAAAACTTGGCAATCCCGTTCGGATACCACTAGAATAAGTTTGTAGGTCCCGAAAACTTGTGCTAGAACAGAATAACCACACACACATGTTAATGCGAGAGAGCTAGGCCTAAGCTTCGGTTACACGGGCTGTTGCGCCAACTATTTATTTTAACTGAAAAGAAAGTCGAATTTAAAATTTTTAAGTTATTGAAAAGGCTACGTGAATTTTGATAAGAACACTGTAAGATATAAGGAGATACCCCACGTGCAATTTTCCGGCGCAAGAAACAAGCTAAAAATTTTTGGTGAAATTTGTCTCTTAAAAATATACATGACATATTGTATGGGCTGAATTGCTCTCAAAGAATTTGTGCACGTGGTGCTGGGGGTTTCCACATGAAAGAGACTTCCAAAATTCAAGCAGAAATTTCAATTTGAATAAGATCGAACATACTGGGCAGTCCGTTGTATTCGACAGAAAATTGTAGCAATAAGTTCCATTCAATTTTGTTTATACACATTTCATGAGAATGCAATAAATTGCAAGCAATTGTTTTCATGCAATGAAAAATAGTACGAAGAGGCGCCCAGTCACTGTTTGAAGTATACTTTCCACGGGAGTTATAGAAAATATTTGTGGAAGATTGGTGAAAATCTTTCTTACCCTTTGAGGAAGACATGCTAACAAAGGCGGAGATTCTTGTGGAATAATTTCATTTTTATGTTGACAATTTGAAGTCAAAATTTTTAACCATCTCGCAAAATTGTACAACAAGGGATCTTAAATATGCTGTTTCTGTTGAAGTCGCAAAATAACATGACAATGTTCGCAACATGAGATGGATGGATATGTTTTTTTTATGGATTTGTGCAACAATTGTTTCAATGCGTTGGAAATTGAAAGCGAACATTTGGTTTTGCAAATGACAAACCCAAGTGATGAAAGAATGTAATGCACACCATAATGTATTAACACATATGGCAAGATTGTCGGAAAAGCTAGTGGAAATATACTTTAGTGGCACAACTTGGGTACACCAAAAACAAATCTCAAAGCAAATAAGAATATATTTATTAAATGTAATATATGATAACAAGCAAAATGAAACTCAAATAAATGAATGAAAAAATATTAATTTATAGTCAGTTTATAACAAAACAATAGCAAAATCATAACAATTGAAAACAAAATAAAACTATACTAAAAATAACATTTAAATCTAATTTCGGGTACCTCAAAGTTATTAATTCTTAAATCCTCTTATTATTACAACACTACCGTAACTTGTTATAGAATTATAATTTTAAAATGTTACTAATTGTATTTTTAAAATAAAATATTCATTACATATATTTACATTTATATACCTGTGTATAATTTTTATTAAAAAGCAAAAAGCTTTAAATTTTACTTTAAATAAATTACAAAATCTATATATATATACATATATATATATATAACATATATAATGAAAATATATACATATATATATAATATATATAATACAAAATTGGATAAACATATACATAAATTATAAATGAAGGAAATGCGGAAGAGTGTAAGTTAAAGCTATAGCATTATTACAAAAATACAACTTATTATTATGCATATATATAACATATATACATATATATATATATGAATATATAAATGTAAAAAATAAGAAATACAAATAAAAGAAATCATGAATAAACAAAACTTCCATTGAAATATATAATAATAATAAAACCGGGTACTTATATACTTTGATCTATTTTAACAGTTCCGCCTTCACAAACATCTTATATATAAAACGCAGACTGACTAAAAAGCGTCTGCCTGCAGCCTGCAGCCTGTCCACTTTCTTTCTTCTACCACTTTAGACGAACGAGAGCAGTGCCCTGTGTAGCCCAGTGGGTAGAACCGCGCGCTTGCACTCGGCAGGTCATGGGTTCGAATCCCACAGGTTTTAAAATTTTTATTTTTTTTATTTTTTACTTTGCTTTGCGTTTTATTGTTGCTAATTGTTTTACTAGCTGTCGTGTATACAGGCACACACGACAGGTGGCCCCCACTTGTATTTTATAAGCTTTATATTAACTTCACTTTCCGCGGTATGTCAGCGGTATGTATGTGGGTCGTCAAATCTAGTAATCAATTTTTCACCCACTTCCCGACTACTTAGAGATCTGAAACTTTGCATACATGCGTAAACACGCTGACAATACATGAATCAATAAATTTTATGGGCGTAGGATAAGGGGCGTGGCACTTTTTTTTATCAACTACAGATTTGTGTATAACTTTAGAACTACACATCACACATCAATGAAACTCGGTAGGAACTTACTACATATCCATATCCTTCTACTGAGAAAATAAGACGGGCACTGGATAAGGGGGCGTGGCACCCCCTATACGAACAAAATTTTTTATCTCGATTAGCTTTGGAACTAAAGGTCGTGCAGCATTGAAATTTCCTCTTGGATGTGTCGTCCCACTGGTAAAATTTTATGGGCGTAGGACAGGGGGCGTAGCACTTTTCAAGCAACTACAGACTTGGGCTTCAGTTTATAATTATAGGTACACCACACATCAATGAAACACGATAGGAACTTACTCGCCGCGCCTTGCACGCAAAATAGCAACAACTCACCGTCCCAAAGCAACGGGGGTTTTGCGCATGGGCCGAGCTCGCCGCGGCTTGCAAGCAAAACAACAACAACTCATCGCGCCACAAATATGCCACGAATATTAGGGTCGATCACAGCCGTATTATTTGTTAAATTGAGGATATGACATATGACGATAGGAAACACTGTGAATACCCTAAATATTGTGTACTGCTCTGCAAGTTTTAAATTCTTTTTCTGAAAAATTTCAGAGCTCTAAAATTAAATTTATGGAAGACTAAAAAGTAGAAAATAAAATTATATAAAAAAAAACTTTTTAAAAATAAGCTTTAATTTATTTAATGTACTAAAAATTAGAAAATTTATTGTTTCCAAGTCACCTGTATCTTACTATTAATAAAAGCTTGTGCGCTCAATATCCATATTCAAAATATCTTTCATTACTAGAATCTATTTGCAAAAAATTATTTAAGTAAAATATTGTTGTAACTGGTTGACAAATATTGAACACATGAGCGCCCCAAGCTTTTATGGATAGTAAGATACAGGTGACTTAAAAACAATTTATTTTCTACTTTTTAGTACATTAAATAAATTAAAGCTTATTTTTAAAAAGTTTTTTTTTATATAATTTTATTATAATCACCCAATCACACAATCCATCGTAGCAATTCTACGAATTCGAACGCTTGCTACGAATTGGTAGAAAAAGTGATCATTCAATTTACTCGTACCCGAAAATAAATGTAAAATTTTCATTTTCGAAGACAGCTGACTCAAAGAAAATAGGGCAAATAAAGCGGCCATGATTCTGCAGTACTTTTTCCAGAATAGGTGTATAACTCCATGTGCTGTCGGTTTCGTCCGCCTTCTGTGCCACTTCTTGCTATTCCCGCAGCAGCACCAAAATCTGATTAATTTTGTTGGAGTGTTATAATTATAGGCATATTCTAGAAAATATGCAGTAGGAAAACACATTTCCATAAAATATGATTAAACAAATGTGTATTTTAAATTGTTCATTTACATTTTCTTCATATCTAATGTTTTTTTCTTTTTATCAAATTTTAAACACTTCCTACGACAAGCACAAATTGTCGTAGAATACTGCCGCAAAAAGTTACGAATTAACGGTCTGAGTGAGATGTGTGATCGCACTCTACGAATTTCGAAATTACGTCGCACAGTGTAATGGCCGAGTTCTAATGGTGCGTGCGTGCGCCGAATTGCGCCACATTGCGCTGACAGCTAAGTTGAACCATAGTGTAATAATATCAAGTGAACCAGATAGCAATGACATTCTATTCTCGTACCCTAGATTGTCAGTTGCGTTGTCAAAAATATTAACCCGTTTTCAGTTTGTGTTTTGAGTTTGCGTTTGAAGAAAAAAGTAAAAAGAAAAAAATATCAATGCCGAACTCTTGCTATTTGTGCAAAAGCACTTACGATGCAGCGGTGCCGATGTTTTCTGTGCCTAACGATGAAAATTTGCGACGAAAGTGGTTAAGAGTATGCAATACCACTTTTTCATCCTCAGCGCGTATTTGCGCTAACCATTTTGAGGAGAAGGAGACCTTAGGCAGTAAGAAAAGGCGATTGGGACCATTTGCGGTTCCCTCAAAACAATTGCTGGTTATTAATACTTTCATTACTGAAAATAAAAATTGCATGGTAAAAATGTTGAGTAACTTTTTTGTACTAATGTCTCGGATGGGTTAAGACATATAACGAAGAAGGAGAAAAGAAAAATCAAAAAATTTTTTGACAAGCTAGGGTACTTCAAACTACCTGGTTCACTTGATATTATTACACTATGAGTTGAACTAGTGCAAACATATGAAGAGAGTGCCAATGTGCGGCGCGCTGAGCGCATGGCGCAGAAAGTTGACCAACTTTCAACTTTTGCTGCACTCTTTTGCGCTGACAGCTCATCTACAGCTCTCATACACACCTTGTGGTTGCCATCAGTGTGAAATAAAAGTGTGGTAGCTGAATATATTTTTATGTTGTACTTATTTCAATCAATATTAGTGTTGAGAATATTCGCGGTGGCAACTCTTCTCGCCTCTCTGTCTCTCTTTCTTTCGCTTTGCCCTCGCTCGCCAACTACAATCGTCAAACTCATGAATTTAAATTTTCACTTCCAAATTGATTGTCGAGGTGACAAGACGCAGCAAGGAGACAAAATGTGAGAAAACTCTTGTAACTTTATATTTCTACTAATTTCATTTATCACGTTTTCTTCAATAAAGATTTCAGTACTTACATAGTATACTTACATAGTATACACATGCATACACTTCGAAAACTGGAAATATTGTTTTAATTGCGCGGCTTGCTAGCTCACCGGACAACATCCTGAAATATTTTGGTAGTTCCGGAAATATTTTGTGAGATCTGGAAATATTTTCGTGGAACAAATTTTCAGTCGAGAAGTACACGCGCAGGCGCCATTTTATGATGGAAGAATTCAACCCGATCGGACAGTCACCACGTGCCGAAGAAGAAATTGGTTTCGAGGTTAGGAGTGCAGCAGCCTTATGCGGCGCAGCTCCACTGGCGGCGAATTTTGGTGAGGCTGACATGGCCGGCAGAGACGCAGCACTGGGTACGCAAACGCGATCAGCTGCAAATACGCCGCCGAGTCACGCATCAACGCCCACTCTTCAAGCCAATTTGCCGACGACACAACAGATGGACGTGACCACGATGGGTTTAATGGCAGCGCGAAATGAGGCTTCGGTGCAAAACTGCACTACTGGTGTCCAAGGTTTCCCATGTAACAGAACTTTGCAGTCGGACCCATTTATGGACATGTTTTCCCGACTTGGAGAACGCAGCAGGAGGACAGCACCTAACCTCACTTCTGTGAACATGCTTTCAGGAAACGCGTTTCACAGCCAACACCCGCTACCATCGGCTATGTATGGGACTTCTATGTATCAACCGTTGTATTCCCGAGCCGGTGCTAGCATGATAGATCCGTTACCTGCGACATCGGCATTCGGACAACCGAATATAATGTCTACTCGCAGCCATGCGTTTGGAGAAAGTGCACACATGAGTGCTCATCCTAATTTCAGCAATAATTTTACAACTGATGTTAACTTAACCTCTTCACAGATTGCTACCCGACAAGTAATTAGCAAAGATTTACCGGCGTTTTCAGGTAGGCCCGAAGACTGGCCAATATTCATCACCAATTATGAGCAGTCTACAGAACGATGCGGCTTTAGCGACCAGGAAAACCTCATTCGGCTTCAAAAATGTTTGAAGGGTCCCGCTATGGAGGCAGTGCGGGGCAAGCTCATGATGCCGTTTGCTATCAACACCTTGAAAATGCTGTACGGTCGACCAGATGTTATTCATCAAACGCTGCAGCGCAAGTTGAGAGAGGAGCCGGCCGTTAAGTCAGACAGACTAGAGACTTTAATTTCCCTAGCGCTCGCTGTGCAGAACTACTGCGCCACGATTCAGGCCATTGGTCTGGCCGACTACTTGAACGATCCCATTCTTCTTAACAACCTGCTGGCGAAGCTACCAAGCGACCTGAAACTTAGCTGGGGTCGTCATCGCATGTCTTTCGGACGGGTTGACATCACTGTTTTTGACGATTGGCTTTTCGGGCTCGCTACGTGTGCGAGTCAGGTAACGTCGTGCCAACCTCAAGGTGCTGAGCTCGAGTACAAAAACCACAACGAGCACAAGAAAACTAGTCGACGCACTCAAAAGGCCACGGTTATGGTGCACGATGTAGTAGATTCAGAAACAGGCGACCGAGGGAGCGACTGTCCAAAATGCGGCGGCAAGCACAAGCTTACATCGTGCAGTGAGTTCGCTGGTCTGTTGAAAAACGAGAGGTGGCAGTTTATACGCGAGAGAAGATTGTGCATATGTTGTTTCAAGCCACATTTTGTTCGTCGATGCAACGTGAAGAGACAATGCGGGGTGGAGGGCTGCACTATGATTCACAACGCTCTTTTGCATACGATGAGGCAAGAGCGTAACGATGGCGGACAGCCAAGAGCAGAGCCAACTCGCGAACCGTCAGTGTTGCTTCACAAACATCAAACGAAGGCACTTTTTAGGTATGTCGCTGTGACATTGTACAATGGGAAGAAGAGCATAGATACGTATGCACTCATCGATGAAGGCGCCGCGTGCACTCTGATAGAGAGTCAGCTCGCTGCCGAGCTTGAGTTGGAAGGGCCAACTGAACCGCTCTGTTTACGGTGGACTGGCGAAATTACACAAGAGGAAGCTGACTCCAAATATGTAGGGTTTGATATCTCACCGACGAAGACCGGGGCGCAAAGGTATAGTCTACGAAACGTTCGCACTGTTGCAAATCTAGGCTTGCCTACCCAGACGCTGGACCGTTGCACAGTTGCGAAATATGCTCACTTAAGTAGCCTACCGATTCATCCATACAACGAAGCAAGGGCTCGTATTTTAATTGGTGTGGACAATGCGAAGATCGGAGTGCCGATTGAAAGAAAGGAGAGTGAGAGTTCTGACTTGATTGCTGTCAGATGCAGACTAGGTTGGAGCGTTTATGGGCGAGGAGTTACTGGTGGCGCGACGAGTCCAAGGGTGTTGCACATCTGTAGCTGTAGTGTCATGTGTGCAGATCGAATGGACGAGCAAATGAAGGCGTACTTTGCAGTCGACGCTATCGGAGTAGCACTGCCGGTTAAGCCGCTGCGCTCTAAAGATGATGAGCGCGCGCTGCAAATAATGGAGAGGACTACGCGGTATCTCCCAACGGAGAAAAAATGGGAAACGGGATTACTGTGGAGTAGCGACTGCGTTGAGCTGCCAAACTCCCTTCCGATGGCACGTCGTCGTTTAGCGTGCTTGGAGAGCAAGATGAACCGTGACCCGCGACTGCGCAGTTTCTTAATAAATACTATTGAGCAGTACGAAGCGAAGGGCTACGTACGAAAATTAAGTAGCGACGAAATCACAACGAGTGGCAAGTCGTGGTACATTCCCAATTTCATGGTAGTGAATGTAAACAAAAATAAACCCAAGCTGGTGTGGGATGCGGCTGCTAGGGTCAACAACGTCGGGCTAAATAACGTTCTCCTGAAAGGGCCTGACTTGCTGAACTCGCTGCTGGGCGTTTTACTACGCTTTCGCGAACGGCCCGTGGCGATTTGCGGAGACATAAAGGAGATGTTTCATCAAATCAGAGTAGTAAAAGAGGATCAGGTTGCGCAGAAATTTTTATGGCGCGGTGGTGACTTGTCGAGAGAACCTGAAGTCTACGTAATGGCTGTTATGACCTTTGGAGCATCATGTTCGCCGTCACTCGCGAATTACGTCAGAGAAAAAAATGCACATCGTTTCATCGAGAGTCAACCAGAGGCGGTAAGTGCTATTGTTGACAACACATTTGTAGACGATTGGCTCCAGAGTGTAGATACGGAAGAGGATATGGTTCGCCTAGCTACAGCAGTTCGTTCGATTCACAAGGATGGTGGATTCGAGATGCGGAACTGGCTCTCCAACTCCAGGCGTGTTTTAGAGGCGCTAGCATGTCAGAACGCACCAGAAGATAAATGTTTTCAAGCACCTGATACTAATCTGGAAAAGGTACTGGGTATGTGGTGGTCGCCCAGCTCTGACGAATTAACCTTCGTCGAGAAATTCCCAAAAGAGGTTTATGATGAGTCAACCACACCATCCAAGCGTCAAATTTTACGTACTATAATGACTATTTTCGATCCACTTGGTTTACTAGGATTCTTCGTCATTCAGTCGAAGGCCATACTGCAGAACGTATGGCGTACCGGTGTCAGTTGGGATGAGCAGATTTTAGACAACGAGCGTGACGAGTGGTTCAATTGGGTGCGCCGCATTCCGCACATCTGTTCCATCAGGATTCCTCGCTGCTATCCACTTTCCAGCAGCTGTGGGAATAATCAGTTGCACATATTTGTGGACGCTGGTCTAAATGCCTATGCTGCCGTGGCATATCTGCGCGTAGAGAGCTGCGGAGAAGCGCGCTGTTGCTTATTGGCATCAAAGACACGAGTAGCACCCCTGAAACCAGTGTCAATACCCCGGCTGGAACTGATGGCTGCGGTCTTAGGGCTGCGATTGGCGAAATTCATCGAAGGCGAACTCTCCATAAAGGTGGGACGACGCGTGTTCTGGGCTGATTCGAAGAACGTTTTGTATTGGATACGGTCCGATGCAAGATAGTTTCATCAGTTCGTAGCGCTACGCATAGGTGAGATTTTAGAAGGCTCTAACGTCAACGAATGGAGGTGGGTGCCATCAGCTGACAACGTGGCGGATGAAGGCACGAAATGGAATAGCAATTCCGAATTCAGCGGCGATGCACGATGGTTCCCAGGTCCCAAATTTCTGGCCGGACCTGAACCCAACTGGCCTGCAACAAAGCTCGCGAATTCTTGTGCAGATGTGCCTGAAGCCCTGCACCACATCGTTGTAAAAGATGGTAGGTCGACGTTATCAGCTATAACTCCTGACGCGACGCGGTTCAGTACTT
This sequence comes from Neria commutata, assembly GCA_963457695.1. Classification (NCBI taxonomy): domain Eukaryota; kingdom Metazoa; phylum Arthropoda; class Insecta; order Diptera; family Micropezidae; genus Neria; species Neria commutata. The sequence continues at coordinate 26,129,662 of OY735247.1, forward strand.
GGGAGAAATTTCGCCGCGCACAACTTTTCATTTTGCGATTTATGCGAGGCATTGCCAAGGCTCAGGCGCTCTCAGAGGCGTTAAAGAAAATAATGGAAGCGAGAGATATAGACGGGACGGAGTGCGTTCTTATACGCACCTGCCAAGAAGCTATGTTTGGCGACGAGATAGCATGTCTACGACGCGGCGAAAGTGTATGCCGTAAAAGCAAAATCTTCAAATGGTCGCCGTACTTGGACGAATTCGGTCTGCTTCGCGTGAGCGGGCGAATCGACGCTGTGGACGGAGTCACAGTAAACCTGAAGCGTCCTATTATTCTGCCACGGGACCACGTAGTAACATATTTAATTGTGGAATTGCATCACAGCAAGGATGGTCAGGCACGCAGCTGTGTAGTGCGAACTATGAAGGGGATCATGACTCGACCCGTGGTTAAGTTGGCGAAGCTGGACGTTCGAGGACAGGAGTAACTGGTAAATTCCGTGCTGGCTTATGCACGTAGTTTACGAAGAAGGGTATGTTGAGAATATTCGCGGTGGCAACTCTTCTCGCCTCTCTGTCTCTCTTTCTTTCGCTTTGCCCTCGCTCGCCAACTACAATCGTCAAACTCATGAATTTAAATTTTCACTTCCAAATTGATTGTCGAGGTGACAAGACGCAGCAAGGAGACAAAATGTGAGAAAACTCTTGTAACTTTATATTTCTACTAATTTCATTTATAACGTTTTCTTCAATAAAGATTTCAGTACTTACATAGTGTACTTACATAGTATACACATACATACACTTCGAAAACTGGAAATATTGTTTTAATTGCGCGGCTTGCTAGCTCACCGGACAACAATTAGGTTTAAACGATATATACACAATATTAAAAGTTAATATAGCTATAAACTTGGGACGAAATATGTTCTGTAAACTATTTAAGAATGTTTACTGCTCAAGTTGTAAATTGCCGAAATGGGGTGACTCTTTTTGGAGCGCACGCATTCCGTGCATTGGAACAGCTCAAGTGCGCTTCAAATTTTTTCGCTCACGCACTGGCGCAATTCGGCGCACGCACGCACCATTAGAACTCCGCCTTAACGAGGTGGCCAAAATGAAAAAAAAATGAATGTTGTAATTATAAAAATCTATTAATGCACATGAGTAGTTAATACTTCAAACAATAAGAATTCAAAAAAATTTCGAAAAAAAGAACAAAAATTTCAGTACTAAATCAACCTTTGAAAAATGACTTTCCCAGAAAAGTATTTCTTAGCAAAAACTACCATTATTTTTGATTTATTTAGAAATGCTGTAACTTTTTTATTTGTGAAGCGAATCTCATGCAGTTTTTTTTTCAATTAAACTTTTGTATTTCTATGTGGCAACTCTGTTATTGGTTTTTTGTTTTGACAGTTTGAAAGTACCGTTTTTTGAAAAATGCAGAATACCCAAATCAAAACAAATCGAAAAAGCGATTGAAAAGTTTGGATTGACTTTTAAAAAAAGCTCCGCAAAACACCTCTTTGATTTTTTAAATATACATAGTTCAATAATAGTATGTATAAAAGAAATCAGTTAACTCCAGCTGCTAATATCTGCTACTCCGTCTTTGACAACCTGTTTTCTAGTGACACCTGTGATGAAATTCGGCGATCTTTTTCAAGTGTGGCACTCGGCGACTAAATCAAATAGAGAGACTGCGTTACAGAAGAGTATGGAAAGTAAATGCGGTCGTGAATTGAATAAGGATGAAATTAAAAGATTGCGTTTATTCCACTAGTAGTTTGTGAGTAAAGAGATACAGGAATAGTATAAATTTAAACATCAAAAAAATTTGTTAGGAACCAAGTACTAGTACAGACAGAAGAAAAGTTCCGTATGATCAAGCGTCTGCTAGAAGCCAGCGTCGAATGGTCACGAATCTAATTACAAGTACGAGTTCAGTGTTATTGTTAGTAAACTTATATTATGTTTTATTATTTTTTACAAATATTTATGTAGTTAATAATAATAAAAGATGTAATGAATATGACAAAATGCAGCAGTACGTTTATATTGCGGTGCGCAACAAAAGCCTTCTAACAATATTAATATTGGTAAGATTTTATAAGTGGGTGGTGGGCGTGTCTTAGGCCTGCTTTTGTTGTAATATTTCTTATATTTTAAAAATAATTTCACTAGGGAAACTGCTTGTATTATTGTCCGCTCCCTGCATGAATATATTTATTTTTTGCGAAAATCAATTTTTCAGGTACAATACTCTTTTGTCCTACCACGCCCATATTTTTATGGTTAGTTGATATTAGTAACTACAACATTTACTTTAAATATTAGCACTATAGCTTCATTAGTTTTCAAGATATTTCTTTTTTTATAATCAGATTGTATGGTAGGTGCCACGCCCACTAGGTTTATGACAAATCTGATACGATTTTTGAAATCAGACGCCCATAAAACATTTAAGTCTATGATTTCATAGTAATCCGATAACTCCTTCTAATTTTGGCCGCGAGTTGTACTAAGTCGTTACACTGTGCGTCGTAGCCTCATGGTAATAACATACCTCCTCATGGTAATAACATACCTCCTCATGCTAATAACATACCTCCTCATGGTAATAATATACCTCCTCATCCTTGGCCGTTCGACACACATGCGAGTTGCATGATAGCATTTTCGTCACTTCTACGAAAATCGATAAATTGAAATTGTGTGATAGGGGTGATTATCAAAGACCTAATAAATATTTTTGATGCAAACCCCTTTAAAATTTTATTTTACAAATGTTTTAATTTAAAGTTGGTAATGGAAAATTGTATATAAAAAACATTTTAAAAATAAACTTTAATTCATTTAATTTACTAAAAAGTAGAAAATAAATTGTTTCCAAGTCACCTGTATCTTACTATCCATAAAAGCTTGGGGCGCTCATGTGTTCAAAATTTGTCAACTAATTGATACAATATTTTATTTTATTTATTTTTGTAAATAGATTCTAGTAATGAAAGATAAGTGTGAATATAGGCTTTGAGCGCCCATGCTGAAAGCCGAAAAGAAACTGAAATATGCTGCGTGTCTGAATTTGGGATAGAACTTTTAGTTAATTTGATTGTTTTTTGTAACACTTGATATTAGAGGTCTGCAAGAATGCATTTGGTTTGCTTGTGAGGCGAAAAAGAGAGGTTTTGTGTTAGTGTTAGTTAGCGCGAGCGCTTCTTGAAAGAGTTGGACCTCTAGTCATACTCTATGGCACTACTGTATAGTAGGTACTTACGGGGTTTACATGGTCCTACATGTCGTCCAACTTGGTGTAACGGCAAGAATAACTGTAAACGCACCGCTGCGTATACACGGTCCCACATGTCGTACAACATCACTTTCTTCAAGTTGGCAAGCGAGACGCACGCATAATGGCCGAGTTCTAATGGTGCGTGCGTGCGCCACATTGCGTCACATTGCGCTGACAGCTAAGTTGAACTAGTGCAAACATATGAAGAGAGTGCCAATGAGCGGCGCGCTGAGCGCAGAGCGCAGAAAGTTTACCAACTTTCAACTTTTGCTGCACTCTTTTGCGCTGACAGCTCATCTACAGCTCACATACACACTTTGTGGTTGCCATCAGTGTGAAATTAAAGTGTGGTAGCTGAATATATTTTTAATTTATACTTATTTCAATCAATATTAGGTTTAAACGATATAAACACAATATTGAAAGTTAATATAGCTATAAATTTGGGACGAAATATGTTCTGTAAACTATTTAAGAATGTTTACTGCTCAAGTTGTAAATTGCCGAAGTGGGGTGACTCTTTTTGGAGCGCACGCATTCCGTGCATTGGAACAGCTCAAGTGCGCTTCAAATTTTTTCGCTCACGCACTGGCGTAATGTGGCGCACGCACGCACCATTAGAACTCGGCCATAAAGCCAACGCATTTTTACCGACGGCAAAGGAGACTTTTGAAAAAGAAGAAAAGACGAATCAAGGAACATTTGACTCAATTTCTTTTAGCTTCTTTAAAAGCGCTACGTACACTTTATTTTGTGCGTTCCTATTTTTATGAACTCCGCCATTATTTTTCCAAGCTAAAGAGGTGTTTGCAGCTCTCAAGAAATCGCTCAAGAAAAATTTTGCATTATTCCTTGAGGGCAAAATAGTAGCGGCCAAGTAATTTTGACAGCTAACAGCTGATGCAAATCAAAGCAAAATGTCGTTAAATGAAGATTGGTAAGTTTTCACAAAATTTACTATTATTTGATTAATGCATTATTTATATATATTTTTCAGGCATAATATGGTGTCCACACTAAATACCGCAAATTTGGTGTTTTGTGCGGAACAATTTGAAACGGAAGAGAGGGACAAGCAAGCTAAAACCTCTGCGGATTTTCCCAACAAGCGCTTTCGGCGTTTTGGCGCACTTCGCGGTGTATTTTCCGAGTTTTCCATGTCTGAAAATAAAGCGCTGATCAGTCACCGCGTATCGTATTTAATCGGAGCGCAGACAAAACCTACCCTACCCGAGCTCATACATGCGTTCGCTCATTGCGTATTTAATCGGCGCGTAACGCAGAAATTATAATCCAAATTGGTTTTTCTCACACGTTTACGTCTGCTCTGATGCTCAGAGAGGATGAGAGAATGACATTGCTTTGTACTAAAAACAGTGCTGCCACTGCTCTTCGATTTTAATTTAGAACTAAAACCGGATTATTATTGCTATTATAAATTCTTAAAAGTAGACCACAATAAATATATCTCAAAATTTAGATAATTCTGTGTCATAGATTTTATAAAGAATGTAAAATTTAACCTCATAAGCAAAATGAACAGCGTGCTTACTTTGTGCACGAAACTATATGGCAGCACGGCAGCAATAACCAAGACAGAAACCTGCAAAAGAGCCACAGCTGCGATACGATTTTCACTGAACGGCCCGAATTTTGCCGTTGCGATTAATTCCGCTCACAAAAGATACGCGGTGACTGATCAGCGCTTAAGATAATAAATTAAGATAATTGAAATATAAAATATTTTGCAAATTTACAACCTAAAATGAACATTTAATGTTTTGCTTACCTCTTTCGCTTGTTATTTGCTGTTGAAAGTCTTCTTCTTGTTAAAGTAATAATGTTTCAAACATTATTCCTTGCCAAAACCTGAGTTACCCTATGCACATTTCCACTGGAAAAAAGTAGTAAATTTCGTAGCAGATTTCTTGAGAGCTGCAATAGGGGTCAAGTAATTTTGACGCAAGGAAATTTCTTGAGCATTTTGTTGGGGTTTTTTTATATGGAGTTTTCGCTTTTCTTGAGAGCTGCAAACACCTCTTAAAGGACAAATTATCTAATTTATCTCTATTTTGCATCTTTCGTGCATAGCATTCATTTTCATAGTGACGCAAAATTATATGCTATAGCATTAAAATTTTAAAGCCAATTTTCATTCATTTAATTGTATATTATTATATTATTATTTGTTCTAATTAACGTACATTTCATACGGCACAGAGTTGAATTTATGAACAGCTTATTTCGGATGTGCAAGCAAGCTGCGTGGCCAGTATTGGAATTTATAAGATTGAAATAAAGCATAAAACTGCATGGAATTGCGCATATAAATAACACAGTAGTACATAAATAATATAAACTGTGTATACTTTTCACAATATCCAACATTTCACTTATTTTAGTCAACGAAAATTTTGCTGCCTCCACAATTTAAGGAGTCTTAGCAGTTCTCAAGAACATGCTCAAGAAAAATTTTTCATTATTTCTAGAGGGAAAAATAGTAGTAGCCAAGTAATTTTGACAGCTAACAGCTGATGATAATAAATAGTTTTTTTACTTACATATATTCAAACCAATTGCTGAAACCTTCGCATTTAAATAAAATGTGTTAGATTGGTAGTAGTATTTTTAGTAATTTTAAATTTGTACTTTGTAGTTTGTATTTGTACATTTGTAATTTTTTATTTATCCATTTCTTCCTTTACTTTAACAAGCAGTTGGGACGTCATGTCCAGGCACGCTTGCTTGGCCACCGGCTCTTGGAGCTGTCTCAACATCCAGTCGAAATAGTTGAGAGCTTGTTTGTGAGGCCGATTTTTTACCAAATTCTGGCTCCTCCAGCACGTCGCCACCAGCGCTGCCGCTTGCATCCTTTTGGCCAGACCTGGCGCGATAGGCTTTCACGCAAGCTTATCCATGATCCATGCTGCTCTGCATTCACTCGCTGGAAAGAAGGCAATAATTACAAAAAGAACAATATCTTGGAACATTTTGCTAACCTGATTTGCCCAACACCGACCGCACTTATCGCCTCCAGGCCTGATCCATAGCATTTCTGTTGCTATGGTTTGGATCGGTCAGGTCCCAAATCCTTGGCCTTTCCTTCACTAGCTTCGCCAACTCGAGTTTTTCGGCATCAGAAAATCTGTTGAGGCGCTTTTGGCACACTTCGCGATGTAGTTGGAGTATTAATATATTAGATTAAGGTAATTGAAAATCTAAAATAATTCAAAATATTTTACAAATTTACATTCTAAAATGAACATTTAATGCTTTGCTTACCTCTTTCGCTTGTTATTAGCTGTTGAAAGTCTTCTTCTTGTTAAAGGGGTCTTAGCAGTTCTCAAGAAAAGCGAAAACTCCATATAAAAAAACGCCAACAAAATGCTCAAGAAATTATCTTGCGTCAAAATTACTTGACCCCTATCGCAGTTCTCAAGAAATCTGCTACGAAATTTACTACCATTTTTCAATGGAAATGTGCATAGGGTAACTCAGGTTTTGGCAAGGAATACTGTTTCAGAGATATTTAATAATAGAGATACACCAGAGAAATTTAATAATATCTCTGTTCTAAGCAAATTAGTTCTTAAAGTCACAAACCAATCAATGAGTTCTAAAAATCATATTGTCCATGCAACACTGTTTTTGTTTTGTTGTTTCTCTTTTGTAGCGATATCAAATGTGCTGTGAAATATTTATCAAACAAATACAAAATTCAAGAACAATAACAAGAGTAAACGTGTAAATTTAAGTGTGAAACAAAAAATTAATTTGATAAATGATTTTAAAGATAATTTCTTAAAACGTAAACAATTAAGCACCAAATATAAAATAGATGTGTCAACAGTTGGTAAAATTATAAAAAATTAGGAGAAAATTCGTGAACTTCGTCTAATTTGAAGTCAAAAATTCCCAAATGTGGAAAAGGCTCTCGCAATGTGGTTTTATGATGTGCGTAGCAAAAATGCAGTCGTAACAAGTTTAATGCTTTTAAATAAAGCAAAAGAATTTTCCGTTAAATTGAATGAAGAATTTGAGCCAGACGCGAGTTGGCTTTTCCGTTGGCGAAAACGCACAAACATCAACGTTGGCAAGATTCAGGGAGAATCTAAAGATAACGACGAAGCGGCAGTGGAAGATTTTAAAAATAGTGTTTTGCCAAAATTGCTTGAGGAATATTCTCCGGATTGTATTTTTAATGCCGACAAACGTGGTCTGTATTATAAAGCACTACCTAACAAAACATATTTTGTTAAGGGAGACCAACCTAAAGGTTGGAAAACACAAAAGACTCGGCTAACCGTTTTATTTATTTGCAACTCGACCGGCACATATAAGCGAGCTTTTTGTATTGGGAAGCCAAAGAAACCAAGGTGTTTTAAAAATAAGACCATACCAATAACATACTTTTCTAATAAAAACAGCTGGATGACAAACGTTATTTGGAATGAAATTCTCTCTCTGATGGACAATGAAATGGCTAAGGAGAAGAAAAAAGATTTTTTTCACTAAAATTTAAAGAAACTTTTAAAAAAAGTTAGTTATAAATTATATAATTATTATAATTATAAGCATATAAATAATTAATGAAAATGAAATGAAATAAACATGAATTTAATTTTTTGATTTCACATCAATGGCGTTTTTTTATCGAATCCGTATATATACCATATTATGGCATATATAACAAGTAAGGAAGCAATCAGTCGGGTTTCACCGACAGAGTAATACCCTACACCATGTTCCCAAGTAGGGTGATAATTCACTGAAATTGTGGGCGTATTTGATTTACAACCTACATAGTGGGCGGACCACGCCCATTTTTGGCAGACTACAAGATATACCTAATAGGACTATACATGCCAAATATTAATGCTCTGACAGGTGTACACCAGATGTTATCGGCATATTTATTTTACTGCCCCCATGGTGGGCGGACCACGCCCATTTCTGGAGAATTAAAAGATATTCCTACCAGGAACGAAGTAACCAAATCTGGACTCTCTGGTGTATATATTATGGAAGTTAAGAGGATTTTTTGTTTATCGCCTATATAGTGGGCGGACCACGCCCATTTTCTTGTATGGCATCTAAGACCTATATATCAACTTGGGAACCGAATTTCATTCATTTATATTCGTAACTAGTCAATTGGGAGCCATTTTACCGAAAAAATTTTGCCGGCTATATAGTGGGCGGACCACGCCCATTTTTTCCTGAGATATAGAAGAGCTACCTCTTAACTTGAATACCAAGTATTATTCTTTTCCATGAGTAATTACACAAATTATAGCCATTTTACCGAAAAAAATCCGAGGTAGTGGGACTTAAAGACCCGTTGTGGGCGTGTCCTTCGGGTAATTTGAATAATTTTAACACTTTACCTAACCCGAGGTTCACTGTAACTGTGTACCAAATTTGGTCCAAATCGGACAACTCCTTCTTTCTTTTTTTGCGTACACGCAGACAGACAGACAGACAGACGGACGGACAGACGGACAACCGGAAATGAAAAGAGAAAGTGTTTCTGATCATTTCTATATACTTATGTCTATACATAGGAAGGCTCCTTTAATGCGTTACAATTTTGGCACAAAGTTATTATACCCTATTACCATAGGTGTAGGGTATAAAAATTAGGCCTATAGTCCCATTAGCGATATAGTCCACAAAAGTTGTGCAACTATAGTTGTGGACTATAGGCGAAAAATACTGTATTTGCTGTCTCATAGCAACAACAACGCGTAAAGGCGAGGAGGAATAGCATTCGCACAACCTCGCCGCGTGATTCAATACTTGTCGTATGTCGATTTTTTCACATTTTGAGTTAAGGATGGCATTTGGCTATATCTTCCTAAATATCGAAAAGTCGATCTTTTGGAATAAACAGTATTAATAACAAGGTTTCACTCTACCAAATACTCGATTTTCAGACAAATCTACCGTGCCAAAAAAAAATGGGAGTACTTTAAACTTAAAACTGCAAAAAGTGAAAAAGTCGACATACGACAAGTATTGAATCAAGCGGCGACCTTACCACAGAATAAACACAGAAATGTATCAAACGACTACTGTCACAGAATTTGCACCAATACAATTACAGAACAGCTGTAGACTCGCCCCACAGCTGTAGACTCGCCCCCACCAAATTTCCCTTATCAATTCAAATAAACATTTCAAAAAAGGCGGTACGTCGCACACATTTTGACAATATTTTCAGCAAATTTTACTTTTATACTAATTCAAGTTTGTTCTTTGTCTTTTAGAATCCATTGAAGAGGGCGCGAAAACTACAGCATTAAAACCAGTTACATTGTAGTGACTTAGAGGCTCTGTGCTGCCCTAGAAGCGAGAAGGAAAGAAGTAATTCCAGGCACAGTATTTGTTCTCATCTGTAATGAGTGTATTCGCCACATAATCGCATTTAAGGATGCATAATTAAAAAAAATGTTGCTCAGTCAGTAAAATTTGACTAAACGTCAGGAAAGGGAGCTGCCTCGTATCCTTGCTGCTTGGCTGTAAATGAAAAGTTCAAAACCTACTTAACTTTCATTAAATTCACATTTAATGACTGCTGCAGCCCCTCCCACAAGCATATGCCCTATGCCGTGTATGGCACAACATTCCTGCAGCGCCCACGCCTGTCATGGCATGATGTACATATGTATAACTTACAAAAGTAATTAATTGTTGACAAAACGATATATGGTAAAGCACAAGCTTGTAAGCTTTAGTTATATAAAACATGGGCAACTTGGGCTTAAAGCGTATAAGATGTGTTGAAAATTAAAGGAAAGAACTAGAAAAATCACAAGAAATAATCTTTCATATAAAACTTAAAATTTTTACGGAATTAAAAACTCTAAAATCTATAGTTATAAACATATCATTTCACATACTATAAGATTTTATGCTAAATTTGACTTTGTCGAAATCGATGAGTAATATAATCTTTGATTTGTCACACAAAATTGTACCTCAACTCTGCTGCACTAACAATTTCACCTTGCTATGTGCTACTTCTTTTTATTACTGGTGTATATGAGTAGCTTTTGTTTTATTTATAAAATATTGCAAATCGTATAAATTCATCTTACAAAATATATTGCATCCTTATAAGAAGACATCAATAATTATTCTTGAGGCTCTTGCGCTTGCTCAGCATTTCACGCACATATTCCAGCCCATCGTAGAGTCCTCGGCCGGTGGTGGCGCACGTGGTGTGAACATGCTAATCCTGCTTCACGCTGTGTAATTCCAGTCGCTCCACCACTTCCGTGATGCCCAGTGCGCCGGGCAAATCTTGCTTATTGAATTTGAATTTGCGATAGTTTTCTTCATAGGCTTTCAGCTCGTTGAGGAAGGGCAGGAACTCACGTACACACGACATTGTACAAATGATTTACATCTACTAAATACAGCAGATACTTGAGCATGTCCTCTGCGGAAGCAGCTGCGCCATCGGCGGCCTCTGCTGCATCCACAGTAGCAACGCTATCATTGCGTTTCTGCTGCCAAATGATCTGCAGCGCTTCTTCCACTTTGTCAAGCTTTACGTACGCGGTGATAATAGGCAGCCGAAAGCGCGCCTCGTTGAGCTGTTCCATGCGCTCGCACAGCTTGTTGCATATACATATATCTGACCTTGTGCTCCAGCTTGTTGAAAAATCTGCAAAAATAATAAAAAAAACATTGGAAATAAGTTATTTTATGTGCTTACCGTTCTTCTTTGACAATTTATCGCGTGCGTCACAGTAGTTGCTTGGTTTCATTAAAGAGGAGCAAAGGGAAATTTTACGCCTTTTCTTAATAGTAGCAGTAATTAACATTTTCACATATAAAAGACATGAATTGATATATTTTCACTTTAAAATACATTTATTGATCGAGTCTTTCATTTCTGGTTGTTTTTCTTTTAGTTGTTTTCTAAAACTTACTGCCAAACATTAAAAAAGACAATTACATAAACCATACCTTTTCATGGCAATTTTATGAAAATGTTACCTTACACAAAAAAGCAATGCTGCTGCCTAGAGGGCAACAACAAAATAGCTAGGGAAACTCACGGACAGTGTTCGTGTGAGGGAAATTTAAAAAAAAATGGGACTTTTTCGATCAGCTGACTCTGATATTCTTCTGTAGGTATTCTGTGGACCTTACGCTGCGGCATTCTCTGCACAGATTACTACCAGATATCCAACTGTCCGTCCAGGGAACAAAAATTTCCATTTTTTTTTAAACCTCCCTCACACTGATAGCGTACGTGTGATTCGCAATGTATTTTGTAATTCCTTACAGAGTTGCATTCACAAAAATTCCTTTGTTTACATTTCGGACCAACAACTGTCAAACCTCAAAAATTTGTTCGCAGTGGGTTGGGAATTTGATACAGCGGATAGCTCTTATTTTGCATTTGACGCTCCTATCTTACAATTGATAGGGCATACAAATAAATTGCACGACACGGCTATCGACTACAGATGTTTTCGAGTACCTGGTTCCCACGCGACAAAAGCAACAAAATAAAATATTTAATGTACACAAAAAATATCAGCACATATATTAAAACTGAAATAACAATCAAATGGTTACAATAACATAGGTTTGGTCGTATACAGATGGGATACCGATATCAGAAAAACCGAATACCTGGGTACCCGTAACCAGATATGGAAAAAGTCTATCGTGTATTTTGTGATTGTGTTGGTGATTTTTTAGCGCTAGTGTGAGAGTCGGATATCTGGTAGTAATCTGTGAAGGCCTCGTCACATAGAATCCGTTGCGTCCGTGAGAGCGGAGTTTTCAACTGACTGCGACGGACTGCCGGAGAGGGTCGGCACAATGAATACGCTGGCAGCGCATAGGAAATCAGCTGCTTCGTCTTCTATATTAAAACATTTTTATTGTTGCGCCAGCAGCAGAAACCCCAGCATTTTCCTTCAGAAGCTTCTTGCGGTACACCTGAGCCCATTTGTCATTAAGGCAAATGTACTGTTGTACTGTTTCTATTAATTGTTCTTCGAAACAATTGCGAATACAGAAAATTTCAATGAAATTGAAAAAATTCCACAGAAAATTTCAAGTCGGCAAAACAATAAAAACAATCAGCTGATATCTGTCAACGTTCTGCCGGACGGCAAAAGTTGAAAGTTGTTCAACTTTTTGCGTTGCGGCATCGCATCCGTTGCTTATGTGCCATGCTTCATATGATTTCATACATTTCAACTTTGCTGTCAGTTAAAAAATCGCTCTCACGGACGCAACGGATTCTATGTGACGAGGCCTTGATTCCCTGACCGAATGCTAGCCTGTCGCTTGTTGTTTTTCGGCTTGCCGTTCGCAAGCTCGTGCTTACGCATACATGCAAGCTCACACGTATATGTGACGTCACATTTTGCTCGCACCCGCTGGTTTCTGCGCGGCGAAAAAAGCAAACACAGGTCTGGCGCATCTTAATAATTCACTGTCTTTGATTTCGAGTTGCGCACGATGTTAACACCACGACGAACAAAACGAAATGGCAATTTTGCTTTGGCCCCTGCAGTGCGTCACAAATATCTAAACCACTTTGATATTTGGTCAAGCAACACATGCTCATTTCGATGTTTACACGTACACATGCTTGACTCAAGCAATTTGACCGTGTCGGGGCAAAAACATAAAAGGGAAAAGACTTCTCATTGGAACCTAATCGCAGATAGATAAAATTTCTTGACAATTATCTGGAAGGTTACCGATTGCGCCATCTATGGGCATTCGGCCGCTCGGCGCAAGTCTAGGCAGCCATATGGACATATGTGCATACGTGTGTATATACGTGCGTATATTTCAAAGCGAAACTGTTTGAGCAGACGCGCAGGCGCTGCGTAAATAGCAATAGCATGTGTGTGTGTATATCTGACGGCTGGCTTGTGTCGATTTGTGAAGATTTCTGGCTCGCGACAAGCCACGGCTGGGTGGATAAGGCAAAAGGGAACAATGCGTGACGTAGATGAGAAAGAGGACAGCATCGCTTTTGCATGTATATATTTACAATTGCAGGCACTTTTTAGGTTCTTTGGTTTCAGCTAATTTGCCTGCCTTATGATATGAGCCCTTTTCTTTTATTTTTCAGCATTTTATACATATAATTCGCTGTTTATGGCATTTTTATCAATCAATTTTTTTTTTATTTACATTAAAACTTCTATTTACAGGAGCATTTTTTGGAATAAAGACTAATTCAAGTTAATTCCACAAAATTCTTCATTTTATTTATTTAAGGTACAATGTTTGCAAATATGTAATACAAAATTCATCGCAATTTTCAAATTAGTCTTTTGCACCTTTTCTTTCATTCATAAATGCAGAATTTCTTCGCGCTCAGATCAAACGGCTGAACGATTGGTCTCAAATTTTAACACAGCGAAATATGCAACGCGCGCTCGAAACAGCGAAACAGTGAATTAATATGCATTTTGAAATGAGTGCTGTGACGATACCGTAACACATAGAACAGAAATTTTTCAGCCAATGATGCACAATTTTATCTACTTTCCCATGATACCAAATACTATTGAGATATCTTCATTTCACTTTTTGAATTAAGTCAAAAGAAGATTACATTTTCTCCTTATTACCTGCAGACCGGTTGTTTTTGCGATCATAAATTTCTTAAGAATTGATTCTGAATGTTTAAACTTTAAAGGCATTACAAGCGAACTTGCAGGCATTTCGGCGCATAATCTGAGCGCGAAGAAATTCTGCATTTATGAATGAAAGAAAAGGTGCAAAAGACTAATTTGAAAATTGCGATGAATTTTGTATTACATATTTGCAAACATTGTACCTTAAATAAATAAAATGAAGAATTTTGTGGAATTAACTTGAATTAGTCTTTATTCCAAAAAATGCTCCTGTAAATAGAAGTTTTAATGTAAATAAAAAAAAAATTGATTGATAAAAATGCCATAAACAGCGAATTATATGTATAAAATGCTGAAAAATAAAAGAAAAGGGCTCATATCATAAGGCAGGCAAATTAGCTGAAACCAAAGAACCTAAAAAGTGCCTGCAATTGTAAATATAAACATGCAAAAGCGATGCTGTCCTCTTTCTCATCTACGTCACGCATTGTTCCCTTTTGCCTTATCCACCCAGCCGTGGCTTGTCGCGAGCCAGAAATCTTCACAAATCGACACAAGCCAGCCGTCAGATATACACACACACATGCTATTGCTATTTACGCAGCGCCTGCGCGTCTGCTCAAACAGTTTCGCTTTGAAATATACGCACGTATATACACACGTATGCACATATGTCCATATGTCTGCCTAGACTTGCGCCGAGCGGCCGAATGCCCATAGATGGCGCAATCGGTAACCTTCCAGATAATTGTCAAGAAATTTTATCTATCTGCGATTAGGTTCCAATGAGAAGTCTTTTCCCCTTTTATGTTTTTGGTCGGGGCCGGTCCGACCATGCTTGAGTCAAGCATGTGTACGTGTAAACATCGAAATGAGCATGTGTCGGGGCCGGTCAAATGGTTTGAGTCAAACGTGAGCATGTGTTAGAGAATATTTGTATGTATTATGGTAACACAGACAATGCTTGACCAAATATCAAAGTGGTTTAGATATTTTTGGTGCACAAAGGGAACATTCTTCAATATGGGTTTTTACGAGACCCGCAAGAAGCGCAGAAAAACCACCAATGCATTCACAAAAAAAAAGCAGTCAAGTGCGAGTCGGGCTCGCTCACTGAGGGTCCCGTACCAGAAATACCCTTTTTAGCGTTAGAATTTAGTTTCTCTTTGCCCGTCTGGCCATAAAATTTTTGACATTTTGACCTACATCTTCGAAACAAATTCACCTAAAATTATAAAAAAACATTTTTCGAATCCACGGACGTAGCCCTTTCTAACGAAACCCTCAATATGTAAACAAAAATTTTTCGCTGAGGAAATTTTTTACTGTGGTAATCTCAAATAAAATTTAAAAAAAACGAAAAACAAATTTGTCGAAAAAGGTTGCAGTTTTCCAGTAATCTATGACTAAAGACCTACTAACTCTGATTTTATCAAAATTTTAGCTTAGAAAGGCAAGGGGGTATGGTCATTTTTTCGTTTTTTCATTTTGTCCTATATCTTCGAAACCACTTCACCGAAAATTATAAAAAAAATATGTTTGGAATCCATGAAGAAAAAAATTTTTCCATCTTAAATAAAAAAAAATTTGTAAAATAAAAAAATCGAAAAAGCTGCACCCTTACGGTAATGCGTGATAAAATACCTAGTTACTCCGATTTTATCAAAATTTTAGCTTGAGAAATGTGCTGTGCATATTGGATCATGTGGGGACAGGTCGGTTTTTCTGTTATATCTTTCTAACCCGTTTAGATAAAATTTAAAAAAAATACATTTTGTAATCTATGGATGTAGCCCTTTCTAACGATACCACACACGATATGTTATAAAAATATTTTTGATTTTTTTGTCCGACCCGAAAACCTTTAAAAATTATAAAAAAGTTTTTCTAAAAATATTTTTTTACTTTTTATAGTGTAAATATGTTAAGATTATTAAGACCTAATTTCAGGTTTCTACGATTAAAAAAAGGTCGTTTTATATACACACTCCCAAAACAAAAGTGACCTTATAAGTGTTCCCGTTTTTTCCCTTTTAGGGGAACGGAACCCTAAACAGATCAAGCCCAATTCACAATCTTGTGAATTGCAATTGTAATTGTAATTTTCGTCTTGTAATTTTGCAATTGCAAATTTTGTAATATATTTTTACTCTACTCTTATTAAATATACAGAGATGCAATTGCAAAATCTTTGCAAAAATGAACACTTAAAACCCGTAGTTTATCGCAAAATCAGCAAAAATGGAAATAAAAGAAATCAAACGACGCATAAAAAGAGAAAGACCTAACAAAAGGTGGACTGAGAACAATGTTAAAGCAAAAAGCCAAAAATTCTTGTAATAATAGTAACCTTTAAGTTGTACCCTACTTATTATACCTGCGGACCTGTTCTGCATTTTTAAAAATGGACCACTAAAGTTTTTATTCAAAAGGAACGAAAAAAATTAGGAAGGTACGTTTATTTCACACATTGTTGTTTATTTTTTCCCCGTGCAGCCCTGATTTAGTCTCTGTGAAGCTGGCTTTCAATTTATAAATTTCGTATAGAAGGCAAATATAACACGAATATTGCACTTTTTTTGTCTCACACGTTTACTGTCCGTGGGGGCAAAGCTCTAGCTCGGGGGCAAAGGTCCAGCTGTTTGATGCTAAAAGTTTATTGTGTTAGTGCTAGAATTTGTGACAGGATTAGTTAGATACACTTCTGGTCTCTTCTGTGCTCAACTTGAAAGGTAAAAATTGAACATGTGGCTACCTGAATTTTGGCTTTCAATTTCTAAATTTCGTATAGAAGGCAATAATAACACGTATTCTCCACATTTTGTGCCAGGGGACGCCGCAACGCGTTGTTTTCCAGCGGCTTAAGTCGGTTTCACTATGTCGAATCCAAATGATAAACGCACTATATACGTCGGTGCTCTGGCCGATGAAGTGACCGAGAAACTCTTGAATGATGCTTTTATACCGTTCGGCGACATTGCTGATATACAAATGCCCGTGGACTACGAATCGCAAAAGCATCGCGGTTTTGCATTTATAGAATATGAAACATCCGAAGATGCTGCTGCCGCCATCGACAACATGGTAAGCCAGAGAGAATGACATCGTGTCCTTAAATGTAAAGCCTCGAAATTACAGAATGACTCTGAGCTATGCGGGCGTACAATACGCGTGAATTTGGCCAAACCCGTGCGTATCAAAGAGGGCAGCTTTAAGCCCGTGTGGGCTGATGATGATTGGTTGCAAAAGCACGCCGGTGCCACTCTCAAAGCAGGAGACACAGCCGATAGTAAAAGTGCTGCCCCAGCTGATGAAACGGAGGTGAAACAGACAACCCCCCCCTCGGGCCCTATAGTGATTGAGAAGGCGGAGAAGCGTAATCCACAAGTATTCCTTGATATACGTATTGGCGGTAATGATGTAGGCCGTGTCGTGATACTATTGCGGGCGGATATTGTGCCAAAGACGGCGGAAAACTTTAGAGCGCTGTGCACGCACGAACAGGGATTCGGCTACAAGGGTAGTGTCTTTCATCGCATAATTCCTGAGTTTGTAGGTTTCCATACATGTCCATGTGATACAAGTAAATAAAACAGTTTAAATTTTTGTAGATGTGTCAAGGCGGTGATTTTACCAATCACAATGGCACCGGTGGCAAATCGATATATGGTAAAAAATTCGCCGACGAGAATTTCAATTTAAAGCATAACGGTTTTGGCACATTATCAATGGCTAATTCAGGTGCCAACACAAACGGTTCACAATTCTTCATATGCACAACCAAGTAAGAACAGCTTGTATTTGAAAATTGGCTAGAGAATGTAAACGTTTTTTTTTATCCATTCCAGAACCGACTGGCTGGACAATAAGCATGTGGTCTTTGGGCACGTCATCAGCGGTGCAGACGTGGTGCGAAAAATGGAACGTTGCGGCTCAAAATCTGGCACGAGCACACAGAAAGTCATTATCTACTCGTGTGGCGAGTTAAAATAAAATTAGAAGAGAAAGCACATTTTCATTCATGTATGACGACTTTATTGATTTTTTATTTTGAATAAGGGTATGCATCAAACCAAGTGGAAATATCTTGAGCCGTCCTAAAAATGAAGTTTGATTTCGATGCCAGGCCGCCTTTCATCATATTCGCAACAGCCAGTTTAAGCAAATTTAACCCACACAAGCGAAACCTGCAATGATATATATATTTTGCAATTAGCTTTCAATATTTTATTATGTTGAAAACTTGTCTAGAAAGGTTTTCAGTGATAAAAATTGTTACATTTATTATTCAAATGAACTATACTAAAATGAGTCATCATTGAATACGTTAAATATGAATTATATAAATTACACACCTTTTGCGTTGGATAATGGAGACACCTGGCAACGTAGTTCGGCTGGAATTAACAAAAAAAAAGTAAATTGATTACATGCTCATAAACCAGATTAATAAAAAGGATCATAAACAATATTCTATCAGTATCCTTTTGGTTTAATTGTGTTGGCAATCAGCAATGTAATTTCAGATTAGATTTTACATCAGGCAAGTTGGGTATTGAGTTTTAAAAATACATAAAGGCAACTTACATTCTATGGTTGGAGTCCAGCAACGCGCGCAACTCTATTCCAGCTAGTTGGACCACTATCTCTGAGAAAAGAAATTTACTTAGGTTAGATATGCCTACAGTTTGAACAAATGTGAAGCTTTTTTCATTCAACTTCAGAATCCTTTTGGTTTAATTTTGTAAGTTGAGAATCAGCAAATATACTTCTTCTGTTTAAACTTATCATCATTTAAAGGTATAGTAGTAAGTATACTATCCTCTCTTCTTTATTAATTGAAATCTTGAAGAAATTCACTTAAAGTACCTTTATGGAAACATTTTGAACTTCCGCCAGTATAGTCTCGGGGGTACGATTACTCAGCTCTCAGACTTATGTATGTATGTATAGCGCGAAATAGATGAGGTGACAAAGATTTTGCACGTAGTTGTGCATCTTTTGATACTGCGATTCACACCAATTCACCAAGCCTGTAATTTGATATTTTGCCAACTTTAGTTACGCCGTTTCTTCAAGCAAGTACAATTTTGTTACATTTCTCATCAGTTGGCCGTTCTTATCTATCCGCAATATGAGCAAGACCATGCACAATTAAAGTTTAGTTCAAAAGTGCACATTCCTACTGCTTCAGTAGTGAACAATCATCAGGAAATGATTCGCCAGTAAGAGAATTGCTTGCACACTTACCACACTGAAATCGTCGATTTTCCATAGCATCCTGCTTTCTTTTCATATTTTTTAGGTATATTCCATTTTTCCAAATGCAAATTTTGCTGCAATCACCCGCATTTTTCTTTTCTAAAATTGTGTTCTTTTACCACCTTGACTTCCTGCAATCCTCTCGTCAAAATAGGAGCGAACCCTTACTTCCGAACTTCCACAGCAAAATGAAAGAGCCGCACCCGAAACGCCACGATGCCGATTCCGATAACAGCCGTTTAGCCTTTTTAATAATTCTGGCAACACTGAACATGAGTTATCGGCAGTACATAATCGACTTTCGATATTTTCGGCAAATATAATTCTGTGGTCATATGCAATAACGACTTAAGTCGAAAACAACTGTTTCGAGAAAATGCAATTCGAAATTTGAAATGCACATAAGTGCATGTACATAAGTGCATGTGTTTTTTTTAAATAACTTTTTTTCTGAGATGGGTACAGATACCGGGGTTTGAACAAAATATGCGCATCAACGTCAGGAATACAGTGGTAACGTCAACTCAATTTCGTCTTAAGTCGACTTAAGTCGTTATTGCTTTTGACCACAGAATTGTATATTGATCGAATTCGTTCAGTTTGACCGGAAATACTCAATAGGTTCGTTCCCGTACTAATCAGATTTCACTGAATTTAGTTAGAAATTTTGGCCGAGGCCGAAACCGAACCTTTCGAATATACATGCAGTAAAAAGGATGTATAAAATTAAATGAATAAAATTGGCTTTAAAATTTGAATGCTATAGCATTTCATTTTGCATCACTATCAAAATGAATGCTATGCACAAAAGATGCATAAAAGAGATAAATTAAATAATTTTCCTGAAACTTGGAAAATTAATGGCGGAGTTCATAAAAATAAAAACGCACAAAATAAAGTGTACGTAGCGCTTTTAAAAAAACTAATTGAGTCGAATGCTATCGACGAGAGCTGAGAACGCCCATTCTTTTTCAAAAGTCTCATTTGCCGTCGGTAAAAAGGCTTTGGCTGTATGTGTGCGTCTCGCTTGCCAACTTGAAGAAAGTGATGTACGACATGTGGGACCGTGTATTCGCAGCGGCACGTGTACAGTTATTCCTGCCGTTAAGCCATGTTGGACGACGTGTAGGATCGTCTCAACCCCGCTAATGAGTTACCCGCATAATTGAGCCAAAAAATGGCAATGAAAGTCCCATATAAAATATACAGCGATATACCCGTTTAATTGAGTTCGGATAATTGCGTTACCCTCTTAATTGAGTCGTTTAGTTAATGCTGTGTTGTAAATCACATTAAAAAAACCCCGTTTATTTGATTCGTTGAAAGATTCCCACAAAAAAGTAGTAGCAATTTAAAAATTTCTCTGATGAAGACGTATAGAATATATTCACGTATAGAAATATTGAGTTCACGTAATATTTGACGCAAATTTTTTCTTCCGAACAAAATTTTTTCAAGAATTGGATAATATGTAGACAAATATTACCCAAATTTTTTGAAAACCAAATACAGTCTAATAAAAGATTTTTTTTAACAGGAAGCCTAAACTCCAGGGACATAACTATTATGGAGTTTACCGATAAAAATTGAAAATAATTGTTGCGATACAACGAATTTTCAATTTCGTTAAAAATAACTATTATTTATAAGAGAAATATTTTTCAATTGCTGGTAACAATTATTTGTGAGAAATATTTTTTACGTTATCGAATAACTATTATTTTGTGAGAAATATTTTTTACGTTGCCGCATAACTTTTATTTTTGGGAATAAATTGTTTACGTTGTTTTTGTGTCACGCCTCAACGGCTGAACTTATTTGGCTGAAACTTGGTGGGTATATAGTGCATTTTGTGGGCTATAACCTAGGCCACTTTTCATCCCGGAAAATACTGAAGGGGCGTGGCACTTCCGGTTTACAAATTGTATAATTTTGTAATAAATAATAATTTTGTTATGCCTTTACACAAGTGCAGTTTTGGGTTTTGAGTAAGAGGGCGTGGCACTTTTCACAGAACCCAATTTTGGTTTGCTATAACTTTGGACGTATAACCTTTGGACCCTTTTTGCCTATCTAGAAGCCTCAGCTTCATTTAACACTACCAGGCGCTCATAAGCCTGTAGGCAGTGTCTCCCGCGCATCTTCTCTTTCCATTCTCTTGTACGTCAAGCGGTGCTTTCTCGCGGGGTATGTAAAAAAACAACAACAATTTTTTTTGTGAAGCTCTTTAGCCGTCTCACTCGATAACCGCTAGGCCGATTTTCAAGATTCTTTTTTTGTTTTGTTCGAATTGCTGTATTTTAGGTTTATGCAAAAAAAAAATTCCGGAAAATCTGACGGGAAAGTCAGGAAATCTGATAAATCGATTTATTCAAATTTTACGATAGGTGGCGGTATTGGAGCGATGACAATTGTGTGCCAACATTGCAACGCGCTTAAATTCAAAGGCGAAACTCACGTCCTTTGCTGTTCGAGTGGCAAAATGAAATTGGTTCCCTAAGATGCACCTCCGGAGCAATTGAAACCGTTGTTTGAATCGGATGATTTTCTCAAGAACATTCGACAGTACAAATGTTTTATTCAAGAAACTGGTTTCATGCCGGCTTGCAAGGTAAAAGAAAAAAGCATTAACACATCATGCAAACACAACTGTTCTAAAAATGGCGAGGGATTCTACACTGCACTATTCGGGTTTACAAATTCAAGGCCAAATTTACCATCGGATGGGTGCATTTTTACCAGTTAACAAAGACGCACACCAATATCTGCAGGTGTACTATATTTCGTCAGGAGATGATCAAGTCGATAGGCGGTACAAAGGTCAAACAGGAGTGACAAAAAACGTCTTTCGAAACTTGCAACAATTCTTGATTGCAAACAACGCTCCGATTACGATGTTTAAAACGGGGATGGAGAAAATGAAGTCAGGCGATCCCAGATTTGTCTTCAAACCTGATGGCGCTTCAGCCGGAGAACACTCACGACGATACAATGCTTCAACTTCTGCAGACATTTGTGCATTGGTTGTTGGAGATCAAGCACACAGACATTGTCCTTCAGCGAAGAACCGTTGGACCGCTGCAAAGAATATCCGAAACGCATAGATCATATGAGAGATTGTCAGAACACAGATGGTGCATTGAATCCAAAATCACCATGCATGGGTGATGGAAAATGCACAAAAATACCCATGGTCCTATGGCCATTAGTAGCTGAAACAGTAACGGGGTCAGATGGATATTCAGTTTATCGACGACGTTCAAAGGACAATAATGGCCGGACAATCGTAGTGAAAGTGACATTTCATTGTCACGAGTCGAGAGATTGAGATCGGAAACGAGTTCGTTGTTAAATATTTGTGCAAAGTGAGATGGCTGTGTTTGGAGTTTTTTGAGATTTTCAAAATAACAATATTAAATGTGTTTAGGACCGCACATAAAAAATTGGCGGGCCACAGGTTGAGTATCGTTACTTCAGACAAACATTGTCAGTGATTCCCCGTGGGACTGCTGCAGATGAGCTCAATGTTGCGGGCAAAACGGAGTTATGCCGGGTCGAGCATAAATGGTTGCGTTCTAAATGGTTGCGCTGAAAATTTTTGTAGCTAAGTTGAACCATAGTGTAATAAATATCAAGTGAACCAGATAGCTTGACGTACCCCAGCTTGTCAAAAAATATTTTAATTTTTCTTTTCTCCTTCTTCGTTATATGTCTTAACCCATCCGAGACATTAGTACAAAAAAGGTACTCAACGTTTTTACGTACCAAGCAATTTTTATTTTCAGTAATGAAAATATTAATAACCGCACGTGTGTTACATGTTTCTTTCCTTTTCTTACTGCCTATGATCTCCTTCTCCTCAAAATGGTTAGCGCAAACATGGGCTGAGGAAGAAAAGGTGATATTGCAGGCTCTTGACCATTTTCGTCGCAAATCTTCATCGTTAGGCATAGAAAACATCGGCATCTTTTCATCGTAAGTGCCTTTGCACAAATTACAACAGTTGGGCATTGATATTTTTTTCTTTTTACTTTTTTCTTCAAACGCAAACTCAAACACAAACTGAAAACGGGTTAATATTTTTGACAACGCAACTGACAAGCAAGGGTATGAGAATAGAATGTCACTGCTATCTGGTACACTTGATATTATTACACTATGAGTTGAACTAGTGCAAACATATGAAGAGAGTGCCAATAGCGGGGTTTAGACGATCCTACATGTCGTCCAACATGGCTTGACGGTAGGAGTAACTGTACACGTGCCGCTGCGTATACACGGTCCCACATGCCGTACAACATCACTTTCTTCAAGTTGGCAAAGCCTTTTTACCGACGGCAAATGAGACTTTTGAAAAAGAATGGGCGTTCTCAGCTCTAGTCGATTGCATTCGACTCACTTACATGCTTATTTTGTAAATCCCTACGCCTCACTTCACCCTGTGTTCACTAATTTGGTATTGTGTAAAACGCATCACCTCACTCAGTGACCGCTCGCGTTGTCTTACGTAGTTTCATATGAAAATCGGTATCGCAAAAAACGCAACGCGGCGCATTCACTCACATGAACTGTCAAATCGTTCACTTGGGTTTGAGCTCGCGTTCAGTTTTTTAAACGCAAAATTTTTGGTAATTTCGAGTGAAAATTGATTTGTGGTAATCTGTAGAAGCAAATAATAAGTATTGTAATACTTTTTAAAGACAAATACTAAAGAAAAAAGTACAAAAAAAGAGAAAATACTAGCACTGCGGTTGAGGACCGAAATCACAAGAAAAAAGAAATGTATCGCGATTGAGGATTGAACCCGCAACTTCTTGCGTGCTAGTCGAACGCTCTAACCACTAGGCTATGGGAGGTATGCAATGGAAGCAGCAAATTTTGTGTTTTGTATTTGGCTGATAAATTAAGAAAAATACAACTCTTTTTCGTAAGAACGTGACAGCTCATGCGATGCCGTAAGACGACGAACGCAATTACGCAGTGATTTATAAAATGCCGTTTTTTGATCCCGGGGTTTGCTTCGTGTTCGCGTTGCGTTCGATCACGGGGATTTATACGGTAAGGCCCTTAGTTCTTTTAAAAGCGCTAAGTACACTTTATTTTGTGCGTTTCTATTTTTATGAACTCGGCCATTAATTTTCCAAGTTTCAGGAAAATTATTTAATTTATCTCTTTTATGCATATTTTGTGCATAGCATTCATTTTCATAGTGATGCAAAATGAAATGCTATAGCATTAAAATTTTAAAGCCATTTTTATTCATTTAATTTTATACATCCTTAAGTTTTTCTAATTAACTTATATTTCAAAGTAAGAACCAACTGCAGGCTGCAGCTCAATGAAATTCTTACTGTCCGTGATCATGTTAACAAGCACGGACAATTTCTCAAAGTGCCAAAATACACTAGGTTTGACCAACATGTGTTTACACAGTTTGGATGGTTTGACAAGCGAGCAGAAATATCAAAAAATTTTGAAAACCATCCCACATGTGTGACAAGCGGTTGTTTCTTGCGTATACACGATCCAACATCGTGGCTTGTCCTACATGTTGGATGACATGTAGGACCGTCTATACCCCGCTAATGAGCGGCGCGCTGAGCGCACTGCGCAGAAAGTTGACCAACTTTCAACTTTTGCTGCACACATTTTGCGCTGACAGCTCATCTACAGCATAGTGTAATAAATATCAAGGGAACCAGATAGCAATGACATTCTATTGTCATACCTGAAAATTGTCAAAAATAATAACCCGTTTTCAGTTTGAGTTTGCGTTTGAAGAAAAAAGTAAAAAGAAAAAAATAAAAATTCCCAACTGTTGTTATTTGTGCAAAGGCACTTACGATGAAGAGATGCCGATGTTTTCTGTGCCTAACGATGAAGATTTGCGACGAAAATGGTCAAGAGCCTGCAATATCACCTTTTCTTCCTCAGCGCATGTCAAAAAACTGTTTTTTACATGCCGCATGCACTTTCGGATAAAACATTTGAACAGAATTCACAAACGAAATAAACTTAATAACAAACTCAAACGTGATTAAAAAATATTAAAAATTGTTTTATAAACACTATTTGTTATAAAAAATGTAACACACGTACTGGAAAATAAAAATTGCTTGGTACGTAAAAATGTTGAGTAACTTTTTTGTACTAATGTCTCGGATGGGTTAAGACATATAACGAAGAAGGAGAAAAGAAAATCAAAATATTTTTTGACAATTGTAAGGTATGACAATCTATCTGGTTCACTTGATATTTATTACACTATCTACAGCTCATATACACACTTTGTGGTTGCCATCAGGGTGAAATAAAAGTGTGGTAGCTGAATATATTTTTATGTTGTACTTATTTCAATCAATATTAGGTTTAAACGATATATACACATTATTAAAAGTTAATATAGCTATAAACTTGGGACGAAATATGTTCTGTAAACTATTTAAGAATGTTTACTGCTCAAGTTGTAAATTGCCGAAATGGGGTGACTCTTTTTGGAGCGCACGCATTCCGTGCATTGGAACAGCTCAAGTGCGCTTCAAATTTTTGCGCCTACGCACTCGCGCAATGTTGCGCACGCGCGCACCATTATAACTCGGCCATTATACGATGATAACAAAAGATTAGTGGCACGAGTCTCGGAGTCCCGAGTTTCACACAAAAAATAGAAAATCGTGGAAAATAAAAAAAACGGTCGTATGAAAAGCAAATGTACTAAAAGCTACGAACCTGCAAAAGTGTGAAAATATAATAAGGGTATTCCCGATTCGATGCAGATGGTCATGCAAAAGAGCGAATGCAAAATATTTTTCCACCTTTTGCATACACAACAACAAAACACACTGGTTTGCTTTTGCATTAAAGCAGTGGTGGGCAAGCCCTATACTCTCGGTGCTCCTTTGTTTTCGTAAAAACTCTTGGCATAGGCCGAGATTTCTTCACACAGACACAGCTCTTCGCGCTAAGCAGTACGAAAGTTGAATCTCGAACTGTCAAGCAAAGCGAGGAAAGTCGAATGTGAACGAGGCTTTAAGGTTCGTTCACATTCGACTTTTGCTTCGCTTTACTTCAGAATTTCGCGTTGACAGGTAAGTTCAATACATGCTTTTATATGAGGCTTGCTAAATAGAACGCGAGGAAAGCGAAGCGAAGCAATGCGAAGCAAAATGTTGGGCAACTCTCAACTTTTTTGCGCTTTGACAATCAGTTGTTGAAATTTTTTGTGATATTTTTCATTTTCTCGTGTGCTTGCAGTTGGTTTCATTTTCTCGTGCGTTTGCGTTTTCAATTAAGACACTCGCGAATTTCAAACATTAGTAGCATAACTACTACTACTGCAATTATATCAGTAAAATCCAAAGTTAAAGCGTTCATTGTAGCAAACCTTCTACTTTTCATGCTTTGTTGTTGAATCTCGAACTGTCAAGCAAAGCGAGGTAAGTCGAATGTGAACGAGGCTTTACCATCACATTATTCATCTCTTTTCTGAGCGTAAAAAAACCTATCTGGGGTGAAATTCAATAAGAAGTACGCGACTGTGGTGAAATAGGACGCGACTGGGGGGAACTTTTCTTGCGCTCTTTCTTTGTCTGAGGTGGAAAAGCCTCTTTTAGGGATGCCAACTTTTATTCCCTCTGCTGTTCAATAAACAAATTATAAAATAAGGTATCTATCTATGTACGAGGGTATTATATTGCAGAGATTTCAATGTGAAATAGGACAACAAGCTTTGCAGCTTGCAGAAACTGCAGGAAGAAGTCACATAAAATGTTATTATGAAGTGGAAAAATTGTCATTCATATGATAATGTTATTTTTGTATAAGATGCAGTTTATTTATATTACATTTGCAAGAGCAATTATTAGATTTCTTTGTATAATGTTTTAGAACTCCAAAACTTAATTTAGCCATTTAATTAAAATAGCTGAGTTATGTTTTTGGGTTTTATTAAAGTTATCCTTCAAGCAAAGCATTCATCTCGTGCCTAAAACCTAGAGAACTGATCTTATTTAAGCTTCTTACAAACGCTTGGCAACTCAGATCGAGAACGAACTCACCAGCATTTTCAATCCATTTCCCTCACTCCTACTTTCTTTCGCCTTCGGCTACAAGACGAGGCAACAACAATGCAGTGGTGAACTCACAGCATAATGCGTGTGAACATAAAAAATGCAAATTCTCTGAGCGAGCAAGAGTTGGGCCTCTATTCTACTCTATGCTTTTTAGTACTAAGCGGGTATGCACCATTTGATTTGATCCATGTATTCAAATGACGATGAGAAGCGTTGTAAAGGTTTCAGTCATATATATATGCTAAATTAAATCCGTAAAACTGAAATCTCGAATTTAAAAATTTTCTGTAAAATGTCTAAAAACTGTTGAGATGTACATATACATTTTTATGCATTACTTTTATAAAAAGAAAATATTTATTTTATAGATTTCACTTGATGCTCATGAGAAAAGAAAACCACTTTGGGTGAGGCAACGAGTACGCGTTTCAAAAATTTTACAATTGAAATATGGAAGTGTAGTGAGGAAGAAAACTCAAACCAATATTCTTTAAACCAACGTAGAGTTGCGGAATTTTACCTCTTATGCCACTGAAACATCATATGCAGCGGATATTGAATTTTGCGAATTGACTTAAATTATTAGCAACTAATCGAAATTAGCAAACGAAAATACAGCAGAAGTAATTTAAATGGAAAAGTAAGACCCCCAAACGAGGCAGCTGTCGCAGGATGCAGTGGTCTTGGGACTTGATGATTTTGTTTCCCGACAATAGGTTTTACTTGTAGTTGCTTTCGTGAAAGTGCTGTAGAGTGATGATGTTGCAAGGCTTTGTAGTCACTTAAGAACGATTGTATTTGCCCCAAATGTGCAGCATGAAGACGGAAGCAATGAAAAGTAGCGACATCACCAAAACTGGTACAGGCCCCCTGCGTTGGGAAAATATAAAGTAGATAGGTTCATTATTGAATGACCCAATTCGTTAAATTCGCTAAAAATACACCACCCACTTACACTTTAATGCCGGGTGAGTCGTCTGTGTAAAAGCGCCACATGCCACCGGTGCCAGCTCCGCCGGTGGTACGACTCCTAGCTGCTGTGGTGCTGCTTGTCGTTTTGCGTTGTTTGAGATTGCTGCCACCTGCACCGGATG
This sequence comes from Neria commutata, assembly GCA_963457695.1. Taxonomy (NCBI): domain Eukaryota; kingdom Metazoa; phylum Arthropoda; class Insecta; order Diptera; family Micropezidae; genus Neria; species Neria commutata. The sequence continues at coordinate 26,157,995 of OY735247.1, forward strand.
CGCGTGGCGCTGACAATTTGCTGGGCGAACGTGAGCCGCTGCCCACTGAGGTCGAACTCGCTGGTGCGGGCTGCAAGGAATAAACGCATATTTGTATTCTATCTCGCATTTTTGTATCGTCCTCTTTAAAAGAATTACCATTTTTTTGCTTAAATTAATTCACTTGGACTTCTCAAGTTTTGAAATCGGAAAAAATTGGAGTATACTTCTGCAGACACAACGTCCCAATCTGCTTCCGCGATGAATGAATTTCTACTGCTGACAGTTCGTTGCGTTGCCTTTCGCCGTGTCGGTCGTTGTTGTTCCACGTATGTGGGAAATTTGTCGTCATCAATTTCTTTCGGGATTTTTTAACGCACATCCAACTTCACTTCTTTGAGCAGGGAAATTTTTCAGATATTTGACTAAATACATAAAAACATGAAAGAGGAAAGACCTCATTTCACTTGATGCTAATTTTCGGTCGATTTTCTTGAAGGCGAAACTAGATGGCGCTCTATAAGATTTGTTGGAAGTTGAAACTTTTGTACCGGGCAATTCGGGCAAATTTAATAAAAAATCTCAGATAAAAAGTATGCAGCTTTCTGATTCTACGTTTGAACCACGCCCATTTTTGGCAGACTATAAGATATACCTAATAGGACTATATATGCCAAATATTAATGCTCTGACAGGAGTATAACAGAAATTATCGGTATATTTAATTTACCGTCCCCATGGTGGGCGGACGTTTTTAAAATTCTAACAAAAATCTAACTAAAAAAAGGGTTTTGCTGAATTTTTGCTGATAAAAAATTTAAAAATAAATTCGAATGACTAATGAACACAAAATAAGCCACCACCTTATAAATCTTCACAAATCGACACAAGCCAGTCGTCAGATGTACACACCAAAGAACTGCAAAAATCACATCTCCTTGATTTCATCATGCACGAAAATTCCTACTCACATTTAATCACTCAGCAAAAATCAGTGTTGAATAAAATCAACATCATGCTGGCGAGCGCGTTGTTAGGGTGACTGTGAGTCGGCTGAACAAACGTATGAGCAAACGACCGTTGGTTTTCAATATTGTTTTGTTATTATAAAACTATGTATTTTGCTGTTGGCTGTTGGTCTCACTCTCTTTCTCCCTCTCTGCCGGCACATGCAAACAATCATACTTTTTGAGTTTTATTCGTGATCAAAATAATCGTTGTTGAGCCGAACGAGAAACACCCGAAACGATTGGTATGAAAACTACGATGATTAAAATCACGAGCCAATAAGAAGCATATATTTTGATGGATTTTAAATCAACAGCGAACCTGTGTGCTCGTGCAAGCACAGAATAGCCAACAGAAGTGTAACTGAATCAGCGGATCGAAAATATTGCACTTTTTTTCCCTTTTTTGCATGATAAATTACGATTACGAACGAACAAATACATATCCCAATTCAGTTTGATCGCGGTATCGCAATATCTAATGTTACTGATGGAAATAATATTACTGAATTAAAGAAATAAAATTTCGACCAATAGAAGTGTTGAATCCAGTTAAGAAACCTAAACAATATAACATATATAGCATAGAAGCAAAAATAAAAACATCAATAAAGTTTAACTACAGCCGTGTGTTATAAGCGCGCGAATGGTTTTTTGTAGGTAGTTAGGGTGCATGAGAAGTCTTCCCTTTTATGTTTTTGGTTCCACGTATGTGGGAAATTTGTCATCAATTTTTTTCGGGATATTTTAACGCACATCCAACTTCACTTCTTTGAGCAGGGAAATTTTTCAGCTATTTGCCAAAAAAAAACACATGAAAGCAGTGTTGGCAGAAATTTTTTTAAGAAAGAAGTATTAGTACGGGTGCGATATTAGTACGGCTCTCATATTAGTACGGGCGCGATATTAGTACGGCTCTCATATTAGTACAGACTATGCAAAGTTGTCTGGGACAGGAACCAAAGAGTAATGGTAGAATTACTCTAGCGGTAAGGTTAGAAATCGTGTCAGCTGACACAATCTATCTTACCCGAACACAATGTTCGCTATTACTCTGACCGGATTGAGTAGTAGAAATTTCTGCGTCGATTAGAAAACTACTGCAAAAGTCGTGTCAGCTGTGAAAAGAATGTTGCCACACAATAAATTCACTTGAAAATGAAATAGCAATAATGCTTTTCCTATGCAAGAATTTAAACGGCAACACTGGTCAAAACAAGCGAATATTTATTGGAAATATAGTCCACCTGCGCTTTCGTTTGCTTTAAATTTGTACACATCGTACATTTTACACAACACTAAGCACATTGAGTCAATTATTTCGTCGTTTGAATTCATTTTTCACGATATATTTTGTTTGTGAACTCTGTTGCAGAAAAGTGTTGCCAGTGACCTTCGATTTTAGTTCAACAAAAGAAGTGATTGTTTTTGCCGAAATTAGTTAAAAAAAAGTAGTACACAATATAGAGATGTAACAACTATGATAATTCTGTGCCATAAATTTAATAAAGAATGTAAAATTTCATCTCAGAAGAAAATAAACAGCGTTATTCTTTTGTGCACAAAACTATACGGCAGCACTAGCAAAAAGAATAGACTGACAGCTGCAATCCGTTTAGCTGTTAGAGTAACTGGGCAAATTGCTATCCGACACGATTGAATTCGACACGGCTGGACTAATTAGCACAGATTACTACCAGATATCCGACTCCCACACTAGCGCTAAAAAATCACCACTACATTCACAAAAATAAGATAGAGTTTATCCATATTTGGTTACGGGTAGCCAGGTATTCGGTTTTTTTGATATAAGTATTCCATCAGTATTCGTCTAAACTTATATAATTGTAACAATTTGATTCTTATTTCAGTTAGTCCGCTTTTACACGATGCGACTCGGCCCCGGCCCAGTGGGTTGGGAATTCGACACAGCGGATAGCGCTTACTTTAAAGCTGACTGCACCTACTTTACAGCTGATCGTAATTTAATGGGATACAAATAAATTGCACGACACGGCTATCGACTGCTGACACCTTCGAGTACTCGGTTCCCACGCGACAAAAGCAACAAAATAAAATAATTGATGTACACGCAAAATATTAGCACAAATATTCTAAGTCCGCTTTTACACGATGCGACTCGGCCCCGGAGACACGGAAGAATGTAGGAAAGAGGGGTGAAACGACAGGGGAACGCGCAAAATCGCTCGGGCAGCGATTGTGCTGCGATTTTCTGATTTTCTGACGTTCCTCTTTATTCGTTTTCGCGCTTCGCGCTGTCGACTGTAAATTAAAACTTGAAATCGAGTGAATACGTATTGCAAATAAACTGAAAAATTTACAGAACTTTACGCATAAAAGTAAATATAAAGAAGAAAATGAGCAAAGAGTGGAATAAGTGCTTTAAATGTTTACAAATTACAGAAATAAAACCAGCTGCAGACTCTAGTGTCAAAATGCTCGACACCAGCGAGTCGCATCGTGTAAAAGCTATGTCCGCTTTTACACGATGCGACTCGGCCCCGGCGATTTTTTCGCATTCCGCTTTGAAATCGCGCATAGCTTTTACACGATGCGACTCGCTCCACTCCACATATTGACACTAGAGTCTGCAGCTGGTTTTATTTGTGTAATTTGTAAACATTTAAAGCACTTATTCCACTCTTTGCTCATTTTTTTCTTTATATTTACTTTTATGCGTAAAGTTCTGTAAATTTTTCAGTTTATTTGCAATACGTATTCACTCGATTTCAAGTTTTAATTTACAGTCGACAGCGCGAAGCGCGAAAACGAATAAAGAGGAACGTCAGAAAATCAGAAAATCGCAGCACAATCGTTGCCCGAGCGATTTTGCGCGTTCCCCTGTCGTTTCACCCCTCTTTCCTACATTCTTCCGTGTCTCCGGGGCCGAGTCGCATCGTGTAAAAGCGGACTATGCGCATAGCTTTTACACGAGTCGACTCGCCCCACTCCACATTTTGACACTAGAGTTTGCAGCTGGTTTTATTTGTGTAATTTGTAAAAATTTAAAGCATTTATTCAACTCTTTGCTAATTTTCTTTTTTATATTTACTTTTGCGTAAAATTCTGTAAATTTTTCAGTTTATTTGCAATATGTATTCTCTCGATTTCAAGTTTTAATTTACAGTCGACAGCGCGAAAGCGAATTAAGAGGAGCGTCAGAAAATCAGAAAATCGCACTACAATCGCTGCCCGAGCGATTTTGCCTGTTCCCCTGTCGTTTCTCCCCTCTTTCCTAAATTTTTCCGTGTCGCTAGGGTCGACTCGCCTCGTGTAAAAGCGGACATACATGTACATGTATATGCTCTAAAGTTATGACCACAATATCATTCCTATATTGTAACTATGAAAATGTAGCCATTTAAGAAGCATTGTAGCATTGTAGCTTTCCATTTTAAATGTAGCAAATTGGCTACAATTTTCGCGAGTTAAATTTATAATCGAATGCCCTGTGAATAACAAATTTTGTTGATATTTGGAACGTATAAGTTTTACCGAAAATTGTGAATGTTTATCTACTAAGGGCCGTTTTCTCAATATCTGGTTAGTTTCACTTTTAACCAGCAGATAACTAACCGACGGAAAGCAGTTTATCAGGCGGTTAAGAATTTTCGTTTCCACCATGTGCTGGTTAACATTCTCTCGGTTAAAGGAAAAATGTAAAAGATTTGACGCTTGTTCTAGTACATTTGTTGTCAATATGAATCGCAAAATAAATTTCAAAATAATTTTCTGTGAAAAATTTAAAGCAAAGAAGAAAAGAGATGCTGGACAAACGGGTAGCGCCCAGTGGAAAAAGAGCACTGATTCAATAGTGGAGAGGCTTGGCGCACTCATAGGGTTCCTTCTCTTTTCTATTTCCTCTCTTATAATCATTGCTTTTTTCATTTGTAAAATGCATAAAAAACACAGTTTTCTCTATTTTCTGAATTAAAAATATAGCAATATTAGACGTCAGTTGAAAACGTCACTTTTATTAGCTGTCAAACGGTGAGCCGATTAAGTTAACCGACAGAAGCGGTGCCGGTTCGCTTAACCGACAGAGCAATTTTGATCAAATACTGTGAAATCGGAAACTTCAAAAGTCGCCGTTAAATGTGCTGGTTATCGCTTAACCGGACATTGAGAAAACGGCCCTAAATGTATAGATTTATACAATTTATAATCAAATATATAATTCAAATTGACAAGAAAAGTGCGTGTAAAGTTTTACCGAAAATTGTGTACATTTATCTATTAAAACACATACATACATATATGTAAATGTAAAAATTTATGCAGTTTATAATAAAGTTATAATTTACATATGTTTATATATTTAAATGAAAAAATGAAATGAGAAAATTAATCAGCAGAATCAGAGCATCGAGAGTAATTGATAGTTTCGACAGGTAGATGGCATTAGTAGGCAGATGTTGCGTGACGACAGGCAGATGTTGCGGGATGACAGGCAGATGTTGCGGCTACGGGAAGAGCTCCAATGTTAAAGACCAAAATTTTGCGGCTACCGGAAGAGTTCCAATGTAAAATTCAAAAATTTTGCGGCTACTGGAAGAGTTCCGATGTGGCGACTTGGCAATGATACGGTGGTACCGTTGAGTTGCTGCATGCGATAATCGGTTTCTTCGGCTGCATACGCTATGATAGAATCACCTTGAACTTTGAGTGCTGGAGAACTACATATCTGTAACTTGTATCTGTGCTTTTCCTGTCGCGCACAACACAGCACGCCTATTTTGTAAGTCTGAAGTTATCTGAAGATGTCTGAAGTTGCACTAACAGCTGCTATGCACATTGAGATATTTTTACTATAGCCCAATTCACAATCCTTTGCATTTGATAATGCAAATTTGTGCAATAGTTAATTTTTGCCATCAATTGTGAGCGGTTATTTCTTTCAAGTTTGCAACACTTCTTGCAAAACGCAAAATTCACCGCTGGTTGCCAAAAACTAAAATAATTTTCTGCTGGAATTTTTGGCTTTTTGCTTTAACGTCATTCTGAGTCCACTTGTTTTTAGGCCTTTTTCTTTTTATGCGTCGTTTTTTTTAATTACCATTTTTGCTAATTTTGCGTTTATGTATTTCTTTATTTTTTATCAGCTGTCAGATTGCAATTCAGTGTTGCATTCGCATAGTAAATATACTACAGGTTTTAAATGTTGCATTTTTGCAAAGATTTTGCAATTGCATCTCTGTATATATTGACTTCGTGTGTACGTTGCATGTGTTGGCGCCGCGCAGACTGGCTCACCGCAATATATGAACGTACTTTAGTATCACCAAAAGTCTACAGATGGAGCAGGTGAATCCGTAGCAGCATAGGAGTTATTTTATTGCGGTTAATTTTGTTTTGCGGAGTGTCTCATATTGAGTTCGTGCTGATTCTTTTGTTGTAAAGACTGTGCGTGCGTTGTTTTCGATCAGCTGACTCAGTTACACTTCTGGTGTAAATGCACTACGGAAAGGCGTGTCGGCTGTAAAAGTGGGTGGAACACTTCGATTGTAGTGAAAATGTCAACACTAGCCGCGCTGCCAGGTATTTTTTAAAACTTTTTATTAACTTCACTTCAGGTTTGTATGTATGTATGTAGTCAAATCTAGTAAACAATTTTTCACCCACATCCCGACTACTTATGCGGGCCTTAAACGGTCAATCGATTGAAGCCAAACGTGAGCATGTGTTAGAGAAAATTTGTATGTATGGTCACACAGACACGACGGGGAAATGACTGATGAAAAATCAAAGTGGTTTAGATATTTTTCGATGCACGGGAAGCTTCTGTACCCGTGTCAAGGCAAATTGACATTTCGTTTTGTTCATCGCGCTGTAAACCACAGACTATATCCAGACGTCCAACTGTCCGTCCAGGGAACAAAAATTTAAATTTTTTTTGAAAAAATCCTCACACAAATAGCGTACGTGTGATTCGCAATGCATTTTGTTTTTGTAATCCCTTACAGAGTTGCATTCACAAAAATTCCTTTGTTTACATTTCGGACCAACAACTGTCAAACCTCAAAAATTTGTTCGCAGTGGATTGGGAATTCGATACAGCGGATAGCTCTTATCTTGCAACTGACGCACCTATCTTACAATTGATAGGGCATACAAATAAATTGCACGACACGGCTATCGACTACAGATGTTTTCGAGTACCTGGTTCCCACGCGACAAAAGCAACAAAATAAAATATTTAATATACATAAAAATATCAGCACATATATTCAAACTGAAATAACAATCAACTTGTTTCAATAATATAAGTTTGGTCGAATACTGATGGAATACCGATATCAGAAAAGCCGAATACCTGGGTACGCGTAACCAGATATGGAAAAAGTCTATCGTGTATTTTGTGATTGTGTTGGTGATTTTTTAGCGCTAGTGTGAGAGTCGGATATCTGGTAGTAATCTGTGCTGTGAACATCGTACGCATTATGGTCTAATTAGTCCAGCGGTGTCGAATTCAATCGTGCCGGATAGCAATTTGCCCAGTTACTCTAACAGCTCTATTCCTTCGACCGTCTCAATACTAATTTCGTCTCAATAGAGCATTTCGGCACAATTTCTACTTTTCCTTATTCAGAAGAGAAATCAAAAGCTCGAATTGTATCAATTGAGATATTCATTGTGACTGTCGAATTAGGAGGTAACAAGCGAAAACAGCTGTTGAAAAACGTCAATTTTGAAGCAAAAAAGCAAAAATTTGTTTATTGCAGCAATTTAAAGGAAGTTACACAATTTTAAAAACACAACACATGTATGGCCTGCTGCTAAAACTCCTTTATATCGGGAGTTCGAGGTCCTCTGCCACTGCTCCCACAAATTTTACACTGCTCGCAGCGCTATCGGGCTGTTTTCCCGGCTTGCTGCTCTGGGTGCTGTTTGCAACTTTGAATGAAATGCTGCAGCTGCTCCTACGTCCTCCTGTTAAATATACGATGTCTAGAAATTAAAAGAAATAAGATAAAACACCAAATTAATGAAAATTTCCAAAAAATACTCACTTTTCTGCAGTTTTTGTTTCCATTTTTCGTTTTTTGTGAAGAAGAAGAAGCACAAACAGCTGTTTTCACAGCAAAGAGCTTTAAATGAAACGCCAAAGCTTTTTTCGTGATACGATTGGTAAAGAATAGGGTTGTAGAAAGCCCGGCACAAGAAAGCGGATCAATTGATACTCTTAATCAATTGTGCCGGGAGCGAGCGAATAGGGCTGTAAGTCCGCTTTTACACGATGCGACTCGGCCCCGGAGACACGGAAGAATGTAGGAAAGAGGGGTGAAACGACAGGGGAACGCGCAAAATCGCTCGGGCAGCGATTGTGCTGCGATTTTCTGATTTTCTGACGTTCCTCTTTATTCGTTTTCGCGCTTCGCGCTGTCGACTGTAAATTAAAACTTGAAATCGAGTGAATACGTATTGCAAATAAACTGAAAAATTTACAGAACTTTACGCATAAAAGTAAATATAAAGAAAAAAATGAGCAAAGAGTGGAATAAGTGCTTTAAATGTTTACAAATTACAGAAATAAAACCAGCTGCAGACTCTAGTGTCAATATGTGGAGTGGAGCGGAGCGAGTCGCATCGTGTAAAAGCTATGCGCGATTTCAAAGCGGAATGCGAAAAAATCGCCGGGGCCGAGTCGCATCGTGTAAAAGCGGACTAACAGCTAAACGGATTGCAGCTGTCAGTCTATTCTTTTTGCTAGTGCTGCCGTATAGTTTTGTGCACAAAAGAAACACACTGTTCATTTTCTTCTGAGATGCAATTTTACATTCTTTATTAAATTTATGGCACTGAATTATCATAATTGTTACATCTCTATATTGTGTACTACTTTTTTAACTTATTTCGGCAATAATAATCCACTTCTTTTGTTGAACTAAAATCGAAGGTCACTGGCAACACTTTTCTGCAAAGAGTTCACAAACAAAATATATCGTGAAAAATGAATTCAAACGACGAAATAATTGACTCAATGTGCTTAGTGTTGTGTAAAATGTACGATGTGTACAAATTTAAAGCAAACGAAAGCGCAGGTGGACTATATTTCCAATAAATATTCGCTTGTTTTGACCAGTGTTGCCGTTTAAATTCTTGCATAGGAAAAGCATTATTGCTATTTCATTTTCAAGTGAATTTTTTGTGTGGCAACATTCTTTTCACAGCTGACACGACTTTTGCAGTAGTTTTCTAATCGACGCAGAAATTTCTACTACTCAATCCGGTCAGAGTAATAGCGAACATTGTGTTCGGGTAAGATAGATTGTGTCAGCTGACACGATTTCTAACCTTACCGCTAGAGTAATTCTACCATTAGGGATGGGTAACGCAGCGCTGCGTTGAGTTATTGCGCTAGCGCACTGAAATGCGCCATTGCGCTGATACACCATTTGGCAACACTGTGGCGTAGTAGCGCAATAACTGCGGTACACCTCTTGGCAACATTGTGGCGCAGTAGCGCAATAACTCAGCGCAAATTCAGTTGATACATTCAGCGCAGTGTTGCCAGCCCTAGCGATGGGTAGCGCAGCGCTGCGTTATTGTGCTGACTCCCTTTGATGTCGAAAACCAACAACAAACACACCGGCCTGAATTCAGCGCAGTGTTGGCAGAGACTAAATATCTGTGGTCAAAAGCAATAACGACTTAAGTCGACTTAAGACGAAATTGAGTTGACGTTACCACTGTATTCCTGACGTTGATGCGCATATTTTGTTCAAACCCCGGTATCTGTACCCATCTCAGAAAAAAAGTTATTTAAAAAAAAATGTGTGCGTCTCGGGACGCTCGACAGAAGTGATAACTTAAACTAATCCAAGTTAAACTATTTAATATTGAAATTTTTTAACTTGAGAAAAGCTTAGGTTATTACTTAAATTTCATGCATGTCAACATGATAATGTGAGGAAAGGTTATTCATCAATAAAATCTTTTATTGATTATAAAATATATTTAATTCTCAGTTACAATTCTTCAATATGTACATTAGAATTTTGTGTAAGTATATTATTAGTATCATTATTCAATCCTATAAAAGTAACAATTGGCTTATGGTAGCTATAATAAGCAACGAAATTTTTACATTGTATGTCATCTAAAAATCTTGCAAAGAAATCTTCTGCTTGTTTCATCATATTTTTTATAATCACTTTCAAAAACGGTGGTAGCAAAGAGTATGGCTGTATTCCTAAACGTCAGTTGCGCTGCATAAGTACAAAGCAGTAGGTTCCTAAACGCAAACATAAAAAGTTTGCACGTGCACCCTGTTCCTAAATGCAGGCATCAAGTTGTCGATAAGCATCGAATGCGCAAACTGCGCATCACAAATTTTGTTGATGCTTTGTGATTAGTTAATGTTTTTTCGGCTGCACTGAAACTTTTAGGACGCGATTAAATTTTGCCTCCTTTTTCTCAATTTTATAATTAATTTCGATTTGCTGGAAGTTTATTCGCTACTCAAATGCAAAAACGCGTTAAATATGTAGTTTTTTTTCAATTTCCATTTTGCAAAAGCAATGTTGGGCATCAAGTACGTTCCCAAACTAAAAAGTGTTCCCAGCCTAATTTATGCAATGTATCGCAGTAGCACTCAGAAAACAAATCAGTAGAGCATTGGGGGCATCTCATATAAAATTTTGGCTGAGAAAATTTTGCACTTGGGTCATTTTAATAAAGCCCACAGTTCCACTCAGTTTCGCTCAGTCACTCGTCCTCTCAGAGAACCGCTCTGCTACAAGAAATTCCAAACTCAAAGTAAATATAACGAGGGCTGCTTACTGTGAGAAAATTCTCCCATTTTGTGGGAATTCGAACTCTTTTTCACTCGTCCTCTCAGAGAACCGCTCTGCTACAAGAAATTCCAAACTCAAAGTAAATATAACGAGGGCTGCTTACTGTGAGAAAATTCTCCCATTTTGTGGGAATTCGAACTCTTTTTCTACATATTCTTAACAAAATGCTGTTGTTTTGTATTACAGCATTTTGGAACTCAGCCATACTGTTTTATTTATTGATTTATGTTTTTTACTACCATTATTTTGAATGAAAATGTGGCTGAAGTGCCAATTCCCATGGGAGAATTTTTTGAGCATTTGAGAGAATTGGCTTTGACTGAGTTTGCACCCCTGATCGCACGACTCAATGGCTTGGTTCGTTCGGTTTTCGTACTCAAATGAGCCGAACGAGCATTTTTTGCGGCTGATTTTCGTATTTTGCATGGTGTTATGAAAGTCATGTGCATGTGCTCTTCTTCTGCATGTCGGCAGCTCAGCCAACCAAGTATACGAAGAATCAGAGCAGCGCTCGGCTAGACGATATTCCCGACAGCGCTGCGGTTTGATTCTGTGTTGTTGTTGTTTTCATATGAAAGACAAAAAATTCTTTGGCTCTGCTCTGCCATAAACGAACAAAAGGAACTTCAATATACATACATATGTACATACATATGCGTATGTCGAATTTCCTGGCATTTGCGTATGCTGTGTTATGAATGAAATCTGCTTGCAGCTTCCAACTCGTTTTGAAATTTCAAATCGAAGTTGGAATTTGTTTAAATATCGCAAACATTTTTCCAATGTGCGACATTTCCAGAGATAATACTAAAATTTAAAAGGCTTTTTATAGAATATTTATACATTTTAATAAAGAATGAAATATGCACATATATTAATATTAGATATTTTTGTCAATATCACCTTAATAAAAGTGATGTTGGCAAATAAATAACTTCTTAATATAGTCATTGCCCTATAATAAGATCAGCAGAGGGAAATTGAAATAAATTTTAAATCGCCAAAATTATCATTTGGTATGAACAAGAAATACACAACAACAACAACACAGAAACAACCAAATGCCTTTTTCGTGCTTTGAGCATACCCGAAATGCCAAATCAACGACTGTCAACGAAATGTGTCCGAAAAACAGCTAAGCGCTGTGGGTTAGAGTGAGAGAGGAGGGGCCCGCGTACCGCTGCCGTATGCGTGAGAGAGAGGGAAGCCAGACAGACTGGCACCGTAACGCGTTACGTTACGAAGCGGTTTACCCTCCCATAAAAAGTTATCACTTCAAAAACACATGCACTTATGTACATGTACTTATGTGCATTTCAATTTTCGAATTGCATTTTCTCGAAACAGTTGTTTTCGACTTAAGTCGTTATTGCATATGACCACAGATATAAACTCTGGTGTTGCATTCACGAATTTGTAAGTCCGCTTTTACACGATGCGACTCGGCCCCGGAGACACGGAAGAATGTAGGAAAGAGGGGTGAAACGACAGGGGAACGCGCAAAATCGCTCGGGCAGCGATTGTGCTGCGATTTTCTGATTTTCTGACGTTCCTCTTTATTCGTTTTCGCGCTTCGCGCTGTCGACTGTAAATTAAAACTTGAAATCGAGTGAATACGTATTGCAAATAAACTGAAAAATTTACAGAACTTTACGCATAAAAGTAAATATAAAGAAGAAAATAAGCAAAGAGTGGAATAAGTGCTGCACAACAACAACAACACAGAAACAACCAAATGCCTTTTTCGTGCTTTGAGCATACCCGAAATGCCAAATCAACGACTGTCAACGAAATGTGTCCGAAAAACAGCTAAGCGCTGTGGGTTAGAGTGAGAGAGGAGGGGCCCGCGTACCGCTGCCGTATGCGTGAGAGAGAGGGAAGCCAGACAGACTGGCACCGTAACGCGTTACGTTACGAAGCGGTTTACCCTCCCATAAAAAGTTATCACTTCAAAAACACATGCACTTATGTACATGTACTTATGTGCATTTCAATTTTCGAATTGCATTTTCTCGAAACAGTTGTTTTCGACTTAAGTCGTTATTGCATATGACCACAGATATAAACTCTGGTGTTGCATTCACGAATTTGTAAGTCCGCTTTTACACGATGCGACTCGGCCCCGGAGACACGGAAGAATGTAGGAAAGAGGGGTGAAACGACAGGGGAACGCGCAAAATCGCTCGGGCAGCGATTGTGCTGCGATTTTCTGATTTTCTGACGTTCCTCTTTATTCGTTTTCGCGCTTCGCGCTGTCGACTGTAAATTAAAACTTGAAATCGAGTGAATACGTATTGCAAATAAACTGAAAAATTTACAGAACTTTACGCATAAAAGTAAATATAAAGAAGAAAATAAGCAAAGAGTGGAATAAGTGCTTTAAATGTTTACAAATTACAGAAATAAAACCAGCTGCAGACTCTAGTGTCAATATGTGGAGTGGAGCGAGTCGCATCGTGTGAAAGCTATGCGCGATTTCAAAGCGGAATGCGAAAAAATCGCCGGGGCCGAGTCGCATTGTGTAAAAGCGGACTAACTCAAAGCGCAAATGAACCAATTTTATTTTGCAATATTATGTATGTTAATTATGTTCTACAAACATATTTAGGTCTTCATTACATTCCCAAACAAAATAATATAATATATAACAAACCGGGCCATAATTTGTATATATGTATGTATAAATAATCTTTTTATTAAACAATTCAATTGTAAAAACAATTATGCACAACACTACAAACACGTACTGATACACTTGCGCTGGCTTCAGTGTATCAGCGCACAACAATTTGCGCTATTACCCCCGCCTAGCCGCTGTATCATTTTGGGTATCATGGCGCAATTGAGTTAACGCATTGCGCTGATACACTTCACTGCGCTAGCTTCAGTGTATCAGCGCACAAAAAATTGCGCCATTACCCATGCCTAGTACGCATGTCGGCAAACAAAACAAGCGAAGCGGAAAAACAATTTTTGTCGCGAAAGTTATGCGATAACTGACTTCTTTTTCCTAAGCACTCTTTCATCCGAATGCTCTTCTCTTAATTTATAGAGATCTGAAACTTTGCATACATGCGTAAACAGGGACACAATATATGCAGCTTTTATTGATAGTAAGATACAGGTGACTTGGAAACAAATTATTATCTACTTTTTAGTACATTAAATGAATAAAAGTTTATTTTTCAAAAGTTATTTTTTATAATATGATTATTAGCTATGTACATGTTTGCAAAAAATCTCCTTTTTTCAATTGGAAATCCCTATTTCAATCTCCGAGTATGGCGGCCCTGATCACTGGCTCTGACGTTTGTTTGTCGGTCACAATTTGTGTAGTCCTCGAATTTTGTGTTATATTCTTGTTTATTTGTGTTTAGTTTTAATGAAGTAATATGTCACGCTTATATAGAAAGTGCGTTATGGGTTGCGAGACTGTCTATACAAGCCAGTTTTTTCGCTTCCCCAAAGATGAAAAACTGCAGAGAATATGGCTGCAAAAGCTGGGTTTGCCATCAACGTTCCAAATCAAAGATTCCTTGTATGTGTGCGGCTTACATTTTGAGGCACAATATGTTGGAGCTATTAGGTTAAAAAAAGGCGCAGTTCCAACCTTAAATCTTCGTATGTACAGTTTTTTACAATATTTATTTTTTCCTAAATTTCTTTTACTAAATTTTTCTATACAGTTCAAGAATTTGTGTATATTGCATTGCCAGCTCCGGAAGATGAAGCACCTGACGAGCTTGACCTGTCTGCATAAAAAGCACACAATAGCATACAAAACGGAAAGACAGGCACTGCCGCTCATTTTTATTTAACGAATGCACTCGCAGATATTGTTTGATTTAAGTTTACACGCATAGACATAGGTTTTCGCCATGATAGAATCAATTCATACCCTTCCTAATCATAAAAAGATATTTTATAACTCCCATATTTATGAGATATATATATTTATGTTCTAAACAACTCAAAATTACGAGATCTTATGAACGCGTGTTTTTTCGCAACACGGGCTTGTCGAGAAGCATCGAGTGGAGCGATGATAAACCACTGGAAGAAATTAAATTCAGCCCAATCGCGAACAAATATTTCCTTGGAATTTTTCCCTTCCTCCGAAATTTGGTATCGTGAAGTCGTGAAGCATGTTCGAAAAATTCCCAATGAAAACTTGCTATCGTGAATGTAATTCCGATGGAAAAATTCAAACTTTTTTTCGCTTTGAATTCCATCAACAATTTGAAGAGGAAAAGATCAGTAATTTGAAATGTAAATTATATTTGTAACAAAATTTTCAATAAATTTGTTCTGCAAACATTTCTTTAATCATATTTGATGGAAATGTGTTTTTACACTGCATATTTTCTAGAATATGCTTAAAATTATAACACTCCAATAAATTGTTTGTGCCGCTGTACGAGAGTCTGATGTCGAAATCGACAGCACATGGAGTTATATACCTACATAACTGTTCTGGAAAACGTACTGCAGAATTATGGCCGCATTATTTGCTCTATTTTCATTGAGTGTTGGCTTCGAAAATGAAATGGATTTGGCAGCACTTTTTCGAGTGGAAATATTTTTCGATGGAAATTCACGATAGTAGGATTCCCTTTGTGGGAAGAGAAATATTTCCTTGGAAAAAATTTTCCCCCGGGATTGCCGATTGGGCTGATTGTATTAAATTTACCAACTCTATGCGGATCACGCCCATTTTTTTTAAGTTTAAAAGTATTCTGAACAGCAATGCAGTAGCCGAATGCGCATGCTCTGGCGGATATACATATTATGGATATTATCAGTAAAGGTGCGTTCGTAAATGCAGTACTGCGGTTGCACTGCAACATGAACGAAAGCATCGCGTTCGTTGAAGCAACATAGGGCAACACTGCTTAGCGTCAAGCGTTCATAATTGCATCAGTTTGGCTCTTACTGTAGAAAATTTCTGCAACCAACGCAGTACTTTTTCTACTGTTGCATTTGCGTCAGCTGATCGTGCAG
Organism: Neria commutata; assembly: GCA_963457695.1. Classification (NCBI taxonomy): domain Eukaryota; kingdom Metazoa; phylum Arthropoda; class Insecta; order Diptera; family Micropezidae; genus Neria; species Neria commutata. The sequence continues at coordinate 26,173,800 of OY735247.1, forward strand.
GGGCAACTAAACTTAGCATAGCTGCTGAAATGATGCAAGAAATTACTGCGTTTACGAACGTAGTGGGCAGATCATGCCAATTTCTCGGTATAATATGGAAAGCTGACACGATTGAACCGCTTAAATACCGAGGTACATATGATTATAGTCGGATTGTTAGCGTGTCCTACGATTTGGCTAATCTCGGAGCTAAAATTAAGTTAAGGTTCAGGTCACTGTATACGAATAATTTCGTAAAATTTTGTATATAGATCGAGGGTGGCCAACCTTTTCAGCACCTGGCCCAAATTTTAGAAATGAAATTTCCTACCGCACAACCGAATTTCTTTCAATATTCAAAGCAAACAAGAAATATATTTTTTTTAAAAGAAATTATAACAAAAATCAGAATTAAACATGTTTATTAAATTTGAGTTAGACAATAAAAGAAAATAATAAAAAATAAGCAAAATACAATTAAATATAGTGAGACGTCTGATTTTGTTTGTCATAACTAAGTGTATTAATGTTAATAATGACTGATGTTGTTGCTGCACGCAAAAAACACGTGCGCTTAGACCACACGGCTGAAGTAAAACTTTTTTTGGACAATTAAATTAAATTCGTGCTTTGCTTGATTGATAATCATTATATATGCTATATTGTTTAGGTTTCTTAAATAAATTCAACACCTCTAATGGTAGAAATTTTATTTACTTAATTCAGTAATATAATTTTCATCAGTTGCATTAGAAGTTGTGATATTTGATTCTAAAGTAGCAACAATAGGCTTATGGTTTGAAAATTATGAAACATATGTATGTCTTTTATCGCATAACATCGTAATTGGCGTTGACAATAGAATTCTTCGAAAGTGATTGATTGTTGCTATTTTTATTGATCGCATTTATTTGAACTTGAAACACATTAACCGGCTGAAAGTTACTGAGAAAATTTAATAAAATATATACAGTGCCTCACAAAAGTATTCGGAATTTTCTTTTTTCGGAATAAAGTTAATAAATTTGCAAAAATGTAATGAAATTTTATCTGAAAACTAATTTTATTCTTTAATCAATATATTAACTTTTATTAAAACATAAAAATTCAATTCGATTTAAGCAAAAAAGTAACTAAAATTAACTTCAAAGGAAAACGTAGCAAAAATCAGCTCACAAAAGTATTCGGAATTTTTTAATCCTAATTGATTTCGCTTAGTTCCTTTATGCGTCGAAACTAATTTTGTCACCAACTTAATTAGTATTCATCTGCACTAAAAACTTTTAAAAGTTAGGTCCTTTTCGTGTTGATAAATTATTTTTTATTAAAATTTTTGTGAAAAGGTAGAACCGAGGGAAGCGCTTGGAAGCTCCGTATTCGTTTTCCCCACACCTTAGTTCCACATTCAGGGCCAAAAATGTTAAATTTTGTTTCTTCGCTTAATATATCCCTCGACCAAAGTTATGTGGTATGATTTGTATGCCTCTGTACGAATTTCAGGCGCTTCCCTCGGTTCTACTTACTAATTAAAGGCTTAACATGAGGTGTTCTTCCATTATAACCAGCAGCTAGCAAGGGTCTCCGCACTGATTCGTCGCTCACATGTACTCCACTGTGTTCAGCAATGTTTCTGTTAATTACTGGAGCTGAATTTCGTGGTTGCTTTTGGATTTGCCTGATAATAATGGCGTTTTTACGGGACTTAAGTTTTTCAGATTTTCCTAATCCTTGTCCAAAGTTGGCTGAAATTCTTTGTAGAATGCAATGGATGGTGGAAATGCTTCTATTTGTAGAGCTGGTAATCTCCTTGAGAGTTTTTCCTTTTATCCTGAAGGTAAAATATTGTTTTTCTCTCCTCGAGAGTAGTTTCCTTCGATTGTCTGCCCCTTTTCACAAAAATTGTAATAAAAAATAATTTATCAACACGAAAAGGACCTAACTTTTAAAAGTTTGTAGTGCAGATGAATACTAATTAAGTTGGTGACAAAATTAGTTTCGACGCATAAAGGAACTAAGCGAAATTAACTAGGATTAAAAAATTCCGAATACTTTTGTGAGCTGATTTTTGCTACGTTTTCCTTTGAAGTTAATTTTAGTTACTTTTTTGCTTAAATCGAATTGAATTTTTATGTTTTAATAAAAGTTAATATATTGATTAAAGAATAAAATTAGTTTTCAGATAAAATTTCATTAGCATTTTTGCAAATTTATTAACTTTATTCCGAAAAAAGAAAATTCCGAATACTTTTGTGAGGCACTGTATATGTATTTAAATAAATAAATAAATGGCCCTACAGCGCGAGTGAATTTAGAGATTTACAATTCAAATCCCTGCTACAATTATTTGTACTACTCAGTATCTTGCAGACTGCAAGTTGCAGTTGAATTGTCTTCCATTTCGATATTTCACTAAGTTCACATGATATTCGGAAACTGATTGATTATGCAGTGCCGCCGGCTGCTTTTTATAGCTCTTACTCCTTCTCGCAAGCAGCTGCCGAACTTCTAGAGCTTCTCGCTCACTTTCATTTCGATGATTCTAGTTGAACATTTGTTCGAAAGCTCATTTCATTTATTCATATTCATATTCTTCACAATGTGGCGAAGTTTCATATTTCAGTCTGTCTGCGAACGGACAAACAGTCTCTCTGACTGGCTTCGATTACCTTTGAATTGCCTTTGCATATTCGAAGAGAATCAAAGCTGCGCCGCTGCTGCTGCGTAGAAATATCCTTTATTGAACATTTTCACAGATTTGCAGGTTCTTAGCTTGTAGCAAATTTGCTTTTCATTTGACAATTTTCCCCTTGTTTTTCAGGATTTACTATTTATTGCTTCTTTACACTTATCAACTTTTCTGTCATTTTTCATTTGCTGATTTCCTACCAAAATTTTTAATAATTTTATTTCATTCATTCTTAATTTGAATGAAAAGTCGAAATAAACTATATTAACTACAATATGCCGGCAGAGGCGCTGTTTCACTTCGAACAGATGGTGTTGATAGAAGGTATTTGGTTGGTTTGTTGTTGCACAGGATGGCACTTTTACTAAAATCACTACAATTTGCCGGCAGAGGCGCTGATGCTAGTCGAATCTAATAAGAATCCAATACGAAAATTAGTAATTCCGTTGTCCTAAAATTTGGCTTACTCTCCCTCCGCAAAGAAGTTTTACTTCAAAAAGTTTTCCATATTCTCATTAGTGATTCGTGTTCTCATTTGAGATTTAATATGCTTCATTCGACTAAAAAGCTCTTCACACGTGGAAGGTTTTCCAAATAGTGAAATCATCGATAAAGCATGTTTGTGAAATGCAGGATATTTCTCCTTGTCCAAATATGTTTTGTTGAACTCTTCCAACCCAACCTGATTGAATTTATTTAGTCCATCTTCACCTTGTAGACGACAATTAACAACATTAAGGTGGATAACAATATCGACCAGAAATATAAAGTCGCTAACCCACGCTTGTCTTCAAATTCTGGGATACTTTTTGACTTGCTTGCGAAGATGATTGTATTTCTTGCTTCAAATCAAAAATTTTGCCACGGGTCAGTCATCTTACTTCTGCATAAAATGTAAAGTCATTATACTGTGAATCCAAAGACCTGAGAAACCCTTGAAACTGACGGTGATTCAACCCCTTAGACAACAAAGTTCCCTGTTTTGGTGACCACCTTCACGACATGATCCATTTTAAGGCACTTGGAACAATAAATTCTCCGGATGAATAATGTAATGCAAATTTAGCATCGAAGATTTATCAATCAATTTTACTAAACCTTCGTGTTTCCTAACCACTGCTGGAGCATCATCTGTTGTTAAGCCCGATAAGTTGTTGAGTTGTATCAAAAGGTCCCGTATCAGAAATACCATTTTTAGCGTTTGAATTTTACCAAAAGAAGCAACGAAAATCAGATCGACGAAAGTTTTTATAAATTTTGGAATACAAATGCGGTGGCTCAGTGGGCTAAGTGCTTAGTCCCTGATCCGAAAATCGTCTCGGTTCGAATCTCAGCCGGGGCCTCATAACATCTAACACAAAGAGAATTTGTTTTCAAATTGTTTCTTTGCGCGGCGCCACTTCTCACGATGAAATGGTAATTCTCCGAAAATATTCTTTATCATAAAAAGGTTCTCAATCAACCCTTTCGGATTCGGTTAATGTAGATCCCTTTAATTTGTGAAAAATATAACAAGCACACACTAGTTAATGCGAGAAATCTATATAGAAATCATATGTACTACATATTAAGAGCTCCAATGTACGTGCGTTCGCAATGAAGTTCAGCCAACAACGTCTTTTGAATTACCTGGCATGAAATTATGTGTTATGAAAGAAATCTGCTAAAGCCTTTGAGTCGCATACACCGTTTTCGTCGACGAAAACGAAATCCCATACATTAGCTACGAAAAATTTTCAGTTTTTTTCAAATTTTTCGCAGCTAATGTATGGGATTTCGTTTTCGTGTTGTTTTTTTCAAATTTTTCGTAGCTAATGTATGCGACTCAAAGGCTTTAAGGGTTGCTTAGAGTCGGCCAAACCTGACACTTTGGTGCGTCCTCGCTCCGAATCTTCTGCGGCATCGTTGTCATCTATGTCGCTGTGCAGCTGCTCAGTTTCGTTGAAAATATCGTTTTCTTCAAGCGGCAATGGACACCAACTCTTCAGATTGTCTGATGCGTAGACTGGCAGATCTTCGATGACATAGCGATCTTTGCCAAGTACTTGCGTCACGATAAAAGGACCTTTATACTTTGGTTCTAGTTTTCGTGAGTAACCGGTACTAATTGGTTAGTTTTCCGCTAGTATAAGGTCGCCAACGTTGTATATGCTCGGCTTAGCATGCTTTTCGTCGTACCTCTTCTTCGCCTCCTCACGTTCTTGGAAAACTCTTGGTGCTGCTGCTCGTCGTGCTTCTTGTACCTGTGCTCGTCGATCACTCCATCATTGTTGTGCAGTGTGAGAATTACCTTATTTTTGAGTATATCACGTGGCGTAAAATTCAGCAAAAGTTCTTGCGGCGTTCGTCGGGTTGTCTGGTGTTGACAGCCCACTTCACCTCGCGAAGCTTATCGTCCCATTGCTTTTCATTAGCTGTCGATGGTAGCAACATGGACAAAATAGTCCTGTTCGTCCTCTCAACATGCTCGTTCGCCCTTGGTGTGCGCACAGCGTTTTTGATATGCTTGATGCCGTTGTCGTTGCAATATTTTGAAAATTCTTTTGACGTAAAAGCCGTACCACGATCAGTAACGACTGGTACAGGCATTCCAACCTAACTGCTTACTTCGTCCAATACGTCTAAGACAAACTTTGTCTTCGTGCTCTTGACTGCTCGTATAATCGTGAATTTCGTAAATGAATCGACCAATACCAAGACGTGCTCGTTTCTGTGTTTACTTTTTGGAATCGGTCCGAGATGGTCCAAATGGATAGTCTGAAATGGTACTGGATCTATGGGATCAAAATGATACTCCCCCTCTTTTTGACCACCTGCTGCTTTATATTGTATGCGCATTCAACACACGCTTTGACATACCCCTTGGTGAAACATCTCATTTTGGCAAACCACATGTATTGCTGTATACGCTCCATCGTTTTGTCCACGCTTATGTGGCCTGCGTTATCGTGACAGTCATGCAACACCTTCCATCGCAGCGCTTTAGGCACCACCCAGAGCTTGGCGCCACCTTTCTTCCGGAAAAGCCTTCGATTTTCTACCATATAGTCGTCGTTCGCATGTTTCGCTTTATCTTGAAGTTCGCTAACCATACGATTGATATCGCTGTCTTGTAGTTGCATACTATGCAACCAGTCTTCCTCGTTCAAATGTACTGCGTTTACCAGCAAAGATACCTCTTCAACGTCATGCCCTTCTTCGTTAGGCGCACGACGAAGTGCGTCCACGTGCGCCATTCGCTGTCTGGATCGGTGCTCGATTAGGATATCGAAATCCTGGATTTTTGTGTCATCAGTAGACAACCCGCACGCAATAGAATTTACGTTTATATTTCGTTTTTCTACGTTTTCTACGTCACTAATGCTTTGTTCGCTTTCAAATTTGACTTCATCGTTCTTTTCCAATGCACACTTTTCGCGTTCGTTTTGCAAAGAATGCGCGACCGTACGTTTCACCATTCTGTATTCGCTGTCTGTGTCAACTAATATTGAGAACTGTTTTTGACCACTCCGTACATTTTTAGCAAACCGCTGTTCTTTTACGCAATATCGTATTGCTGCGTTTCGTTGACCACAATTCATAACCGCCGTTTCACTCAAATTATATCGCTGACCTAATGCACGCATGCGAAAGCAATAGTCGAAAACCTTCTCGTCGTTTCTGCGTACTGAGCTTGACATTTTGTAATGTATGTCACCTTCGTCTGGCTTGCAACCAAATTCAGCCAAAAGGCTTTTTGCAAACGCTGCCCAATTTGCATGAAGATGCTGCGACGCATCTAACCACAATTTCGCTACACCGTGCATTCGACTAAACACCGCCAACAATAAACACTTCTCCTCCCATTTGTACGCATTGAGCGCACTATTTACTCGTTCGATAAACTGTTCAGCGGAGAGTGGGTTGTCATTTGAGGGGTCAAATGTCGGAATCGTTTCAGCGATCTCCTTTACCGAGTAGCGGGACGCCGACGTCGCGCGCTGTCGACGTGTCGCTAAAGCGCTGATCAGTCACCGCGTATCGTATTTAATCGGATCGCAGACAAAACCTACCCTACCCGAGCTCATACATGCGTTCGCTCATTGCGTATTTAATCGGCGCGTAACGCAGAAATTATAATCCAAATTGGTTTTTCTCACACGTTTACGTCTGCTCTGATGCTCAGAGAGGATGAGAGAATGACATTGCTTTGTACTAAAAAAAGTGCTGCCACTGCTCTTCGATTTTAATTTAGAACTAAAACCGGATTATTATTGCTATAATAAATTCATAAAAGTAGACCACAATAAATATATCTAAAAATTTAGATAATTCTGTGTCATCAATTTTATAAAGAATGTAAAATTTAACCTCAAAAGCAAAATGAACAGCGTGCTTACTTTGTGCACGAAACTATATGGCAGCACGGCAGCAATAACCAAGACAGAAACCTGCAAAAGAGCCACAGCTGCGATACGATTTTCACTGAACGGCCCGAATTTTTCCGTTGCGATTAATTCCGCTCACAAAAGATACGCGGTGACTGATCAGCGCTTTAAGCCACAAAGGCGACGCTTGTTGCGTTTGTTCGTGTTCTGCTTGCTGTTGTATCTGTGGCTGTACTACACTCGTATTCGCACTTGTCGTTGCTTGCTGCTGTTCAACTGTTTGACGCAGCATAATCGCCAATCCTTCTACCATTACGCGTAAACTATTAATTTGCTCTTGAGCCGACATATTTTCGCTTTCAATTTCTACGTTGTCACTAGCTACAATATCGGTTAATCGCAAAACTAATTCCGCTTTTTGCCCAGTCGTAGGTTGGTTTTTTTCCCGTAATAGTTCTTTAAGCTGCTCTACTTTAAGCGACGCAATTTTCACCATTTTCGTTTCCATTGTTTTCTTAAGAGAAATTTCTTTATTTCACTTAAGCGTTTCGTTTTTAAATTTTTGCACAAGCGCACGTCTTCGCGTACTTGCCGTTGGTTTTCGAATGTTTTCCGTTTCGTTTTTTCGTTGTTTTTTTCTCTCTTTTTATAAGCTTTATATTAACTTCAAATCAGGTATGTATGTCGTCAAATCTAGTAATCAATTTTTCACCCACTTCCCGACTACTTAGAGATCTGAAACTTTGCATACATGCCTAATCTAGAGCCCAATACATGAATCAATAAATTTTATGGGCGTAGGACAAGGGGCGTGGTACTTTTTTATAAACTCCAGATTTGTGTAGAACTTTAGAACTACACATCACACATCAATGAAACTCGGTAGGAACTTACTGCATATTGATATCCTTCTACTGAGAAAATAAGGGGGGCACTGGATAAGGGGGCGTGGGACCCCCCATACAAACAAAATTTTTGATCTCGATTAGCTTTGGAACTAAAGGTCGTGCAGCATTGAAATTTCGTACGCAGTCGCCTCTTGGATGTGTCGTCCCATTGGTAAAATTTTATGGGCGTAGGATAAGGGGGCGTGGCACCCCCCATACAAACAAATTTTTGATCTCGATTAGCTTTGGAACTAAAGGTCGTGCAGCATTGAAATTTCGTATGCAGTCGCCTCTTGGATGTGTCGTCCCACTGGTAAAATTTTATGGGCGTAGGATAAGGGGGCGTGGCACCCCCCATATAAACCAAATTTTTGATCTCGATTTGCTTTGGAACTAAAGGTCGTGCAGCATTGAAATTTCGTATGCAGTCGCCTCTTGGATGTGTCGTCCCACTGGTAAAATTTTATGGGCGTAGGACAAGGGGCGTGGCACTTTTCAAGCAACTACACACTTGGGCTTCAGTTTATAATTATAGGTACACCACACATGAATGAAAAACGATAGGAACTTACTTGCCGCGCCCTGCTGGCAAAATAGCAACAACTCACCGCGTCACAAATATGCCACGAATATTAGGGTCGATCACAGCCGTATTATTTGTTAAATTGAGGATATGACATCTGACGATAGGAAACACTGTGAATACCCTAAATATTGTGTACTGCTCTGCAAGTTTTAAATTCTTTTTGTGAAAAATTTCAGAGCTCTAAAATTGAATTTATGGAAGACTAAAAAGTAGAAAATAAAATTATATAAAAAAAACTTTTTAAAAATAAGCTTTAATTTATTTAATGTACTAAAAAGTAGAAAATAAATTGTTTTTAAGTCACCTGTATCTTACTATCAATAAAAGCTTGTGCGCTCAATATCCAAATTCAACATATCTTTCATTACTAGAATCTATTTGCAAAAAATTATTTAAATAAAATATTGTGGTAACTGTTTGACAAATATTGAACACATGAGCGCCCCAAGCTTTTATGGATAGTAAGATACAGGTGACTTAAAAACAATTTATTTTCTACTTTTTAGTACATTAAATAAATTAAAGCTTATTTTTAAAAAGTTTTTTTTTATATAATTTTATTATATTATAAGCTTTATATTAACTTCAAATCAGGTATGTAGGTCTTCAAATCTAGTAATCAATTTTTCACCCACTTCCCGACTACTTAGAGATCTGAAACTTTGTATACATGCCTAATCAAGAGCCCAATACATGAATCAATAAAATTTTATGGGCGTAGGATAAGGGGCGTGGCACTTTTTTATAAACACCAGATTTGTGTATAACTTTAGAACTACACATCACACATCAATGAAACTCGGTAGGAACTTACTACATATCAATATCCTTCTACTGAGAAAATAAGGGGGCACTGGATAAGGGGGCGTGGCACCCCCATACAAACAAAATTTTTGATCTCGATTAGCTTTGGAACTAAAGGTCGTGCAGCATTGAAATTTCGTATGCAGTCGCCTCTTGGATGTGTCGTCCCACTGGTAAAATTTTATGGGCGTAGGATAAGGGGCGTGGCACTTTTTTATCAACTCCAGATTTGTGTATAACTTTAGAACTACACATCACACATCAATGAAACTCGGTAGGAACTTACTACATATCCATATCCTTCTACTGAGAAAATAAGGCGTGCACTGGATAAGGGGGCGTGGCACCGCCCATACAAACCAAATTTTTGATCTCGATTAGCTTTGGAACTAAAGGTCGTGCAGCATTGAAATTTCGTATGCAGTCGCCTCTTGGATGTGTCGTCCCACTGGTAAAATTTTATGGGCGTAGGACAAGGGGCGTGGCACTTTTCAAGCAACTACACACTTGGGCTTCAGTTTATAATTATAGGTACACCACACATGAATGAAAAACGATAGGAACTTACTTGCCGCGCCCTGCTGGCAAAATAGCAACAACTCACCGCGTCACAAATATGCCACGAATATTAGGGTCGATCACTGCCGTATTATTTGTTAAATTGAGGATATGACATATGACGATAGGAAACACTGTGAATACCCTAAATATTGTGTACTGCTCTGCAAGTTTAAAATTCTTTTTGCGAAAAATTTCAGAGCTCTAAAATTGAATTTATGGAAGACTAAAAAGTAGAAAATAAAATTATATAAAAAAAAACTTTTTAAAAATAAGCTTTAATGTACTAAAAAGTAGAAAATAAGTTGTTTCCAAGTCACCTGTATCTTACTATTAATAAAAGCTTGTGCGCTCAATATCCATATTCAAAATATCTTTCATTACTAGAATCTATTTGCAAAAAATTATTTAAATAAAATATTGTGGTAACTGTTTGACAAATATTGAACACATGAGCGCCCCAAGCTTTTATGGATAGTAAGATACAGGTGACTTAAAAACAACTTATTTTCTACTTTTTAGTACATTAAAGCTTATTTTTAAAAAGTTTTTTTTTATATAATTTTATTTTCGTTGCGTTTATTCCCCTTTTCTATCGTTACGTTGATTTGTTAGGTATTCTTCCATTTTTCGTTACAATTATTTCTCCTTTATCGTTACGTTTTTTCGTTAGTATTTTCCCGTATTTCGTTACATTACTCGTTCAATTGTTTTCCCCTCGTTTTCATTTGATCGCGTTAAACAATTTTCGCATGAGCTGGCCGTTGTGCGCTGTTCAGGAATTTACGCCGTAGTTCTTCGTTTGATATTTCGCGCGTATTATTTCAACGTGAATTACTTTTTACGTGAATTGCTTTCCACTTCTGAATTATAAGATTACTAGTTTTTGAAAGGCGCCCGTGGCGCCCACTGGGTATTGGGGTATTGTTTGGTCTCACTCCATAGACTTGGGATCACTCCAATTCCCGTCTCATTTTCCGAGTTGAAGGATACGGATATGTAGTAAGTTCCTATAGGGTTTCATTGATGTATGATGCATAGTTCTAAAGTTATAACCAAATGTGTAGTTGGTTGAAAAGTGCCACGCCCCTTGTCATATGACCATACAATTTTGTCAGTGGGACGACGCATCCAAGAGGCGACTGCATACGGAATTTTAATGCTGCACGACTTTTAATTCCAAAGCTATTCGATATAAACATTTTGGTTTGTATGGGCGGTGCCACGCCCTCTTGTCCACTGCCCGTCTTATTTTCCCAGTAGAAGGGTATGGAGGTGTAGTAAGTTCCTACCGAGTTTCATTGATGTGTGATGTGTAGTTCTAAAGTTATACACAAATCTGGAGTTGATAAAAAAGTGCCACGCCCCTTATCCTACGCCCATAAAATTTTGCCAATGGGACGACATATCCATGAGGCGACTGCATACGGAATTTCAATGCTGCACGACTTTTAGTTCCTAAGCTGTAGATCAAAATTTCTCTTTGGTTCCGAGTGGCGCCATCTTGTGGTCAACTCAGAAACTAAAAACTACTGTGGCCTTTCCAGTAATTAATTGATACCGAAAAAAAATAAGAATACCCTGCCAGGGATCGAACTTACGCACTTTCGGTTTCTGTGCCAGCGCCTTACTCCCTGTGCTATCACAGCTCTTGCCTCCTCATGTTCTAATAGAGTTTTATAGAAGCCGTTCGTGTGACTGAACAAATTTAATACTGAAAAAAAAATAAGAATTGCCAGGGATCGAACTTACGCACTTTCGGTTTCTGTGCCAGCGCCTTACTCCCTGTGCTATCACAGCTCTTGCCTCCTCATGTTCTAATAAAGTTTTATAGAAGCCGTTCGTGTGACTGAACAAATTTAATACCGAAAAAAAAATAAGAATTGCCAGGGATCGAACTTACGCACTTTCGGTTTCTGTGCCAGCGCCTTACTCACAGTGCTATCACAGCGCTTGCCTCCTCATGTTCTAATAGTGTTTTATAGAAGCCGTTCGTGTGACTTACGTGTGACTTACGCACTTACGCCAGCGCCTTACTCACTGTGCTATCACAGCGCTTGCCTCCTCATGTTCTAATAGAACAAATTAAATACTGAAAAAAAAATAAGAATTGCCAGGGATCGAACTTACGCACTTTCGGTTTCCGCGCCAGCGCCTTACTCCCTGTGCTATCACGGCTCTTGCCTCCTCATGTTCTAATAGAGTTTTATAGAAGCCGTTCGTGTGACTGAACAAATTTAATACTGAAAAAAAAATAAAAATTGCCAGGGATCGAACTTACGCACTTTCGGTTTCTGTGCCAGCGCCTTACTCACAGTGCTATCACAGCGCTTGCCTCCTCATGTTCTAATAGTGTTTTATAGAAGCCGTTCGTGTGACTGAACAAATTTAATACTGAAAAAAAAATAAGAATTGCTAGGGATCGAACTTACGCACTTTCGGTTTCTGTGCCAGCGCCTTACTCCCTGTGCTATCACAGCTCTTGCCTCCTCATGTTCTAATAGAGTTTTATAGAAGCCGTTCGTGTGACTGAACAAATTTAATACCGAAAAAAAAATAAGAATTGCCAGGGATCGAACTTACGCACTTTCGGTTTCTGTGCCAGCGCCTTACTCACTGTGCTATCACAGCGCTTGCCTCCTCATGTTCTAATAGTGTTTTATAGAAGCCGTTCGTGTGACTGAACAAATTTAATACTGAAAAAAAAATAAGAATTGCCAGGGATCGAACTTACGCACTTTCGGTTTCTGTGCCAGCGCCCTACACACTGTGCTATCACAGCTCTTGCTTGCTTATTTTCTAAACTTTTATATGAAGCGTTTGAGTTAATGACAATCAGTGAGGCAATGAGGCAATGACGAGGGCTTTTATTATATAGATTATAGAATATTATTTGATTTTAATAAAGAAATAAAAGATTAATACATTTCAAGTCTATGACACACAAACGCCTTGTTCGGCAGACAACGACCAACTAACTACTCGTTTATTCTCGTTCGCTTTTTAAGCCTCCAGATTTTTCCAGGGTTGCTTACACAATGTAAATATCTTTTGTAAAAGTGTGATGAATCTCGCGGGCCGCGGGTTAGTACCTCTGATATAGGTTGTTAATTAAGATTGAAAATAATTTGTATGTGGGAAGCACAGATTACTACCAGATATCCAACTGTCCGTCCAGGGAACAAAAATTTCCATTTTTTTTGAAACCTCCCTCTCACTGATAGCGTACGTGTGATTCGCAATGTATTTTGTTTTTGTAATTCCTTCCAGAGTTGCATTCACAAAAATTCCTTTGTTTACATTTCGGACCAACAACTGTCAAACCTCAAAAATTTGTTCGCAGTGGGTTGGGAATTCGACACAGCGGATAGCGCTTACTTTACAGCTGACTGCACCTACTTTACAGCTGATCGGTATTTTATGGGAATACAAATAAATTGCACGACACGGCTATCGACTACTGACGCCTTCGAGTACTCGGTTCCCACGCGACAAAAGCAACAAAATAAAATATTTGGTGTGTACACAAAATATCAGCACATATATTCAAACTGAAATAAGAAGCAAATTGTTACAATTATACAAGTTTGGACGAGTACTGATGGAATACTTATATAAAAAAACCGAATACCTGGCTACCCGTAACCAAATATGGAAAAACTCTATCTTATTTTTGTGAATGTAGTGGTGATTTTTTAGCGCTAGTGTGCGAGTTGGATTTCTGGTAGTAATCTGTGGTGGGAAGTGTTAAGGATATTTTCCGTGCACAGATATACAGCCCAATTCTGAATAGAAACTCCCGGGGAATATTCGGAATATATTGGGCTGATAGAGGTCACAAGGACTTCTAACCCTTCGCTGGAGCTCCTTTGCCCATACGCCCGGCATGACCCAGCCAGTGAAGCCGCTTGGCAGTGATGCGACTGAATATGTCAATATCGGCGTAGAGCTTGTTGTTCGTTCGTGTGCGGTAGTCGTCGCCAACGGGGATCGGGCTGAATATCTTGCGGAGCACTTGAACAACCTTCGTATGATTTAGGTGTTGCAAAATTTTTATAAACAGCTGGGAAAATGTAGTAAATTTTTGATTAATGGCACTTATGTAAGTATTTACTAGTAAAGCGTGTTTTTCTGCTGATTTGAAGAGATTGTTGGCAACCCAAAGTTTTACAATTTCTTGAAGTACCAAATTTTGACAGCTGGTGCACTGATCTTTTCAGCGAAAGGCCTTTTTTAGAGGTGACACAGTAAAGGGCTCAAAGGTATAGCTTTGGGATGCTTCCTAAAAATTTAATATGTTACGCCGCCTAAAGTTCTTAGATCATCAAAAGAAACTGCTCCTGGTATATGCAGCAAAAGAAGATGCAAGCATTATCTTTCTAGATCTGCACTTAACGGCCTTACCGTATAAATCACCGTGATCGAACGCAACGCGAACACGAAGCCAACGCCGGGATCAAAAAACGGCATTTTGTAAATCACGGCGTAATTGCGTTCGTTGTCTTACGGCATCACTTGAGCTGTCAAGTTCTTACGAAAAAGAGTTGTATTTTTCTTAATTTATCAGCCAAATACAAAACACACAAAATTTGCTGCATCCATTGCATACCTCCCATAGCCTAGTGGTTAGAGCGTTCGACTAGCACGCGAGAAGTTGCGAGTTCAACCCTCAACCGCGATGCATTTCTTTTTTTTTTTGTGATTTCGATCCTCAACTGCAGTGCTAGTATTTTCTTTTTTTTGTACTTTTTTCTTTAGTATTTGTCTTTAAGAAGTACTGCAATAGGCTGTATTCCTAAACGTACTTATGCAAAGCAGTGCTGCGCCCCCAATGCTCTACTGATTTGTTTTCTGAGTGCTACTGCGATGCATTGCATAAATTCGGTTGGCAGCACTTTTTAGTTTGGGAACGCACTTTATGCTCAACATTGCTTTTGCAAAATGGAAATTGTAAAAAACTACAAATTTAACGCATTTTTGCATTTGAGTAGCGAATAAACTCCCAGCAAATCGAAATTAATTATAAAATTGAGAAAAAGGAGGCGAAATTAAATCTCGTCCTAAAAGTTTCAGTACAGCCGAAAAAACATAACCTAACTAATCACAAAGCATCAACAAAATTTGTGATGAGCTGTTTGCGCATTCGATGCTTATCGACAACTTGATGCCTGCGTTTAGGAACAGGGTGCACGTGCAAAGTTTTTATGTTTGCGTTTAGGAACATACTGCTTTGTACTTATGCAGCGCAACTGACGTTTAGGAATACAGCCATACTTATTATTTGCTTCTGCAGATTACCACAAATCAATTTTCACTCGAAATTACCAAAAATTTTGCGTTTAAAAAACTGAACGCGAGCACAAACCCAAGTGAACGATTTGACAGTTCAAGTGAGTGAATGCGCCGCGTTGCGTTTTACGCGGTACCGATTTTCATATGAAACTACGTAAGACAACGCGAGCAGTCACCGAGTGAGGTGATGCGTTTTACAAAATACCAAATTAGTGAACGCAGGGTGAAGTGAGGCGTTGGGATTTACAAAATAAGCACCTAAGTTTAATTACTTCTTCCAAGACGTCCGATTTCACTCGGACGAGGCGGTCGCACTCGATTTCACATACATTCTGTCTGAATTCTCTTTCTGCTTTGCTCCTTCTCACTGCGTCTTGAAGGGCTGCAGCGTTTTATCCATATTTTCTTTTCAGAGCCATGATCGAGAAACTTCAAAACATTTTATAAAATTTCTTTTTAGATTTTTTCATTTTGGTATACTGGAAATAGTATACTAGTATATACTGGAATAGATGCTGGAAGTGTGCCTTGGCAAATTTGTAGTTCATATTCAATATATCACACGGAGCAGTTTCAAAGTCTTTTAGATATTCGGATGTCTATCAAGTTCACATCAATTACGAAGATTTTATAACCTCTTTGGCAGCAGTGCACACAAATGCTCTGCTTCTCTATTACTACCTTTTTTACCTTTATCAGCAACGTCAGTCTTGCGCCAATGTGAACAAGCACAATGAAAAAACATAACATTTCAGCGATTTTTATAAGTGGTTTATTATTACGTAGTCCGAATACTTGAATCAATTAATTTGATATATAGAGAGGAACAACTAAGATTCGATATAATGAAATATTTAAACAAACAGTTGACAACGCATTTGACAATTTTTAACAAAGCAAGGAAATTTTAATTAACTGTTTACATGCAATACATAATAATTGGGTATCGAAATTTATAAAGGAGAAAGAATTAGTTGTGTGCAAAAGGGGGAGTGGGTATGGCAAGGTACTACATACGAATTTCCAAGAAATTTGTATGGCAAAAAGTCAAAAATTAAATAAAGGAAATATATTTCAAACAAAATTCGATGTTAAATAGAATTTATTGTTGCTGTTTATTTTTGTTACAATTGTATACAGGAAGTAGGCGAAACATAAAAAATAATAGTAATTTAAAAAAATGTGCTGTATAGTTAAATATTTAAAAATTTTGTTACAATAATTTGCAGTATGTGCTGGTAATTGCTTTTTAAGAATATGCTTTGCGAAAGAAAACAAAAAATATATAAAACCTAAACAATATTACTCATACATATAGTTTATGTATACTTTTTTTTGTTGTTTTTTGTGTTTGTATATGTAGATAGTACACGATATTTATAATCATATATAAGAGAGTGCAGAAACTACAAATTTCAAACTATAAGTACTATATATTTATTTTAGATTAACCAACTGAAATATTTAAGAGTTGAATAATTTAAGCAAACATGTTATCAAGTTGATGATGTTTATTTCGCAGCTACAGTTGTTGTTGTTACTGCTGCCGGCATTACTAGTTTGCGATCGTGGTTGCTGTTGGGGGTTTCCACATTCGCACTCGGCTTAGCATCAACTTGTTTATCCTTTAATTGTCAATTTTCCGCTGACATATTGCCGATATCATCATTTATAGCCAGTACCTGGGTTATGAAATCCTGGTCAGTGACGACTTCGGCTAAGGTTTTGCACAACTCGGTAAGTTCACGATGTTTCATATTTAACTGCGGAGCTAATTTCTCTAAATGATGTTGGACATTATCAGGAATCTGCAAAAGAAGTAAAATCAGTACGAATTAGTAAAAGCAAGTGTAAGGTAGAATTCATAACAAAAATTAATAAACAATATATAACCAATGAAATGCCCAGAAATAAATAACTGAACCTAATCTAACTAAACAGACCACTACCACAATTTATTCCACAGCTCTCAGGCTTTAACCCTTCCTTACCATTAAGAGAAGGGAGTGCTGAATCCGATTATGATATTAGTTTTGCCGGATTATATATGTCCATAATTGGCACAACATACCTTGTGACAGACTGGTTTTTTTTTGCACAAATTAATGGGACCTACAAATTTCATCTTAACCTGTTTCCAAACGGAATTGGCAAGCCTCTAGTCCAGGGATGGCCAACCCAAATAACCCTGCGGGCCACTTTGAAAATGCATCATAGCTCCGCGTGTCACATGCCATACATTTTTCGACATTTTTGGAATCCACGGACGTAGCCCTTTCTAACGATACCCGATACGATATACAAATATTTTACTTATTTTATCCGACCCGAAAAATAGATTTTATAAAAGTGTGATGAATCTCGCTGGACAGAAAATTTTCTAGGCGGGCCACATGCGGCCCTCGGGTTGGCCTTGAGCTTTCAGTTCTATCATTGTTCCTACAGATATGTACATGTACATATGACGCGCCCAGAGCAAAAACAACTTATATAATTTCACAGAGCAAAAACGCTTCAAAAACAGCGTACATGTGACACTACCACATGTTTGCATGCATGCTCGGTTGTACCGGAGCTCGGAGCAACCGTCGGTTTCGTCAGTATCGCTGCTGATGCCAAGCAGAACAGACCAAGGGTGGGTTCTGTTCTGCTTGTTCACATGTATGTCGCTACCACATGGTAAAATCCGGTTTTGAGAAATTGATATGCTACCAACGAAAATTTCTTGATGCTTTGCCGTCTTGTCGAATTTTCGTTTTGCAGACTGTAAATTGACATATGACAATTTCCAATTAGCCAAAAAAATAAGTTTATTCGGCTTTAAATTTTATCAAATTCTTTTAAACGCAATATGTACATTTTTCGGAAATTTCGCTTTATTTAATATTTGTTCATTTATTTTATTTGCATTGCTATATTTTTATAACGCACTTTTTTCAGATTTTGCAGATACTTTTCGTCAAATATTTTTTCAGATCACATTAAATATAGGTACATATAAATTAATTAAATTTTCGCAATATATGTATAGCCCTTTCAAAAATAAAGAAGACGTGGATTATGGTATTGCTAGTGATGAGAGTGACATTGAAAATGTATAAAAGTTTAAAATTTTTAGTTTTTGCAATAACTTAGCTTTTTATAAAAGGGTTTTGCATAAGGAAAAAAGATTTAAAAAATGAGCTAATGAATTTAGTATAAGACAATGCTTTATAGAAGCTCCATTATCACTAGTCTTTAATTTTTATAAAATTTGTGACATTGGTGTGACGCTTTTTAGATAACCTAAATCCTTACATTATTATTATTTAATAAAAATGTGATATTAAACAAGCAATTCCATAACAATATTTTTTAAGCTAATAGAGGGAACTTTAGAAGACAATTATGTATTTCAAAACTGCGTTTTATTTGACAAGTTGTTGGACATAAAAAGGGTAATTTCAAGTTTTGCAATAAAAAACTATGGATATTGTGCGAAAACATTTTCTGTTTTCATATTAAAACAAAGTAGGTCCTTACTCGTCGCGTGCATGCACAAATCCACAAATTCATTTTTAAACTGTTTTGTAAAACAATCAATCCTTTTTATTTTTTCCAATTGTACCCTGCCGGCTAGCAAAAAAAAGAGCGAGGTAGACCGGTCGCGAGAGCACGCAAGCGCAACCGAAAATTCAGTCGAAGAGTAGGTACAACCGAAACACCCGCAAGTCTAGCGGCCCGCAGTCAAAAGATAGAATGCCTTCAAACAGATAAAAAATTCGCGGGAAATTCGCACACAAAGCAAAGCAGGATCTCAGGCAAGTTTGTATAAAAATGTAAGCCAACGGACGGACAGCTCAAATAATGCTGTTGCCGGGTGTGCTGCTTACAGACTGAAAGACAGCGACAAATTAAATGCAGAATTAGGAGATGAAAGGGCTATACATATATTGCGAAAATTTAATTAATTTATATGTATATTTAATGTGATCTGAAAAAATATTTGACGAAAAGTATCTGCAAAATCTGAAAAAAGTGCGTTATAAAAATATAGCAATGCAAATAAAATAAATGAACAAATATTAAATAAAGCGAAATTTCCGAAAAATGTACATATTGCGTTTAAAAGAATTTGATAAAATTTAAAGCCGAGCAAACTTATTTTTTTTGGCTAATTGGAAATTGTCATATGTCAATTTACAGTCTGCAAAACGAAAATTCGACAAGACGGCAAAGCATCAAGAAATTTTCGTTGGTAGCATATCAATTTCTCAAAACCGGATTTTACCATGTGGTAGCGACATACATGTGAACAAGCAGAACAGAACCCACCCTTGGTCTGTTCTGCTTGGCATCAGCAGCGATACTGACGAAACCGACGGTTGCTCCGAGCTCCGGTACAACCGAGCATGCATGCAAACATGTGGTAGTGTCACATGTACGCTGTTTTTGTAGCGTTTTTGCTCTGTGAAATTTTATAAGTCGTTTTTGCTCTGGGCGCGTCATATGTATTACTCACCTTTGCTAGATTTTTGAAGACGTTGAACATGAATTTTACTTTGATCCGCTGCTCGTTGGGTCCGTCGTAGAACAAGGTAAAGTGCGATTCATTACTATTGGGGACGACGGGCAAGTAGATGCCGGCGAACACGCGCCCTTTTGCATCGCGTGACAGAAGCGAACGGAAATTGTACACCAAATTTCGGCGCACCGTGACATCAATTGCTGTCACGTACGGCTGATCAATGTAGACAAGCGAAGACTTGAATGTGGGCTGGTCACCTCGTATTTCACGCTCCTTCCACTCTACATACTTGTGGCTATGCCTGCAGTAGACGTAACTGTAGTCGCGCTGCAAATGCACTTCCTTGGATTGTGTAAACCAGCCGGTGTGTGGGTACATTTGGTCGGCCATCACTGTCACTGCTCGTGCAACATGGTAGCCCGGATCCAGAATCATGACACCTTCGCGCCCAGCAATGGAGAACTTCATGGCGACCATTGCGTGTTCCTTTTCGACGTTGGCGTCTGGGGAGTTGAGACCGCCCAGCTCCTCGCTCGTCTCGATGTAGTCGCTCAGAGAGACCACCTGTTCCTCGCACGATACGATGTAAAGATAGTGCTCTAGTATGGGGAAAAGCTCAATGAGGCGCGTCATTATCTCCATGGCCAGTGAGACACACATGTGATGGCGTCGATTAAGCGGTATGTCGTAGAACTGAAAGAAGGACCTCAGATCGGAGCGACGCGTGCGCTTAAAGGCTCGGTAGAAGTCGGTAAACAGATGTACAGTGTCGTAGTGTGTCTCCTCTAGCATGCGATGCAGTTTCGTTTCGACGATTGCGTTCAGCTCCTCGTACTGCCAGACCGAATCAAAGTGCAACACCTCCTTGGGCTGTTCGTTGTCATTGATGGATGTCCAATCGGGTAGCGGCAGCGGATGGCCGAGTGGCCAGATTCCGTTGATTTGATTGAATGCAGTTAAATTGTAAGTATCGGCATCAGCCCACCACTCCTGGAGCTGGCGCTGCTGCAGCTGTTGTTGGTACCACTTGCAGTGCTGCTGTTCCAGGAACTGCCTGATGCTAGTGCATCGATCCGATGATGCATTCGATGTCACATCATGTTTGCTGTTTGATGTTGATGTGCTGTTGCTGCTGCTGTTGTTGTTTCCAGTGTTGTTAATAGCTGCAGTGGCCAAATTATCAGTTCCAGTGATAATGGCAATGGCACCAGCCTCATCGGCAATACCCTCGGCTGCAGTTGTTGCTGCTGCCGAAGCATCTGATTGCCATTGTCGCGCCGCATCGTTATCATTAGCATGATTCCTGTGAATGTTGCGTGATTTTTCCGATTTTCTGTTGTCATCGTAATCGTTTTCATCGCCCTCATCTTCATCGGCTGTCTCAATGCTATTGCAACTGTTGCAAGAATTGTCAACATGATTTGTTCCGTGTTTCTCATTGCCGTTGCATTTGTGGGCAACAACATTTCGATGATTGGGTTTGTCTTGATCAGAATCGGTGGTCGTAGTCAATCCAACTCGTACCGATCCCGCCGACAACCCAGTGTTGGCGCCGCCATCGGGGGCGGAGCCATGTCCCACCAAGCTGAGCGAGAGTCAACTTGGCCACTCGGAGCCCCAGCGACCAACCGTCGGCACATAGCCACTTTCGCAATCATTTATTGAAGTATCTAGATTAATTTTGGCTGTTGCGTTAATGGAAATTTCAGTGGAAGCAGCTGCTGCTGTGTTGGCGGCTGCAACACCGTTACACGATAATAGACTATTCCGGCCCTGCGCACTTTTGAACAGGAGGTCCGGCTCGTCTCCAAGAATCGATTGTTGTTTAGAATGCTCTGTGATAAAGAACGAAAGAATGGATAAATTAAAATATTGCTGAAAAACTTCTTCTCGAAAACGTGGAAGCAAAGAGTACATATGTTAATATAATAGAGTGCGCATCTCATATAAAATTTTGGCTGCAAAAATTTTGCACCGCGGGTCTAGATCCTGACCAGTGTTGCCAGTTTAGCCTTTTTGAGGCTAGATCTAGCCCTTTTCTTTGTCGTCTAGCCTCGAAAATTTCCATCTAGCCTCTAGCCTTTTTTGTAGCCTTTTTATTTTTTGCATTAGCCTCTTCTAGCCTTATTTAATATGCCGTATTTTTTATTTTTAACCAACAAAACTCTACTTCGAGTAATTAGTCGTTTAAAAAATTATTAGAATTCACATTAAAAGTCACTGATGAGGTTTTCTGGCAACCGAAATAACTATCTGACCTGCCTATGTGAGCAATTATACTAATTATTTGTTGTTGTACATTTAAAATCGCTTTGTTTCAGAACAGCTATTGTCATTACTTTTTGGTAAGTCAGTCCGAATAAAAAATTATTCCATCCAAAATGTAAATACATAGTATAATCTTGTACTCTAAGAAAAAACTTCAAAAATGAAGCGTCATTTCAGTGTGTGAAATTGTAGCTAAATCTGGTCATCGATTGTCTTTTCGAATTTTTGATTCTGCGAATTGATTATTTGCCCTTTACTAACGCTAAATTTCATTAAGCTGGCATGCTGAATTCTCTTTTAACTGTTCGATATGCTCTGAAAAGAACAAAAAAATTCTGCCATCATTTTGAAATCACGGATGATATTTTAAGATTTGCAAATAATCGCGATTTATATACAAATTCAGATTCCTCAGATGAGGAGGAAACTCTCTTCTTTGAGATATGTATAAACATTTAAAGTGAGATTCGTAGTGTTTTTATTAACCAAGACAATCAATGTATCCCTGTATATTTTGTTAATCGTTCTTTAAAATGCTTTTAGTTCGGGCTTTTCTTCAACTGATACAAGAGCAAAAGTCCAAATGCAGTGTATACATGTGATTAAATATATGTTATTTATATATTTATGAATCAAACACCAATTAGTCTTTATACAACTTTATTTGTTGGCGTCTAACACAAGAGTCTCTTTCTATGCATCAGCAAGTGCAAATTAAGCCTCGAGAGAAAGCTTTTTATGATATTGAACATAGCTTAAAGAGATAGCTTATAGAGATAGCTTATAGAAAGCTTAAAGAACAGGTTCTAAGATAACGATGGGCATGATACCAGCGTAAGGTGCTAGGCATAGAGCCAATATGTAACTATATGTTTATTATATCTTAAGAGTTTTAAGACTGAATTCCATGGTTTTTTTTGCTGTAATCGTACTTTTTTGTAATTGTTGTGTTATGTTCATATAGTATATAAACTTATGTATACTCACAGAGACATTTATAATAAAAAAAAAACAATTTAAAAATATCTAGCCTTTTTCTATACCTTTTTTTAAAGTCGTCTAGCCTTTTCTAGCCTTTTTTTGAAGCCCATCTGGCTTCTTTCTCAAAAAATTTCTGGCAACACTGATCCTGACCCGCCGTTCACTCAAATTTTGAGCGATTTACTCTCCGTCACTCTTCCTCTCAGAGAACCGCTCTGCTTCAAGAATTTCCAAACTCAAAGTAACTACATGCAGGGCTGTCAACTGAGGGAAAATTTCACGATTTTATGGGAATTCGAACTCTTCTTCTACATATTCTTAACAAAATGCTGATGTTTTGTATTACAGCATTTAGGAACTCAGCCATACTGTTTTATTTATTGATTTATGTTTTTTACTACCATTATTTTGAATGAAAATATGGCTGAAGTGCCAATTCCCATGGGAGAATTTTTTAAGCATTTGAGAGAATTGGCTTTGACTGAGTTTGCACCCCTGATCGCACGACTCAATGGCTTGGTTCGTTCGGTTTTCGTACTCAAATGAGGCGAACGAGCATTTTTTGCGGCTGATTTTCGTATTTTGCATGGTGTTATGAAAGTCGTGTGCATGTGCTCTTCTTCTGCATGTCGGCAGCTCAGCCAACAAAATATACGAAGAATCAGAGCGGCGCTCGTCGACGATATTCCTGACAGCGCTGTTGTTTGATTCTGTGTTGTTGTTGTTTTTCATATGAAAGACAAAAAAATTCTTTGGCTCTGCTCTGCCATAAACGAACACAAGGAACTTCAATATACATACATACATATGTACATAAGCGTATGTCGAATTTCCTGGCATTTGCGTATGCTGTGTTATGAATTAAATCTGCTTGCAGCTTCCAACTCGTTTTGAAATATCAAATCGAAGTTAGAATTTGTTGAAGTATCGCAAACATTTTTCAAATGTGCGACATTCCCAGAGATATCAGACTGTTCCTGAGAATATCAGCGTTTCTCAACGCACTTGCATCATGTGCAAGACAGCGACTATATCCAGACGTCCAACTGTCCGTCCAGGGAACAAAAATTTCCATTTTTTTGAAACTTCCCTCACACTGATAGCGTACGCGTGATTCGCAATGTATTTTGTTTTCATAATTCCTTACAGAGTTGCATTAACAAAAATTCCTTTGTTTACATTTCGGACCAACAATTGTCAAACCTCAAAAATTTGTTCGCAGTGGGTTGGGAATTCGACACAGCGGATAGCGCTTACTTTACAGCTGATCGGCATTTTATGGGGATACAAATAAATTGCACGACACGGCTATCGACTACTGACGCCTTCGAGTACTCGGTCCCCACGCGACAAAAGCAACAAAATAAAATATTTGGTGTACACACGAAATATCAGCACATATATTCAAACTGAATTAAGAATCAAATTGTTACAATTATACAAGTTTGGACGAGTACTGATGGAATACTTATATCAAGAAACCTGAATACCAAATATGGGAAAAAACTCTATCTTATTTTTGTGAATGTACTGGTGATTTTTTAGCGCTAGTGTGCGAGTTGGATATCTGGTAGTCATCTGTGAAGACAGTGCGGAGGAGGAAGATGCTGGACTGGTGGACAGACCGTTTCAAGGCAACGTTCATACTAGAGACCAAATGATGATAGTTGAGGTTTTTTTCCCGTTGTGAGAGAAAGCGTAAATTTGTATATTACAATGGAAAATAAAACCACAAGCATGATCTGGTCCTTAGTGCGAACGCGGTCGAAGCGATTAAAAATACCGGAAGTCAATAAATTTTTATTCACATGACATACATATATACATATGTACTTATTTGCATTTGAGAAGCACCTGATTTGCCAGTTTTGCTATCATTGTTAACAACTAATGGCTAGTATGGTATTTACATACTTCCAAGGTTTACCACGCTTTGTCTTTTTTTAGATGATTTGATTTACTACGTGAAAAATGCGGGCAAGGGATTTTGTTGCTCGTATTACTTTTCTCCATATTAATAGCAAAAGGATGTAAGTACCTACATACACCGAACTTGGAGTAATTGAACTTTTTTAAAGCCCATTATTCACACTAATTTGTGGTCACATGATGAACATGGACTACGAGAAGTCCATGTGATATATGTAGGTATTCCTGAAAAGACTACAAAATATTTATGTGGTCTTATTTTATTGCCCTCAGAGTGACTCATGCTAATTTAAGCCAAATCCCCGGAAATTTTTTATATTGTTGTTTCTCTGAGCTAATTATTTTAATTAAGATAATAAAGAGAAATATTGTTGCGTAGCTATGATATACATAATAGTCAGCAAATGATTTATTTTACCCTTACTTTTCGTTTTAGGTTTCTAGAAAAACCATTTTCTTTAGACTTTACAATTTATTTAAACATGAATTTCAGTAGAATTAAAAAAATACACTTCCAACAAGTTATTAGAAAAATGTTCATTAGAAGTTTCTACGCATTTTTTATTTGCCAAGTGACTGAGGGCCAGTTTCACAGTGGATATTTAAACTCTGATTGCAGTTTAAATAGGGAATTTCAGTTTCACAGTTGGAAGTTAAACACGATTTGTGGATATTTAAGTACGGCACAGAGTTGCAATCGAAAACAAATAAACAGCTGATTTCGGATGTGCAAGAAAGCTGCGTCGACAATATTGCAATTTATAAGATATCAAATTAAACATAAAACTGCATGGTATAGCACATATAAATGATCCCGTAGTATTATAAATAATATAAACTGTGGATTCTTTGCACAATATCCAATAATTCACTTCTTTCGGCCGATGAAAAATTTTTAGCTCGCGCTGCCTCCATAATTGAACAATTGAACATATGTTTTTGGCAAGTTGTGTCAACCTTCAATTGTCAAATATTCGAAGTTGCCATTCATTATTCCGTATTTAAATAAATGCACTGTGAAACTCAAGAAAAGTTAAACTAGATTTAAACTCAATTCGCAAATTAGATTTAAACATCCACTGTGAAACTGGCCCTTAGGGCGGAAGAGTTTATTCCACCCTGCTTATCGCAGAATATTTTCGAAATCATTAGCCGATAGCACAGACTATATCCAGACGTCCAACTTTCCGTCCAGGGAACAAAAATTTCCATTTTTTTTGAAAAAATCCTCACAAATAGCGTACGTGTGATTCGCAATGATTTTGTTTTTGTAATTCCTTACAGAGTTGCATTTACAAAAATTCCTTTGTTTATATTTCGGACCAACAACTGTCAAACCTTAAAAATTTGTTCGCAGTGGGTTGGGCATTCGATACAGCGGATAGCTCTTCTTACAACTGACGCTCCTATCTTAAGGTTGATAGGGCATACAAATAAATTGCACGACATGGCTATCGACTACAGATGCTTTCGAGTACTCGGTTTCCACGCGACAAAAGCAACAAAATAAAATATTTAATGTACACAAAAAATATCAGCACATATATTCAAACTGAAATAACAATCAAATTGTTTCAATAATATAAGTTTGGTCGAATACTGATGGAATACCGATATCAGAAGAACCGAATACCTGGCTACCCGTAACCAGATATGGAAAAGTCTATCGTGTATTTTGTGATTGTGTTGGTGATTTTTTAGCGCTAGTGTGAGAGTTGGATATCTGGTAGTCATCTGTGCCGATAGTACTTTCGCCTGGCAACTGTTGCTGTATGCGAAATTATTTCAGTTTGTGTCCGTCAGCACCACCAAACGTGAGACAATTTTTGGTTTCTGTACATATCACTTTTTTACATAACACGTAGAAATTCATATTTGTGAAGTTGCTGGACAAATCCCCAAATATTAAACTTAATTTTATAGACCACAAAAAAAGCAATAAGCTGGTGTTCAAATTATACATATGCATATGTACACACATTATGCTTATATGTGTATAGCCTTGATAGATTTAAATGAAAGAGAAGTGTACCCTGCCTCTTCTAGTACTAATAACAGATGTTTTAAAAGTGTTACCACCGTATAAAGATTCCTAAATTGTATGTACATATGCATTTATGTTTATCGGTAGTTGGACACGTGTGAAAACAAGATGTTTTGTAATTCTATATATTTTGTAAATAGCTTCTATATATTTTCTTTACAGAAACAGCTATTTTATAACACGCAACAGCCCCTCACGCGTTCCTTAGCTTTTGAAAAAATTCAATAACCTTCAATACAAAGCAAACCTAGTAAACCTGCATGTTTCATTTACAATAAATAATGTACTTACCCATACAATGGCAAAAGCCCCAATAAAATAAATCCTTTTGTTCGAACGCTTTGTATTTAGAAATATTCACGAGATGACTTTTATTTTTCGATGCTGTTTGCAGATTTCGCAAGTTAAATGCTTCCTTCTGTTAACTTTTGAATATTTCACTTCGTGGACACTGACCCTTACTGCTTACTGGCTCTGTTTGTGAAGCTTGGCTTTCGCCTATAAATGTACTTGCTGTTTTTCAAACACGTCTTTCTATACACTCCAAAGTTGTCAGCAGGAACTTGGGTTTATAACGCAAAATGCAGTCTTTTTTCGCAGTTAATTAACGATCGACGCTGAAATCTCGATAAAAAAAACTGAGTGTTCCTCTCACTTTCCGAATATTTGAATTGTTTTTTTGCCTGTTTAAACCAGGTCAGAGTTTTTGTGTATTGGCGAATTTATCGACATCGAAATAGCTTTCTGTCCGAACGACGGCACTAAACAAAATATTTGTACAAAATGCGCTTGTTTGCGTTGAATTGAGTTGAATAGACACTGGGGAAGTGTGTTCCAATTAAACTTTGATGCCTTGCTGTTGTCTTTCGAGACGTTACCCGATCAAAAGACTGAAAACGACTGACTGTTGATCTGTTTGCACTGGGTTCCTTCACTAGTATATATATGCCAAAAACACGAAACGAAAAATATAACTCGGTCGGAAGGTCTCTTCATATGACGTCTGTCGGAGAGTCAGCTCGCTAGTCTCGCCGAGAGTGCAGACGTGTGATTTCGAAACCACAGCAAAAAAGTAAATAACTGGTACAGTTGTTGTTGGCGTTGTTAGTTAAACAGCTGACTAATAATCGTAGATTAACTTTAACGTTGGGTGAGTGCGGATTTTGCACACTGCCACTTATCACGCTCAGTCAATAGAAAGCGTACACGATTTTGATGTTGTTTTGCGAAGATTCACTTGGATTTTTGTATTTGCGTGCTTTTCTTTCGTTTAGTTTACTTAATTCAATAATATTCTACTCATACATATGAACGTAGTAATATTTTTTGCAGAAATTCTGTTTTAATTATGCTCTTCTTTCAGGGCAGTATAAATGACTACGGTTTCAGTATATTTCTTTTATTGGGGGCACTCACAAGGTATTTTTTATAGGAATTTTTTTTCTATGCTTCTTTTGTGTGTTGTTTAAGAGCTTTTGAAGGAAACTTTTAATTTTGTTCCAAAAAATTACGGCTTAACACTTTTGGCATATAGCGTAAACAAAGTGCAACAAAATGTCTGGACGTGTCTTGTTTGTTCCGGCTGAAGTGGCCCCTTCCTCGCTCCCTTACTCTGCGTTACTCTGCCAGACACTGTAATCACAAAAGATAGAAATGACAAATCAAAATATGCAGTAAATTTTCTTACAACGTAGATTGTTAGCTTTCTAGAAATTGTGTTTAATTACATTCTCTAAATTTCGCTGTATTGCAATAATAGGTGCATATTTTTTTAGGGTATGCTGTAATTTAATATACATAGGTATGTATGTACATATAGTATAAATGTTGAGTTTTCAAGTGACTGTCGCTTGTCTAATTTTTATTCGCGTTGAATTTTATTGCCACTATTGCTGTGGCGGCAGTAATTGTTTATTTGAGTAAAACTTTAGCACATTATCTAATCATATCATAGAGTTTATTCCGCTGTCTATCACTGACTTCACCTGTACCCTTAATTGAGGGAACTTAATACGCCGTATTGTGGCGTCGCAAAATTTATTGTATGCATGTATGTTCATATGTACATGAACCCGTACATTCTTTCTATTTGAATTAACTTGTGAAGGTTATAAAGATTAAAAAATAAAACTGCGACAAGCTGCTCTAATTTGTTAAAAGTAAAATATAGCTGTATTTTTCCACTATTACTTGATTTAAGCTTATTTTTTCCGTTGTTTGTTTCCTATACTGCGCTGTGTTCTGGTGCCCTTTATAGATTCATGATTTATTCATATTGCGCATCAAATGGTCATTGTTGTTGTTTTTCTCTACGATTTCAAATGAAAGTTAAAGTTCTCTCTCTCACAATGGCAAAAAGATCGGTAACATTCGACGCATAGTGTGAACACGGGATTTTATATGGAGCTATCATGAACAACTAGAGTAAAATGGGCTCAAGACACCTTGCAGAGGAAAATATGCACGATAGTTCCCGGTTGGCTGGAGCAAAGATGTAAGCAGCCAGCCATTTTGCTATCAACTCTACGTTCTTGTTATTATGAGCAAATATCTCACAGTGAAAAATTTGGAAATAAGTTTGTTCATATTCAAAAAAAATTTAAAATTGTTCGTGGACATTGAAATATCTTGCAAAAGGTCTCCTTTGTTCGTCTGTCTGTTGGTTTTCACTACGTTGGATGTTTGCGCCAGATTAAATATAGCCGCAGTTTTATGCCCATTGTGGCGCATGACAATCCGAACTAAATATTTGCCAAATTGTTTAAGGGCCAGTTTCTCAGTGGATGTTTAAATCTAATTTGCGAATTGAGTTTAAATCTAGTTTAACTTTTCTTGAGTTTCACAGTGCATTTATTTAAATATGGAATAATGAATGGCAACTTCGAATATTTGACAATTGAACACAGCACAACTTGCCAAAAACATATGTTCAATTGTTCAATTATGGAGGCAGCGCGAGCTAAAAATTTTTCGTCGGCCGAAAGAAGTGAATTATTGGATATTCTTCAAAGAATCCACAGTTTATATTATTTATAATACTACGGGATCATTTATATGTGCTACACCATGCAGTTGTATGTTTAATTTGGCCGCTTATAAATTGCAATATTGTCGACGCAGCTTGCTTGCTCATCCGAAATCAGCTGTTTATTTGTTTTCGATTGCAACTCTGTGCCGTACTTAAATGCCCACAACCGGGCATTTAAATTGTATTTAACTTCCCACTGTGAAACTGAAATTCCCTATTTAAACTGCAATCAGAGTTTAAACATCCACTGTGAAACTGGCCCTAAATGTGCTTGGTAATTTGACTTAAATGCATGACAAGAGAAAATTGCGACGCTATGGCTGTATTCCTAAACGTACTTATGCAAAGCAGTGCTGCGCCCCCAATGCTCTACTGATTTGTTTTCTGAGTGCTACTGCGATGCATTGCATAAATTAGGTTGGCAACTTTTTAGTTTGGGAACGCACTTTATGCTCAACATTGCTTTTGCAAAATTGAAATTGTAAAAAACTACAAATTTAACGCATTTTTGCATTTGAGTAGCGAATAAACTCCCAGCAAATCGAAATTAATTATAAAATTGAGAAAAAGGAGGCGAAATTAAATCTCTTCCTAAAAGTTTCAGTACAGCCGAAAAAACATAACCTAACTAATCACAAAGCATCAACAAAATTTGTGATGAGCTGTTTGCGCATTCGATGCTTATCGACAACTTGATGCCTGCGTTTAGGAACAGGGTGCACGTGCAAAGTTTTTATGTTTGCGTTTAGGAACATACTGCTTTGTACTTATGCAGCGCAACTGACGTTTATGAATACAGCCTATGTCAGTTGCTTTGGCAATATCCAAATCAATGCAAAATAGGTTTCGCAAAATGAAAACATTTATCGCAACTGTTGTGTGTTCAACATTAAAACAGCAATAAAACAAGCTTATAATTTTTCACAGAGGAACAGAATTGCGTGTTTATTAATTGCATAAACGATATCAGTCAGTAGCAAATTTATCAATAACGCCATCAATGGAAATGCCAGTCAATTTTAACCGGAGCTGACCTGCTTAAGTGGGCACAGCTGTGATAAAGTAGATGCCACATAGTATGCATACATACGTATGTATATTGACGGACTTGTACCAACTTATATGTACATATGTAGCCTACATCAAACTAATTTTATCACTAAAATTTTCGATCCGGTTAGGTTATGTTGTGGCACGTGTAAGTGGAGTTTTCTCAAACTTCCCTTACTAAAACTATCCTTTCGATAAAGCGTGCAGATATTTCCTCCCTCTCCGATAAAAATTGCCTCGATAGTTAACAATTTAAAACAAGTTCATTAGTTAGTTCTGTCGTATATCTTCTTTATTTTTTATTTTCTATATATAAAAAAAAGTTTATGTTTATGTTCGAACGCTTATAAGTCAAGAACGGCTGGACCGATTTTTATGATATTTGATTTGTTGGATTCGTCTCCACCCCGAATAGCAGAATAGCTATTAAAACATCGAATTGGACAAGAGGGCGTGGCACCGCCCATACAACTCAAATTTTTGATCTCGAAAAAAAAACTGGTAAAATTTTATGGGAGTAGGATAAGGGGCGTGGCACTTTCTTATCAACTCCAGATTTGTGTATAACTTTAGAACTACACATCACACATCAATGAAACTCGGTAGAACACATCCATATCCTTCTACTGGAAAAATGGGACGGGCATTGGACAAAGGGGCGTGGCACCGCCCATAGAAACCAATTGTTTATATCGAAAAGCTTTGGAACTAAAAGTCGTGCAGCATTGAAATTCCGTATGCAGTCGCCTCTTGGATACGTCGTCCCACTGGTAAAATTTTATGGGCACAGGATAAGGGGCGTGGCACTTTTCAAGCAACTCCACATTTGTGTATAACTTTAGAACTACACATCACACATCAATGAAACTCGATAGGAACTTACTACATATCCATATCCTTCTGCTGGGAAAATGGGACGGGCACTGGACAAGGGGGCGTGGCACCGCCCATACAAACCAAAAAAGGTAAAAGGGCATGGCACTTTTCAAACATCTGATACTCATTGCGACATGACAATCGCTGAATCAATTGTTTCTGCATCTCCAAATCAGATATGCACACTATTTGCTATCCTTATTTCGACATTCTTCCCATCGAATCCATGTGAACTGTTGTACAAGGATGACAAATCGAATACAGGTCAGTTCAGGTTTCGATTTCGAGGTGAATGAGGAGATACATAATCAGACTTTGTTTTTGATCGAAGACACGTGATGTATCATGTGCACCAGTAATCAAGTTAGGAATGCCAACGCCATGTCGTGGAATGAACGACGGTTTCAACCGAAAATTGAAACGTGAATTCTATCGAGATGCATTCAACCAATCAGTTTCAACGAATGTAATCGATTCTGTGGCGCTATGTGAAGAAACTTCAGCTGACGACAAATATGCGAGTTGCGCTGCTAAACGATCCATTGCTGAAGATTTCTCTAAGCAATCGCTGACTATCGGTAATGGCCATGTTCCTGTCGACGAATCGAACAGATTGATGTCGTTTCCGCTGTATTTTTGCAATTTTGTCTCAACGAAGGAGGAGTTCATCTACAAAGTGTTCCCGAACATCATTGCTAACCACAAAAATCACAATTGGTTCAGGGAACGAGCAATTTTTGCGGCAAAGACAAGGATGTGGATCAATTAAGCTTCACCATTCAATGTCAAATCGTTGATCCACCGTATCCCTTTAAATCCATAGACTGTGTAAAAAATGAAGACGAAGCAACAAACTATTCAACTGAATTTTTAAACTCATTGGATCTGCCTGGCTTGCCACCGCACAATTTACAGCTGAAGGTTGTCTCGGTAGTCATCATGAACTACGGAACGCGTTTGGTGCTGAGAAAATTCATGGGAAATGTGATTAACATGCCGCTACTCAAAGGAAAGTTCACAGGTGATGAAGTTCTCATTCCGAGAGTTCCGAAGATCTCAAAGGATATTTCATTCGAGTTCAAATGAATTAAATTTCCGATTCGTCTTGCATAGAATAGGATATTGAATTCAACTGCATTCGAAATATGTCGCATTCAATTAATATTTTAAATTATTTAAAAAAAATATCAATTTTGCGCGGAACGAAGTCCGCCGGGTCCACTAGTTCGTTATAAAATGTAATTAATTAATTAATTGATTGGCACAACAGCCCGTGTGGGCTTAGGCAAAGCTTTCTTGCGTTAACTTGTGTGTGCTCGTACTATTTTAGCACCAGATAACGGGACCTAAAAATGTAGGCCCGTATCCGATCGGAATTGAGAAGCTTTATCTTCATCAACACGAATTCAATCCGAGAGTTGCCAATTTATCGCGGGAGATTTTGGAAAAACCAGCGACCTCTCGCATCAGAGACGGCTTCGCCTTAGACTTGTTTTGCTTTAATTTAAAGGTCACTTAACGTTATCAAATATTCATGTATTCTCAAATGAATATATTAAGAAACTGTATACCAAGGTAAAATGTTG
This sequence comes from Neria commutata, assembly GCA_963457695.1. Classification (NCBI taxonomy): domain Eukaryota; kingdom Metazoa; phylum Arthropoda; class Insecta; order Diptera; family Micropezidae; genus Neria; species Neria commutata. The sequence continues at coordinate 26,207,228 of OY735247.1, forward strand.
AGTTGCAGTTTGAACATTATCATACAAAATGTTGGAAAACATGAGAGACTCAAGATAAAGCTGCGTTTCATATTTTTGTTGATTTTCGGATTAAAATAATAGTGGCCTGAAATTGTTTTTTTTTATAACAACTGTTTTTGATTTTTATTGAGTACGTCAGCAACAAATTTGACGTGAGCTTTTCTACGATAAAAGCAGTTGTTGTTATGGCATCTTTGGTAATGTGTTAATAAATGTTATACATATGTATGTATGTATGTCCAAGTAGCAATATAAATTGAAGGAAATTAACACTTACATACATCTCTAACAACTAGCTGAAGATACCCGGAGTTGCTTTTTATAACAGTTGCAACAGTGAATTTGCTTAGTGACTTACAGCTCTTTTTCGACATAAGTATGTACATATCAAGTCTCTCTCGTCGCCATGGCTCAGTGAATAAATGCTCATTTCTTGATGCGTGGAGTCGCTGTTTCTCATAGCTTCTAATAAAAAACGTTAATTTCTTTGCGCGAGGAAGTTTGCAACTCTCCGAGAGTATACAAAGCTTAAATAATATTATACATATAAAAAAACTTTTTAAAAATAAGCGTTTTTTCATTAAATCTACTATAAAGTAGAAAAAAAATTGTTTCCAAGTCACCTGTATCTTACGATCAATAAAAGCTTGGGGCGCTCATGTGTTCAAAATTTGTCAACCAGTTAATACAATAGCCCAATCCACAATCTTGTGCAAATGGTCTGGGATTTTTGCAATTGACAGTTTTGTAGACAACTTACAGTAGTTTTGACAGTAGTTTGCTACAAAACTGTCAATTGCAAAAATCACAGACCATTTGCACAAGATTGTGAATTGGGCTAATATGTATTTTATTAAAATAATTTTTTGCAAATAGATTCTAGTAATGAAAGATATGTGTGAATAGAGGTTTTGAGCGCCAAAGCTTTTATGGATAGTAAGATACAGGTGACTTGGAAACAATTTATTCTCTACTTTTTAGTAAAGTTAATGAATAAAAGCTTATTTTTAAAGTTTTTTTTATATATTATTATTTTCTACTTTTTAGTCTCCCTTAAGCTTTAAACATAATCAACTCGCGAGACGAATTTTACGCGGCGAATAATGGCGTCTTGACGGCAGTCGTCGTGGAATTTCGCCCAGTGAAACAGAATCAGAGCGAAATTCGCATCAGTTGATTCGGAAAAAATCATCCCCACAACAAGCACAGAATTTAAAAAAATCCACGGAAATCACGAATTCACGAATTTTCCGAGTTGTTAAACTATAAAAATAGTCTCCGCACAAAAATTTCCAATTTCCTTACTTCAATTTATTTATTTTTCACCACTGACAGCTGAACGGTTGACTTTTTCGCAGGGCGGCAGCGACCAAATTAGAAATTGTTCTATCGCGAGACGAATCGTTGGGAGGCGAACTACGCTAGCGTCGTCATTGTGGGCAATCACATGCACTGCCGTGTGTTTTAATTTTGACAGCGCGCGTTCGCCGCGTAAAATTCGCATCGCGAGTTGATTGTGTTTAAAGCTATAAATTCAATTTTAGAGCTCTGAAATTTTAAATCAAAACCAAATAAAAATTCTCAAAAGTAAGAGCTCCAATGCACGTGCGTCCGCAACGAATAACTGAAAGCGTTAGAGCAAAGCGTTCTTCTGTGCTGCTTATATACAGCAGTGCTCCTTCTTCCCTATTTGGCTCTGATTGGCTGTTGCTGAAATTAATTCTATTAACTTTAATAGGAGTACTTTTCCTCGCCCGTCTGCCCTTTTCTTGGTTTTCGTTGTTTTCGGTTGAATAGCAGCGCTTCTCCTTGTCCGTCTGTCTCCGGAACATTAGTTGATGTATTTGATGTGATTTAAAGAAATATCATTACAGATTTCGTATTCTATAAATACGGCAAAATTATATAAAATGCGATTAAACAGCTCCTGGCCTGTCTGTCCCTACGTGCTTCTTCTTCTGTCTGTGCTCTGATTGGCTATTTTAGTTTCGCTAATAACTTTGTTTAAAGTAAAAAATTTTAATATTTTTGATTCATGTACTATTGTCAGCGTGTTTACGCAATATATGCAAAGTTTTAGATCTCTAAGTAGTCGGGAAGTAGTAGAAAAATTGATTACTAGATTTGACTACATACATATAAACCTGAAGTGAAGTTAATACAAAGCTTATAAAAAGCTTCCCATTCGGACACGACTATATGCATACATAATATATAAAAGTGTAGGTTCCGTTAATATTTGCTTAAAATATAACGTGCATACACTAGTTTTTATGCCTCGTTCTCGGGCTGCTGTGTCAGTAATTATTTTTTAAGTCCGCTTCGGTGGATTGCTCTCATTTATAGCCCATGATCTGTGCAAGATTTGGTGAAATGAAGCGGATTGTAAAGAGAATATATATACACACATCCATCCATCAATCAAAACATTATATTTTATGTACATTAAATGGCGGCCGAAAATTTTACCAGTAGGTTAAGCATCTAACTGAAAGATTTAAGACCGGGGAGCCCTCCTGTCGAACCGAGAAGGACAATCTGGTAACGGATGCGCAAAGCATACTAATGTTATAGAGGGAACACTTTTCTAGCTTATAAGTAGGCAATAACACGAATTACACCAACGGTGGCAGGAATCCGATACCACGAATTGACGACGATGGTGTTGACAGTCCCAATCCAGCGGCTCTAGAATAACTAAGCGTCGGGTGCTGACGGTCTTCAGGCCGAGTTATTCAAGACTGGTGGCGATAAGGTGGTAGGGTGCATTCTCCAGCTTCTATGATGAATATGGCTAGATGATAGCCTTCCCAATGATTGACATCTTGGTGTACTCTGTCTTGTGTTAAAAAAGCGCGAGCCGACGATCTGTGCAAACTACCTGGGTAATGGCCTTACTGCCATCGTATACAAGGTCATGTCGAACGTATTGTGTGAAATATTTTAGCCATTCGCCTAAGCACTGATTGGACCTTATCAATACGGCTTTAGACCTGGCAAGTCCACCACTGACCAGATCTACACACTTCGCGAAATCCTGGCGAAGACCCACGAATATCAAATCGACCCCCACTGTACCGTTTTTCAAGCCGAGGTGTTCGCCGTCAGGAAAGCCGCGGAACTGGCCTACACAAGCATCACATCAGCAGCGTACTGATGCCTCTGCAAGCGTTCTACAGTCAACTACAGGAATACATGAAAGAAAAACGAGGGCCAGGTGGAATAGGCTAAGCACCTGTGCGTCCTCAAAACCCATGTTAAAGTCCTATACACACAAGTAATGCGAGAAAGCTAAGCCTAAGCCCACACGGGCTGTTGCGCCAATCAATTATTATTGTAACGCAGAAATTCTCATAGAAATAGGCCTCTCTCAGACATTTACGATACGTATAAATACGATACGTCATCACTAACAGCCTTTACACGGACTCTCCCAAGAATAGAATGTAGAGCAGGGGTAGCCAACCCAAATGATCTTGTCGGCCACTTTGGAAATGCATCATAACTTCGCGGGCCACATATAAAATTATATATCCCCATATTAGATGTAGTTTCACTATAGATATTTTTTCGAGTTATTATTTGCAAATTGATCTCAATTTGGGTACTTGCACATCGAAATTGGTGTTGCAGATTAGCGTCCGTTATGTTTGTGCGAGTTTTGTGTTCGAAAACTTTCATTTTGGAAAAAAAAAAACCATTCGCAGGTGTAGTTGAACCAAAAGCACCAGATTTCTCAAATTTAAAAACAACAAATACAAAAAATTTCAACATACGTATGTATGCGTTTGTTGAATTTCCTGGCGTTTGCGTGTGCTGTGTTATGAAGAAATCTAAAATTGAATTTTTACAAATGATATATTTTTGAAGTAAAACTTCTTTGCCTAAATTTTGTCAAACGGAAGTATTAATTTTCGTATTGGATTCTTATTGGATTCCGACTAGCATCAGCGCCTCTGCCGGCAAATTGTAGTGGTTTTAGTGAAACGTTGTGCACCAACGAACCAACCAAATAGCTTATATCAACACCATCTGTTCGAGTTTGGTTGTTATTCCCGGAATTTCCCTGCCACCGAAATTTGGTATCGTGAATCATGTTCGAAAAATTTCGAAGGAAAACTTCCTATCGTAAACGAAAGCACATGCAGTTATATACCTGACTGTTTTGGAAAACGTACTGCAGAATTATGGCCGCTTTATTTGTTTTATTTTCATTGACAGCTGTCTTCGAAAATGAAAATTTTCCATTTGGATTTGGCAGCACTTTTTCGAGTGGAAATATTTTTCGATGGAAATTCACGATAGAAGAATTCGCTTCGGCGGAAGAGAAATATTTCAATGGAAAAAATGTTCCCCCGGAATCGCCGATTGGGCTGATTGTGTATCGCAGTCCCACAGATCTCAATCTCGGCATGTCGAAAAAGCTCCAAGCAGGTCTGAAGCTTCTTTATTATATAATTTCTGTATTTCTATGGAATATGAATAAGTGAAATGAGCTTTCGAACAGATGTTTGAAATTTCTTTCTTATTGCATTCGACTAGATTCATCGAAAGGAGTGTGAGCGATAAGCACTAGAAGTTCGGAAGCTACTTGCGAGAAGGGAGTAAGAGCTATAAAAGGGCGGCACTGCAAAATCATTCTGTTTTCGAATATCAAGTGAACTTCGTGAAATATCGAAAGACAATTCAACTGCAACTTGCAGTCTGCAAGATGCTGAATAGTACTAATAATTGTAGCAGTGATTTGAATTGTAAATCTCTAAATGCGCTCGCGCCGTAGGGTCATTTATTTATTTATTTAAATATATATATTTTATTAAATTTTCTCAGTAACGTTCAGCCGGTTGATGTGTTTCAAGTTTAAATAAATGCTGCGATCAATAAAAATAGCAACAATCAATCACTTTCGAAGAATTCTATTGTGAACGCCAATTACGATGATATGCGATAAAACATGTTTCATAATTTTCAAACCAGAAGCCTATTGTTTCAACTTTAGAATCAAATATCACAACTTCTGATGCAACTGATCAAAATAATATTACTGAATTAAGTAAATAAAATTTCGACCATTAGAAGTGTTGAATTTATTAAAGAAACCTAATCAAAATAACATATATAATGATTGTCAATCAAGCAAAGCACGAATTTTATTTATTTGTCCAAAAAAAGTTTTACTTCAGCCGTGTGGTCTAAGCGCACGTGTTTTTTTTAATACGTTCGCTTTCACTACTTTGGCCATTATAAAATAAATATCTTTTGTAAAAGTATGATAAATCTCGCGGGCCGGAAAAATGTTCAAGGCGGGTCGCGGGTTGGCCACTCCGATGTAGAGCTATCATAGATGCACTAACGGGACACTGCCTCGTAGCGGCGCATGCACATAGGATAATTCTGACAGATCATTAGTTTGACCATTCCTAAACGGAACTCCAACTGGCATCGCTATGGACCCAACAAAGTCTATGCGTGGCCTTTTAAGCAGCTAGCGCAACCTAACCTAAAAACTTGCTTACTTAGTTCAACTTATTTTTATTTCAATCGAAATCATCTCGAACACTGAAAATCTTCAGCGTCTACATTCTGAATGTTCAGGAGTGCGGTTACTAATTTCATCTGCTAATGTTGTAATTTTTTGAGTAGTGTTTTTTACCCCTAATAATCTTATATTTTTGCTCAACTTCTTCTCTTCCGTTTGGAAAAATTAGTAAATAGTCAAAAAACGGGGCCATGCGGCAAGCCGAAACCAACCACCGATTATTGCATACTTTCAGGTTGAAGGCCTAAGTCCACACGGGCTGTTGCGCCAATTATTTATTTTAACGGTAAATGTGACATCAGGACGTACGCAATACCGTTATCCATACCACATCAATTATTTAATAGTATGATAGATGTATGTGTGCGTGAGTGGCATGTTTATATTCCAAAAAGTTCCATCACGTGCACACAACGCACGTCATTTGTAAACAAAATTACGTTGGAATATTTTCTATTAAAATTGACTATGGAAATCTGAAAATGAGAGCGCCTACCGTCACTGCATGCGCAGCCGCCACTGGAAGGTCACAATACTTCCAAGAGAATGGACGCCACATGCGGTTCGCTATTGTGTATAGTTTGTGTGTTTTATTTTGATTATACTATTTGGGATTGTTAAAGAAATAATATTTAAATTTTGTTTACAAAAATTGTACAAGGAAACATAAGAAGAATCATTTTTAAAATTTGTACGAGTTTGCCCAGATCTGATGAATAAAAAAATAGGTTTGGTCCTAAACCAGTTCTCAGATCTACTTTACAGTGTTTTGTCTAGTACTGAAAGTGTCCGTCCTAACTGTACACAGCTGTTTCCTCGAAAAAGTTTAATCAGTGAAATTTTAATTCCATTGTGAACAAATTTCTGGCTCACTTTAGTTAATATTCAAATATATAGGCAATATATTTAGAAAATCGATGCATTCAGTTTATTTTTTTTACGAATGCAGCAAAAATAAACGCATATTTTCGGAAGAGCTAAGTATTTAATACATGTATAACAAGTAAGGAAGCATCAGTCGGGTTTCACCGACAGAGTAATACCCTACACCAAGTAACTGAATTGGCGGACCACGCCCATTATTGACAAACTACAAGATATTCCTAATAAGTCTATATATTCCAAATATTGATGTTCTAACAGGTGTACAACAGAAATAATCAGTATATTAAATTTACCGCCCCCATTGTGGGCGGATCACGGCCATTTTTGCAGAACATAAAGATAGTTTCCCCTGCAATGAAGTGACCAAATATGGATGCTCTGATGGGTATATTACAGAAGTTATGAAGATTTTAAGCTTACCGCCTATATAGTGAGCGGACCACGCCCATTTTCTTATATGGCATGTAGGACCTATGTATATCTAAACCTGGGAACCAAATTTCATTCGTTTAAATGCATAAGTAGTCAATTGAGAGCGATTTTACCGGAAAATTGTTGCCGCCTATACAGTGGGCGGACCACGCCCATTTTTTGGTATTTTGCAGAGGGTCCACACCTCACCTTAAATACCAAGTATTATTCTTTTGAATGAGTAATTAGACAAATTATAGCAATTTAATCGAAAAAAACCCGCGGTAGTGGGACTTACAGGCCCATTGTGGGCGTGTCCTTCAACCGATTTGACTAATCTCGGAACTTGAAGTAGTGGAAGGTTCACTGCGACTGCGTGCCAAATTTGGTCAAAATCGGACAACTCCTTTCTCTCCTGCGCCAACGGACAGCCAGACAGACAGACGGACAACCGGAAATCAAGACAGAAAGTGATTCTAAGCATTTCTATATACTTATGTCTATACCTAGGACGGCTCCTTTAATACGTTAAAATTTTCGATTATTTATTATATATATATATATTTTCGTTAAGTTATTATACCATATTACCGTAGGTGTAAGGTATAAAAATTGGTATTCGGAATCAATAAAAAATAAAATTGGAATCGACTAAAGGTTTCGGAGCGTTTTCCTACAATATTTTTTTTTTTATAAATCGGCCTGTTAGAATCTCGTCATAATCCAGAGCTTAGAATTTTCTATCTCGGGGATCGCAAAAGCTTTCCGTTTTGGTCTTTCCTAATTCCCACGCTTTCCCTGTCTATGCCTAAAGAGTAGTGTTATGCTTTGTTATTCAAGTGAGTTTTCTTTCGTTGTTGCTTAAATTTATAGTAAACAAGTAAGGAAGTATCAGTCGGGTTACACCGACAGAGTAATACCCTACACCAAGTAACCGAGTGGGGTGATAAATCCACTGAATGATATGAAATTGTGGTTGTATTAAATTTAACGCCTACATAGTGGGTGGACCATGCCAATTTTTGACAAACTTCTTACCTCAAACTTATTCCTAATAGGACTATACATATATGCCAAATATTGATACCCTGGTGAATTTACGACAGAAATTATCAGTATATGTATTTAATTTACCGCCTTCACGGGGACCACGCCCATTTATGCACAATTTATTTATTTATTTTATTGCAGTCTAGAGAATAATGATCGTACAGACTACGACAAAGTATTTATCTATATAATAAAAGTCCTCGTCACTGACTCACTGCCTCATTAACGCAAACGGCAAAGCAAGCAAGAGTAGTGATAGCGCAGAAACCGACGGCCTTCAAAAAATAAAAATAGTAAAAATATTCAGAATTTCATGAAATATAAAGAAAATCTGTCTAAAGCGAAAATGAGCAAAGCAACTCGGAAAATGAGACGGGCATTAGAGTGATCCCAAGTCTATGGAGTGAGACCAAACATGACCCCAATATCCCAAAAAATAAAAATTGTCCAAAATTGAGTCAGTGGGCGCCACGGGCGCCTTTCAAAAACTACTAAATATATTGTGTGTGCAACTAAGTTTCCGCCCTTTATTGCTCGAAAAAAACCATTTATTTCCATAACTAAATGAATTGATACATTATTTAAAGTATTGGCCATCGGAAGCTATGACCTTTTCCCATCTTTCCGGTAACATATGGATTCCGCGCCAAAAGTACTGCTCATTTTTTGAGGCCAAGAATGAATCAAGCCAATTTCGGATACCTTGTTCTGAAGTGAAGCGTATCCCGGTGAGAGCGTTCTGCATCGGTCGAAATAAATAGTAGTCAGACGGGGCAAGGTCCGGGCTATAAGGCGGGTGAGCCAAAACTTCCCAACCACTGTTTCCCAAATAGTTTTTAACCGGAATAGCAACATGTGGCCGAGCGTTGTCATGATGGAAAATTATGGATTCGTGTCTGGTCGCATATTCTGGCCGTTTTTCGTTAATCGCTCTCTTCAAACGGATCAATTGTGTTCGGTAGAGGTCCCCTGTGATCGTCTGACCCGATTTTAATAGCAATCTTCATCGAGTAATGCCTCTAATTCTTCATCTTCAAACGTTTCCGGCCGTCCTGAGCGCTCCTTGTCTACCACATCAAAATCATCACTTTTGAAGCGACGAACCCATTCTTTGCAAGATGTTTCGGATGGAAAATGTTCACCGTAAATTTCTCTCAGTAAACGAAATGTTTCGGCTGCACTTTTCTTTGCAATAAAATAGAGTAAAACTACTTCCCGCAAATAACGCTTTTCTGGTACAAAGTTCGACATTTTTAATGAAATAAAAATATAAGTTGTTTACACTTCAATCTGATTTCATATACTACGTTTGAAAGCGTATACTTAAAGCTGTCAAATGAGTGTATCACCAGGTTCAACAATTTGTAATACATTTTGTAAAATGCCATCTATGTAAAAGGGCGGAAACTTAGTTGCACACCAATATATTTAGGAACTTAATTTAAAATTAAAAAAAAATGTAGCTTAAAGCTTTCTTCGCTAGTATTAAAATCTAAAAAGGAACTATAAAGGCGGGTTTCACAGTGGCTATTTAAATCAAATTTTCAAATTGAGTTTAAATCTAGTTTAACTTTCCTTGGGTTTCACAGTGCGTTTATTTAAATACGGAATAATGAATGGCAACTTCGAATATTTGACAATCGAAGGTTGGCACAACTTGCTAAAAACATATTTTCAATTGCTCAATTGTAGAGACAGCAAAATTTTCGTTGACTAAAATAAGTGAATTGTTGGATATTGTGCAAGGTATGCACAGTTTATATTATTTATAATACTACGGGATCATTTATATGTGCTATACCATGCAGTTTTATGTTTAATTTGATCTCTTATAAATTGCAATATTGTCGACGCAGCTTGTCCGCTTTTACACGATGCGACTCGGCCCCGGCGATTTTTTCGCATTCCGCTTTGAAATCGCGCATAGCTTTTACACGATGCGACTCGCTGGTGTCGAGCATTTTGACACTAGAGTTTGCAGCTGGTTTTATTTGTGTAATTTGTAAACATTTAAAGCACTTATTCCACTCTTTCCTCATTTTATTCTTTATATTTACTTTTATGCGTAAAGTTCTGTAAATTTTTCAGTTTATTTGCAATACGTATTCACTCGATTTCAAGTTTTAATTTACAGTCGACAGCGCGAAGCGCGAAAACGAATAAAGAGGAACGTCAGAAAATCAGAAAATCGCAGCACAATCGCTGCCCGAGCGATTTTGCGCGTTCCCCTGTCGTTTCACCCCTCTTTCCTACATTCTTCCGTGTCTCCGGGGCCGAGTCGCATCGTGTAAAAGCGGACCTTGCTTGCACATCCGAAATCAGCTGTTTATTTGTTTTCGATTGCAACTCTGTGCCGTACTTAAATATCCAGTCGGCTATTTAACCGTAGATCGAGCTTTGTATCAAAAATGATACATTTCGATTTTTGATTTGCCATAACTTTTTTCTAAAAATAGATGCATACCCCATTCTTTGTGACTTTGTTTATTTTGTTAAAGCCTTTGCTTTCATCTATATTTTAAAAATTTCTTGCAAGTAGGCCATGAAAAATTTAAAAACTTCATAATTCTTGCTATGTATCATTTTTGATACATATGGCATTATAAGTATTTCTATGCTGCAGTGCACGTTATTGAACGGTCAATCATGTCTGAAAAAACACTTTTATTTGTTCACAAAGTAGTAGTTCGGTTTGATGATCTACTCAACCGACGTGCCCAAAGCAGTGATGACCAATTCTCTCCTATAAGAATCTTCTGGGAAATGTGGGCCGAACACCTCCCCATATTTTACAATCCTAATGATTCAGTTACTGTGGATGAACCATTACTGGGATTTCATGGTCGTTGTAAGTTTCGCCAGTATATTCCATAGAAACCAGAGAGGTATGGTTTGAAGTTCTGGCTACTTGTTGATTCGTACATGCTACATGTGGAAAATACAGGCATATTTGGGAAAGGGTTTATCAAGAAATTCTGAACGGAATGAAGGAGAACGAGTTGTTCTAGATTTGGTTGACGGTTTCAGAGGGCATAATGTCACCATGGACAACTTTTTTCATCACATAGTCTTGGGCAAAAATGATTGCAAGAGAACAATGGTTGGAACCATACTCAAAAATAAGAGATCGCTGAAGCTATTGGAATGTAAGATAATTCCGCGATATGAATCAACCTTTGCATTTACTCTTGATACTACTCTGGTTTCGTATAAAAGCCACAAATATAAATGTACAATTGTCATGAGTACAATGCATCATACCCCTAATACTGCGAACGATTCGAAAAATAATAATACCAAAATAATTTCTTTTTATATTATAATTCAACACAAGGAGGTGTTGATACAGTTGACAAAAAATGGCGGAGTTGCTCCAGTTGGAAACGCAAAAATAATAGGTGGACTATGGCGTTATTTTCTAACATAATAGATATTTCTGCTTTGAATGTCTATATTATATACAATGAAATCGATCCAAATTTGAAGCAGACCCAAAAGCACACAAAACGTAAACATTTCCTGCATGAACTGGCAATTTCATTGGCATCGCCTTATACAGAAAAACGGAAAAAAAACGTCCACGAAACGATTTGGCTGTGGCATTGATTTCGAAACTCTCAACCCACATTATCGATGATCCTGGTAATAATGAGGCTGGTCCACCAAAAGCACCAAAAATCGATAAATCGCCCAAAAGAACCGTACAAGGTGTCACCAATGCTTCTGTTCTGGAGAAAATAGAAATACGTGGACGACCTCATTCTACTCTCTTTGTAAAAACTCATGTTGTATAGGCAAATATACCAAAACTATTTGTATAAACTGCATAAATACCACTTAAATATGTTAACAAAACATAATAATACAAGTTTTAATCAAAATTACTTAAAATTTTAATTATTTTTATGAACTTTAGTACCTATGTATCAAAAATGGTACATAGCTAGAATTATGAAGTTTTTATAAGCTTTATATTAACTTCACTTTCTGTCAGCGGTATGTTGTCAAATCTAGTAATCAATTTTTCACCCACTTCCCGACTACTTAGAGATCTGAAACTTTGCATACATGCCTAAACTAGAGCCCAATACATGAATCAATAAATTTTATGGGCGTAGGATAAGGGGCGTGGCACTTTTTTATAAACTCCAGATTTGTGTATAACTTTAGAACTACACATCACACATCAATGAATCTCGGTAGGAACTTACTTCATATCCATATCCTTCTACTGAGAAAATAAGGGGGCCACTGGATAAGGGGGCGTGGCACCCCCATACAAACAAAATTTTTGATCTCGATTAGCTTTGGAACTAAAGGTCGTGCAGCATTGAAATTTCGTATGCAGTCGCCTCTTGGATGTGTCGTCCCACTGGTAAAATTTTATGGGCGTAGGATAAGGGGGCGTGGCACCCCCATACAAACAAAATTTTTGATCTCGATTAGCTTTGGAACTAAAGGTCGTGCAGCATTGAAATTTCGTATGCAGTTGCCGCTTGGATGTGTCGTCCCACTGGTAAAATTTTATGGGCGTAGGATAAGGGGGCGTGGCACCTCTTATACAAACAAAATTTTTGATCTCGATTAGCTTTGGAACTAAAGGTCGTGCAGCATTGAAATTTCGTATGCATTCGCCTCTTGGATGTGTCGTCCAACTGGTAAAATTTTATGGGCGTAGAATAAGGGGGCGCGGCACCCCCCATACAAACAAAATTTTTGATCTCTATTAGCTTTGGAACTAAAGGTCGTGCAGCATTCAAATTTCGTATGCAGTCGCCTCTTGGATGTGTCGTCCCACTGGTGCCCCAAGCTTTTATTAATAGTAAGATACAGGTGACTTGGAAACAATTAATTTTCTACTTTTTAGTACATTAAATAAATTAAAGCTTATTTTTAAAAAGTTTTATTTTTATATAATTTTATTTTAAAGCTCGATCTACGGTTAAATCGTATTTAACTTCCAACTGTGAAACTGAAATTCCCTATTTAAACTGCAATCAGAGTTTAAATATCCACTGTGAAACTGGCCCTAAGTGTTATAAAGATGAACACATCTAGCGATCGGTTCATTTCTGCAGTAGGCGATTATTTCTCAAGTTCCTGCATGGTTCAAAAACATTAAAGAAATTTAAAAGCTGAGGACAATTAATTCTTTTAGATAAAATATTATACACAAACCACAACGACAATAATATTCTTCTATCACTGAGTGATTGTAAGCCCAACAGCTTCCGTCTAGGCAAATAAGATGGGAGACCATCTGGCCAAGGTATTTTGCGAAGTGAAAAACGTGTAAACTTTTTTTGCACAATTTCGATTCTATTACAGTGAATGTCATAGTAAGGGCTCCAGATAATAGAGGCATACTCCAGGAGGCTCCGGACCAGAACTACATAAAGGGCTTTAAGAGTTAATGGATCCTTGAAGCTCTGGGCATTTATTTTTATAAACCTCTAGGCGTATGCTTTCGAGGTGACATAATCAATATGGAACGTGAAACTTAATTTGCAGTCAAATATAACTCCCAGATCCTTAAACTCATTCTTTCTTGGTAGAATAGTTCCATTGAGAGAATAATTTAAAAACATACGGAGATGTACTCCTAGAGTAGGAGACTACACAAGATTTCTCAATATTCAGGTGTAAATTGTTGGAAGTACACCAATTAAAGAACTTGTCAAGGTCGATTTGACGCATGTTGCAGTTTCATATTTTCGTAATGTTAAGAAATAATTTCACATCATCAGCAAACATCAGGCATTTTGAATGTATGATGTGCTGTGGTAGGTCATTAATGAAGAGTAAAAACAAGAGAGGTCCACAGTGCGTTCCTTGAGGAATTCCCGAGGAAGCATCAACGGCAATTTCAGAATTATCTGTTAAAGGTGTTCTTACCAGCAACGTACCACGCCCAGATTTTTGTAGGGCATGTAAGGCCGGTATCTGAACTTGAGTACCAAATTATATTTCTTTAAGTTCATAAATATCAACTGAGAGACATTTTTCCAAAAAAATTTTACACCAATGTGGGCGGACCACACCTAATTTTTATAAGCTTTTATTTAACTTCGCTTTATGTTTGTGATAAAATCTGGCAATCAAGTTTTCACCCACTTCCCGACTACTCAGAGATCTGAAACTTTAAAATTTATTGATATGTAGTAAAATACAGATGGCTTGAAAACATTTTACTATTTTCTACTTCTTATAATTGATAATTTCTATGTACTTATGTATGTATGTCTATACCTAGGGCGGCTACTTCAATGCGTTACATGTTTCGCACAAAGTTATTATACCTTATTACTATAGGTGTAGGGTATAGATGTCGAGGATGTGGCCAAAGGAGGCGCTCGTTTACAAATATTAAGCATATTCTAGATACTATGTAGGGAAGCTCTTGTAAATCTGTAGTATTGGCATTTCCATGGAAACTTTGGACAACAAACAAAGCAAAAACACTACAGTGCACGTCCAGTGAATTTTCAATTAACAGTGGCATACAAAAATCGTATGGACTTTTTATGCACAAAACAACACGAGTGCACATTAGGTTTGTGCGAATGTATGTTACACCCAAAAGGAAGAGTACATAGATATTTTGTTATAAGTGTATAGAAATGACCAGGAACGATATCTAAATCGATTTAGTTGTCTTTCTGTATAACTGTAAATCACCTGTTACCCGAAGTAGGTAGGTAGGTAGGCACATATGAAAATTTTGCATGTTTCGGCTCATGTTTCAATATTTTATTTATTTTGCAATCAAAAAACTAAATATGCTTTATTCGCTCGGTTATATTAATTGCGCCGTGGTGGCTCAGTAGACCAGTGCTCGGTCGCTGATGCCGGAGGTCCCATACCTTAAAAAAAATAGTATTCTCGCGATGAATTCACAATTATCTGAGAGTATTGCCATGAAAAGCTTCTCAATCCGTTCGGAAACGGTTATTGATAGATCCCATTAATTAGTGCTAAAAAATAACAAGCACACACAAGTTCATGCGAGAAAGATAGGCCTCAGCTTACTTGGGCTGTTGCGTCCATTATTTATTTATTTATTATTTTTTTTATCTCTGTTGCTATCACGGGTGTAGTGAATTTGTGATATAAGTAATATATGAAACTGCGTACAATTGATACGAAAAGTCTACATTTTAATAGAAAAACAAATTTTTTAAATTAATTTATAATATAACCGAGCTTTGAATTATCAACACAGCCAACTTCTGGCCAAATTTATGGATTTAATAATATCTAAAAACTAGTACCTCAATGTCAACAGAATGTGTTATTAGAACTTGATGGCAAAAAGATAAAACTCGATAGATTTGTAACAAGCCTTGGTTGCAATTTGAAGTCCCGATTAAGTTGTGATGATCACATTTCTTACGCAGTGATAAGAAGCTAATGGAACACAACTGACCTTAATCCCCGACATACCAAAATGAAGCTGGTAGAAAACCTGGATAAAAAATCTGAGAACGAATTACAGTCAATAATGAATAATTACGAGGTACGTGTTCACCAAAAGGAAATATGATCACATATCTGATTCTGTAATTCAGATTCTGGGATGCAGTCTTTTTAATCACTTAAAATACAGAAATCTTATTTTTCTTCACAAACAAATCAAATCGAACATTGAATATAATTACACCAGAAGCGAATTTCGACATTCGAATTTTGACATCGAGGTTTTTCTTTGTTAGTGCTGCTTTGAAATCTTTGGAACTCACTACCGAATCATATGAAAGCAGATTGATACAGTAGGTGATATAAATTTGTAGTATGTATTTAAGTTTTTAAATTTTTAAGTTTTATTAGTAAATAATTAATTAATAAACAAAATCTTTATATTAGCTCTCAAACATATATATACATATGCATGTACATATCTCTAATTGAAGAATGTATTTACATACATATATTCGATGTAATATAAAGGATTTAATCTTACTTGTACGAAATCATCAATATTTAAAAATGAAATAAATAAATTGAAAGCTTTATATTATCTAACAAAATGGTTCTTAAATTTTTATTACAAAGCGTCTATTGTTTAACCAATTTTTTGTACACCACTGTTAAAGGTTACACAGCCACTAGCGAATAGTCCCTTCCTCTTATTTTACTCGAATTCTATTATTGTCTGCCTCCCTCTCCCGTGCACATGCACTCAGGCACTCATATAAAATGTGAATTTTGTGTCTGGCAAAAAATCAATATTATCGGAAAAATCCCAACAACAGGAACAAAGAATACGCGAACAGCCAATCTTCAAAGCGCTGAAACTGAAAAAAGTCTTCAATGGCATACCTTTTCTTACAACTGCTGCGCTGTTTTTCTCGTTCTCGATTATTCCTGGCACTGCTTATACCTTTTTACTCCAATTATACGATCCGTTGTAATAAAATAAAATTAATATAAACTTTTTACCGCACATATTTGGTATTAAGTTCATTGCAATTGCACAAAATTACACGTCAAAGTGTAAAAGTCTTACGTGCACACAGAAATTTGTACTTTTTAAAAGTTGTTCCTATTGCTTTGGCTCCTAAACTTTCAATTTCTTGCGTTTGGGCATTTAAAATTGTTTTTCTCCTTTTCTGTTTTCTCCTTGCACAAATAACACAAAGTTATAAAACCAAAATTGGTTACAAAGTACAAATGTAGGCAGCAGATTCAACCCGAAAAATACACCAATTTTAGCAGACTGGAAAATAATATTTCAAAGTTCAATATTGAAAAACATTTTTGATTGCGACGAGCAATTTTAAACACAAATTTCCACAAACTGAAAGCAAATTAACGGCTGAGACGAATTAGAAACTTCGTTTCAGAACGCTTTAATTTTCACAAAGAATTTTAACTTTCGGAGTATTTCAAACTGTCTCAATTGTTATTGGATGGCTTTCCCGCAGACACGTCCGCCAAAGAGTGGCGTCCGGTGGTTAAAAGGAAACTAATTTTTCAGAAAGTAACTATTCGATCCAGCTGTGTGGTTTGGACGCTTCGATGGTTGAAATGAAATTGTGCAAAATGTCTGGCTGGCAAATTGGAAAATGGTTCCACGCTCCGACTACGCACAGACGCACATGCGCCGTGCGGCGAATGCGCTCAATGAAATGCAATCGCCCATGGAAGTTGGTGACACCACCTCCTCCGAAGGAACGGTGGCGGCGCTGCTTTGGGGGTTTCCCTAGACACATGCACATGCAATTCTGGGAAATATGGTATAATGTTTGGAAAAAAAGGTTGCGACGTGACGCACTGACGCCAACGCACACATGACCTATTTGAAGGCAAAAGGAAAGTTCATACGAGTATGTGAGCATGTGGCAATAGAACAACAAGAGTATGAATGGGTCACATTTGCACCCCTATCTATAATGATGTTCCAATTGCGTTGATGAATGCACTTGAATTATATACTAAGTACATATTCATATTATATCATATTTCTACTAAAGGTTTCAAAACAGGAATACTGTTAGTTACTCTTACTAACCCAACGTAGGGCTTCTCCCTAAGCGTCTCTGCTCCTCGTGCACGTTCTCCAGTTGGATATGCCAAGCGTTGCCAGTGCCTTCTCTACTTGGTGTTTCCATCGAAAGCTCGACCTCCCGCGCCGTCTCCGTCCTTTCACTGCCGCCTCAAATACCTTCTTCGCTAGAGCTACGTCGTCCATAGGCACGACATGACTTACGTAGCGCTCGAACAGTCCGTGGTTCATCCAAATGCGGTAGTTGTCGCCAACACGGATCGGGCCGAAGATCTTGCGGATCACTTTCTCTCGATCACTTCAAGAGAGGTTGCATCAGTCTCCGAAATCACCCATGCTTTAGCGCCATAACGCAATGCGGGTAGGACGAGCGCCTTGCAGAGCGGTAGTTTCCTCAGGCAAGAGAGCAACCTACTTCTCAATTGCGTTTCGAGTCCGTAGTATTTCCTATTGCCAAGAGATATTCTCCGTTTTGTTTTCAAGCTATCATCGTTCGTGGTGGCAACAAGATATCTTTATATATAAAACGCGGACTGACTAAAAAGCGTTTGTCCCCTTGGCAGCGCGGCGGCAGAGGCAGCGAATGGCTTCTTATAAAAGTTTAGAACATAAGGTAGCAAGAGCGATGATAGCGCAGCGCGTAAGGCGCTGGCGCAGAAACCGAAAGTACATGGGCTCGAATCCCAGCTCCGCAGGTTTTATAATTTTTCTTTTTTAAATTTTGTTTTAAGTTTTTTTTTATTTTTTACTTTGCTTTGCCTTTTATTGTTGCTAATTGTTTTGTCTTATATACTAGCTGTCGTGTATACCGGCACACACGACAGGTGGCCCCCACTTGTCTTAACTCTTTTAGAGCTTTAAAAGTATAGTTTCCAGTTGTCAGATGGGAGTCAAGATGCCGGGTCTCCCTGCATGGAAAATGCTTTGGCTGATTCTCTTTCAATAGAGGATAAAGTAGTGGTAACAGCTCTCTTTGTGTGACTGACAGTATCAATAGCATCGATGTAAGTCTGAAGTTGGACATTTAAAAAAAAATTGTGCTATTGTGATGCACCAGCTTTCCGCAGAACGCTATCCTTTCGGGTAAAGAGGTCGCAAGACAGGGGGTCTTTTCTGAAGCCTCTCACATTATCAAAAGGATCGGACATTGGAAAGAGACCCAGATCGGCAGAAATCACTCCGGCCGACGCGGGCGCTTCCCAAATCCAAGGCTCTAGGCTGAGTAAAGGGAAAAGCATCGTCATCATATACTCTTCTCAGGGCTCCTTTGATCGTATGAGAACGACAGTGCAGTCTATCCCCGCTCTGGGCAATACAAGGTTTGCTTTTTACGAAGACGCCTATCTGCTGAAGCAGATACACCAAGAATGTCCTGGATAGCCTTCGTGCCAAAATCAAGCATCTCGACACGGGCTGCTGATGAGTCTGCTCCCACAAGAAAGAGAAGATCCAGGAAAGAAAGGATGAGTTGACTCTTGCTGTGAGCCTAGACCACAGCTCGATCAGAGACCTTACTTCTACTTGGGAGGGGTTAAGTTCCGACTAAATTCCAAGCGCTAGAGGTGTCTCGTTTTCGGATCAATATCGTATGAAATTCACCCCGATCAACTGGCAGCACACCAAGTAGGCTACTGCACTCTTACCTAGGATCAAATAACATAACATCTATCCAAGAGCCTTGAGTTTTTAACAAATGCATTTAATATTGGTGGTCTGGCAATTTCGAAAGTGTTAGACGTTACCAAACTCGGGCAGTTTTGCTGCAAAGTCTTAATGGGGGCCGGAATTGGCCCAAAGTGTGACGATAAATGGTTTAAGGTTGTCGTCGCCTCGGCCTAATTTCCCTATGACCCGGTGCTTCCTCCTTAGGTCCTATCTGAGCTCATAGGGCGAATCGAAAGGTGTGGGCCTGATTATCTGTCGCGGTGCTAACTCGCAGCATTCCATTTGAGGCAGAAAATGCAACTATTGAAGGTAAAAACTTTTTGATTTCATACTGTCTACAGGTCTGTACAACAAACCCACGTTCCTGACTTCTAGAAAGCAGGAAGTGATAGACCCGACGCTGTCTAACTGCAGACTGAGCGCACCTATCACCAACTGGAGGGTACTGTCGGAAAATGATCTCTCTGACTCTCGCTACATCGGATTCTAGGTTGATTGTGAAACCCACATCCCACTGCTGAATAGGAATCCGCGAATAGCTAATTGAGCTTAATTCAGGGAGGCGCTGGAAATACAAATTTCGGTCCTTCCTGATGGAAGGACAAAGGATAATATTGAGTCCGTTGCTTACAAGCTGTACACGGACCTTGTTAGTATCTCTGAACAGGCTCGCCCGGTTAGAAAGGCTCTGAGCAGAACGCCGGTTTTGTGGTGGAGCGCTGATCTCCAGAGCCTGAGAACGAAATCTAGGAAACTCCTCAACCGCGCTTTTAAAACGGAAGGGGAGGCTCGACTGGACTCTGTCCCGATCCACGCAGAGGAAATATAAAAGGCTGGTTCGTGAATCCAAAAATTTAATAGAGAATTCTTTGGCCAGATTGAAGCATGAATCTAGAACCGCTTCGCAGGTCTGACGGCTTGTAAACTAAGAACAAGGAGGAAACCGCGCAACTTCTCTTTCCGGGCAATCAGATTTCATGGGGACCCCTACCCTCTTTGACTAGTGTGTCAACAACTGAGGAAGGTGGACCCTCGAGAAGGGACTGGTTTCATTTTTCATCCAAAATTGTCAAGGACTCGGCGATTCGATACGCTATATCAGCGTTCGATAAATATAAGTCGCCTGGCCTGGATGGGATTTACCCGACCCTTTTAAAAGAGGGACTATCTCAGATAATACCAACCTTGAAGAAGCTTTACACCGCTAGTGTTGCTCTGGCATTTATTCCCTCCCCGTGGCGGTAAGCGGGAGTGGCGATCAGTCCGGAGGTCGCTGCAGGACGCTGATTCAGCACCCCCTCCCGGCCGCACAACATGCTATCAGCGCGGAAAATATTGTGAAAATGCGCTAAAAAACCTATTTGGCAGAATTGAGTGAGCTGTGGAAAGGAAGGACTACGCAATGGTCATTTTTGCGGACATCGAGACTGCGTTTGATAATGCGTCCTTCAAAGAGATGTGTGGCGCGGCCAGCTCTCATGGAGTGAACCCCATGATAGTAAATTGGCTCCGGTCGTTAGGAAGTGCAGGGCCGCAGTGGTGAGCGGGGAGGAAGATAGGTTTGTCATGACGAAGGTGAAAAGAGGCTGGCCACAAGGCGGCGTCCTTTCCCCTCTGCTCTGCTCTGATCGAGTCCCTCTTGGGTACACTCAACGAGTCTGAGGTCTACGCCCAAGGATGATGTAGCTGCCCTTGCTTCGGGTTTAACTCTTGGAGTCATGTGCCGCCAAGCACATGCTGCGTTGGATATCATTCACCCATGGTGCATGAGCAATATCTTGTCTGTCAATCCTCTCAAAACTAGTGTAGTTCTTTTCCTCAGGCGACGAAAGATTGATGGCCTTGTCCTGCCTGTTCTAGGGGGACTAACTATCCAACTCTCCAGGGAAATAAAATATCACGGAGTCATCCTTGATAGTGTGGCGGACCTACATACATTCTTATGTATATTATTTTCATTTTAGATTATCCTATTGTTGGTGCAATTCCGGGCGCCGCGGTGGCTCAGTGCCCTAAGCTAAGTGCTGATGCGGAATTGCCTCGGTTCAACTCTCAGCCGGGCACATAGCATCTAATACAAAGAGCATTTGTTTTAAAATTGTTTCTTTGCGCGGCGCCGCTTCTCGTCAACTGGCAATTCTCCGAGAATATTCTTTGCCATGAAAAGCTTCTCAACCCGTTCGGATTCGTTTAATCAATTATTGCCAATCACTTATTATTATTCATTATTTATTGATGCAATTCCAACTCAATGTTGCTACTAAATAAATAAATAACTGGCACAACCGCCCGCGAACGAGGCTTAGGCCTAGCTTAATGCGAACTTGTGTGTGCTTGTCATATTTTTCACAAATTAACGGGACCTACTTTGCCGAGTCCGAACGGGTTTGAGAAGCTTTTCATGGCAAAGATTATTCTCGGAGAATTGCCAATTCACCGCGAGAAGTGGCGCCGCGCAAAGAAACAATTTGAAAACAAGTTTTCTTTTTATTAGATGTTACCATACCGGGGGATGAACCCAGGTCTTCCGCGTCAGCGACCAAGCTCTTAACCCACTGAGCCAACGCGTTGCCGTTGATATCCATTTAAAAAAAATCTTATTGCAATGCAGATAATTGCGTATGGGGACCAGTTCTTCATCCTTATAGAAAGTATCTCAAAAAATTTACATAACACTTTTTTATACGAGTAGAATTTGAAAAAGTTAACTTGGAGATTTCAATGCACGTCTCCATGTTTAACTTCCAATTTATTGCAACTTTTGTGAAATTGTTGCTAATTGGTTAAAACGCAGGGTGAGGCAATTTATCGGGAGTCTGTCTACTCCTGTTCTTACAGTAGACAGCTATAATTTTTGCTTACCCTAATAGAACCAAATAAACCCATTTCCATGTAATTTTTTAAAATATTTTTTTTATTTGGTGTAAATAGCAACAAAAACAGCGTTACATACGCTATTAAATATAGCACATATTATGTTTATTTTTTGAATATTAAACATCATTCAGAATAAAAATTTATAAAATTAATATGTATATATTTGGAACTCCCAAAACTATGCAATGTCCCACTGATTTGACACATGCGATTGCAAGAAGTCCTTTGGTCCTCTATACCTACGCCTACTCGGCGTCTTCATATTTCGCAGGCTGTTCAGCGGGGGTTCTCTAATTAGATTGTTTATTCCGTCACAGCCACTGCCTGCGTTTCCATTCGCATTTGTGCTGTCGACTTTGCTTTGCTTTGACCCTCCGCCATCTAGGCCCGCTGGCGGTGCAGAGTTTACTGTTGCAGCTGACGTCGCCACCATACCAATGCAGCCACCGGACCCAATCCCATTGTCATCGGCTGTGTCGTTACCCCCATTGGTGTTTACCGACATTGTGGCACCGCCTGTTGGCATATCTATGACCTGCACTTCTACTCCATTCTGCACCTGTGCTGCTTGAGCAAACGCATCATTTAGTACCCGTTTGCAGGCCTCGATTTGCTCCTTCCAAGAGCGCACAGTATCTTTTGTCTGCATCATCAATTCATTCCTACTCAGCTTTGGCGGCTTTACATTCGATATCGTCGGCACCGACCACTCGTTTATGACGTACGCAGGATCGGGAGCTTGGTTGCTGAAGTTTGCACTAAGCGCGAAGGCGTTGCCACTGCCGCCACAAACAGGTGAAGCCGCAGTTGTACTTTGTGGGGCACGGGGATCTGGCGTGGTGCAGGGATTTTCAGTCGTGTCCATATTGGAATTGTCACCGGCTGTGGGCCCGCCAAATGTACTGCCCGCGCCAGCTGCGTTGCCACAGTTTTCATTACTGCCGCTATTGTCGTTGTTGTTGCTGACTTTGCCGTCATCACTGGCACCCAAAAAGTCTGTTTCCAAGTCGTTCATATCCTTGATAATACCAATCGCATGCTCTCGCATCGATCTTATGAGCCCCGTCACATGCTCGATCATATCCTGTTGCTCCGCATTCGCCTCCTGATGCTGCTCCATTGTTTGAGGGTTCCTATACAGCGCCTCTTTTTGTTCCCCTTGCTCAAGCAGTTTCGAATCTCGTCGTTTTTCGGCCAACATATCATCGTAGACGACGCCTCTTGCATCGGGATCTTCCACGTTCGTCCGCAATTTCACTGATTCTGCTCCGTCGTCCGATTCTTCTTCCTCTGCCATATTCTCTACAGGTGCGTCCGACTCCTCTGATTCCATGAAATTATACTGAAAATAGTTTTCAGCCCCTCGCGCCATCGCGTCTAAATATTCGTAATCGTTGTTATTCGGGCGGTAAATAACCGCTGCTGCGGCCACCGTTGCTCGCGTTGTACGCGACGTCCCCTTCGTTCGTGTCGACAAATTTAACAATAGTATTAGTAGCAAAATATGTAGCAAAGGTCGATTGACTGGCATTTTCTAAAAAAATATTTCTCTATATTTTATTCATAACTTTGTAAACGAAAATATAAATTAAAGCAAACTATCAAAAATACTTTCTTTTTTTAGAGTTTCGGAGTGAGAGCAAAAACAAATACATACAATGGGGAGCACAAATGAGTACATTTTTGTATTTCATACACTTCTGAGCATAGTGTAATAATTATCAAGTGTGCCAGATAGATTGTCATACCTCAAATACCTCAAGGCATAGTGTAATAATATCAAGTGAACCAGATAGCAATGACATTCTATTCTCGTACCCTAGCTTGTCAGTTGCGTTGTCAAAAATGTTAACCCGTTTTCAGTTTGTGTTTTGAGTTTGCGTTTGAAGAAAAAAGTAAAAAGAAAAAAATATCAATACCGAACTCTTGCTATTTATGCAAAAGCACTTACGATGCAGCGGTGCCGATGTTTTCGCTGCCAAAGGATGAAGATTTGCGACGAAAATGGTCAAGAGCCTGCAATATCACCTTTTCTTCCTCAGCGCATGTTTGCGCTAACCATTTTGAGGAGAAGGAGATCTTAGGCAGTAAGAAAAGGAAAGAAACATGTAACACACGTGCGGTTATTAATACTTTCATTACTGAAAATAAAAATTGCATGGTAAAAATGTTGAGTAACTTTTTTGTACTAAAGTTTCGGATGGGTTAAGACATATAACGAAGAAGGAGAAAAGAAAAATCAAAAAATTTTTTGACAAGCTAGGGTACTTCAAGCTATCTGGTTCACTTGATATTATTACACTATGCCTCAAGGTACATTAACAAGGTATGCCAACTAGGGAGAGCCGGCTCTCTACACCAGTGGTGGGCAAGCCCTATACTCTCGGTGCTCATTTGTTTTTGTAAAAACTCTTGCCATAGGCCGAGATTTCTTCACACAGACACAGCTCTTCGCGCTAAGCAGTACGAAAAACACAAACAACAATGTTATTTTCGTTTCGTCTGCCAGCTCGCGCATATGCTTTGTTGGTACACTTTTGCGACAGTTATCTTCAACACAGACGTTGTTGTTGTCTTGCGCATGATTTCGAGCAAAAAAGTGTGCAGCTGTGGAATGGGAAGCACTTGAAAAAATTTTTGCTCATATTAAGTTTGTTATTTAAATTCTTCCAACTTCGGAAAATGAAGATTATATCTCTTCAGAAGAGAAGTGGGAAATTGATTTTTTTGACTGGGAAAATGATTTGGATCATTTATTGAAAGGATCATGGGAGATTTATATGACTTTTGAGTTATTAAGTTGGTTTGTTTTTCATTTCATATAACTGAGCAGAATATGAAATTCCTTTTTTTACAGTGTACATATCAAGCAAATTTTTTTTTTCCTTTTTTATCATAACAAAGTTTGTATGTTTTGGTGTTTACTCTTCCATAAGGAAATTTTTCCCCATCACTGCTCTACACTATCCAATTGTTGAACGGTTGCATTTTTCCGTAAAAAATGTGCCGAATATCAATGTTGATATTTTTGGTACGACGACCCTTTTTTTGTACATTTTGGGAAAGCATGTAAAGAAACACATTTGATGTGTAATATAATTAATAAATACAAAATAAATGTGCATACATTCTCTGCCTACTTGTCAAAAACTCTTTTATACAAATTTACATGGAATTTTTTTTTTTTAATTGGCAAATAATTTATGAAGCACTCTTAAAGTTAATAGAATATCATCTTAATTGCTATGAAATTAATAATATATATTGCTAAGCAAGCATTTGCTTCTAATTATCTAACTTTTTATATGCGTATGCAGTTTTGATAAAAGAAAATTTTCATACTTTCTTACTTTGGGAACAAACACTAATCATTGCAACCAAACATTTGTTCCTAAATACAAGCAACTGCGATTTTGACACATCTCGCACTCCAAATTTTACGGCTCTCCCTAGTTGGCATACCTTGTTAATGTGCCTTGGTCATACCTTATAATTGCCAAAAAATATTTTGATTTTCTTTTCTCCTTCTTCGTTATATGTCTTAACCCATCCGAGACATTAGTACAAAAAAGTTACTCAACATTTTTACGTACCATGCAATTTTTATTTTCAGTAATGAACCAGCACATGTGTTACATTTTTTAAAACAAATAGTGTTTATAAAACAATATTTAATATTTTTTATCTCGTTAAGACCATCTGAACTTCGCATTGCCCCAAAGAAATTTTCTAATACGTCTTGATTTAGTCTACTAGTCAAAAGGTAGGACATTCCAAACTTTTCTTGAAGATATTTATAGAGTAAATTTAGGGAGGTATTCATTATTACCACAAGAGTTGGGCATTGATGTTTTTCCTTTTTACTTTTTTCTTCAAACGCAAACCCAAACTGAAAAAGCATGTCTTCACCGTGCGTTCACTAATTTGGTATTGTGTAAAACGCATCACCTCACTCAGTGACCGCTCGCGTTGTCTTACGTAGTTTCATATGAAAATCGGTATCGCATAAAACGCAACGCGGCGCATTCACTCACATGAACTGTCAAATCGTTCACTTGGGATTGAGCTCGCGTTCAGTTTTTTAAACGCAAAATTTTTGGTAATTTCGACTGAAAATTGATTTGTGGTAATCTGCAGAAGCAAATAATAAGTATTGTAATACTTTTTAAAGACCAACACTAAAGAAAAAAGTACAAAAAAAGGAAAACACTAGCACTGCGGTTGAGGGTCGAAATCACAAAAAAAAAAAGAAAAGTATCGCGGTTGAGGATTGAACTGACAACCTCTTGCGTGCTAGTCAAATGCTTTAACCACTAGGCTATGGAAGGTATGCAATGGACGCTGCCAATTTTGTGTGTTTTATATTTGGCTGATAAATTTAGAAAAATACAACTCTTTTTCGTAAGAACGTGACAGCTCATGTGATGCCGTAAGACGACGAACGCAATTACGCCGTGATTTATAAAATGCCGTTTTTTGATCCCGGCGTTGGCTTCGTGTTCGCGTTGCGTTTGATCACGGGGATTTATACGGTAAGGCCCTTAGATCGACCTCGGTCTATCGTGTCGCTTTCAGAGTCGCCCAACGGATCAACGCTAATGACTCGGTCGGTACCGGTCCACGGTTTTAAACGAGCAGCTTCCAGAACACCGTCGTAAGGAATTTGGGTAATTTGACAGGTATCGATATCTCTTATAATATATCGATCATTTGGGAGAACTCGATGAACTACATACGGGCCACGGTTTTTTGGGATTAACTTCTTATTTTGTCCGATAGTAGTGTCAACGTTACGGGTGACCACATAATCACCTTCAGCATATATTCGAGGCGGGACGCTGCGTTTGGCGAATTGAATCTCATTTTGCCGCTGAGATTTTTGAATGGAGGCATCGGCCTTATCACGGATGGTGGGTAACGAGGGAGGGGAGTCAGGCGCCTGCAGTTCTTCGAGGTATTCAGTGAGCTCATCTACCGAGACGCCTCGTTGAGGGGTTCCAAACAAGAGTACACTGGGTGAGGACTTGGAAGAACTATGTACGGAGTTGTTAAGAGCGAATTCAACTCGGGTGAGCAGACGGGACCAATCGGCCTGCCTTACGGGCTCAACTAGCTTGCTCAGCATCCGGGCCATAACACGGTTGACGCGTTCTACTTGACCATTAGCCTGGGGGGCGGCTACAGCAGTTTTTATATGGACATTATGGGCTGCGAGGTACTCGATGAATTCGCGAGATTTGAAGGCAGTTCCTCGGTCAGCAATAAGTCGACGAGGACCGCTATAATAAGCAAAGTATAGTTTAACGAATTTCGTGAATGAATCGATAACAACAAGAATATGCTTGTTTTTGTTAAGTATGTTAGGCAAAGGCCCGAAATGGTCAATATGGATAGTGTCGAATGAGACGGGCGATTTTGGTATGCTATGAAGTGATCGTTCATTTGTACGGCTAGGAGGGTTATGAATTATGTATTCGAGACAATCTTGAATGTAAGTACGAATTTTCTTATACATGGATGGAAACCAGTATTGGCGACGGACTTGGTCATAGCATTTATCGACGCTTAAATGACCTATCTTTTCGTGTATCAAACGGATCACATTTGTTTCCATTTCAGACGGGACATATAAGGCCAGGTGGTCGTTCCTCAGTCGACGGTAAATCAGTCCATTATGCATTTCGAACGGTGTAACTTCTTTGGACTCCAATTGGGTCCGGAGGCCTACTATAACGGTCACGGGACTGGGAAGCATGTAATTGCAGTTCGATGTCATAATTTTGAACGAACATGACGGACTCTTCGATAGGGCCTTCGGATGGGGCGGAAATGGGCGGTATGCGACTAAGAGCGTCCACATGACCCATACCCGTGCTTATTATGAAGTTAAAATTCTCCAATTCGAGAGCCCATCTTGCAATACGGGGGTTCAGGCTTTTTAAAGCCAGTGTCTGGACAAGGGAGCTACAATCAGTGAGTATACGGATAGGGATACCCTCTAAATAAATTCGAAAACGACGAACTGCGTAAATGATAGCCAGGGTTTCGAGTTCAATGATTTCGATGATATTTTGCTTGATGTCTTGCTGAATCGCCAACCGGAAGAGAGCGAGGCGGCATCTAGGGGCAGCCATGTTGCCATCGAATGAAGCGACCTCTGCCGGCCCTCCATATTAACAGCTGATACTTTCAGCTGTTGCAGGGCCTGCCCACATGCATCCCTGTATTGCAGGGTTGCAATATAAAGTTTACAGACGAAAAGTATACTAGGTTTATACTGACTCTCCCAAGAATAGAATGTAGACCTAGCACAGGTGCACTAACAGGACACTGCCTTGTAGCAGCGCATGCACATAGGATAGGTATAACGAACGACGAAAGCTGCAGGAAATGCAAAGAAGCTGGCAGCAGGGAAACCTTGGCACATATACTGTGTTCCTGCCCCGCCATCGCTAGAACTCGTCTGACTTGTTTGGGAGCGCCATTCTTTTCAGGGCTCGAACAGATCTCGGAACTATGCACTAAGCCTCTATGGAAATTTGTGAAAAACACCCAAATTCTGACATATCACTACTTTGACAACTCCTAAACGGAACTGGTATCGCTAAGGACCCAACAGGGTCTATGCGTGGCCTTCTTAGGCAGCCAGATTAAATTGTCATTTGGACTTCCACATTAAGTCTTCCCTGTCTTGCGCCGACCATATTAATAGTGTGGTCAGCAATGTCTTTTACAAAACCTATACATACTTCCAATAATCTCCTCCTTGCGTTATGTCAATGGTCTACGGCGTTATGATAGTGTTTCGTCCTGGAGAAGTTCCATTCTGGGCTGTAGCTTTGAAAAATACTTGGATGCGAGAAATTGTATCTTTACGCACTACATACTATAGCATCAATACTAGAGAACCAGCATATCTTTATGATAGCTTAGTTTTTTCAAAGTCTAAAAGAACCTATGACTTCATCATCCCCAGTTAAAACTTTCTTAATTCGTCAAGATTGTTTTTGTTGTTTCAAACTTTAAAAAATAAAGTGACAAATTCAAATATCAAGAAAACGAAAAAAAGCATTTTGGAAAATGGCTCCAAAAAGAAAGAGTGGAGAGGAAGCTGATCATTAATCTGACACTGACAGAGGGGTTACGCAGAGAAAATAGAAATATTTTTATTATTGCAATACTTTTCAAACTTCTTAGCATGGAAAAACAATATATTTCATTTACATCTTTTAAATAATTAGAGTAGAAAATAATATTATATAAAAAAAAACTTTTTGTTGTTGTATTCTGAATTGTTTTAAATAAAGATAATATTAGTAATTAGCATAGCCAAAACTAACTATGGTGTCTTCTTGCTGGTGACTGTCATCGCTAAACTGCACTATTTGAGCGCCCCTGGATGAATTGTTCGCCAAAAAGTATGCTATAAATAGTACTACGCTATCCTTTAACGCAAAACGTAAGCGGAAAACGGAAAAATCGCAATTTTTGCCGCAAATCCTGAAAATTTCTGCTCTACGCGACGGCCAAAGGGTTAAGCAATGCAGCGAAACGCATTCCGGGCAATTTGCATGCCATTTCAGGCATATTGGACGCAAAAACTACTTTTCACGCACACTATATTTAGCCCATGCGATTCCGTCCGTTACGAAATCCGAAAATTCCGAAATCGCATGCGATTTTTGCCAATTTTGTATGCAAAAATTTTTCCGATATAATTTTGTGATTTTTCGTGTTTTTCGTTACGTCATTTCATCTGCATTACATAGTAACAGGCCAGACGGGCAAGGAAAATAGAATTAATAGCAACCAATAGCCAGTAAATGTGAAAAATTTTAAATATATAATTTTTTACATCTTTTAATTAAATAATATGCGGACTTTAATGAAATGCCCTAATGAATTGTGCCAGAAAATAGAATTGAATCAGCCACGATACGATAACTAGATTACCACGTATTTTACGGTTGCAAAGCCACTTGGAACAGCGAGAGGATGTTCAGATGTTTGGACTGCACACTCCTTCAACAGAACAAATAACGTTTGCAACTTTATATAGTACCTCAGTACGAAAGGGAAAGAAGGAAGTTAAGCAATGAAAGCCTTATAAACGGAGGAAGAACTTTTCACTCACTATTGAAAGCTCAGTTTCATTACTAAGAATGAACAGCATTGATGCGGATCCGATCAGAAAGGAAAAAGTTTTAACATTAGATGAAGCCACAATGGCGGCAAATAATTAAATTAATTGCATTAAAAAACTTCTTCAAGAAAATATGGGAAATGAAAAGCCTACTGGTGGCAAAGTCATCTTTTTTGGTGGAGATTTCAGGCAAACGCTACCTCATGAAACCAGATCTGCAATTGTGCAAGCCAGCATTAAATTCGGCAATGTTTGGGATAGATTTGAGATATTAGAATTAAAGGCCTTGTCACATAGAATCCGTTGCGTCCGTGAGAGCGTCGTTTTCAACTGACGGCGACGGACTGCCGGAGAGGGTCGGCACAATGAATACGCTGGCAGCGCATAGAAAATCAGCTGCTTCGTCTTCTGTATTAAAATATTTATATTGTTGCGCCAACAGCAGAAACCCCAGCATTTTCCTTCAGAAGCTTCTTGCGGTACACCTGAGCCCGTTTGTCATAAAGGAAAATGTACTGTTGTACTGTTTCTATCAACTGTTCTTCGAAACAATTGCAAATACAGAAAATTTCAATGAAATAGAAAATATTCCACAGAAAATTTCAAGTCGGCAAAACAATAAAAACAATCAGCTGATATCTGTCAACGTTCTGCCGGACGGCAAAAGTTGAAAGTTGTTCAACTTTTTGCGTTGCGGCATCGCATCCGTTGCTTATGTGCCATGCTTCATATGATTTCATACATTTCAACTTTGCTGTCAGTTGAAAAATCGCTCTCACGGACGCAACGGATTCTATGTGACGAGGCCTTAAGTCACAATGTTTGGTCCGTTGATCCGATTTTAAGCGATTGGCTACTAAACTTAGGAAACGGAGATCTTACGAATGTCCACGGCTTGCCTGAAGATATTATAGAAATTCCTGATCACTTTGTTTCTAAAGGTTCGCTTATGAAAGAAATTTCAATACTCCAAAATGGCTATACTTTCTGACGTCAATGAGCATATTCTCAAAATGTTATTTGGTGACACAGTGACATACCTTAGCACGGATTCTATCGAAGATAGTGATGATAACGATAAACAAAATTATCCTGTCGGATTTTTAAATGACTGTTGTCCATCAGGAATGCCATTGCATAAATTGAATCTCAAAATTGGAAGTTTCATTATACTTCTTCGAAATTGAAATACCAAAAGAGGTCTCTGCAATGGGACACGTCTAGCTGCGAAAAGCCTAAAGGCTAATTTAATAATTGCACAAGTTTTAGCAGGCATTGCCGAAAAAGAGATAGTTTTCATTCCAAGAATTGATTTAGCCCTTACAACACAGAACTGCCTTTCACTCTCCGGCGCCGATTTCCCAATAAATTGGCGTTTTCAATTACCATAAATAAATCTCGAGGTCAAACATTGGGAAAGGTAGGAGGTTTTCTAAGAGAGTAAGTCATGGGCAACTTTATGTAGCCATGTCTAGAGTCCAGCGATCTGATTTTATGTATATGATAGAGGGAAATGGGCAAGCGGAATTGATTGAAAATTCTTAAAAGCTATTTACTTACTAGAACCGTTGTATACAAGGAAGTTTTAGTAAAATAATTCCACCGTATATGCATTTGTTATTAATTATTATTTCGATAAAAAATGTTGTGTATATTGATAAATTTTTGTCGAATATTTATTTTCAATGATATGAACCCGTCGTAGGACGGGCTTTTTATAAGCTTTATATTAGGTTCACATCCGGTATGTCAGTCAGCGGTATGTGGGTCGTCAAATCTGGTAATCAATTTTTCACCCACTTCCCGACTACTTAGAGATCTGAAACTTTACATACATGCGTAAACACCAAGACAATGCATGAATCAATAAATTTTATGTGCGTAGGAAAAGGGGCGTGGCACTTTTTTATCAACTCCAGATTTGTGTATAACTTTAGAACTACACATCACACATCAATGAAACTCGGTAGGAACTTACTACATATCCATATCCGTCGCCTCTTGGATGTGTCGTCCCACTGGTAAAATTTTATGGGCGTAGGACAGGGGGCGTGGTACTTTTCAAGCAACTACACAAACACTTCAGTTTATAATTATAGGTACACCACACATCAATGAAAAACGATAGGAACTTACTCGCCGCGCCTTGCAAGCAAAACAACAACAAACTCATCGCGCCACAAATATGCCACGAATATTAGGGTCGATCACAGCCGTATTATTTGTTAAATTGAGGATATGACATATGACGATAGTAAACGCTGTGAATACCCAAAATATTGTGTACTGCTCTGCAAGTTTTAAATTCTTTTTGCGAAAAATTTCAGAGCTCTAAAATTGAATTTATGGAAGACTAAAAAGTAGAAAATAAAATTATATAAAAAAAAACTTTTTAAAAATAAGCTTAAATTTATTTAATGTACTAAAAAGTAGAAAATAAATTGTTGCCAAGTCACCTGTATCTTACTATTAATAAAAGCTTGTGCGCTCAATATCCATATTCAAAATGTCTTTCATTACTAGAATCTATTTGCAAAAAATTATTTAAATCAAATATTGTGGTAACTGGTTGACAAATATTGAACACATGAGCGCCCCAAGCTTTTATTAATAGTAAGATACAGGTGACTTGGAAACAATTTATTTTCTACTTTTTAGTACATTAAATAAATTAAAGCTTATTTTTATATAATTTTATTTAATTCTGGGGATGATATTTTCCGAATCAACTGATGCGAATTTTGCTCTGATTCTGTTTCACTGGGCGAAATTCCACGACGACTACCGTCAAGACGCCATTGTTCGCCGCGTAAAATTCGCCTCGAGATTTGATTGTGTTTAAAGCTTTATTTTGTAAATGTGTCAGAGCGAAAAGCTTTATAAAGCTATTTTGTGGGAAGCTTTTTCTCATTGCAAAGTAAGTACTCTCGGAAAGTTGGTGAATAGCTCGCGAGAGGCAGCGCCGCGTGAGTGGACTACCTTTTTTTTATTGGAATGGTACGTTTTTATCGATAACCCGTTATGTTCCTTTGCCCGTGCAACCCTGCTCTTGACAGTTGATTTTCGCCGTATACATTTCGCGAAAAGATGCAGCAAAACAAGAATTGTGTAAATAAATTGGTGAAAATTGCAAAAAGAAAAAAGTTGTAGTTACCAAATTTATCAAAAATGATTGAAGAAAGTTAGGCAGTTGTATTTCTTGGTGTACGCCAGAAATTATTTGAAATGTCGAAATTGCATATTTGACCTTGTATAATTTTAGGTGTATGCCGAAAGCAGAAACCTAAAAGAGTTGCCAGCTGATGGTCCTTTTATATAAAGTCTGTGTACGATTAAACTATTTGTTACTGTCTGCCAATTGTTTTTAAATATACTTGCAAAATGTTTTTTGTGATCGTGTGTATGCGTCCTCTTGACCTCTTAAGGTAAGTTATACACTCAATAGATACTATACATAAAGTCCCAATTTAAACAAGAATATATATCTGTCAACATTTTCCTTTCTTCCCCGTTGCAACGAATTTTCAATTTCGTTAAAAATAATTTTTATTTATAATCGGAATAATTTTCCATTGCTGGTTATTTTTGGAAAGTAGGATGGGATAAGAAGGAACGAAAAGCTTAAAGAGTAGAGTTATATGGGAGGTGTCGCGCCCTTATCCCAAAACCCCAAAAATTTCACTAGTGAAAAGGCATGGCTGAATGATAATAGACCACCGACTTTTAAAACTGTATTTTTTTTTTAATGAAAAGTGTACTATTTTCATAGAAACTGCTGGACAAAATAATAGGTGGCCAAATTTTTTTTTCGTAAAAGCTTGGCTTTCATTTATTTTAATTATCCCTCAAAAAAAGTTTGTTTTCAACATAAACATACTTTAGCATCATAACAAAAAATTAAAGGTTTTACAAACTTTAAAAAATAACTGAAAAATAAAAAATTAACAGAAATACTCACATTTTCGCTTGGCCAGAATAATAGGTGTGACCAACAAACTTCGTAATAAATGTTGAAATTTTGTTAGTTATGGTCCTTTTTATACCCTACACCTATGGTAATAGGATATAATAACTTTGTGCGAAAATTGTAACGCATTTAAAGAGCGGTCCTAGGTATAGACATAAGTATATGGAAATGCTTAGAATCACTTTCTGTGTTGATTTCCGGTTGTCCGTCTGTCTTGCTGTCCGTGGCCACAGGAGAGAAAGAAGGAGTTGTCCGATTTGGACCAAATTTGGCACACAGTTACAGTGAACCTTCCTCTACTTCAAGTTCCGAGAAAGGCAAAATCGGTCGAAGGAAACGCCCACAACGGGCCAGTTAGTCCCACAACCCCGGAAAATGTACAGTAAAATTCCTTAAATGTGTTCAAATATTCATTAAAAGTAATGGTATTTGGTATTTAAGGTAAGGTGTGGGCCCTCTACGCCATACAAAAAAATGGGCGTGGTCCGCCCACTATATAGACGGTAAGCGGAAAATCCTTATAACTTCCATAATACATACACCAGTCTGTCCATATTTGGTCACGTCATTGCTGGTAATTGGCATTTTAACTATCCAAAAATGGGCGTGGTCCGCCCACTCAGTTACTTGGTGTAGGGTATTACTCTGTCGGTGAAACCCGACTGATGCTTCCTTACTTGTTTTTTACTAAATTAGTTAGAACGCATTTAATACCCGGTATATACGGTATTACTACGTTTATACGACACTTCAAATCGGTTTGAGTCAAATCGCATCGACTCAAAACAGTCGTATAAACAAAATTTCAAATCGCTTTGGAAATTTTAAACGTATTGAGTAATATACTAGTAGTAATATACTACGTTTATACGACACTTCAAATCGGATTGAGTCAAATCGCATCGACTCAAAACAGTCGTATAAACAAAATTTCAAATCGCTTTGAAAATTTTAAACGTATCGAGTCAAAGCGCTTTTCAAATGAGTTTCAAATTTTTGAGTCGATTTAAAAATGCGTATAAACGGGTGAAAATTTTCAAAGTGGTTTGAAAATCTAGTTTTCTGTGCATTTTTATGCAAAAGGCACGCTGATTTTCAATAGATGCCAAAAATATATTAAATAAAATTATATAAAAAAAAACTTTTTAAAAATCAGCTAATATATTTAATGTACTAAAAAGTAGAAAATTTGTCAACCAGTTACCACAATATTTTATTTAAATAATTTTTTGCAAATAGATTCTAGTAATGAAAGATATTTTGAATATGGATATTGAGCGCACAAGCTTTTATTGATAGTAAGATACAGGTGACTTGGAAACAATTTATTTTCTACTTTTTAGTACATTAAATATATTAAAGCTTATTTTTAAAGTTTTTTTTTATATAATTTTATTTTCTACTTTTTAGTCTTCCATAAATTAAATTTTAGAGCTATGAAGTTTTTCGCAAAAAGAATTTAAAACTTGCAGAGCAGTACACAATATTTAGGGTATTCACAGTGTTTCCTATCGTCATATGTCATATCCTCAATTTAACAAATAATACGGCTGTGATCGACCCTAATATTCGTGGCATATTTGTGGCGCGATGAGTTGTTGTTGTTTTGCTTGCAAGGCGCGACGAGTAAGTTCCTATCGTTTTTCATTGATGTGTGGTGTACCTATTATTATAAACTGAAGCCCAAGTGTGTAGTTGCTTGAAAAGTGCCACGCCCCCTGCCCTACGCCCATAAAATTTTACCAGTGGGACGAAGCATCCAAGAGGGGCCTGTATATGGAATTTCAATGCTGCACGACCTTTAGTTCCAAAGCTATTCTATATAAACGATTTTGTTTGTATGGGCGGTGCCACGCCCACTTGTCCACCGCCCGTCTGTTTTTCCCAGTAGATGGATATGGATATGTAGTAAGCTCCTACCGAGTTTCATTGATGTATGATGTGTAGTTCTAAAGTTATACACAAATCTGGAGTTGATAAAAAAAAGTGCCACGCCCCTTATCCTACGCCCGTAAAATTTTACCAGTGGAACGACACATACAAGAGGCGACTGCATAAGAAATTTCAATGCTGCACGACCTTTAGTTCCAAAGCTGATCGAGATCAAAAGTTTTGTTTGTATAGGGGGTGCAACGCCCCTTATCCTACGCCCATAAAATTTTACCAGTGGGACGACACATCCAAGAGGCGACTGCATACGAAATTTCAATGCTGCACGACCTTTAGTTCCAAAGCTAATCGAGATCAAAAATTTTTTTTGTATGGGGGTGCCACGCCCCCTTATCCAGTGCCCGTCTTATTTTCTCATTAGAAGGATATGGATATGTAGTAAGTTCCTACCGAGTTTCATTGATGTGTGATGTGTAGTTCTAAAGTTATACACAAATCTGGAGTTGATAAAAAAGTGCCACGCCCCTTATCCTACGCCCATAAAATTTATTGATTCGTGCCTGTAGGAGAGATAGAAGGAGTTATCCGATTCGGACCAAATTTTGAACACAGCTACAGTGAACCTCGGGTTAGGAAATGTTTTGGAAATAGTCAAATCGGTTAAAGGACACGCCCACAATGGGCCAGTAAGTCCAACTACCTCGGAATTTTTTCAGTAAAATGGCTTTCGTTTGTTTAATTACTCATTTAAAGGAATGATATTTGGTATTTAAGGTAATGTGTGGGTCCACTATATCATCAGAAAAAATGGGCGTGGTCCGCCCACTATATATGTATGTAGGCAGACAAATTTGCCGGTAAAATGCCTCTTAATTGACTATTTATAAATTTAAGCGAATGAAATTTGGTTCCCTAGTTCATATATCGACCTTACATGTCATATGGAAAAATGGGTGTGGTCCGCCCACCATATAGGCGGTAAGCGGAAAATCCTCATAATATCCATAATATATCTTCCAGAGTGCCTATATTTGGTCACTTTATTGCTGGTAAATAAATCTCCAATTGGTCGTTGTCCGCCCACCATGGGGCGGTAAATTAAATTTACCGAAAATTTCTGTTCTGCACGCTCCAGAGCATGAATACTTAAGGCCGCGTTGTAATTCGTTGCATTCTAGAGAGCGAATTTTCAACTGACAGCGAAGTTCAAATGTAGCAATCGTATGTGGTATGGCACATAAGCTACGGATTCGTCGAAGCAACGCAAAAAGTTGAACAACTTTTGCCGTCCGGCAGAACTTTGACAGATATCATTTGATAGTTTTTATTGTTTTGCCGACTTGTAATTTTCTGCGGAATTTTTTCTATTTCATTGAAATTTTCTGTATTTGCAATTGTTTCGAAGAACAATTACTAGAAGCGGTGTAACAGTACATTTGCCTGTATGAGAAATCGGCTCAGGTGTACCGCAAGAAGCTTCTGAAGGAAAATGCAGGGGTTTCTTCTGCTGGTCCAACAATATAAATGTTTTAATACAGAAGATAAAACAGCTGATTTTCTATGCGCTTCCAACGTATTCATTGTGCCTACCCTCTCCGGCAATCCGTCGCCGACAGTTGAAAATTTGGCTCTCACGGACGCAACGGATTCTATGTGCCACCGCCTTTGGAGCGGAGCTCCAATGGTGCGTGCGTTCGATTGCGGAATGCGCTAACGAAAAAGGTGAAAATTGGTCTACTTTTTTCGTTCAACGCAATTCTCATTGGCACTCTCTTCATATGTTGGCACTAGTTCAACTTCACATACATACTTTGTGGTTGCCATCAGTGTGAAATAAAAGTGTGGTAGCTCAATAAATTTTGTTGTTGTATTTAATTCAATCAATATTAGGTTTAAACGATACAGCAATTATAGAATTGATTCAAATAAGTTCTGCAAATTAATTAAGAATGTTTACTGCTTAAGGGGTCTTAGCAGTTCTCAAGAAAATCGAAAACTCCATATAAAACAAGTAAGGAAGCATCAGTCGGGCTTAACCGACAGAGTAATACCCTACACCAAGTAACCGAGTAGGGCAATAATCCACTGAAAGAAATGAAATTGTGGGTGCATGTAATTTACAACCTATATAGTAGGCGGACCACGCCCATTTTTTATAGACTTCAAGATATATCTGACGGGACTATATATGCCAAATATTGATGCTCTGACAGGTGTACAACAGAAATGATCGACATATTTATTTTACTGCCCCCATGGTGGGCGGACCACGCCCATTTCTGAAAAATTTAAAGGTATTCTTACCAGCAATAAAGTGATCAAATCTGGACGCTCTGGTGCATATATTATGGAAGTTAGGAGGATTTTTCGTCTATCGCCTATATAGTGGGCGGACCACGCCCATTTTCTTGTATGGCAGGGAAGACCTATATTTCAACTTGGAAACCAAATTTCATTCGGTTTAATTCATAAATAGTAAATTGAGAGCCATTATACCAGAAATTTTTTTCCGCCTATATAGTCGGCGGACCACGCCCATTTTTCCGTATGGCATAGAGGACTGATTCCTAAACTTGAATACCTAATACTTTTTATTTTAATGAGTAATTAGACAAATTATAGCAATTTAATCGAAAAAAACCTGAGGTAGTGGGACTTATGGTAGAATTACTCTAGCGGTAAGGTTAGAAATCGTGTCAGCTGACAAAATCTATCTTACCCGAACACA
Source organism: Neria commutata (assembly GCA_963457695.1). Classification (NCBI taxonomy): domain Eukaryota; kingdom Metazoa; phylum Arthropoda; class Insecta; order Diptera; family Micropezidae; genus Neria; species Neria commutata. Next base: position 26,245,909 of record OY735247.1, read on the forward strand.
ATGTTCGCTATTACTCTGACCGGATTGAGTAGTAGAAATTTCTGCGTCGATTAGAAAACTACCGCAAAAGTCGTGTCAGCTGTGAAAAGAATGTTGCCACCCAAAAAATTCACTTTAAAATGAAATAGCAATAATGCTTTTCCTATGCAAGAATTTAAACGGCAACACTGGTCAAAACAAGCGAATATTTATTGGAAATATAGTCCACCTGCGCTTTCGTTTGCTTTAAATTTGTACACATCGTACATTTTACACAACACTAAGCACATTGAGTCAATTATTTCGTCGTTTGAATTCATTTTTCACGATATATTTTGTTTGTGAACTCTTTGCAGAAAAGTGTTGCCAGTGACCTTCGATTTTAGTTCAACAAAAGAAGTGGATTATTATTGCCGAAATAAGTTAAAAAAGTAGTACACAATATAGAGATGTAACAATTATGATAATTCAGTGCCATAAATTTAATAAAGAATGTAAAATTTCATCTCAGAAGAAAATAAACAGTGTGTTTCTTTTGTGCACAAAACTATACGGCAGCACTAGCAAAAAGAATAGACTGACAGCTGCAATCCGTTTAGCTGTTAGAGTAACTGGGCAAATTGCTATCCGGCACGATTGAATTCGACACCGCTGGACTAATTAGACCATTACAGGCCCGTTGTAGGCTTGTCCTTCGGCCGATTTTGCTAATCTCAGAACTTAATCTAAGTTAAGGCTTACTACGACTGTGTGCAAATTTTGGTCCAAATCAGACAACTCTTTCTTTCTCTCCTGTGCTCACAGACGGCCAGACAGACAGACAGACGGACAACCGGAAATAAAGACAGAAAGTGATTCTAAGCATTTCTATATACTTATGACGTCTCCTTTAATGCGTTACAATTTTCGCACAAAGTTATTATACCCTATTACCATAGGTGTAGGGTATAAAAACGCCAACAAAATGCTCAAGAAATTTCCTTGTGTCAAAATTACTTGAGCCCTATCGCAATTCTCAAGAAATCTGCTACGAAATTGACTAGTTTTTTTCAGTGGAAATGTGCATAGAGTAACTCAGGTTTTGGCAAGGAATAATAAACGATGAAGTGTACAATGTGTACCACAAGCCATGGCGTGATTCTAATTCAGCCCAGCACACAAGTCGACAATGACGCCTATGGCGCTGACTTGGATCGCATTCTAAATACCCAACGTTTATAAACACTTGTTTAGTAATAAAATGTGATTTTAGTTAAAACCGACAAGTAATCCTGCAATTCAGCATTAATTATAGAGTGTTACATACATATATCATAATTTTTACTGTTGCAAATTTCCTTCTCTGGGGAATCCATAGCATCAGCAGACACTTTTGTTTGCTTTGTCAGCATCAGCTGTTAGCTGTATTATTTGTCTACTACTATTTTTCCCTCAAGAAATCATGCAAAATTTTTCTTGAGCGATTTCTTGAGAACTGCTAAGACCCCTTTAGGTTTTAAATTTCCGAAATGTGTGTGGCTCTTTTTGGAACGCACGCATTCTGTGCATTGGAACTGCTCAACTTTGCCGCAATTTTTTTCGTTTGCGCACTACCGCAATGAAACGCACGCCCGCACCATTTGAACTCCGGCTTTAATGAGCTGTCAACACAAAATTTTGCGGCACAAGTTTAAAGTTGGGCTATTTTTGCGTTTTGCGCTCAACGCAATTCTCATTGGAACTCTCTTCATATGTTTTTACCAGTTCAACTTAGCTGTCACAAATTTTTGCCGCAATTGAACGCACGCTCGCACCATTGGAAGAGCAACAATATTTGGCATATACATATATTTAGTTAGTGTTGTTCCGATACCGCCTAGTACTCGATTCCGGTACTCAAAAAAAGTATCGTTAAAAAGTGTCGATGCCAATATCGAGCTCAAGTACTCGATACTTACTCGTATCGTACTCATTAAAACATATGGAATTTTATTAAGCAGAACAATTTATTTATTTTTCATTTACTATATGAAAAAATACAGCATACATGTGGCATACAAAAAGCAGAGCCTTAAATTGAAAAATTCAGATTCAGAAATACCACTCAAGAAGAGAAGTTTGTCGATATGAGCCGGTGAAAGACGATTTTTCTTTAGAAAAAACCGCTCGCAGAGCACAGACGATGCCACGACGCAAATGTAGTTTCGAGCAAGCTCCAACATATAAAAAGTAGAATTCCGACGCGTTCTTACGTCTAGCATAAGCTTTTTTGTCGCACACTCGCTAGGGTTTGAACCAACTGAACCACGGCGGCGCCGTGCATGCTAAAAAGAATGAAAATACCTAGCAATCACAAATATGTACATGATTGGCAAAATTGCACAGTTTTTCTTTAATAGATAAGAGTTGCGAAACTCAATTTTTTAGTAATAAATGGGAGGAAAATCTTAAGGTATGGGAAAAAAATTTTTTCCCAAGGCAACATTGTAACGCTTTTGCAAAAAAGTTTTGTCAACGCATACTCCGATCCGATACCTGCCTAAAATACTCGATACCCGTACTCGTACTTGAATAAACGCATCGAGTACAAAAAGTACTCAAGTATCGAGAGGAGTGCTCGAGTATTTACTCATACTCATTAGTATCGGAACAACACTATCTATAGTCCTATTAGGTATATCTTGTAGTCTGCCAAAAATGGGCGTAGTCCGCCCACTATGTAGGTTGTAAATCAAATGCACCCACAGTTTCATTACTTTCAGTGGGTTATCTCCCCACTCGGTTACTTGGTGTAGGGTATTACTCTGTCGGATAAACCCGACTGATGCTTCCTTATGGCCCGATTCCAATGGTGCGTGAGTGCGTAAGATTGCGGAATTGCGTAAACGCAAAAACTTTAAACGCACTTGAGCTGTTCCAATGCACGGAATGCGTGCATTCCAAAAAGAGTCTCCACATTTCGGCAATTTACAACTTGACCAGTAAACATCATATCATACTATTAAATAAAACGCTATTGCGTGCGCAATGTCTGTTTACATTAAATGTAGCATTGTTTTTGCACAATGCTGTGTTTTCGGCAACATTTGATGAGAGTGAGAGAGTATGTTAGCACCAAAGATGTTAAAAGGAGAAGATATTGCAATCCGTTCCAGTGCTAAAAATGCGTGACTTTAGAACAGAAAAACCAAAGATAATATAAGGAGAAGATGGCTCAACCCGTTCCAGTACTAAAAATGCGTGACTTTAGAACAGAAAACCCAGATGAAAACTCACTCATTCTACCCAGAAACCTGCTAATTTTTCTCGAGCAATTCCGGCCATTGTGTGGCGGTTATTGAGCAAATTCGAGAACCGGTTTGTTCGGCGCAGGATAAGCTTTAAACACAATCAACTCGCGAGGCGAATTTTACGCGGCGAACGCGCGCTGTCAAAATTAAAACACACGGCAGTGCATGTGATTGCCCACAATGACGACGCTAGCGTAGTTCGCCTCCCAACGATTCGTCTCGCGATAGAACAATTTCTAATTTGGTCGCTGCCGCCCTGCGAAAAAGTCAACCGTTCAGCTGTCAGTGGTGAAAAATAAATAAATTGAAGTAAGGAAATTGGAAATTTTTATGCGGAAACTATTTTTAAAGTTTAACAACTCGGAAAATTCGTGGTTTCCGTGGATTTTTTTAAATTCTGTGCTTGTTGTGGGGATGATTTTTTCCGAATCAACTGATGCGAATTTCGCTCTGATTCTGTTTCACTGGGCGAAATTCCACGACGACTGCCGTCAAGACGCCATTATTCGCCGCGTAAAATTCGTCTCGCGAGTTGATTGTGTTTAAAGCGCTGATCAGTCACCGCGTATCGTATTTAATCGGAGCGCAGACAAAACCTACCCTACCCGAGCTCATACATGCGTTCGCTCATTGCGTATTTAATCGGCGCGTAACGCAGAAATTATAATCCAATTTGGTTTTTCTCACACGTTTACGTCTGCTCTGATGCTCAGAGAGGATGAGAGAATGACATTGCTTTGTACTAAAAAAAGTGCTGCCACTGCTCTTCGATTTTAATTTAGAACTAAAACCGGATTATTATTGCTATAATAAATTCATAAAAGTAGACCACAATAAATATATCTAAATATTTAGATAATTCTGTGTCATCAATTTTATAAAGAATGTAAAATTTAACCTCAAAAGCAAAATGAACAGCGTGCTTACTTTGTGCACGAAACTATATGGCAGCACGGCAGCAATAACCAAGACAGAAACCTGCAAAAGAGCCACAGCTGCGATACGATTTTCACTGAACGGCCCGAATTTTGCCGTTGCGATTAATTCCGCTCACAAAAGATACGCGGTGACTGATCAGCGCTTAATTTCGCAGCACTCACACCAACGCAATTTCCCAAAACCTGTTTGTCCGGTTCTTCTTGACATCAGCAGCGATTTTCTCGTATCCGACTGCTTTCGGAATGCGAAAGAAACTCAAGCTAGCATGCGCCGAACAAACCGGTTCTCGAATTTACTCAATATCCGCCACACAAACGGCAGCATAATGGCCGGAATTGCTCGAGAAAAATGAGCAGGTTTTCTACTAGTTTTTCTGTTCTAAAGTCACGCATTTTTAGCACTGGAACGGGTTGCACTATCTTCTCCTTCTAACATCTTTGCTCCTTCTAACATCTTTGGTACATACATAGTAGGTCTTGTTTGAAAGATCAGGTGGCTACCTGATTTAATAATACATTTTTGAAGAAAGTGAATTGTTAGTACATATAGCATTTTAAATCATAAGCTGCTCCATATTATAGATCAGTGATGGGCAAAAGTTCCTTATGGAAGAGTAAACACCAATAAGTACAAACTTTGTTATGATAAAAAAGGAAAAAAAAAATTTGCTCAATATGTACACTGTAGAAAAAGGAAATTCATATTCTGCTCAGTTATATGTAATGAAAAACAAACCAATTTAATAACTCAAAAGTCATATAAATCTCCCATGATCCTTTCAATAAATGATCCAAATATTTTCCCAGTCAAAAAAATCGATTTCCCACTTCTCTTCTGAAGAGATATGATCTTGATTTTCCGAAGTTGGAAGAATTTAAATATCAAACTTAATATGAGCAAAAATTTTTTCAAGTGCTTCCCATTCCACAGCTGCACACTTTTTCGCTCGAAATCATGCGCAAGACAACAACAAGGTCTGTGTTGAAGATAACTGTCGCGCAAAAGTGTACCATCAAAGCATATGCGCGCGAGCTGGCAGACGAAACGAAAATAACATTGTTGTTTGTGTTTTTCGTACTGCTTAGCGCGAAGAGCTGTGTCTGTGTGAAGAAATCTCGGCCTATGCCAAGAGTTTTTACAAAAACAAATGAGCACCGAGAGTATAGTTCCTGCCCATCACTGATATAGATGATTAAAAAATAATTTTAGAAATGTAGGGTACACATTTTTTAGGCCCACTGACTCTGACAAAGACGATTTGCGAGTGGAGTAGGTTAGATTTAAATTAGTACGTTTTTATCCGAACCTGATAATTTCCTATTTTTCGTTCGTTCAACCCTGGCTCGTACTATTGTTCAGTTTATTCTGCTTGCGTTTTGATGTTGCATGACGGATTGGTCGTTTTGCTGCGGATTAGAGAAGGTTACAAGAAACGACGACGTTGCAGTTTTTTTCGTGATTTGGTTTCATTTTTTGGTGGTGATTGCGCAGAAACGCGTGTGTACTGTTCAATTGGATTGAAAAAACAGAAAAGACCATTATTTTAATAAGTTGAAGAAATTAACTTTAAACCGAAAATTGTGGGAAAGCACGCAGTGTAGTTTCCATTTTGTTTTCAAGTTCCTTCAATTTTTTCGGTTTCTACATACTATATCGCTGTCGTGTGGCTTCAAAGCAAAAACTACATTTCATTTGACTTTCACCAATCGCAACAAGTGTTGGTGGTGCTTGCTGTCTACATATTTGTTTCCCCTTGCCGTTCCGTCTCGGTACACGCAGTGCAGCAAGCTGATAAAAATAAAAGTGAAGTGTTTGGGATTATTTAGATTCAAGGTAATTGCTTAATTTCTTGTTAAAAAAAGCTCAACACATGGAAAATAATTCATCTGAAATGCACGCCGCTATGCACCTGTAAACAGTTAGATTTGCTAGGCTTTATTTCTGATAAATTATGTACACACATTCTTATTAGAACCAGGGTTGCATGGACGGGCAACGGAATGTGCTTAATTGGTTTTTTTGCTTTTGGTAAAGATTTCTGACAACGAAATTTTTGAAAATTCTGAAACCAGTGTTTTTTTAACAAGAATATTCGCAGCTCTAGTTTTATTTCGCCGTTTTAATGTTAAATGCATATTAAATTATATATTCCCCAAAGATATCGGTGCCAAATCTTGTACTGCAACGTTGTTTTCTTCTTTCTCGCCGCCACATTCTTTGTTAAAAATAAGTTTTTCAAAAACAAAGCAAATAAACAAAGAAAAATTGTGCTACGCGTGCAACAAAGGATAAAGACTGTCTTCTCGAAAAACTGACAGAACTGCACACTTATAATTTTACAGTATTTAAGCGATGCATTCCATTAAAATTTGTTTAAGAGAAAGCATAGAACCGTAATGACTGTATGCATTCGTCAATTTATAAATACAGATTTACATATACATATGTATGTACATACACATAATCTGTAAATTCTACATCTTGTAGCGTGCACACTTGAACTTAGCATTGCAGACTTCAGCGACAACAACACAAATGAAGACTAGAAATTGGAGCAATAATCCTATATCTTATTTCGTTTTTTTTATTGTTACTGACTCTTAATTTAGCCAACCAGCTTTTTGCCCTTAATATTTAACTGCTAATACTACCGCACTCTTATCGAAAGCGACAAGGTAAGGTTGGGTGGGTTAATCCAAATGACCCTGCGGGCCACTTTGGAAATGCATCATAGCTCCGCGAGCCACATGCCATCAATTTGTCTACATTTTGACCTATGTATATCTTCGAAACCAAAAAAACATTTTTGGAATCCACGAACGTAGCCCTTTCTAACGATACCCCACACGATACGATATAAAACTCGATTCTTGCACATATGTACTCTATGTACTCGGTAGTTGCACACCTCGATACTTTCGACAGAAAAATTCTTTTCATTACGTACTCAGTACTTGCGACATTAAAAAGTTTTGACCTCAATACTTGCGACATTTTTTGTTTTGTCTTTGAATGAAATTCGGGGAAGTACCGCCAATGTATCAGTTTTAAGCTGAAAATATTACTTTTGCGTGGAAGCAGTGCAGTACTGAACAAGCGAGTGGTGCACAAAACAAACCAAAATCCTAAATTTCTTTAATTTCACTTAAAATTTATCATTATACAAGTGTATTGAATTAAAATATAAAATAATGCTAACTTAAATTCTTTACAGTGAAAGTAATCCCTTATAATTTATATGACAAAAATCCCGGGCCGCGGGTTGGCCACTGCTGGTGTATAGTAAATGAGCATCGACGTGGGGAGACACGTTTTAGGTTTCTTTTAGCTTCTTCTTCGACGAAACAATTGCAAACTTATTATTCTTGCTGACATTGGTCTGTCGCTATACTTTTCAACAATAATTTTTTGTAGACGATGTCTAACTTGCAAGGAAGGGGCGGTATAAAGTATATTCGACCAAAAATAACTTTCAAACTCAAAATGGAGAATTCGCTATAAAAATAAAATTATATAAAAAAAAAACTTTTTAAAAATAAGCTTTAATTTAATTAATGTACTAAAAAGTAGAAAAATTGTTTCCAAGTCACCTGTATCTTACTATCAATAAAAGCTTGGGGCGCTCATGTGTTCAAAATTTGTCAACCAGTTACCACAATATTTTATTTAAATAATTTTTTGCAAATAGATTCTAGTAATGAAAGATATTTTGAATATGGATATTGAGCGCACAAGCTTTTATTAATAGTAAGATACAGGTGACTTGGAAACAATTTATTTTCTACTTTTTAGTACATTAAATAAATTAAAGCTTATTTTTAAAAAGTTTTTTTTAATATAATTTTATTTTCTACTTTTTAGTCTTCCATAAATTCAATTTTAGAGCTCTGAAATTTTTCGGAAAAAGAATTTAAAAGTTGCAGAGCAGTAGGTACACAATATTTAGGGTATTCACAGTGTTTTCTATCGTCATATGAGCCGTTTATTTTGAAAGTGGTATAAGTCAATTTTCTGTTATTGCGAGATATTTAAATGTTTACACTTCACTCTCAGTGTCACTACTATGAAGAGCTAAAACTTCCATCTCCCAAATACAAGAATCTCAATTTTTTTTTACTATAAATTGTTTGCCCATAGAAAGATCATAAAACGTTTTATCTATAACTGCCATTATCTACATTTTTGTAAAAAATTGACTTATCCCACTTTCAAAATAAACGGTTCATATGTCATATCCTCAATTTAACAAATAATACGGCTGTGATCGACCCTAATATTCGTGGCATATTTGTGGCGCGATGAGTTGTTGTTTTGCTTGCAAGGCGCGGCGAGTAAGTTCCTATCGTTTTTCATTGATGTGTGGTGTACCTATAATTATAAACTGAAGCCCAAGTGTGTAGTTGCTTGAAAAGTTCCACGCCCTCTGTCCTACGCCCATAAAATTTTACCAGTGGGACGACACATCCAAGAGGCGACTGCATACGAAATTTCAATGCTGCACGACCTTTAGTTCCAAAGCTAATAGAGATCAAAAATTTTGTTTGTATGGGGGGTGCCGCGCACCCTTATTCTACGCCCATAAAATTTTACCAGTTGGACGACACATCCAAGAGGCGACTGCATACGAAATTTCAATGCTGCACGACCTTTAGTTCCAAAGCTAATCGAGATCAAAAATTTTGTTTGTATGGGCGGTGCCACGCCCTCTTGTCCACTGTCCGTCTTATTTTCCCAGTAGAAGGATATGGATATGTAGTAAGCTCCTACCGAGTTTCATTGATGTGTGATGTGTAGTTCTAGTTATACACAAATCTGGAGTTGATAAAAAAGTGCCACGCCCCTTATCCTACGACTATAAAATTTATTGATTCATGTATTGTGCTCGTGTTTAGGCATGTATGCAAAGTTTCAGATCTCTAAGTAGTCGGGAAGTGAGTGAAAAATTGATTACTAGATTTGACGACAAACATATGTACATACATACATATGTACATACCTGAAGTGAACCTAATATAAAGCTTATAAAATAAATAGAAAGGGTCCATTATAGTAGTTACTCAAAATCTTTAATAAAAGAGCTCACAACAATTATGTTCCTCCATACAACGCATACAAAAAATAAAAACAATACGTGTTATCAAAAACTTTATATTTATAACCGAATTTTTAGGAATGGTCTCCTACTTTCATATCTAAGACTCTCTCTCGTGAAAACCCATGTAATTTATGACTCAAGGAGAAAAAATATAAAAAAGTGTATGTACAGCTGCGGTATAAAAAATAGCACCATGAAAAGTCGGAATCTTAATATCAGAAAAAGCAATTTAATAAAAAAATTTTTCCAACTTGTAATCTTTTGGGATAACTAAAAGAACTAATAAATAAAGTGTCAATGAGATAAAAAGACAATTTTTTTTCGTATTTTGAAACATATTTAAGATTTATGAGAAAATGGGCAAAATAATAGCACTGTTTGGGGTTATTATCTTGTTGGATGACCAACAACAATGACATTTCATCTCTTGCATAAGGTAGCATGCAGTTTTGCATTATATCCACGTCAATGTTTTGATCCCTGATCGTTTTGGTCCAAAGTATGGGCCCCACTCCGTAGTAAATAAAACAAGCCTACACCATTATACTTGATCCAACGTTTTTAACCGTTTTGATAGTAAATTTTGGATTGCATTCCGTGTGTTGTGGTCTTCTAACAATAGATCTGGGAACTTTGCTGTCATAAATTACAATTTTACTCTCGTCTGTCCATAGAATGTTTCGCCATTTTCTACTGGCCAATTCGAATGGTCTTTTGCGAACTTCATATGCTTGACTGCATGCTTTGAAGTCAAGAGGGGAACTTTTCTTGGACTAAGTTTTAAAATGATTCTTTCAAATTATCTGTTCGAGCTCAGTTGCGGGTTTGAATGGTTCCACCTTGCTTTCCCGTACGAGGAGCTTGACGAGTAATGGTGACATGACTTACTTTCGGCCGCGTGTTTAAATATGGAGTAAATCAGGCAGGTTCCAGAATCCGAGTGAATGTGAAAGTGAAATTGAAACCGAGTGAAACTGTTTTTGGTGTTCTAGAATCCGAATGATTTCAATTTCACATGTTCATTTTGAATTCGCTGTAATTTTTCTACTCGCTGAATTTTCGATCAGCTGATCGTTGTCTGGCAAAATAAATTTAAAAACAGAAAGTGAAAAATTAGTGTTTATTTGCATATTCTATTAAATTTAGTGTAAATAATTTGGAAAAAAATAAATAAAATGATTTTTGGATGTTTTGCCGTTTATTTTTATAATTGCTGTCAATAAGAGCTGTGTTTTTCGTGGAATTGTTTGCTTTTTTAAATTCCCTCCGTATTTGTTGAGATTTTCTTTACCATCTTGTATCATTTTTTTCATTTGCATCGCAATTGTTGCCATGGAATTGTTTGCTCCTTGATATATTTTGTGATAGGGTCGGCGGCCGTGGACTCGCGTCGATGTTTTCGCGAGACTCCAATACCAGCAGAGGAAGCGCTACTTATAGCAGCAGAAGCGTCCGCAGAAGAAGCACAAGCAGCAGAGGAAGCGGCAGCAGCATCTCTGGAAGTGGAGGGCTGATCCTGAGTGGAATCCTCAGTGACATCGTTGGCAGAAGTTACACCAAACTCCAAAGTTTCCGCTATGCAAAGTTTTTTGCGGGTGGAAGCCTTCCAATCCACCCACACCTGTTGATGTAAAGGGTCTTTTTTTAGACGTGTGGTTTTCAAGAAGAAACAAAACATAAAATTTAATGTTATGGCCAAGAATTTAATTTTATTATAAAGATAAGGGTTTGCCATTGCGGCATGTAAAAGGCGAATGTCTTAAGTATTAACACCTTATAATAAATAAATAGGCTTGAATTGAATGTCGTGGTGCTCCTCCATAATTTAAGAAGTATCGCATCCTGCGTGGAGTTCTGGTGCTTTCCCCTTAAAAATTGAATTTACCACTAAATATTTCATATTTCTATGAATTTTATTTAAATTTTCTTTAATTTACTTACATTTTCACAAAGTCACTTCAATTTCACTTGCTGCTGCTGAAGTGATTTCAATTCACTTTTGTGAATTCGGATTCGGTTTCTGGAACCTGCAAAATCGGTCGGAATTCATTTTCAAAACGAGTGAATTTGAGCGTGTGAAAGTGAAATGCAGAACACCAAAAAGTGAATTCGATTCGGATTCGCTGCAATTTTACTCGGAAGTGAAACCTGGAACCTGCCTGAATATTTTTGCATTGCGGATCTTTTTGTTTGAGCACCCAACGATATCTCTTATTTCAGCACATTTTTTCCCATCTATTTGAAGTTTTAGGATCATTTTTCGCTTTTCAGCGCTGCAATGCTTTCCGGGACCAATGGCTGCAAAAACCCCACAGAAATTAAATTTGTTAAGCTACAAACAATTTAAATAATACTCGCAGCTCAGCTTTCTGACGGTTTTTTGATACATTTTGACGAAAATTTATGTTTTTTCTTAAATAAAATCCAGCAGTGCTATTATTAATACCGCACTGAATTGCACTTTGTACGAACGAAAAATTTGTATAAAAAGTTCCGTTAAGAATCAGAAAGAAATTTGCATGCTGTTGGAGAGGTAACACAATGCATAAAATAAAAGTAAATTAACAATTTGAAAAAATCATAAAGTTTACACTTAATTGAGAAATATATTGAAACATTTTCTATGGTGCTATTTTATATGCCGGCACTGTACATACGTCTAACCAGTCCGCTTAAGCTTTTAACTCCACTCAAGTATGGAGTAACTAATATAACTATTATACCAAATATTGATACTCTGGAAGGTGCACAACAGAAATTGTCGATATATTTATTTTACCGGTCCCATGGGGCGGACCACGCCCATTTTTTCGTATGACGTAGAGGGCCACACCTTAACCCTTTCGCCGCGGCTTTCAGTTTTAAGTACTAAATGACTTTTGATAAATATATTACGTTTAATCTAGTCTGAAATGTATGATTTAAAAGTTTTTTTTTTAAATATATTCTGGGGGCGGGCTGGAGGGGGTGGGACAAATATGTCCCAGTCGTCTTTTGTGATGGGTCATATATGTCCCAACAGCCTTTTGAAACAAATATTAGCTACAAGAAAAACAATCTATCTGAATAAAAATAAAAGAAATTCATTTATTTGTATGAAATAAAAGTAAAGTAAAAATATATTCCAGGTTTAAAAATTTTCCTAACAAGAAATAAAAATTAAATACAAATTAAAATAAAAAAGTTTACAGGACTGGTGGGACATATATGTCCCCTCAAAAAAGACGACTGGGATAAATATGTCCCGCAGCGAAAAACTTAAAAAAAAACCTATAAAAAAATATCTATTGTACTTACCTTTTACCAAATACTTCCAGTAATAACGTTTTTCACTTATTTTAAGTACAGAACACTTCCTTCTTGATAATATTATTTTTTATTTAGGAAAAACAATAATTTGTTGTCAATTGCGACTGCACTCCACAACTTGTAATACAAAACTAAACACATAAATAACTCAGAAAGACAACCAAATAAGTAAATACCGTTAGACAACATTCCAAACGACTATTTGGTACACATATATCCCATATGGAGTGTAAACTTTTAAATTCAGTCGTCTTTAAACATTTGCTGGGACATATGTATCCCTGCAGATGCGAAAGGGTTAAATACCAAATTAGACAAATTTAAACCATTTTATTGGAAATATTCCGAGGTAATGGGACTTACTGGCGCGTTGTGGGCGTGTCCTTCGGCCGATTTTGCTAATTTCGGAACTTAATCTAAGTTAAGGCTCAATGCGACTATGTACCAAATTTCGTCCAAATCGGACAACTTCTGTGCGAACAGACAGACGGATAACCGGAAATGAAAAGATAAAGTGTTTTTGATCATTTTTATATACTTATGTCTATAGCTAGGAAGGCTCCTTTAATGCGTTACAATTTTCGCACAAAGTTATTACCTATACGCTATTACCATAGGTGTAAAGTATAAAAATATCTCTGAAAGTTCTCGTGAGAACTTGTTTTTAGTTTTATGTTATGCAGCATAACAACAGATACTTTCTGTCAAATTAGTTTAAGTTCGGACCAAATTTGACAACGTTGTCACCAAAAAACAAATATGTATACCACAATACCCGAAGGTCCCTTATTAGTGTGTTATATGGTAGCAAAAATTCGATTCAGATCTTCACAGAGTTCTTAACCTACCAACAAATTATTATTGAATGTTTAAATAACGGCCTTATTATGTAAAACGCAACGCTTCGCGTTCAGCCAGAATTTGACATATTCATATTTTTTAAAACGCAACGCAAAAACGAGTGTTACGTCGTCACGTAAAATTTTTTATGAAAATCGGTATTTTGTAAAACGCAAACGCGGCCGACTCGCTCGAACGAACTGTTAAATCGTTCACTTGTGTTTATTGGCGCGTTTGAGAACAAAATAAAGGAAATTCTGCGGGAAAAGCTGTAAGTTTTGCATTTCTTCAATTATTTAAAAGGTAATAACATTTTTATACATATTAAAGAGCCTAAGAAAGCTTCCACCAGTCATCAATTTGAGATTCTGCTCAAAGAACTCGAGAAGACGCCGGACCTGCCGCGAGGAGTACCGCAGTTTGGTGAGAATAGAGCGAAGGTGAAAAGTGCTTGGGAAGCGATAGCTCAAAAGCTCTCCTGCCCACCAGTACGGAATGTTTCCGAGTGGAAGAAAGTGAGTAGGAAGGGAGTGTCAACACGGCTAGAAAATATATGTCTCTTTTTTAAGGTCTGGTTAGATTTTAGAGGGCGAACGAAGGTCCGGCATTCCTGGCAAGTGGCCTCACGGAGTTAGAGCAAGCCGTACACCGCATCGTAAATTTGTCAGCTGCAGCTCCTACAAAGGGACATGTCGGCTTTGGCGTTTTGGCTCCACCATCATCATCAACAACTGATCCGGCACCCTTGTTCAACACACCGACGACGTCAAGAGTTCCCTCGACTCAGGCAGTGGCAATTGCAAGCAACAACTTGCGAAGAAACGGCGGCATGACTGGCACTTGCTCTGGGGAAGCTAGTGGATGACGTTGGCGTGCAGAAAAACAGTGCTTCAATGCGAGTGTCTCCCATGGGTGGACCTCCATGTGCTCATATTCAAATTAGAATTATAAAAAGAAATGCATAAACATGAATTTATTTCCAAATTTGATTGTTTATGAATTAAAATTTGGCAGTTTCAAATATATTGAAATCGGATATCAATGTTGCCACAATCCTATATCAGTCAAAAAGCAACTTATTTTTCGTGGAATTGCTCTATACAGCATAACTGGCAACCTTTCCTTCGTAAGAAACTGACAGTTGAAGTGAAACCGTAAAACAACGAACGCAATTACGCAACGTTTTATAAAATACCGATTTTAAACGTTCGCATTGCGTTCGGTCCCGGCGTTTTACATAATAAAGCTTTAAACACAATCAACTCGCGAGACGAATTTTACGCGGCGAATAATGGCGTCTTGACGGCAGTCGTCGTGGAATTTCGCCCAGTGAAACAGAATCAGAGCGAAATTCGCAACAGCTGATTCGGAAAAATCATCCCCAAAACAAATACAGAATTTCGTTGCTATTTGTTGATATCGTTTGAAAGAAAACCTATATAAACCATGAATCCACGAATTTTCCGCGTCGTGCAAATTATTAAAATTCTAAACATAATGTTTATGAAGACAAAGGCGTTCCTGATAGTGAAGCAACGCCTGCGAAGAAGATGGTGGGTGCGGCCAGTAAATTTAACGAGGAAGGAAGTTGGTTTCCATATCACTTGTTTCTCGCAATTGAAGTCAAATGATGAAGAGCATTTCTTCACCGCAACAAGGATGACTGTGGCAAAATTCGACGTCCTCTTGTGTCTTTTGCGAGAAAAGCTGCATCGGTCATCCAATCGGGAGCCAATAAACGAAGAGACACGCTTGGGTATTACGCTCATGTACTTAGCGCAAGGCTGCAGTCCTCAGATGTTGGCATGGGCGCATAAAATGGGAGTGTCAACAGTGCGAAAAATAATATATGAAACCTGCGATGCCATTTGGAGTGAGCTGCACGGAGTGTATGTTGCCCAGCCAAATCTGATGGAATGGACCGCAATATCTGAAAAGTAAAATCCTTCAAAAAATCCCGTAGTTCACAGTTCACTTATTTCTTCCATTAATAAATAATAAAAAAATTAAGAGTAATATTAATCAGCATCTCTTGTTTTCGAGCTCATTCAACTCGCTGTGAACTAGAGCCACTACCTTGCCCTCAATTCGTCTGACTTCTTCCGGGGTCAGTTTGCTTGCTGCAATCCGCTTTGCTAAATTGCTGAAAAGGAGGGCAGTGGGTTCACCTTCTTCTGGACCTATTGCACTTCCCAGCGCTTTCACTGTTCCTACGCAGTCCTCCATCAATTCGCGGAACACCTGTGTCACCTCTACATCCGCTCTCCTTTTTGATGGCTTCCTGACTTGCGAGAAGCTTGCCTCCAATTCTCTGGCATTCGTGGGGAGGCTGCACATATTTTCCTCGATGCTTGTTGAGGAAGAGCAATCAAATATTGTTTCGCTTTCCTCGATGCTTCCAACGGTGCTATAAAAGACAAATCGACATTAGAAGAGTGACAAACGCCGTTACAATGTGCAATACTTACTCCCTGCTGCCTTTAAAATTTTCCAGGAAAGCCAATGCATCCATGTACTTCCATCGTTTTGTAGGGTTTGGAGCACCACTACCGGACGCAAGCATCTCAGCGCGCCTCCGCCTTTTATAGGTGTCGCGCAGACCTTTCCACCGCTTTCTGCATTCATCCTCTGCAGAACAATAATTGTAATAATAATAATTCAAAGTCAACAATTTGCTCACCCGCCAAATTCATTGTTTCGGCAATTTTCTTCCAAATCTGCGCTTTTTTGTTATTATTTTTATAGTCCGCGGCGGACAAGTCGAAGAGGGATTCATTTCTCCTCACCTCCTCAATGAGTTGCTCGCTTTTGTCCATTTTGTGTAAAATTGATATTTGATATGTTTGAATATACATTTTTTGAAACGTCCAATTTATTAATTTTTCACCACTGACAGCTGAACAGCTGACTTTTTCGCAGGGCGGCAGCGACCATATTAGAAATTGTTCTATCGCGAGACGAATCGTTGGGAGGCGAACTACGCTAGCTTCGTCATTGTGGGCAATCACATGCACTGCCGTGTGTTTTAATTTTGACAGCGCGCGTTCGCCGCGTAAAATTCGCCTCGCGAGTTGATTGTGTTTAAAGCTTAAGGCTGTAAATTATTAGAAAAAGTTGCTGAACTTTAAAATTCAAATTTGTATTTAAATAAGAACTATACTTTGGTATTCATTTTCTGTATATTTCCTTGTATTTTTCCTTTTCAGCGAGTGGTGCCTGTCGTCAGCGAAAAATGTCAGCCACAACAAAACCGACAATCTGTAATTCAAATTCTTCGAATGAAAGCTTAAAGCAGCAGCAACTGAAGTACATTGCGTCTGTGGTGCGAGCACTGGTGACTTCACGCAAGCCGCCGTGCTTTTTACGCGAAATTGAAGGGGAGTATAGAGAAGTGGAGAACAAGCCAATACCTTTTGCTTCTTTGGGCTACAGCTCCGCCGAACAACTTTTGCGGGAAAGCGGACAGTTTCAATTCAGTAGAATAGGCACCGAGGTAAGAACTGTTGGGCCAGTTTAATTTGAATTAAACTGTTTATTTTTTCTTTATACATAATTTAAATTTTTTACAGCTACGTTCAAAAAACGGTGTAACCTAAGTATAGAAACAATTTTTTTATACTAAAAAAAAGTAATAGTTCACTGTTGGAAATTATAAGAGTATAAGCGCACGGATAAATATTCTAAAGTAAACAAAGATAAAAACGGTATTATTAGGTTAGAAATCAGTTAGATAGTTATTTCGTTGAATAGCCTTGATTCGTTATGACTGCCTGACTATGGAGTCACTGAGATCCTGACATCGCTTCAACGATGCTCCACAAATCTGCAGCATTTGAGGGTATATGCTCAGCGCCATATTTTTTTTTAAATAAACCGACACTCCGGGGATGGCCCCTATATATGCAAACCACTTGTTGGTTTAGAGATGATCAGAGGTGATGGGGTGGGGGGAAAGAGTAGTGGTGGTGGACGTTTGCCTTGAATTCGCGAATATTGCAATGACGTGGGAAACCTTACGCAGGATGACTATTCCACAACCGCGGTGAACGAACCAAGAACGAATTTTCCCTGTAATGCGTGGTGCGTTGGAGCTTTCTCGAAACGTGGTATCGATGAACCCCGCTTCCCATTTGCATGTTGCGAGGAAAAACGCGGACAGCTGGGATAAGATCTCTTATCTCAGCAGAGCACCTACCGTTAAAGTAACGATAGAAAAGGCTTAAACATGGTTTAACGGTATCCTCACAGCACTCTTTTCAAAATGCATATTTATTCACTGTTTCGCTGAGTCGAGCGCGCGTTGCACATTTCGCAGTGTTTTAAAATTTGACTTTAAATAAAATTCGTTTGAAAAACCATATTTTTATAATAGAACCTTTAACACCAGGTATTGTACTTATGTTTAAGCAAATTTATGTTTGCAGAATATGTGTATTAGTATTTTATATTATTTTATCTTTTAAAATCTTAAAATTGTATATATTTCAACGAAATTAGTGAACATATAGTTACTTTTGTAGTCGAATGTTCTAATCATTTTAATATATTTGTAAAAAATATACATTTGGCTACTATATTACAAAAAATTGTAGTGCCCTTTTGTGCCTCTTCTGAAATATTGAGGTTTTAGTGCTGCTGTGTCTTGCCAAATTGTGTGATTTCGGTTGATAGTTAAAAATTTAATAATGTGTTTTGTGTTTGGTTTTTGTACGAATCGCATCAAATATGATCTCATTTTTGGATTGTACATATATTTAAATATAAACAATGAAAATTTTATATCAATCACGGTTTTCAATCCCAAACTGGCAAATCTTCAAGAAAAATCAGTCGAAGCAGCAAAGCCAACTGAAACTTTGAATGCATATTTCTGATAACAGTGTTCTCAATACCGGTAACCAAGATTTCTCGGAAACGGCTAAACCGATAAATCTCAAATTTTAACACAAGCTTCAGAAATATATGTTTTAGTAAGAGATCGAAGGTTATATCCCGCTGATAAATATTTTCCGCTTTAAAAACAATTTAATGCACAAATTTTCATTGAAAATATAATTTTTTTTTAAATGCTGCCATTTTGTTAAAAACTAACATTTCGGGTATTTCTTCGATCAGTAGACCTTTTACTAACGAAATCTTTTTGACTTTTCTTTTTTTGATTTTCCAATCCAGAGATATCGTGGTCACCGTAAGAGCCTCTTATTAGAAGAGCTCTCGGAGATCGGCTATAGCACCTATACAAACCAATATTTTTTCAAATAAAAAATATGTGAGTAAAGAGTAAAAAGTATGCAATACGCATACAAGTTTTCACATTAATACATCAAAACATCTTTCCAGGAAAAATCCTTGAATAATCGCTTTTTTCGGCCTCCTAACTTCTTAAAAAAAGAAATAAAAAAACAACAATTTTTTTTTTTAATTTTACTTGTATTCTTCCCTTCTATATGAAAACATACTCAACATTCAGTATTATAGCTCAGGTGATTTGATCGCCATTTTCAGGGGTCAATACCCCACTGTGCGACGCCGCAGAATAACATTTTCTGTATCTTGTATTCCGACTTTTCATGGTGCTATTTTTTATACCGCAGCTGTATATAGAAATTATCAGAACCATTTTCTGTCTTGATTTCCGGTTGTCTGTCTGTCTGTCTGTCCGCCTGTGCAGGAGAGAAAGAAGGAGTTGTCCGATTTGGACAAAATTTGGTACACAGTCGCAGTGAACCTTACCGAGAATTTCTGTCGTAAATCCGCAAGAGTATCAGCATTTGGCATATATAGTCTTATTAGGAATATCTTGTAGTTTGTCACAAAAGGACATGGTCCGCCACTATGTATGCGGTAAATTTGATTCACCCGCAATTTAAAATCTTTGTTGCAGAAAAGTGCTGCCACTGCTCTTCGATTTAAATTGAGCAACAAAAAAATGATTATTATCACCGATATTGGTGAAATAGTAGTGCATATTATATGTTTGAAGTGGATGGTGAGTACGGGGAAAAGGGTAACCGCACACTATCTGCAAAAGGGGCACATCTTAAAATTTGAATACATATGTTCATATGTATATGAAATTGCATAGAGGAGGGGCGTTTCAAAAGCGAAAGAGTAAAAGATGATTTTAGCAGTAATCTTTACACATCTTACATATGTATGTGCTCTGCGAATTGTTTGTTTACCAGAAAGTAAAAACTTATTTATTTTGAGGTAGGGGCACAAGATAGATTGTAGATAGTGTGCGATAAATAATAAAGCAATACGGGGATGATGAGTATCTTGTAGGGTCAGTTTTGTCAGACGAGAGAGGACTCAACTTCTCAATTTATTATCGAGTGCGTAGTATCGTCTATTGGCAAGAGTTATTCTCCGTTTTGTATCCAAGCTGACATCTGTGGTGGTAATGGCACGGCCAAGATATGTGAGCTCCTTAACAGTTTCGAAAGAATAGTTTCCAGTTGCCAAATGGGAGTCACGGCACCGATTTTCTCTGCTTGTAGAAATCATATACTCCGTCTTGCCCTCGTTGACCGCCAGACCCACTTTGGCTGATTCTCTTTCGATAGCCAAGAAAGCAGCGGTAACATATCGCTTGCTCTTGCCGACGATATCAATATCATCGGCGTACACAAGGAGCTGGACAATTTTGTAGGAAATAGTGCCATCGCGGTGCACACTGGCTTTCCGTAGTACGCTCTCCATCAGGAAGTTGAAGAGGTCGCAGGATATGGGATCGCCTTGTCTGAAGCCCCTCACACTATCAAAAGGATCGGACAGTTCCTTTCCTATCTTGAAGGAGCTTTGTATGTTAACGTCATCCTGCAGAGTCTCACCAGCTTAGCTGGGATCGATATCGATAGCTCAGACATTGCGGTGTACAGACAATCAGTTCAAAGGCAGCCTTATAATAGACGAAGAGATGGTGGGTATCGATTTGATATTCGTGGGTCTTCTCCAGGATTTGGCGTAGTGTGTAGATCTAGTCGATAGTGGACTTGCCAGGTCTAAAGCCGCACTGATATAGTCCAATTAGTGCCTTGGCGAATGGCTTGAATCTTTCACACAGTACGCTCGACAGGATCTTGTACGCGATGGCAATAAGGCTAATACCCCGGTAGTTTGCGCAGATCGTCGAGTCGCCTTTTTTTAGCATATTACAGAGCACACCAAGTTTCCAATCGTAGGGCATGCTTCCATCTAGCCATATTCTGCAGAGGAGCTAATGCATGCGCCCCACCAGCTCGTCGCCGCCAGTATTGAATAATTCTGCAGACAGGCCGTCAGCACCCGCCGCTTTTTTATTCTCGAGTCGCAGGATTGCGACCTTAACCTCGCTATAGCTAAGCAATGGTATGTCAACACCATCGTCGTCAATTGGTGGTATCGGGAACCTGCCTCCGTTGGCGGAATTGGTGTCATCGCCTGCTAATAAGCTGGAGAAGTGTCCATAGCATTATCTTCTTTTCTTTAATTTTCGTTCTTTTTACTTTTTTTTGTTTGTTTACTCGGTCATTGCAGACATGCATCACTGCGAAGGCCAACACCAAGACGAATCATATTGCCTCTATGGTTAGAGGGCAAAAATCGAGCAAGTCAACGCGTCTCACACAAGTGAAGCAAGTGCGTCAGCCCAGGCGGACAGACCAGAGTTGGAATAAGAGCTCCTACTCGACGAGTGTGTATGCGAAGTCGGCGTACATTAAGAATCGTATGAATCACGCGTTCAACGGCGATCGCAATAATATCTACAACAACCAGCAGAGTAACAATCGCAACAATAATAGTCAGCATAGCATCAGCAGCAACAATAACACGATAGCCGCAAAAGGTCGACAACAGCAGTCGCATCAACAACCACAAGTACAGCAGAAAATGTTTAATGGTAATCAGAAACAGGATTTAGGTGAACGTTTGAATTCGAAGCTACAACAGCAACAGCAGCAAGCAATGCCACGCCCCATTTTGGGTCAGAACAATAGCAGCGCCGTCGCCGCGAACAATGGAATAAATAATTATAATAATAATAACAATGGCAACAATAATTCCAGTCATAACGCCTACGGTGTTCAGCAACAACAACAGAATCGATCACAACAGCAGCAACAACCAAATCAATCACAACAGCAGCAACAACCAAATCAGTTGTCAACTGTGACGGCACAACAACTGCTGCGAAAAAATCCTGGTGCCATTGCGAATGCCTCTTCGCTTATATTGGCGCAGCGTGAGCAGCAGCCACAGTCGGTGCGTCGTCCGCTTGGCAACAATTACCAACGGAAGCCACTTTCAACAGGAGGGGGGCCCTTTTCCGATGGGTGCCCAGCGACTGCTTCATCGGTGCAAGATAGACTTAAAATCAGAACTAATAATGTCAGTGGCATGAATGGCGGGCAGCCACAAGCCACACCCAACAGCGCTGTCATCACGCCGGACTCATCACCTGCAATTTCTTCTGCTGGCTCAGAGCAAATGCAAAATCCCTTCAGTGCTTATCCAACGCAACAACAGAGGCAGCTACCCACACACCAACAACAGCAGCAGCAGCAACCGCAGCCAGCGCAATTCCACAAGCAACATTTCCTGAAGTCGCCACCAGCTGCGCAGCTGCAAGATGGGCTAGTATGTACACATTTTTCAGACTACATTTCACTTTATAGTTTTGTATATACTATATTTCTGTAATTCCCACAGCCCGTGATTCCACCAAAAGTATTCCAATTCAATCCCAATTTGGATCCCATCACATCACTCTCGCAGTATTGCGTGGTGCGGCGCTGTCCACCAGAATACAACGTGTACAGGTCGAAATACTCGCGTCTGTATCAGTGTCGCGTGGAAGTGAATGGCAGCATCTTTTCCACATATCCCAATGAGTATCCGAACGAACATTTGGCTAGGATTTCGTGTGCGGCCAAGGCCATTGAACAAATCAAGTTGGAAGAACAACGACGACCACTGCCGCCATGCACATTCAGCGACAAGGAACTCACCGAGAAGCTGTACCAGGAGTTGCAGCACCATCCGCATGGCATATTTGCCAAAAATATACCGGAATGGTTTGGCAGCACATTCCAGCAAGCGCTTCCGCAACACTGGTGGACGCTGGTGCAGAGCTCCAGTAAATTCACCACGGAAAAGGGGGCCAACAATTGTGTGATTGTGTTCGCCAACACAGCCGCGGGTATGTGATGCTGTTGGCGAGGAAACAGTTTCATAAGCTTGTATTCTTTGATTTTGCTTCGTATTGTATGTACTAAAAGCCAGAAGAGATTGTTTTTTTGGATTTTTTTCCTGTAAAGAAACTAAACATATGTATGTACGATCATATGTATGTACATATGTATGTACCTATTATAAGAGGGTATATTAGCTTTGTGGGCATTACCCCACGTCTCGACAGGCAATGATCGATTGCCAGCCCTCTGTCAAATTCCATTGCTATCAAAGACAAATATTTTCCTATGCCATATCATTTAAAATATGTCGCCAAACGAGATTATGCCAGAGACAATTTATTATATATATTATTTAAATATTATATTTATTTAATAAATTGTCTCTGGTGATAGTATGTAATAGAGGCTTATTAGACTAAATTTATAATTTGTAATTAAAGGGAAAAAAAGTTATCACTAAAGTGGTATTATTTATATATTACATATTTTACAGTTGCTGCAAAAAGCCCGTTTTTCGAAAACAAGGATATTTACTTCTTATTGATAAAATAAATATTTCTAATACACTGATAGAACGCTTGCACTATCACTTGAAAGATTTCAAAATACTTTAATTTTAATTAAAAGTTACTATGTAATAATAATAAAATAATAAAATTTTTTATATTAAAATTTAATATAATTTAATTTTGTTCCATACGCTTGCCCTATTTTTTAAATGCTGTCCTTTGTCTCGCACAGACGATGTCGACAGTGCCGACGGCGCCACGGTCATACAAATGGATGGCATCGTCCTACCCTGGAAGGAGAAATACTGGGATCTTTTTGTGACTCACTGCGTCTCGACGGTAGAGGTATGGGCGCGCCTCTTCGGCAAGGAGTACAACGAACGTTTGGACAGTCTGATGAATGACATTGAGTTGTACATGTTGACGGAGAAGGCACGGCCCGTGTCGATCGTCTGCAAGCATATTTATCTGGTGTGCATCTCGGAGTGTTGGCACCGGGTGCGCGTCGAGGATATGGACAAGGTTAACGGAATGGCGCTGTGCTTCTTCATCGATTTCGGAGATGCCGATTGGATGCTCGTCAACACGTTGTACATTTGTGAGCCAAACTTCCTGGAATTGCCCGCGCAAGCGATACCACTCTCCCTGTTCGGACTGGAGGACTTTGCGGGCAATCCAAATGCGCATCGTCACTTGGAGGCGCTGCTGCTGAGCAAATCTGTGGTGGGTGAGGTACTGACCAAAGAAGCGGACTTCTATGCCAGCGATGCGAGCGGCCCGTGCTGTGATAGAATACAGGTGGCGCTCTACGATACCTCTACGGAGCAGGACATCAATCTAAATCCGGTAATTCTGAACAAAATCTGCGATGACACGAGACCACCAGAGCTGAAGCACACGGGCGTTACCAACGTGCTTGTGACACACATCAACAACAATGGCGACCTGTACCTGCAGACACGCAACAACGAATATGTGCAGGTGAGCTTGGCTGCCTTTTTAGCTTTCACCTACTACTAACGCGCTATATCTAACGTTTTTTCTTATATTTGCATCTTCTTCCCGGTACACTCTGGCATCTTCAGAAATTACTGCAAACGCTGATTGGTTCTAAATTCAAGCGTGATCAGCACAAGGTTAGCGCCGCAGACATTACTCGCGCGAACATGTTTCTCATCTGCGATGATAACTCGAGCAATAGCTCAGCGAATTGGTGTCGTGGCGTGCTCGCCGAACGCTCACAATTTAGCCCGAACGACGAGGAATTCGATATATTCTGCGTCGATGGCGGCGAAACGCGTCGTATACACGTCTCTCAGATGTACCGCTTGGAGTCGTTGAGTACGGCGCTAAGCAAATTTCCGCCGCAGGCTATCATAGTGCGTCTATATAACATCCCGGAAATAACGAGCGGCATAGTGGGCCGAATGCGTGCGCTGCTGCCGACCAATTGCGAGGCAATGGTAGGAATTGCATTGAACTTAATTTGAAGTATATTTGACGCTCTCTTCACTATCGCTTGATTGTTGTTGCAGGTGAAAATGGTTTCAGCAGGTGTAGTGCCTACAGTCACAATTTACCGACGCTTCGAGGGCACCGACACGCTGTGCACCATTAATGATGTCATACGCATTGAGCATGAGCTGGAAAGGTGTGTGCTGTATGCTAGTCGCATGCATTCAAATATCAATTCTACTGCAAAACAGATTTGATTTTAACTTTTCTTGTTACTGCCATAATTTATCGGCTCTATTCTGCAATCAGTTTCGGAAACCGAATTAATATACACCTCGAATTTAGAAAGTTATTCCGCATTACTGTCGGAATTACTGTTTTCGAAGTAAAATGGAGTCTTTAGCTAAAATCGGAAATCCCAATTCCGCTTTGAAAAACCAATTGCAATTCCAAAAAAGTAAAGTAAAAACAATAGCCCAATTCACAATCTTGTGCAAATGGTCTGGGATTTTTGCAATTGACAGTTTTGTAGCAAACTACTGTCAAAACTACTGTAGTTTTGCTACAAAACTGTCAATTGCAAAAATCCCAGACCATTTGCACAAGATTGTGAATTGGGCTAATAACAGTAAAATGTTTTGTACAAATATGATGTTGTGCTGTTTCTATTTTTTTATAATTATCGAACCTCATTAATATTGCAGTGATTCGGTAACTTTGAATGCTGACGCTGATGGCAAGAACGGTCCTGGATGTGACGCCGGTCTGCCATCGCCAACTACCAGCAACTCTTTTGTAGAAATGAAATGGGGCCTAACCATGACTCCTGTGCCAAATTCACCACAGCGCTGCGGTGAGCTACCTAAATTGAAAGCTTACGAAGCCATACCACCGCTGGGCGAAATGTTTGAAGTGCGCGTCACCATGTCGGCGAATCCATCCAATTTTATGGTACACTCCAGACTTAATTAGGCAATGAGCGATCTTTTTGTACTATAACAATGCATTCTCCTCTTTTCGTAAATTGTGCTGCAGATACAACCGTACGAAGACTATCCACGCTTGCGTAATTTAATGAAAGATTTGCAAGATTATTGTGAGAATAGCGACGAATTCATACCGGCTGATATGGTGGAGAAGGGTCAGGCATATGCTGCAAAACATCCAGATGGTTTCTATCACCGGTTAGACTGCGCATATACACATAGATGAGAAAGCTATTAACTGATTCTCTTTTTACTTTGCAGTGTGATTGTGGAGGACAAGTTCCATGGTGATATGATTCACGTGAGCTATTGTGATTTTGGTGATATTGTGATTTTAAGTAGCGACAAGCTGAAGACACTACCAGCTAAATTTCGCCAATTGCCACAAATGGCCATACAGGCTAAATTGCATGGTGAGTCAAATTCCGAGTTAATCTTCAAATCTAATAAGAGACATTTGAAATTATATAATTTGTATTAAATATCATGTGTCATATTCTAGGAATTGTTCCACGTGATGTCGATTGGTCTCTGGGCGATTGCATACGCTTCCGTGAATTAACTGTTGGTCAGAAGTTCGTCTCGGCCATAAAGCGAATTTCGCATGAAGCAAATACGCGCATACTAGAACTAGATCTGATAGACGTAAGCACAGATGAGGACATTTTTATACATCAATTACTTTTGAAGGAAAATAGGGCTACTGAAGATAAATCTTAATTTATTTTTCTTTGTTTCCCTTTATCAGTATACGTAATTTTAATCTTTTTGGAACGAAAAACCAAAATTCAATTTGATGTTCCGGCCTGTTTAGTAAAAGATTTATCGGAAGAAAGAAAAAAACAGAACTATGAGAACGACTAGACTGGCAAGAAGTTATGCAAATGAACAAAGAATCCTAAAATTAAAAAAAATAACTCAAATCGAAAGAAGACCCAGTTTCGCTTAGTCTTAGAAATGCTTTGAATTTGTTTCTTTTAATTTAACTTTGCAGTTTATAATTTAAAGTTTTTTTTTTCATTATATTTTTACATGCATACAAACGAAACACATTCCGTCGTTCTTTTCGATTTAAATTATACTATATTTGATGCTTAAAATTTCGGTTGATATCAATTATCTACTATGTTATTTGAAACAACTTTTGAAATATTGTAAACTTTTTCAATTGTTTATATGCTAACTTACATATATCGCTTAAACTTTCGTAATACTCATTTGTATTACTCAAAACGAAAATACTTACTTAAAATTATATTTCCTAATATTTTTATAATAATATATATTATTCGAAATACATGCCTCATTTGTGGAAAACGCGGAAACGTTAAATAAAAAATGTGGACAAAACCCGATATGCACTATAATGCGAAATGAATGTATTAAAACTTAACTTATTGTAATAGTATGTAATCCTTAAAACAATACATATAGACATACTGCATCATATGTGTACGCATACATATTACTCTGCAATAAATATGTAATCTCTATAACGCCAAAATCTTTTATTATAGCGGAGAAAGAAATTGGAAATGCTGCAAAACGGTTTAATTAATGCCTAGAGTACACGGCATGTACATACATACCAGAGAACTGCAATGAGTACTCATTGCACTAAGTATACTCTGTCGAAACTCTGTTTTCTCCCCTTACTCATACTTACTCATACTTAGTCGAAAAGACTGAGTAAACCGACCTACTTACTCTGTTTGAAATCCCAAATAATAAGTTTTTAGGCCTACTCATAGTATGACGTCAGCAAACTCATTGATACTCATTCCTGCATTCCTTCCGTTTCTAAGACAGGGTTGCGCTGATTCACAAAAATGTACTTTATTAATACTATTTGACTTTCAATGTCAGCGCACTTTTTCAAAACATGTAACACAAATTGCTATATACAATAGTTGGTTAATAATATCTTAACACGGAAGGGTTGAACTTGTAGTCGTGTTTGACATTATAATGATACAATTAAATTAATTTTTGTTCAGCTTATAAAACTTAAAATATTGCTGTAAATTGTTAATTAGATAACAGATTAAGTACCCATTGGCATCCTGGTATGCTAGACTAGGAAAATTTTTATTATAAACGGGAAGTGAAAAATAGTGTTTTTTGAAAAAGTGCACTGAAACAATTTTTAACAAAAAAAAGTTAAGTTACAGTGAAACAGGAGAAACTGGACCGAAGTAATAAAAAACAGAATCGGAATGTTTGTTTTATGATCCTACTAAAATTGTTCCTTGAAATCAAAGTGTTTTGTCGAAAAGCGTAGTGTTCTAGTGTTGGCTGGAAAAGTGGAGTGATATACATTCATTAAAATGAAACGGCAGCACCGTCATTTTTCCACGCAGATGTGTGTTCTCTCTTCCTGCTCTTCCTCGCTCATTTCAAGAGAAAAGGGGCGTGCTATTGAAAAATTACATGAAGTAGAGATGTAAGCTTTGATCCTTAAATGAAACCGTGACCTGCGTATGCGATCGTACGAATTAAGCATATACAAATTTCGTTATGATTATTTGGCTTCCTGTGTATAGTAGCGCATAGTGCAGTAATAGAGTTGTCTATTCGATTTCCATTGTAATGGGCAATGTTAAAAGCAATGGGGCAACTAAAATAAATTGACTCTAGGCACTTTTCAAACGTCATTCTAGAGCAGGCATAAGTTTACCACAAGCTAGGTATATGTAATGATAATACCCAGAGTATAGAACCGGTATTGACTAACGACGAAATATTAATAGTAAAATAAGAATAACCGTTCAATCGAAATTGCTATTGCAACAAGTACTCGAGTAACGCATTGCAAGACTCTACATGTTCAACATCAACAACACGCAGGATCTGAGAGCGATATTTCACATTCTGAAGTAGGTATCGCTTAGAAGAGCGCAACCGCGAGCAGGTAGGAGCAAACGCTTTAAAAGCAGTGATGTCAACTTGCTCATTTTGCAGCAGATTTAACGCATTTTTAAAACTGAAATGAATTGAAAGAATATACTGCTTAAAAATTCGTCCATAAAAAAGGTCGAATAGCACTTGGAATCTCAGGGTCATATTAATGAATTGAAAGTATGTGGAAACTGGCGCGCCGGCTCCTTTTGCATATACCTGGATATGAAAATTCAAAAATAATGTTATCTTGAAAGAAATTTTTCTAGAGCAGGTACTTAATCCCGTAAAGACTAACGGGTTTCTGTGGCCTTTTTTATTATGCGAAATATTTATATGACATGTTGTGTATTTTCATTCATATCTTTATTTTAACGAATTTTTAATTGCTGGTTTACATATGAAAAAAACCGCATTTCGCGAATTCAGGCCAGGGCATCTGGAAATTTGAGAGTTTGCATCACTGCTGGAAAGAGATCGGCGCCACTGCACTCCTTTAACACATGCGAATGTAGGTAGAGCATGAACTTCTTTCCGTTATTGTTGTACAGTAGGCATATATGTTCATTTTTGCTTTAAAAAGCATCAATGCAGTGAAGTATATTCAAAGAAAGGAAACCTTAATATTATCAAAAATGTCCTTTTTGCTTTAAAAAGCATGAATAAATTGTGATTTAGGTAAAAGGAAATAATATCAGAAATTCATTAATACGTAGAAAAAAGTTTAGACTGCAATATCTAGAATTATTTTGTTCATCATTTTGGGACATAGTTGGAATGAAAAATAGTCTTAAATCAAATTTCGTGTAAAAAGAGAATTAGGTGTAATATCAAATAAAAAAAAATAAATAAATTTTTAACTGCAAAACGCAGTTTATGGAGATATTCATATATGTTCTAAATTTTTTCTTTGCATGAAAAAGTTATGGCTGAATAAAGGCTAACGCGTCTTCACATTTTTTTAACCATTAAGGTTTCCTTTCCTTGAATATACTTCACTGCATTGATGCTTTTTAAAGCAAAAAAGAACATATATGCCTACTGTACAACAATAACGGAAAGAAGTTCATGCTCTACCTACATTCGCATGTGTTAAAGGAGTGCAGTGGCGCCGATCTCTTTCCAGCAGTGATGCAAACTCTCAAATTTCCAGATGCCCTGGCCTGAATTCGCGAAATGCGGTTTTTTTCATATGTAAACCAGCAATTAAAAATTCGTTAAAATAAAGATATGAATGAAAATACACAACATGTCATATAAATATTTCGCATAATAAAAAAGGCCACAGAAACCCGTTAGTCTTTACGGGATTAAGTACCTGCTCTAGAAAAATTTCTTTCAAGATAACATTATTTTTGAATTTTCATATCCAGGTATATGCAAAAGGAGCCGGCGCGCCAGTTTCCACATACTTTCAATTCATTAATATGACCCTGAGATTCCAAGTGCTATTCGACCTTTTTTATGGACGAATTTTTAAGCAGTATATTCTTTCAATTCATTTCAGTTTTAAAAATGCGTTAAATCTGCTGCAAAATGAGCAAGTTGACATCACTGCTTTTAAAGCGTGTGCTCCTACCTGCTCCCAGTTGCGCTCTTCTAAGCGATACCTACTTCAGAATGGGAAATGCGGCTGTCGCCAGGAACAGAACAAGTATTACTATAAGTACTCAGAGTTTTACTTACTTACTTATTGATACTCATACTTGGTTTACTTAGTTTACTTACTTTACTTACTTTATAAGTTTGAGCAAACTGAGTGTCACTTGCGTTTAAGTATAGGTAAAAACGGCACGCGTTTTCTTTAGAGTTACTTAGAGTAACGAAAATGGCACTCGTTGCAGTTCTCTGATACATACATATGTATGTACATGATTCCGAATCATGGCATCATGCCGTTTGGCATGCCATGTACTCCAGGCTTAAATTATGTGCACATTTCTAGTGGAAAAAATGTAATGCGGGCCTTAGACGGTCAATCTTTCTATGTTAGGCATGTGTACGTGTAATCTGATGCCTAGCCCTTACACTCAACAGTCATTGCCATTAAATCTTCATAATTTCTGATTCTTTGTGGTGTGTAGACATACGATGAGTGACACAGACGACCGTATCCCATATTTTGCACTGGCAATGTGCGTTAAAAAGTGAAATAATATTACATAAAAAAAAACTTTTTAAAAATAAGCTTTAATTCATTTAATGTACTAAAAAGTAGAAAATAAATTGTTTCGAAGTCACCAGTATCTTGCTATCCATAAAAGCTTGGGGCGCTTATGTGTTCAATATTTGTCAACATGTTACCACAATATTTTATTTAAATTATTTTTTGCAAATAGATTCTAGTAATGAAAGATATTTTGAATATGGATATTGAGCGCACAAGCTTTTATTGATAGTAAGATACTGGTGACTTCGAAACAATTTATTTTCTACTTTTTAGTACATTAAATGAATTAAAGCTTATTTTTAAAAAGTTTTTTTATATAATATTATTTTCTACTTTTTAGTCTCCCATAAATTCAAATTTAGAGCTCTGAAATCTTAAATCAAATCAAAATTCTCAAAGGAAAAAAGGCACAATTTCCATCAGCAATTGCATTCACTTCCTTCTGTTGGGGTTCAGCAGTGGTACATTCGTTAAAACTAACTGGTTCAATGCATCTCGATCGTATTCACGCTCACGTTTCAATTCTCGATCGAAACCAACGTTCATTCCACGACATGGCGTTGGCATTCCTAACTTGATTGCTGGTGCACATGAGGTAACACATATCTTCGAGCAAAAACAAAGCCTGAATATATATCTCCTCATTCACCTCGAAATCGAGATTCCTTAACTGACCTGTGTTCGATTTGTCAGTCTTGTACCACAGTTCACATTGATTCGATGGGAAGCATGCATATTTGCATAATAACAGCATATCCCAATGAGTATCAGATGTTTGAAAAGCGCCACGCCCCTTCTCCTACGCCCATAAAATTTTACCAGTGGCACGACATATCCCAGAGGCGACTGAATACGAAATTTCAATGCTGCACGACTTTTAGTTCCAAAGCTATTCTATATAATGGATTTTGTTTGTATGGGCGGTGCCACGCCCACTTGTCCAGTGCCCGTCTTATTTTCCCAGCAGAAGGATATGGATATGTAGTAAGTTCCTACCGAGTTTCATTGATGTGTGATGTGTAGTTCTAAAGTTATACACAAATCTGGAGTTGATATAAAAGTGCCACGCCCCTTATCCTACACCCATAAAATTTTACCAGTGGGACGACGCATTCAAGAGGCGACTGCATACGGAATTTCAATGCTGCACGACTTTTAGTTCCAAAGCTAATCGATATAAACAATTTGGTTTGTATGGGCGGTGCCACGCCCCCTTATCCAGTGCCCGTCTTATTTTCCCAGTAGAAGGATATAGATATGTAGTAAGTTCCTACCGAGTTTCATGGATGTGTGATGTGTAAAGCTTATAAAAATTTTGTTTTATGGGCGGTGCCACGCCCTCTTGTCCAATCCGATATTTTATGATTATCATGTACTAGGGTAAAAAAAACCCATCCTACGACGGGTTCATATCATTGAGAAAAAAAATCGACAAAAAATTAATCAATATAGGTACTTCCTTATATACAACGTTTCTAGTAAAAATCTTTTTCGAATTTTCAATCAACTCCCCTTGCCCATTTCCCTCTATAATACATAGTTTTACGTCATCAGATCGCTGGACTCTAGACATGGCTGCATAAACTTGCCCATGACTAAATACCGGCTCTTTTAGAAACACTCCTACCTCTCCCAATGTTTGACCTTGAGATGTATTTATGGTCATTGAAAGCGCCAATTTAATGGGAAATTGTCGGCGTCGGAGAGTGAAAGGCAGTTCTGTGTTTGTAGGGGCTAAATCAATTCTTGGAATGAAAACTATCTCTTTTTCGGCAATGCCTGCTAAAACTTGTGCAATTATTAAATTAGCCTTTAGGCTTTTCACAGCTAGACGTGTCCCATTACAGAGACCTCTTTTGGGATTTAAATTTCGAAGAAGCATAATGACACTTCCAATTTTGAGATTCAATTTATGCAACGGCATTCCTGATGGACAACAGTCATTTTAAAATTCGACAGGGTAATTTTGTTTATCGTTATCATCACTTTCTTCGATAGATTCCGTGCTAAGGTATGTCATTGTGTCACCAAATAACATTTTGAGAATTTGCTCATTAAGTTCATTGACATCAGAAATTTTTTGGCACAGTATAGCCATTTTGGAGTATTGGAATTTACGAACAAAGTGATCAGGAATTTCTATAATATAATCAGGTAAGCCGTGGTCATTCGTAAGATCTCCGTTTCCTAAGTTTAGTAGCCAATCGGTAAAAATCGGATCAACGGACCAAACATTGTGACTTAATTCTAATATCTCAACTTTATCCTAAACATTGCCGAATTTAATGCTGGCTTGCACAATTGCAGATCTGGTTTCATGAGGTACTACTGGTAGCGTTTGCCTGAAATCTCCACCAAAAATGATGATTTTGCCACCAAAAGGCTTTTCATTTCCCATAATTTCTTGAAGAAGTTTGTTAATGCAATTAACTGAATTATTTGCCGCCATTGTAGCTTCATCTAATATTAAAACTTTTGCCATTCTGATCAGATCCGCATCAATGCTGTTCATTCTTAGTAATGAAACTGAGTTTTCAAATACAGGAATATGTACTTTGAATTGTGAGTGAAAAGTTCTGCCACCATTTAAAAGGTTGGCCGCAATTCCGGTCGATGCTGTGGCTAGTGCCACGTTTCCCTGTGCTCAGTACTAAGCAGCTTGTAGCTTGTATACATAAGTTTTTCCACAACCACCCGGGCCATTTAGGAAAAAGCATCTACTTGCTCGATCATCATCTTCAATTGCAGCAATTATCTTATCGTACGCTACCTTTTGTTGTTCATTTAAAAACGCTTTCATTGCTTCACTTCTTTCCCTTTCGTACTGAGTATTATATAAAGTTGCAAACCTCATTTGTTCTGTTGAAGGAGTGTGCAGTCCAAAGTCTGAAAATTTTTTACCACGAATTATAAGTAAAGCTTGAATTGGTTGAAGAGCGAAATTTTCGCAAGTAGTGCAGCATTCTATGTGACATCCATGTTGATGTACAAAATCTGAATAAAGTTCCTTTTTGTACTTTGCATATAACTCAGGCACATTTGGTGGTGCGGCAAGTACAGAAAGATACGTGAATAATTCTCGAAATTGTTGCGGCATTTTTTCGTTTGCGGCCTCACATAAAGTTTCATCCCAAATTTCAATTTTTCGTTTTCTTTATAATTTGTCACTTTATTTTTGAAATTTTAAAATTATACGAGTTTATGTTTATTCGGCAGCTTGAATGTTAGAAAGAATAGTTTTAATTCGGACTGACTTGCCAAAGAGAAATGACAATACTTAGTTGTCTATTTCTGTTCTGAAACAAAGCAATTTTGAGTGTACAACAACAAAGAATTCGAATTATTGCTCACATGGGCAGGTCATATAGCTATTTCGGTTTTTGCCAGAAAACCTCATCAGTGACTTTTAATGTGAATTCTAATAATTTCTAAACGACTAATTACTCGAAATAAAAGCATTAATGGTAAAGTCTGTGAAACGTAGGAGTTGAACCATGAACCTATGACGTAGTAAGCGAATGTGCTAACCATCACACCATTTCTCTTTGGCAAGTCAGTCCGAATAAAAACTATTCTTTCTGAAATTTTAAAATTTTAAAAGTCTTAAATAAAAATATTTCGAGCAATTACAGTAGATATGGGGCACGGAGGGTGACGCTTGTCTTTTATGTATATGATTGCCTTGGTGTTTACGCATGTATGCAAAGTTTCAGATCTCTAGGTAGTCGGGAACATAGTGTAATAAATATCAAGTGAACCAGATAGCAATGACATTCTATTCTCGTACCCTTGCTTGTCAGTTGCGATGTCAAAAATATTAACCCGTTTTCAGTTTGAGTTTGCGTTTGAAGAAAAAAGTAAAAAGAAAAAACATCAATGGCCAACTCTTGTGGTAATAACGAATACCTCCCTAAATTTGCTGTATAAATATCTGCAAGAAAAGTTTGGAATGGCCTAAGATTTGACTAGTAGACTAAATCAAGACGTATTAGAAAATTTCTTTGGGGCAATGCGAAGTTCAGGAGGTCTTAACGAGATAAAAAAGCAGTCAAGTGCGAGTCGGGCTCGCTCACTGAGGGTTCCATACCAGAAATACCCTTTTTAGCGTTCGAATTTAGTTTCTCTTTGCCCGTCTGGCCACACTATTTTGGACATTTTGGCCTACATCTTCGAAACCAATTCACCTAAAAATATGAAAAAACATTTTAGGAATCCACGGACGTAGCCCTTTCTAACGACACCCCACTCGATATAAACAACAAAAATTTTTCGCTAAGGAAATTTTTTACTATGGTAATCTTAAATAAAATTAAAAAAATAGAAAAACAAATAAATCGAAAAAAGCTGCAGTTTTCCAGTAATCTATGACTAAAGACCTACTAACTCTAATTTTATCAAAATTTTAGCTTAAGAAATGTAGAAAGCCAGGGGGGGTATGGTCATTTTTTCGACATTTTGTCCTATATCTTCGAAACCGCTTCACCGAAAATTATAAAAAAATATGTTTGTAATCCATGGACGTAGCCTTTCTAATGATACCCCACTCGATATAAACAACAAACATTTTTTTCTGAGAGGGTCATCTTAAATTTAAAAAAAAATAAAAAAATTTTAAATTCGAAAAAAGGGGCAGCCATTCAGTCATACGTGATCCAATACCTAGTAAGCCTGATTTTATCAAAATTTTCGGTTGAGAAATGGCGTGGGAAGATGGGATCATGTGGGGACAGGTCCGTTTTTTTAACTATATCTTTCTAACCCGTTTACATAAAATTAAAATAAAATACATTTTATAATCTATGGACGTAGCCCTTTCTAACGATACCTACGGTGACCATATTTTTGAAATGAAAATAGAGAACACACCCACCAACATACCATTTTTTTTGCTATAAATTTAAAAATGGCAAATTCCGTTTTAAAAATGTATTTTTTATTCAAACATAAGAGATCATGTTGCAAAATAACTTATAGTTATTATAAAAAAAAACAGTTTACCCAGTAAACATAACATAAAAAACGTTTAAGCTCTAATTGCTTTGATATTTTTCTGTGGAATAAATTTTTTTTTATCAAATTGTGGTTTTCCTCTAAATACCTCTTAAATTCCAAGCAAGAAAGTTCATAATTGCATTTTGTAATTCAAATGGATTTAATTGTGTTAATATTCATTTGCGATTTTTCCGCAGTCCAAATGTTGTTCATAAGAGAGAAAACCCTTTCTGTAGGAGCATTTGACCCTGGTAAGCAAAGACTGAATTCCGCAATTTTTACAATGTTTTTACAAGGTATACTTTTTTTTGTCAAAGTGATAAAAATCTCTACCCATCTTTCTTCGACTGTCGACTGACTTTCTAACCACATTTCGATCTTGTCCAAAGTCACATACTTTTTAACGTATGCTATTTCGTCAAATAGTTCGCTGTCATCAATAGTTAAATCCCTCATCATTTCCATATTAAGCACCAAACTTTTTTCTACTTCGTCCCAGGAAAGCGTTTCACGAAGAAGCATCCGTTCAAAATCTTCAACCTCTTCGAATGCAGTGCTCCATTGATCTAAGTAATCAATACAACTCGTATAAAAACTGCTTACATGTTTATTGAATTGGTCTAAATCAATTGACCCTTTTTGCTTAATTCGTTAATGATATGCTTAATTCGATAATGCTCGTAATTCATGCTTGGTATTTGTTTTTTATACGATAATAATTCGTTTTGTATCAAATATAGAACAAATATAGAACACATTTTAAAATAGAGAACATTTCCATGTTTTTTATAACAAAATATATCGTATAGAACATCGGATTAAAATAGAGTAGGTACTGTTCTATATAATATAGTACGGTTGGTCACCGTAACGATACCCCACACGATACGTTTTAAAAATCTTTTTATTTTTTTTTGTCCGACCCGAAAACCTTTAAAAATTATAAAAAAATATTTCAAAAAATATTTTTTAACTTTTTATAGTAAAAATGTATTTAGGTTATTAAGACCTAACATCGTGCCAAATTTCAGGTTTCTACGATTAAAAAAAGGTCGTTTTATATACACACTCCCAAAACAAAAGTGACCTTATAAGTGTTCCCGTTTTTTCCCTTTTAGGGGAACGGAACCCTAAAAAAGATTA
The DNA here is from genome assembly GCA_963457695.1 of Neria commutata. Lineage (NCBI taxonomy): Eukaryota > Metazoa > Arthropoda > Insecta > Diptera > Micropezidae > Neria > Neria commutata. The sequence continues at coordinate 26,282,669 of OY735247.1, forward strand.
ACAATTGGTTTATAAACGCTATTTGTTATAAAATATGTAACACACGTGCTGGTTCATTACTGAAAATAAAAATTGTTGGGCACGTAAAAATGTTGAGTAACTTTTTTGTACTAATGTCTCGGATGGGTTAAGACATATAACGAAGAAGGAGAAAAGAAAAATCAAAATATTTTTTTACAAGCTGGGGTACGTCAAGCTATCTGGTTCACTTGATATTTATTACACTATGGTCGGGAAGTGGGTGAAAAATTGATTACTAGATTTGACGACATACATACCGCTGACATAGATCCATACGTGAAGTGAAGTTAATATAAAGCTTATAAAAATAAAAAAATGTGTGCGTCTCGGGACGCTCGACAGAAGTGATAACTTAAACTAATCCAAGTTAAACTATTTAATATTGAAATTTTTTAACTTGAGAAAAGCTTAGGTTATTACTTAAATTTCATGCATGTCAACATGATAATGTGAGGAAAGGTTATTCATCAATAAAATCTTTTATTGATTATAAAATATATTTAATTCTCAGTTACAATTCTTCAATATGTACATTAGAATTTTGTGTAAGTATATTATTAGTATCATTATTCAATCCTATAAAAGTAACAATTGGCTTATGGTAGCTATAATAAGCAACGAAATTTTTACATTGTATGTCATCTAAAAATCTTGCAAAGAAATCTTCTGCTTGTTTCATCATATTTTTATAAGCTTTATATTAGGTTCACATCCGGTATGTTTGTATGTATGTCGTCAAATCTAGTAATCAATTTTTCACCCACTTCCCGACTACTTAGAGATCTGAAACTTTGCATGCATGCCTAAACACGAGCCCAATAGATGAATCAATAAATTTTATGGGCGTAGGATAAGGGGCGTGGCACTTTTTTATCAACTCCAGATTTGTGTATAACTTTAGAACTACACATCACACATCAATGAAACTCGGTAGGAACTTACTACATATCCATATCCTTCTACTGAAAAAATAAGACGGGCACTGGATAAGGGAGCGTGGCACCCCCCATACAAACAAAATTTTTGATCTCGATTAGCTTTGGAACTAAAGGTCGTGCAGCATTGAAATTTCGTATGCAGTCGCCTCTTGGATGTGTCGTCCCACTGGTAAAGTTTTATGGGCGTAGGATAAGGGGCGTGGCACTTTTTTATCAACTCCAGATTTGTGTATAACTTTTGAACTACACATCACACATCAATGAAACACGGTAGGAACTTACTACATATCCATATCCTTCTACTGAGAAAATAAGGCGGACACTGGATAAGGGGGCGTTGCACCGCCCATACAAACAAAATCGTTTATTTAGAATAGCTTTGGAACTAAAGGTCGTGTAGCATTGAAATTCCGTATACAGGCCCCTCCTGGATGCTTCGTCCCACTGGTAAAATTTTATGGGCGTAGGACAGGGGGCGTGGCACTTTTCAAGCAACTACACACTTGGGCTTCAGTTTATAATTATAGGTACACCGACACATCAATGAAAAACGATAGGAACTTACTCGCCGCGCCTTGCAGGCAACACAACAACAACTCATCGCGCCACAAATATGCCACGAATATTAGGGTCGATCACAACCGTATTATTTGTTAAATTGAGGATATGACTATAGGAAACACTGTGAATATCCTAAATATTGTGTACTGCTCTGCAAGTTTTAAATTCTTTTTGTGAAAAATTTCAGAGCTCTAATATTGAATTTATGGAAGACTAAAAAGTAGAAAATAAAATTATATAAAAAAAAACTTGTTAAAATAAGCTTTAATTTATTTAATGTACTAAAAAGTAGAAAATAAATTGTTTCCAAGTCACCTGTATCTTACTATTAATAAAAGCTTGTGCGCTCAATATCCATATTCAAAATATCTTTCATTACTAGAATCTATTTGCAAAAAAATTATTTAAATAAAATATTGTGGTAACTGGTTGACAAATATTGAACACATGAGCGCCCCAAGCTTTTATTAATAGTAAGATACAGGTGACTTGGAAACAATTTATTTTCTACTTTTTAGTACATTAAATAAATTAAAGCTTATTTTAAAAAGTTTTTTTTATATAATTTTTATAATCACTTTCAAAAACGGTGGTAGCAAAGAGTATGTTAATATAATAGAGTGCGCATCTCATATAAAATTTTGGCTGAGAAAATTTTGCACTTGGGTCATTTTAATAAAGCCCACAGTTCCACTCAGTTTCGCTCAGTCACTCGTCCTCTCAGAGAACCGCTCTGCTACAAGAAATTCCAAACTCAAAGTAAATATAACGAGGGCTGCTTACTGTGAGAAAATTCTCCCATTTTGTGGGAATTCGAACTCTTTTTCTACATATTCTTAACAAAATGCTGTTGTTTTGTATTACAGCATTTTGGAACTCAGCCATACTGTTTTATTTATTGATTTATGTTTTTTACTACCATTATTTTGAATGAAAATGTGGCTGAAGTGCCAATTCCCATGGGAGAATTTTTTAAGCATTTGAGAGAATTGGCTTTGACTGAGTTTGCACCCCTGATCGCACGACTCAATGGCTTGGTTCGTTCGGTTTTCGTACTCAAATGAGCCGAACGAGCATTTTTTGCGGCTGATTTTCGTATTTTGCATGGTGTTATGAAAGTCGTGTGCATGTGCTCTTCTTCTGCATGTCGGCAGCTCAGCCAACAAAGTATACGAAGAATCAGAGCAGCGCTCGGCTAGACGATATTCCCGACAGCGCTGCTGTTTGATTCTGTGTTGTTGTTGTTTTCATATGAAAGACAAAAAATTCTTTGGCTCTGCTCTGCCATAAACGAACAAAAGGAACTTCAATATACATACATATGTACATATGCGTATGTCGAATTTCCTGGCATTTGCGTATGCTGTGTTATGAATGAAATCTGCTTGCAGCTTCCAACTCGTTTTGAAATTTCAAATCGAAGTTGGAATTTGTTGAAATATCGCAAACATTTTTCCAATGTGCGACATTTCCAGAGATAATACTAAAATTTAAAAGGCTTTTTATAGAATATTTATACATTTTAATAAAGAATGAAATATGCACATATATTAATATTAGATATTTTTGTCAATATCACCTTAATAAAAGTGATGTTGGCAAATAAATATCTTCTTAATATAGTCATTGCCCTATAATAAGATCAGCAGAGGGAAATAGAAATAAATTTTAAATCGCCAAAATTATCATTTGGTATGAACAAGAAATACACAACAACAACAACACAGAAACAACCAAATGCCTTTTTCGTGCTTTGAGCATACCCGAAATGCCAAATCAAGGGTAGCGTCTGTCCGAAAGCTAAGCGCTGTGGGTTAGAGTGAGAGAGGAGGGGCCCGAGTACCGCTGCCGTATGCGTGAGAGAGAGGGAAGCCAGACAGACTGGCACCGTAACGCGTTACGTTACGAAGCGGTTTACCCTCCCATAAAAAGTTATCACTTCAAAAAAGAGCACTCGAATTAAATAGTGCTTAAGAAAATAAAGCCAGTTATCGCATAAATTTCGCGACAAAAATTGTTTTTCCGCGTCGCTTGTTTTGTTTGCCGAGATGCGTACGATGTTTATAGCGTGACGAACAAAACGAAATGTCAATTTCCCTTGACACGGGTACAGCGGCTTGCCGGCATCGAAAAATATCTAATGCGGGCCTTAGACGGTCAGTCTTTCTATGTCAGGCATGTGTACGTGTAAACTGATGCCACAGACTATCCAGACGTCCAACTGTCCGTCCAGGGAACAAAATTTTCCATTTTTTTTGAAACCTTCCTCTCATTGATAGCGTACGTGTGTTTTTTGTTTTTGTAATTCCTTACAGAGTTGCATTCACAAAAATTCCTTTGTTTACATTTCGGACCAACAACTGTCAAACCTCAAAAATTTTTTCGCAGTGGGTTGGGAATTCGACACAGCGGATAGCGCTTACTTTACAGCTGACTGCACGTACTTTACGGCTGATCGGCATTTTATGGGGATACAAATAAATTGCACGACACGGCTATCGACTACTGACGCCTTCGAGTACTCGGTTCCCACGCGACAAAAGCAACAAAATAAAATATTTGATGTACACACAAAATATCAGCACATATATTCTAACTGAAATAAGAATCAAATTGTTACAATTATATAAGTTTAGACGAATACTGATGGAATACTTATATCAAAAAAACCGAATACCTGGCTACCCGTAACCAAATATGGATAAACTCTATCTTATTTTTGTGAATGTAGTGGTGATTTTTTAGCGCTAGTGTGAGAGTCGGATATTTGGTTCATCTGTGCAGTAAACTGCGCTGAAAATTTTTGACAGCTAAGTTGAACTAGTGGAAACATATGAAGAGAGTGCCAATGAGCGGCGCGCTGAACGCAGAGCGCAGAAAGTTGACCAACTTTCAACTTTTGCTGCACACATTTTGCGCTGACAGCTCATCTACAGCTCACATACACACTTTGTGATTGCCCTCAGTGTTAAATAAAAGTGTGGTAGCTGAATATATTTCTATGTTGTATTTATTTCAATCAATATTAGGTTTAAACGATATATACACATTATTAAAAGTTAATATAGCTATAAACTTGGGACGAAATATGTTCTGTAAACTATTTAAGAATGTTTACTCCTAAAGTTGTAAATTGCCGAAATGGGGTGACTCTTTTTGGAGCGCACGCATTCCGTGCATTGGAACAGCTCAAGTGCGCTTCAAATTTTTTCGCTCACGCACTGGCGCAATTCGGCGCACGCACGCACCATTAGAACTCCGCCTTTATTCCTTGCCAAAACCTGAGTTACCCTATGCACATTTCCACTGGAAAAAAGTAGTATATTTCGTAGCAGATTTCTTGAGACCTGCAATAGGGGTCAAGTAATTTTGACGCAAGGAAATTTCTTGAGCTTTTTGTTGGCGTTTTTTTATATGGAGTTTCGCTTTTCTTGAGAGCTGCAAAGACCCCTTTAATAGAGATACGCCAGACCTGTGTTGCCTTTTTTCGCCGCGCAGAGATTAGAAATCTGTATCAATTTTACGTCACGTAATAAGGGGTCTTTGCAGCTCTCAAGAAAAGCGAAAACTCCATATAAAAAAACGCCAATAAAATGCTCAAGAAATTTCCTTGCGTCAAAATTACTTGACCCCTATTGCAGGTCTCAAGAAATCTGCTCCCAAATATACTACTTTTTTCCAGTGGAAATGTGCATAGGGTAACTCAGGTTTTGGCAAGGAATAATGTTTGAAACATTATTACTTTAACAAGAAGAAGACTTTCAACAGCTAATAACAAGCGAAAGAGGTAAGCAAAACAATAAATGTTCATTTTAGGTTGTAAATTTGCAAAATATTTTGATTTATTTTAGATTTTCAATTATCTTAATCTATTATCTTATTTTCAGACATGGAAAACTCGGAAAATTCACCGCGAATTGCGCCAAAACGCCAAAAGCGCCTCAACAAATTTTCTGATGTCGAATTTAGCTTGCTTGTTGCTTTCTTCCGATTCTAATTGTTCCGCACAAACCACCAATATTGCGGTATTTAGTACGGACACCATATTATGCCTGAAAAATATATATAAATAATGCATTAATCAAATAATAGTAAATTTTGTGAAAACTTACCAATCTTCATTTAACGACAGTTTGCTTTGATTTGCATCAGCTGTTAGCTGTCAAAATTACTTGGCCACTACTATTATGCCCTCAAGGAATAATGCAAAATTTTTCTTGAGCGATTTCTTGAGAGCTGCAAAGACCCCTTTATACGTGTGAGCTTGCATGTATGCGTAAGCACGAGCTTGAGGACGGCAAGCCGAAAAGCAACAAGCGACAGGCTAGCATTCGGTCAGAGAAACACAGAAGAGACCAGAAGTGTATCTAACTAATACTGTCACAAATTCCAGCACTAACACAATAAACTTTTAGCATCACAGCTGGACCTTTGCCCACCGAGCTAGAGCTTTGCCCCCCACGGAAAGTGTACGTGTGAGACAAAAAGTGCAATATTTTCGATCAGCTGACTCTGATATTCTTCTGTAGGTATTCTGTGCAGAGAATGCCGCCGCGTAAGGTTGTGCGAATGCTATTCCTCCTCGCCTTTACGCGTTGTTGTTGTTATGAGACAGCAAAGAATTCGTTTTCATATTTCAGTCTGCCTGTCTGGCTGGCTGGCTTGGATTTCATTTGAATATGTACATACATATGTATTCTTTTTTGAATGATAAATACATATATGTATACATATTTCAGTCTGTCTGCTTGGCTGGCTGGCTTGGATTTCCTTGGAATTGTCTTTGCACAAGGGAATCGAAGCAGCGCCGCGGCTGCTGCGTAGAAATATGTATTCTTTTTGAATGGTACATATGAATGTATGTATGAGCATTACATTTTCACGCTTTTGCAGGTTCTTAGCTTGTAGCAAATTTGCTCTTCATATGACAATTTTTCCTTTGTTTTTTGAGGATTTACTATTTATTGCTTCTTTACACCTATCAACTTTTCTATCATTTTTCATTTGCTTATTTTCTAGATTTTGCAGATAAAGATTTTTAAAGATCGCTTTATAAATACATACGTATGTATGTATATCAATTTATGTATACAATTTTGCAACACACATACATACATCCCTTTCAACCCCTATTTCTGCACTTTCATTGTCGAAGCACACGCAACGGCAGCATAATTTGAGCGTTTGTTTACATTTTTTATACAAATTTGTCTGGGATAATACATTGGTTTGTGTGTGTGTTTCCTGCGAATTTTTTGCCTTTACAATTTTTAAGTTTTTTATGTCGCGCCGACTGCGGCTAGACATGCAGGTGTTCATTCATTCTGATTTTAACGAAAATTTTGAAAATTTCAGTCCTTTTTGCTATTACATAGTGAAAATTATGCTTGTTATTAAACTTTATCATTTAACCCAATACAATTTTGTTTGACTGTTGAGTGTAAGAGCTAGGCATCAGTTTACACGTACACAAGCCTGTCATAGAATGACTGACCTTTTAGGGGCCGCATTAGCAGATCCACGGTATGCAATTTTTGCAGCCAAATATTGTATGATATGCGCACTCTATTAATATTAATACTCCCTGGTTTCACTCTTAACCAGCGGACAAAGGCCCCGTCACATAAGGGCTCGTCACATAGAATCCGTTGCGTCCGTGAGAGCGATTTTTCAACTGACAGCTAAGTTGAAATGTATGAAATCATATGAAGCATGGCACATAAGCAACGGATGCGATGGCGCAACGCAAAAAGTTGAACAGCTTTCAACTTTTGTCGTCCGGCAGAACGTTGACAGATATCAGCTGATTGTTTTTATTGTTTTGCCGACTTGAAATTTTCTGTGGAATTTTTTCTATTTCATTGAAATTTTCTGTATTTGCAATTGTTTCGAAGAACAGTTAATAGAAACAGTAGGGGTATTCCCGATCCGGTGCAATTGGTCATGCAAAGAGCGAATGCAAAATATTTTTCCACCTTTTGCATACACAACAACAAAACACACTGGTTTGCTTTTGCATTAAAGTCACAATTTTCCTAGACCAGAACCCATTGCGTTTAGTGGAAAATATTTGATGCAAAATATGAGCATAGTTGCCAGCTTGAAAAGTCCCACTTATCGGTGACCTAAGTTGCCAACAACGAGTATTAACAGCGACCAGCTGATCATTTTGATTTTTATTTCACTTTTTATTTCCAAAAATGGTATCTTTAATATTTACGGGTGATTTCATTTGCTGCATTTTCAAATAAGAAGTCGCAAAATTGTTGTTTTTCGCTGTTTCGTGTCATTTTATTAAACTCTCAAGTAAAACAGCTGTTTGACAAAAGCATTTGAATGTATTTCGCAAATCGGTCGTTCCCGATTATAAAAATGCAAAAGGAAAATTTTGCTTTTGCTTTTGCATTCGCTCCGGATCGGGAATACCCCTAGTATAACAGTACATTTGCCTTTATGACAAATCGGCTCAGGTGTACCGCAAGAAGCTTCTGAAGGAAAATTCTAGGGTTTCTGCTGCTGGTGCAACAATATAAATGTTTTAATACAGAAGACGAAGCAGCTGATTTTCCATGCGCTGCCAGCGTATTCATTGTGCTGACCCTCTCCGGCAGTCCGTCGCAGTCAGTTGAAAACTTCACTCTCACGGACGCAACGGATTCTATGTGACGAACCCTATAGAATCCGTTGCGTCCGTGAGTTGTATTGTGCCGGGGCCTTTAGTAATCGGCTTTCGAGTGAAGTACGTTTTCCTTTCCAATGGTATATTCTTATAAATCTTTTAGTGCGTTTTTTCTTCTTCGTGCAACTCTGTTCCCACTGTGTTTATTTTAGTGATTTTGGAAACGTCGTGCGGACTCGTTGTATTTTATCCGGAATTGAGAATTCTGTAATTTTTGTTAAGGGTATACAAAAACAAAAGTTATAAAAGCAAATTTTAGTGAGAAGCACAGGCGAAAGTATGTATTTTAGTGTAATACAATAACAAAAATCCGAAACAAATAGTGTTTTACAACAATTGCGACTACAAACAAGACAGAAGCAGCAACGGAAGTGAGTAGGTTAGACCGTTCACTTAATTTTCGGCAAGTGGATACGGTTTTTCTGAGGCCGAAAGAGAAGTGCTTATTTGCATTAAGAAAAAGCAAGAAATTCCAATTTTAGAAAAGCAACAAATACAAAAAATATCTCGGAAGAACAAAGGTGCATGTTTATAATATGTCCCCTACGCCCTTTCAAACAAAAGTGCACATCTATCAGAGAAGCTGGTCATATTTTGCTCTAATTATTTTCCTCTGCAATAATATTTCCAATTAACACATTTCAATAATTAAGTATCAACAAAAGAATGAAAAAAAAACACTTTATCTGTATCCACCGAGTAAGTTTGCCTTTTACGCTTTTCGCTGTTTTCTTTGCTGCTTTGTGAGTAGGGAGGGATTGCATATCAAATACAAAACTATCAAAAACGTTTAGAAAGCATTCATGTTGGCCAGCTGTAAGATCGGAAGGCCATTGTTTTATGAACGACAAATTCCAGCATTTCCCGTGTGCGTGCTGCCAATTCGCCTTCGAAGCAAAAGTTCCCCGGGCAATTTCAATTCAATTTGATTCACACATATGTATGTACGTCCTCTACCCTGCTTCTTAACCGTATAAATAAATCTCAGTTAGCACTTTTGACCAGTGTAGCGTTTGTGGTGGATGTATACTTTGCACTTGCTCTGTGCATTGTGACACGCTAATCACCTCTTCTTTGTTGTCCATGCAGTTCTCTTCTATTCTTCGTTGCTGCTGTGGTGGGGTTGATGCAAGATGATAAATTGCATTTGTATCCGTCCACATTGTACGTATGTACAGTCACTTCCACAACTGTTCATAAAAAATTATTTTTAGCAATATTATAATTTTTGGTCTCATTGTACAATATGCATTTTTTTATTATTATTTCTTTTTATGGTTTGGTGTGTTAGAAAAGGATACATCGCAACAGTTCGGCGAAATCATTTCTCATAGAACTGTAATAAATATAGTTTCCTTGAAAGTTTCGTGAACAGTTTTGTAACCCATGCCATAATTTAAGCTTTTAATGTGGTAGAGAGCAGTAATACAAAACATATCGAAACTACTATTGACAAATTAATTTCTCCTGAATCTTGAGGTAAAAATTATTTGATTATTTCCAATATTAAACATCAATTGAATTTATATTCATACCAAGAACGGTGCCGAAAGTGGTTTCAAATAAAATCGAATAAAACAGTCGAAAAAAGAATTTTGGAGGGCAAGTCGGTGCGTGAAATTGCATAGAAATTGTATGTCTCTATTGGCTTCATTTCAAAAGTGCGACATGAGATGGATGAAGCCATCCCCAAAGGCAATGGTGGGCGGCAACCGATACTCTCCCCCATACCAAAAGATTCTCGAGACGTCTTATAATCACAGAAACTGTTGCGAATGCCACCAAGGCCAGAAAGGAGATAAAAGAGGTCCTGTAGATTGAAGTGTCCAACCAAACAGTCCGCAGATGCCTCAAGGAGAGCGGTACGAAATCAAAAACAAAAAATCAAAAATCTTTGAATTTCGTAAAAGGGTATGCCAAAGGGACACCAGAGCAATAGGGCAATGGCGGCTAGTGACATGGTTCTACCAATCGAAAATTAATCGTTTAGGATCTGACGGACGTGTTTGGTCGTGGTATGACACACGCTTCATATGTCGAAATATCCAGGAGACGCTTAAATTCGGAGGAAGCTCCTTAATAATTTGGGGATGCTTCCAAGGGAACAAGGTAGGAGTCATTCACAAAATCGAAAGAATTTTGAAGACGGAGCCCTATATCGAAATATTAGAGCATTCTTACTTGCCTAGCCTGGACATAGCCTTCAAATTTTCGGTTGAGAGTCCTGTGATACATTGTTTATGCAGGACAATGGTCCGAAGCATAAAGCTAACATCACCATGAACTGCCTGAAGGAGCACAATATTGAGTGCTTGGATTGGCCCCAACAATCGTCAGATCTCAATCCGATTGAGAACCTCAAGAGCATTATAAAAAAAAATTTTAATGAGAACTCCGGTGTCCCAAAATATTGAGAAGCTTTTGGGCTATTGTAAGCGAGGAAAGGTCCAAAATGACACATCAACTTTTCGTAATTTAATAGATTCATTCCTAAAAGACCACAACTAGTGATTAAGACCAAAGGCGGCCACATAAAATATTAATGTATTTCTTTTTCATTATAAAAAGTGTAATATTCTTTAGACTAACAAAAGTGTTCATAAAAAGCCAATTGAATTTTTATTTACAAATAAAATTAAAAAAATATTTTGTTAAGTTTGATTCACTTTCTTAAATTAATAAGCATTGCCTGAAGTATTCATGTCAAAATATATACAAATTTATTTTTGATATAATTGTTATAGAAAATAATGTTGAATGCCACGTTTTTATGAACAGTTGTGGAAGTGACTGTATGTATTGACCTGTACTTTGGCCTCTTTGCCACTTAACTTTTCCTTTAATGTAAATCACATAATTTTGCATGTTTTTTTTATCACTTTCCTGCTTAACGTTGGAACTTTTTTGCAATACGTATTTCCATATGTGTTTGTGTCTGGAGAATGCACATTTTTTGAAGAAATGTCGCTGTTGCTTTTTTTTCGTGCAGGCTGCATCTCGGTCCTTGCGCTATTATACAACTCGATATCCACGTTCACCAATTCGTTCACAATTCAACAGGATGCAATGCGTCCCAGGAAAAAATTAACTACCGGCTGTGCCATTTTGTATATAAAAGGATAATTTTATGCACAAAACTAGCTTTAATAAATCGTCAAATCAAATTATTATATTTATCGACAAATCAGTGCATTCAATATATGCTGAGCTCGCAGGAGGCATGGGATGCTGCGAGTGAAATTATTGCACACATAATGCAGCAACTACGCCGAGATGAGCAGATGGCAAGAGTAAGAGAGAACTTATCGCCAGTCGCAACAATGTTACAGAGTAACTAAGAAGCACTATCTCGCCCCGCGAAGGTATGTCTCAATTTGTGGTGCCGCGGGGATGATCCGGGACTGTGACAAAAAGGGAATTGGTTTTAGTTGGTAAAAGCCCGGCACTTTCAGAGGTACGGGCCTTTGAATGTCCTTTGAAGATTTCCAACTTCCTACCTTGTACAAAAGAGTAGCAGTGATTAATTTAACTAAAAATGGGAGTACATAAATATTTCTTGGCAAGGAATATTCTGTTTCCTTCATTAAAAATACATTTAAATACATTAATCAAATCTAACAGTAGCTTTAGATTAGATTATATTTGCAGTAGCGATCAAGTATCCTGGTCACCTATTGGCCTATTGTGGTAGTTCTCCATTTATTTACAGATCCTCGTGGATGCGCATCTTCAAGAGATGATTCGATTTCGTTTGGGGATCTGAACGCAATGTCCTGCGGTTTTAAGGACATTTTAAGTGACACAAAATGTGTTCTGTTGTTTCTTCATCATCAAATTCGACACATTCGACCTATGGAAGCCATAGGTTTCATGCCTATTCGGATTCGCTTTCTGCTCTTCTGAGAAGCTTCTGACGTAAATGTGTTCGCCTATCTGTTACCTTCCGTTTCTAACCTAGTCTTTTAGGTTACTCACCTTGTATGTTTGTTATACTATAAATACTTAATTTTGTTAGGTGATGCATTTTGTAACGGCTATTACCTTTGACGGGTTATTTTATAAATGATTTTTCCTAAAAGGCTCCATATTTCCCGAAGCATATGTCAAAGGAATTATATATGATAAATAACTGTGTAATTTTAAAGAATTTTCTTTTTTGCTCTGAGTAACTCGAAAGGATATTAGAGCTTAAAAACACTTTCTCTGATAAGTATTCTCCCAAAAGACACCAAATTATTGCTACATTTTAAATATTTCCCTTTGACGTTTATCGCTAAATAGAGTAGTCAGTTCGCGCGAAATATACTCAAATGTGTTATCTCTGTTTGTGTTTTATTAGTGAAAGATAAAATCAGATACATATACATATGTACATACATAATGTTATATGTATACAATATATATCCCCGACCACGCCGACCCTTTCTCCGTTAACACTTACATAATTGTAAAAAATTACACTTTGTTAGCGCTGAAAGAAATAAATTGCGCGCCGTTGTGGCTCAGCGGATAAGTGCTGGATCGCAGATAGATAGTCTATACATGTCAAATATAGATGCTCTGCATAGTGTAACACAGGAATTATCGGTATATTCAGTTCCACTTCCATAGTGGGGGAACAGGCCCATTGCTGAAAATTTTGAATGTAATCTGAACAGCAATATAGTGACCAAATATCTCTGGTGAATATGGTTTGAATATTATGAGTATATTCTGTTGACCGCCTATATTGTGCGCGGGCCATTAAGCGAAAAATTCGGAGGTAGAAGTACTTATGGCCCCATTGTGGGCGTGATCTTTAACCGATTTGGATAATTTTGGATCGTAAACTACGAGAAGGTTCAGTATCACTGTGCACCAAATTCAGTTAAAATCGGATAGCTGGATCTTCCTCTCCTGCGGCCACGGACAGACAGACGGACAATCGGAAATCAAGACAGAAACTGATTCTGATCGTTTTATATAATACAAAATTCTTCAACGCTGCTTGAACTAAGGTGTTGCGTTTTACACAATAAGGACGCAATTCTTCGTGAGAGATGACGCCGCGCAAAGAAATAATTTGGAAATACATAAATTCTCTTTTTTATGGTACGAGCCTGCTGGGGATCGAACCAGCAGAGATCGCAGAGGCCAAGAACTTTTCTCCCGAACCTTTTAAAAGAATACTTTTAAATTCTTCGAAAGTTTAGTTTAGTTTATTCAAAATTAAGTCTATGGACAATATCATTACAGACCAGCTCAAAAAAATAAGTTGGCGTGGTTCGTCCGCCACGAAGGCGGTAGACCGATAATTTGTCTGTGTTGTACACCTGCTAGTAGAATGACCTTATAGTTTGTCAGGAATGGGCATGAACCGCCCACTATTTAGCCAATAAATTTTATACACCCCGAATATCATTTGTTTCAGTGGTCTACCGCCCCACGCCTTACTAGGTATAGGAAATTATTCTGTTGGGCTAACCCGACTGATGCTTCTTTACTTGTTCCATTTTAATTTGTGAAAAGTAGCCTGCTTCTCAGCGAACTTTGAAATAATTTATGCGCTGATAGCAGCCTTAATTACTCTAAATGCAACGTATGTAGGTATGCTACTACATATTGCACCTGTAGTCTCTTCTACCTCTGCAATCTTTTAATGCTCACACACATCTGCTCCGCATGGTTTCATATGCTATAATTCACATTTATCGATATTCCGAAGTGGCAGCAAATCACTTCCGATGCGAATGCCGTATCTCGCCTGCTTTCCAACGAAATGCCGATGAGTATGAATGACGATGGCGACATATTCGTTTGAAAAATTCCTAAGCAGCAGTAACAACAATGATCAACCACAATACAAATAGGCGAAGAACATTTATAGTTCCGCACGTTTGGGCTGAGCTGAGTGGGCATATTTTTCGTTTCGTCACTGCATTTGCCATTGGTTTGGTTGTTTCGTGGTCGATGATGATAGTAAACCCTTGATAGCAAACTGATATTTTTCTCTACTTACTGCTGTCTGTTATTATGATCTTTGTTTTTGCTAATCATAAATGAAGTAAATTTTTCGATTTAATATCAGTTGTTTTTATACCCTACACATATGGTAATAGGGTATAATTACGTTGTGCGAACATTGTAACGCATTCCTAAGTATAAACCGAGCCATCCTAGGTATAGACATAAGAATATAGAAATGATGAGAATCACTTTTGGTCTTGGTTTCCGGTTGTCCGTCTGTCTGACCATCCGTGCTCGCAGGAGCGAAGAAGTAGTTGTCCGATTTGAACCAAATATGGTACACAGTGACAGTGAATCTTAAATAACTTAGCTTAAGTCCTGAGATTGTCCAAATCGGTTGAAGGACATGCCCACAATAAGCCTTAAAATAAACCTGCCTCGGAATTTTTTCCGGTAAAATTACTTAAATTGGTGTAATCAATCATAAAAAAATGATATTTGGTATTTAAGGTAAGGTGTCGGCCCGCTACTTAAATAAATAATATTATATAAAAAAAAAACTTTTTAAAAATAAGCTTTAATTCATTTACTTAATGTACTAAAAAGTAGAAAATAAATTGTTTCCTAGCTACCTGTATCTTACTATCCATAATAGCTTGGGGCGCTCATGTGTTCAAAATTTGTCAACCAATTGATACAATATTTAATCGAATTTATGTTTTGCAAATAGATTCTAGTAATGAAAGATACGTGTGAATAGAGGTTTTGAGCGCCCAAACTTTTATGGATAGTAAGATATAGGTAGCTTGGAAACAATTTATTTTCTACTTTTGAGTATATTAAATAAATTAAAGCTTATTTTTAAAAAGTTTTTTTTTATATTATTTTATTTTATATATAATATTATTTTCTACTTTTTAGTCTCTCATAAATTAATTTTAGAGCTTTGAAATTTGTCGCAAAAAGAATAATTCTTCAATCAAACCGGTGTTATTATTGGTTAATTGTTCGGAGATCTTGAGAATTGTACTAGATGGTGATTAGAGGTTGTGAATGTAAACTATAGGTTTTGAATAGCTTTGTTTCTAATTCTATTATTTTCTGCTAGTGCTTGATTGCTGCAAGGTTTCTTTCCTGTTAGTTTAGTGCAGTGTAGTTCTTCGACTCTCAAGCCACCTAAGGACTTTACTGGACTTAGTGCCACATATGCTTCACCAACTGCAAACATCTTTGTACACTACATGATAATATATTGTACTGTCTTGCATTTTGTGTACGGTAGAAGCCCAAGATGGTATCATTAGTAGCATTCTACGTTCAGCAGTGCCTTAGTTTTTATTGGCTAAGATTTGCTTAGTTTATGCGGACTGATGGAATGCTGCGTATCGCACCAAGGAATTCCTGAAATGTTCAAAACTCCCTTATAAGCAAAAAATTATATTTTTTTAAAGAATTTTTATAAGGTGTATTATAAAAAAAAGAT
The DNA here is from genome assembly GCA_963457695.1 of Neria commutata. Lineage (NCBI taxonomy): Eukaryota > Metazoa > Arthropoda > Insecta > Diptera > Micropezidae > Neria > Neria commutata. Next base: position 26,298,297 of record OY735247.1, read on the forward strand.
TCTCATAATTTGGATTCACGGCTTTCTTATTTATTTAATTTTTCTATGTTACAATTTGTTTGTGCGCACTTCTTAATTGCCTCTCTTTTAATATTTTCAGGACTCCCATTCAGTTCCTCCACTGCATTTGCTTTTTTTAAGGAAGATCATTCTAAGCGGGCACTTTAAAGACGAGGACGCTCAGAAAACTTGTGGCTTACCACACGATTCCATCACAAACATAGCCAGCCAGATTCTCAGCTATGCCGCGAAATGGTGGCGATGCCGCTGGAGGCACGGTTAGTGGTGACGGCTGTCTCTATCCTGATGAAGTCATTATGGAGAAGGGCGTTCCTTTCAATGTCAGAGTAAGTTGATATTTTGTATTTGTCTGGCAAGTGCATATTTGTACCACCTCACTTAAGCCGGTCGCGCTTTTTGGCTGCCCCGCACAATTCCCAACATGCCTGCTTTTGTGGTTTTGCTGCCGAACTGGTGCTTAGCATCGCCGGGCTCATTGTGCGTCTAGTGGCTTTTTGTTGGCTTCCTCTTGTTACCGGGGGTTACACCCAGACTTCACCACTACCTCATCTGCTGCTACTATTTCGTAGTGTTTTTGGTAACCGTTGCTGCCTCCAGGGCCTTCAAGGGTAGCGGTGGCGGCAGCTCCGGCCAGTGTCAATGTTAGTTTCCAACGTTGTGGGAAATACTGCAACTAACACTTCCTTCTTTCTTTGTAATAGCGCACATATGTACATAGCTTATTAAAGTGCAGAGCTGTAAAGAGCGAGTTTAAACAGGGATTTTCTCGTATTGGTTTCAACGAGTGGTTTTTTTAAGTTAGTACACTCTGCGAAACGTCTGTACTGTTTTAACTCGCATTGGTTTCTGCTGCTATGTTTTGCAATCAATTCGCCATAAAAGGGAGCGAGAAACAGATTTATCACTCACTTGTTTTGAAACAAGAGGTTGCCACTCTTGAGACACTTGACTGATACCATGTGTATACGACAGCCCCAGTCGATTCGCTTTGACTCGATACGTTTTCGAGCCAGACGTTTATACATTATTTTTTGAAGCGAAACGACTGAAGACGGTTGGAACATTGTGACATTTGTCAAAAATTATTAAACACAGTTATATCTTTTCATTGCACTTTCCACTTTTGTCCGCGTTCTGAAGCTTTCTTTTTCAATATATCTTTGGCGTCTAATGAATATTAGCTTGCCTTTTACTTAAAAAGCACAGAAAAGCTGATTTTCAAACCACTTTGAAAATGTTTACCCCAAAGAGTATGTTAATATAATGGAGTGCGCATCACTCAAATTTTCGGCAAATCGAAGTGTGGGCCATTTTCCATATTTCGGTCGCGGCAAAGGGGGACACAAAAACTACTCAACCGCTCAGAGAATTTCGTTGACAGTCGTTGATTTGGCATTTCGGTATGCTCAAAGCACGAAAAAGGCATTTGGTTGTTTCTGTGTTGTTGTTGTTGTGTATTTCTTGTTCAAATGCTAATTTTTGCGATTTAAAATTTATTTCAATTTCCCTCTGCTGATCTTATTATAGGGCAATGACTATATTAAAAAGTTATTTATTTGCCAACATCACTTTTATTAAGGTGATATTGACAAAAATATCTAATATTAATACATATATGTGCATATTTCATTCTTTATTAAAATGTTATAAATATTCTATAAAAAGCCTTTTAAATTTTAGTATTATCTCTGGAAATGTCGCACATTTGAAAAATGTTTGCGATATTTCAATAAATTCTAACTTCGATTTGATATTTCAAAACGAGTTGGAAGCTGCAAGCAGATTTCATTCATAACACAGCATACGCAAATGCCAGAAAATTCGACATACGCTTATGTACATATGTATGTATATTGAAGTTCCTTGTGTTCGTTTATGGCAGAGCAGAGCCAAAGAATTTTTTTGTCTTTCATATGAAAAACAACAACAACACAGAATCAAACAGCAGCGCTGTCGGGAATATCGTCTACGTTCTTCGTATATGTATTTTGTTGGCTGAGCTGCCGACATGCAGAAGAAGAGCACATGCACACGACTTTCATAACACCATGCAAAATACGAAAATCAGCCGCAAAAAATGCTCGTTCGCCTCATTGGAGTACGAAAAACGAACAAACCAAGCCATTGAGTCGTGCAATCAGGGGTGCAAACTCAGTCAAAGTCAATTCTCTCAAATGCCTAAAAAATTCTCCCATGGGAATCGGCACTTGAGTCAGATTTTCATTCAAAATAAAAAACTTAAAACAATAAATAAAATAGTATGGCTGAGTTCCAAAATGCTATAATACAAAACATCAGCATTTTGTTAATAATATGTAAAAGAAGAGTTCCATGAAATTGGAGAATTTTCACCCAGTTAACAGCCCTCGTTGTATTTACTTTGAGTTTGTGATTTCTTGTAGCAGAGCGGTTCTCTGAGGGGATGAGTGACTGAGCCAAAATGAGTGGGAAACGTGGTTCCACCGCTGAGCTCGCGGTGCAAAATTTTCGCAGCCGAAATTTTGTATGAGATGCGCACTCTATTATGGTTGGTTGGTTGGTTTGTGTGGCTAGTCCTGACTATCAATTAGCACTGAGTGCCGTTTTGTTACCACGCCTCGAACAACCTACAGCCATCTGGCGAAATTCAAGAAGTTCAGAACATTAATGATATCCATACCTTGGATGTCATTGATGTTCTCTAGGAAGCATTTTTCTAGTGTTTTGAGCCTGCCCCTTGCTAGGGCACTCTATTATATTAACATACTCTTTGGTGAAACACTCACAAAACCTCTCATTAGCAAAACAAATACCCACTCGTGCCGTTAGTTTCAAAGAGAGTATGAGTAGCATTTGTTATCTTGCTCTATTTGCTACAATCAAAACAAACAAAACGAATGTAACAAAGTAACGGTATAGTATAGTGAGTGAAGTGGGTAAAGTGGGTGCAGTGAATGGTAAGCTGGAGAATTTTGGCGAAGCCGCTGCGCGCCGGTTAGTAATGCATCGTCCGAAAGAGTCTTTTCTTCGGCAAATAATGTTTAAAATGACCACAATATGCATAGAAATTATAATTAATACACTAAAACGTCTTTCCATCAGAAATTCTTTAACAATAAGCTCAGCCTCTTAATTGCGCATAGCGCCTTAAATACTCTGTGCACTCACTGCATTGCACTCTGTTTACCAAAACATTTGAATAGTGGGTAGTCTGCTTGTGAGTAATATGCTTGCGCTTACAATTTACCCAATTGTTTTGCTCTCTCATTCACTCTTAACCCTTTCATGCCCAATGTTGCCTATAGGCAACATTGTACTTATTGGCTTCTAAGTCCCGCTATTTAAATTTTTTTGACATGCGGTTTTTTGCATAATGTAGCTTCATGTATTGTGCAAGCTTACAGCTACTTGTTCTACTGCAAACTGTGCACATGTTCATTCAGTAGCCGATCTCCGCAAAGAGAAATTGTCAAGATCGTTTCGCAAAAAAAGTGTTTATACAAAAAGTGTTTAAAAACATTAAAATAATTGTTTTATTGTAAAACCAAGTAAGCACTATAAATAAATAAGGATACAAGAGTTATTTAGGGAAAACTAATCATGAGAAAAGTGTTTAGTTTGCTTGTAATATTTTTTCAAAAGTGCAGTTGCCTATAGGCAACATTGGTCAACTGTTGTAATTTCCGAGCAATGTATATTTCATTATGTATATTTATTTTTCGATGCGTTTAAGAGGTTCAAGCCGACAGAAATTGGAACAAAATTTACACTTTAACTGGGATGATTTGCGGATGAGGAAAATTAAGAAGAAGAGCAGTAAACTTCGAAAACTCTATCAAAGAAACATTGAGAAATATGATTGATAAGGGCGGAAATATGCAAGTTTATCTAAATGAGGAAATAATTAGCAAAGAAATTGACTGAAAACAAATTTAGAATGAAAAGTTGTACAGGAGGTGATAGAGAAAATTTATTTGCAATGTTTGAAGTTATTTTGTGCAGAGGTAATGGAATGTAATACCAGTTGGAAAAGTGAACTGCGCAGCAATGAGGTGAAACAATCAATGGAATATTTCACCCAGTTCTTTGAAGATGAAGTCTGGAAAAAGATTTATGACTAAACAAACTTGTATGCGATGCAAACTAAAGGAACGGCGTTCTTGCTGACATGCTGCTAGAATTATACAAAATAAACCATAGCTCAAATAAATGTTATAGGCTCATAGTATTCTGGTGTATGAATTCATCTGTAGTCGATAGATGGCTGGTGTATCGCAGAGACCTCAAATATGCAGACGGCGAAGTGAAGCATATTCCACTAATATGTTCCAGTTGGATATTGCTTGCTAACGAGCTTTTGAACGCAACTCTAACAGTAGTGTTTTCAAGGAAAGGAGGTCGATCAGAATGACTCCTTACAGATATGGAGTCAAATCCTTCATAACCAGGATCGTTACCACCGCCTCCATGATCCCCAGATCTTCCGATGGCCTCTGAGTTAATCTCCTGTAAAAGAGCACATGCTGCAGAACCTGTAAAATCCATACGATCTGAATATCTTGGTCACTGGGTACGATGGGGAGCAAAAGGCAGATGCAAACTATGCCAAACTGGTTTTCCACGCTCTAAATGCAACAAATGCAATGTTTAATTGTGCTCGAATCTACAAAAAAATGGTTTTGTGTCTTTTCGTACTTGAATTTCAACAAAAAATTCATATAAAATAAATGTATATGGTTTTTAAAATTCACCACCATTCCCCAATGTTGCCTATAGGCAACATCCTGTAACTTACGAACCAGGACACCAAGGACTTTGAAATTTTTGTCAGTTCATATTTGAGTCAATATTATCACATATCTGACCTCAACGAATTTTTAGCTCCGCCCAATTTAATTCGGGCATGAAAGGGTTAAGGCATATGTGCCTATTCAACACGTGTTTGGAAATAAGTGCACATGCGAGTGAATTATTCAAACCCGAATGAATGTCTTGATCGCTCTTTCAAATGCATTCATGCAGACCTCTAATGCGCACTCTATTATATTAACATACTCTTTGGTTTAAGCTTTTCAAAGCGATTTCAAATTGTGTTTATACGACTGTTTTGAGTCGATGCGAATTGAGTCAAATCGATTTGAAGTGTCGTATAAACGTATATACACGTAATATACGTATATATACGTAATTTGAAACAAAGGCGCATTAAAAGTTATGCGAAAAGTATAGAGGAGCTGTATTAAAATAAACTGCTCGAAAAAGACCATTTAATTTTTACAGAATTGAGCTCATTTGTTGTACGTAATCATAGCAGTTACTCAAAATTTACATGATTAAAAAACATGTGCGCTTAGACCGCACGGCTGAAGTGAAGGGACTCTTGCAATTCCAGGTAATTGGAAATTTCATTTCAATTTAAAAAAATTCCTTGTAATGGGATTTAAAAAAAAGCAAATTACTTTTGTAATTATTTCTAAGGAATTGAAAAAGTAATCAATTCCTTTGCTGTAGACTGAAGGAATTGATTATTAATTATAATTACTGAGGAATGTAATTGCATTTACCCAGCTCTGGCGATGAGTTATATACAATTAAATAGGCCAACTCTTCGTTTTTATTCACAGGTCTGCTCAAATGCTACCTTCTTCCACCTGTCAACTCATGTTAATTCTCGTTCTATCCTTTTACAGTACACTGGTTGCGTGGAGGTGAAGACTTCAATGAAATCGTTGGATTTTAATACACGGACACAAGTTGCACGGTAATTATGCAAAGTATAAATTAATAACTTTTCAATGCCTGAAGCATTTGTACATATTTATGTATGTATGTAAGAAAATCTTAGCCTACCTAAAAGTATTACATATGTATATCTTAACTGGTATGTTCAACATATGTTCGCTATAAAACGCGTAATGCGCAATGCTGCGACAATTACGGGAAGGGTCTGCTACACAAGGAATATTTATTTATTTCTGTTCCGATATTGCCTAATTACCAGCACCATTAAAGTTCCTGTGTGTATTAAGCGATAGCGAACCTTTCCAAACCACTGTGCAAATATCACACATCTTCGTCCTTTCTTCGAAGGACGGTTATGTATATGCCACGCGTACCATATTTTGGTATTTCGTGAAGGACAATTTCACTAACACTAAGTGTTTTAAATACTAAACAATTACTGTAACTGCTCAGAGTTTTTATGTTAAATATTCTTTTCTCATTTGCAGTGAATGCATAAATCGCGTTTGCGAGGCGGCCGGCCTCAAATCGGCGGGCAAACGCCGCGTGGACAAGAAAATACTACAATTTATATCGGATCGGCCTTGTATGCGAAATGCCGGTACAAATGTGGTCATTAACGTTTCGAGTCGCGCGCTTGTCCTTATCAACGTGGAGACTAGCGAAGTGATTGCGAGCCACAATATGCCACGAATATCCTTCGCATCTGGCGGTGATACGGTAAAATATGACTTATTATATGACTACGGTGACCATATTTTTTTAATGAAAATAGAGAACACACCCACCAACATACCTTTTTTTGCTAAAAATTTAAAAATGGCAAATGTCCGTTTTAACAATGTATTTTTTATTCAAACATATGAGATCGTGTTCCAAATTACCTTAAATTTATAATAAAAAAAAACAATTTACCGAGTAAACTGTATACAGGGTGGTAATGGGTAATGGTAATGGGTTCAAAATGGACCCTATATCAAGGCAAGCTTATTTCATGGTTTGAACGAAGGAACCACCAGATCAGCATCCTTAATGGCAACCAAACTGAAAAACATAAATTCTTAACATAACATACAAGACGTTTTAGCTCTAATTGCTTTGATATTTTTCTGTGGAATGAATTTTTTTTATCAAATTGTGGTTTTCCTCTTAGTACTCCTTAAATTCCAAGCAAGAAAGTTCATAATTGCATTTTGTAATTAAAATGGATTTAATTGTGTTAATTTTCATTTGCGATTTTTCCGCAGTCTGAATGTTGTTCATAAGAGAGAAAACCCTTTTTGTAGGAGCATTTGACCCTGGTAAACAAAGACTGAATTCCACAATTTTTACAAGGTACATATACTTTTTTGTCAAAGTGATTAAAAATCTCAGTTTACATGAGCTCGTAATTCATGTTTGGTATTTATATTTTTATACATTAATTCGCTTTGTATCAAATATAGAACAAATATAGAACACATTATAAAATAGAGAACATTTCCATGCTTTTATTAACAAAATATATCATATAGAACATCGGCTTAAAATAGAGTACTGTCCTATATAATATAGTACGGTTGGTCACCGTACTTATAACTGGCTATGAATAGCACCCGCCAACAAATTTGCATTCTCTTCTGCAACTGACATAATTCATTGCTTTTTTATGTAACTCGAGGACGGTCGTCAACACTTTGCAATGATAAAAAAGTTTCTCAGAAAAAACCTTAATAAGGCTTAGCACGCCTATAGAATAAATGTGAAGGTCGAGTTAATTTGTGCTTGAATATAACGTGCACACTAGGGTTACCGCTAATGATATAGGAAAAATTTTTTCCCGAATTTTGTCGACGGCAACCCCACAAAATGACGAGCCTTAGAAGATCTTAAGGTAGCCAAAGTTTGAGCACGATTGGAGCATGTTAACCCATGCCGCAAGGCGCTCAAAGTTTGAAAAACCGCGATTTTTTGGCTGACTAGCGACGTTTTTGACCGTATCTCCAGAACTATACACTATTTTTCCATGCCTAATATCTCAAATTAAAGGCAATATTATTCTAACTAATTTATATCCTATACATATTTTTTGCTACTTGTAGCCGAACTGAGCTATAACAGCTTTTGTTACCAAAAACATGACTCGGAATTTTTTAATATTTTTCAAAGGACGAAACTAATTCTAATGGGAAAAAAATAGATTGTTTTTTTACATATTTCAATGTATTAAAATACATTAAAATACATTGCCGAAAGCTATATCCTGATTGTTCAAAAAGATCTTTGACAAAACCGTTATCCTTATTGTATCCTTATAAAATATGGCAAACAATACAAAGAAACTCTTCTTTATTTCAATGTATTAAACTACATTAAAATACATTGAAATATGTAAAAAAAAACATTTTTCCCATTAGAATAGAGATACGGTCAAAAACGTCGGTAGTCAGCCAAAAAATCGCGGTTTTTCAAACATTGAGCGCCTTGCGGCACGGGTTAACATGCTTCAATCGTGCTCAAACTTTGGCTACCTTAAGATCTGCTAAGGCTCATCATTTTGTGGGGTTGCCGTCGACAAAATTCCGACATCGATTTTAGCGGTCACCCTAGTGCACACACTATTGCGAGAAAGCTGGGACTCGTTCGCGGGCTGATGCGCCAATTATTTGTTTATATTTTTTTGGTTTTAAGAATATTTTCGTTTAAAAATGTTTCTCAAATTCTTTCTTTGCGCGGCGCCACTTCTCGCGGTGAATTGGCAATTCTCCGAGAATAATCTTTGCCATGAAAAGCACTCAAACCCGTTCGGTTTCGGTAAAGTAGGTCCCGTTAATTTGCGAAAAATATGACAAGCACACACAAGTTATTGCCAGAAAGCTAGGCCTAAGCCCACACGGGCTGTTGCGCCAATCAATTAATTAATTAATTATTATTAAGTCTCGTTATTAAGTTATTTGTATATTTTACTATCGTAGCCAATCGTGTTCTAATCGCAATAGAAATTGAGCACGTACTAAAATCAATTTCGATCAAGTTGGATTTATGAAATTCGCCCAATATTTTTTCCGCGAAAATTTGAAAATATTATTGAGAGCTGTACCAAAACTCGAACAATTTAAGTTTAAAGCAGCGGCTTAAAATTTACCTTTTAACATTTATTACAAGGTTTTTCAAAAATTCATATATCAGTTACGAGTACTTCTAAGTGTACAACTATATTTTATGCCAATACCATTTTTGTTGGCAAGTGTAATTTTATAGTTTGATTAAATGATTTTATGTGCTTGCAGGATACACTGGACTTTCTCGCCTACATAGCAAAAAATGAGGATGAGTGGCGCGCTTGCTACGTGCTTGAATGCTGCAGCGGACAGAGTGAGGATCTCATCTATACTATCGGCAAGGCGTTCCAGTTGCGCTACAATGCGCTGAACCGCAAAACGTTGATATCCGTTGATTAATTACTCACGTATTTTGATATGGTAACCCTTTTCTTATTTGCCAACAGCCATCAGCCACCAGAGAATTACAATACCGGTAAGGAGAACGATAAGGATTACTACAACGATTTGCCGGATAAGTTGCCGCCTGACTTATTGATGGAAAATGAATTTGCCACACATTTGCAAGAACAATTGCTGGCACAGCAGCAACAACCTCAGAACAAACTCTCACAATTAAATTTGAAGAAACCGCGCGATCGTCTCAGCTCAAATCTGATCGATTTAAATAGCCCGCCCCCAGACCAGACTACAAGCAAAATTAATCTAAACAGTTTTGATCCGATTAAGGATGCGAACGCAGCGGCGGTGGCACCGGTGGCTGTTGGCGGCAGTGAAGTGACGTGCCAACCGCGTGATGTATTCGATATACGTCAGTATACTTTTATGAACGTTGCATACTTTTAAAGCTAATCTATATTCTTCTGTCTTATTTTCCATAGCACCCTTCTCCCTCTCCGCCGAAGTACAACGCTCTCAGCTAAGTACCGAATCTTGGTTTCACGCCGCTATTAGTCGACCCATAGCCGAGAATTTGCTAAAGCACGACGGCGATTTCTTAGTGCGCGAATCGCAGGGCAAACATGGTCAGTATGTGCTCACCGGACTGGAAGGCAAAACGCCCAAGCATCTGCTGCTCATCAATCCCGAGGGTGTCGTGCGCACGAAGGATCGCATTTTCGACAGCATCAGTCATTTGATAAATTACCATTGGACAAATGCCTTGCCCATCATATCCGAGGATTCCGAGTTGGTGTTGCGAAATCCAGTTTTAAGGCTTACCAGCGCCGCAACAACGACAGCAACAATTGAGGCGACACATCAGCACCAGCATCATTTAGGCGTTAATTCCTGAGAACATTAAAGAGATCGTTATTACAAAGCACAACCTCTCAGAGTGCAATGGAATGTAGTAGCGTATGCAATGCCATTGGCAAAGTTTGCTAAATTTAGAAAGTATCTGTAAAAGCATGCGTATATACCAAAATATCGGGCAGATCGATTTAGAACAATCCAAACTTACATATATATGATATATGTATGTATGTATATATATATATTTTATATAACACTTTTTTTCCCGTTTCATTTATGTATATATAATATATTCGTAGTATTTGTGTGCACTGTATGTAATTTGGCTGTATTCCTAAACGTACTTATGCAAAGCAGTGCTGTGCCTCCAATGCTTTACTGATTTGTTTTCTGAGTGCTACTGCGATGCATTGCATAAATCAGGCTGGCAACACTTTTTAGATTGGGAACGCACTTGATGCTCAACATTGCTTTCACAAATTTTGTAAATTGTAAAAAACTACAGATTCAAAACATTTTTGCATTTGAGTAGCGAATAAACTAAACAGCAACTCTAAATTAATTATAAAATTGAGAAAAAGGACGCGAAATTTAATCGCGTCATAAAAGTTTCAGTCCAGCCGAAAAAACATAACCTAACTAATCACAAAGGCCTCTTTAACAATCACAAAGCATCAACAAAATTTGTGATGAGCAGTTTGCGCATTTGATGCTTATCGACAACTTGATGTCTGCGTTTAGGAACAGGGTGCACGTGCAAACTTTTTTTGCTTGCGTTTAGGAACATACTGCTCTGTACTTATGCAGCGCAACTGACGTTTAGGAATACAGCCTATGTATTTGTATATGTTCTATGCCAGTGGCATTTGTCAAATGACGCGAAAAATTTGTTTGGATTTGTTTTAAAATTATGTAACCTTAAGAGCAAGTTAACAAAATGTAATCTAAAAACGAAGAACGTTAGATACGTTCGGAAATGCAGCAATTTCGTGGTTGCCACTGCGCGATCAGCTGACGCAAATGCAACAGTAGAACAAGTGCTGCGCTGGTTGCAGAAAATTTCCACCAGTATAGCCACACTGTTGCATTAACGAACGCGATGCTTTCGTTGCAACCGCAGTGCTGAATTTACGAACGTACCTGTTCTCTTTTTTTAGATGATATGAGTCTGCTGTAGATGGAACCAGCGACCTCTCACATCAGAGACCGAACACAACCACTGCGGCGTATTTAAATGTCGTAGAGAAATGTCTGTATTAATGTATTAGCAAATTAATTTTTGAAAAGAATGTTTATTGCCTCAAGTCCTTAATTTGCAGCCAATAGAGTACATAACACAATACAAATTCTATCTCTATAAGTTATAAATTTTACCAAGACATACAATTTATGACCAGGCAGCAGAAGTCTCTCACACATTATTGCCTACTATGGCTCTAACCGCGCAAAGCACTGTTCTATATTTCTTTGTAAGCGTAAGTGCAAGGTGCGTTTTATGTTTCAGGTCGATTTGGTTTCGATGACATTTGTAAGTTGGAATTTTACAGTCGTAGCGAGTGGTTGATAGCAACTTATTTGGAGCAGATTTGGCACATCTAAGGCTACAACAAAAACAATGTGCTAAAAAAAGAGCGCCTATGCCACACGGCCAGAGGCGGCCACTTGACCGACATCCTATTTCATAAATATTGTCAAAGACCATATAATTAATCAATAAAATATAAATTTTAAATTATTATATTTATAAAATGAAACATAAACCGAACCCTGTATTTCATCTGCTCTGTTTATAGAACTTGATTCGATATATATCGTTTAGTATGCTTAGTTTGAGCTAGCAAATTGTAATCTCGTTTGGTTTTCTACAAATAATCACGCATATACATATATTTATAAAATAAATACACTATCATATCGGTATAGTAAATATATACACACAAATATTTTACATATACATTGTATGCAACATCGCTATAATTCTTAAGCTTCATACACCAGATTTACACATATACATATATTCTTCCACTTACTGTGTCAGTACTTTTGTGAGAATTTTAATAAGTATAATATGATCTACGCAAGTTTCACAATAACCACAAATAAATATAATATATAAATATATGCAAAATATTTTATTTAAAAACTTTGTTAATGTTTTCTTATTATGTTTGCCGAAATTTGTCAGAGGTGGGAAACGGGTTCCTAACGGGCGGCATTTTTTTGGTGGAGTTTTTCAGTTTGCCGTCAGTTTGACTTGTCTAAGGAGCACTTTGCCACAATTTTTTTCATTTTAATTTTGCCCCGCGCAATGTACACGTGCAATATTTCGTTGAGAGAAATTAATCTCATAAAATAAGTACCATGTGATCAATACTATGTATTGCAATGAATTTCTCGCATTTGATTTTTGAGATGAAGAAAGTTGCGACTGAAAAAATGAGAAAAAAGTCCCTGTGAAAAATGTAACGAATTTAGTGACTTTATTTATTTATAACTTGGGGTTTCTTTAGTGTAATTTAGAAAAAATATAACAAAAATAAATTAAACAATTTGTTACTATCTTATATATAAAACGCAGACTGACTAAAAAGTGTCTGCAGCCTGTCCACTTTCTTTCTTCTACGACTTTAGGTAAATAAAATTAGTTCGCTGTGTAGCCCAGTGGGTAGAGCCGCGCGCTTGCACTCGGCAGGTCATGGGTTCGAATCCCACAGGTTTAAAATTTTTTATTTTTATTTTTTACTTTGCTTTGCCTTTTATTGCTGCTAATTGTTTTACTAGCTGTCGTGTATACAGGCACACACGACAGGTGGCCCCACTTGTTTATACATAACAGATTGAATAACCGTTTCAACGCATGATTTCCACAACATCAGCGGCCACCCATAGCAAAAATAAAGAGAATACCTTGCTTGACGAAAGCTGTTAACCGACATTCGGCTGTTTTTTTTTTTTCGCTTAACCCTCTAACCGGTAAGGCCGCCCTGAAGCAGCTATCTTTAAATGCTGAACCATTTCAAAACTGTAAATTTTTTTGGCACAAATTGTATTGACTTCCTTCACTAATGCTTTTATTGACGTTTTGATCGTGATTTGAACGCGATCAGATTTTTAATTTCACTTTTATCGTAATTTTAGTGCGAGAAAACAATTTGAGAAGAGCAAAAATTATTGCACGTGAAAAAATATATTATAGGGACGATTAAGCAATCTTCCAATAGACCGATTTCATTGAAAATTTAGGGGTGAGTTTCTACAGTCGTGTACTTTCCATTTAAATATTTAGTATCTTTCATAAAATAAAAGCTTATGTTTTAGAAGCGAAAATGTAATAGCAGCCTCAGGGCAGCTATGCCGGTTTAAGCCAACTTTTTTTGCACACTATTTTTCATTCATAGTCATCATTTTGTCCATTGTTTTCATGGAAAGGGAGGGTAAATGCCAGGTTTTCAGACATAAAAGATTCAAACTATCAGATATTTCCGATAAATAGTTGGTGTAGCTCAGGAAACACGGTGGAAACCGATGATAAACTCAAATTTCAAATCTCATGCAGAAGAAATTCGTTACCACATTGGAATCCTAATGCATATGCAATCTACGATATCCATACTTGAATACCTGCTGGGGCAAAGACGAAATCCACAAACGGTTGCACACAGTACCAAAAGCGGCTCTTGCTCGATAGTGCTTGGACGAGCAAATGGGCAAGCCAAAAGTGTAACATCGCCTGCGACAATATCTCCCCAATAAGCCACATAAATGGGGAATAAAGTTGTTTGTGGTGTGCTATTCTAACGGCATTGCTTATCGCTCCGAAATTTATATTGATACAGGTGATAATTTGATTTTGCTAAGCACACCCGATCTTGGAAGCACTCCGAACAGTGTTGTGCGTTTGTCACAACCATACCAAACTTTGCCGATCATAGACTTTCCTTCAACAATTTTTATACCACGCTACCTTGATTAATATATATAGACGAATCTATAGCTTTGGTACGGTGAGAGTCAACAGAATTCCTAACTGGAAGTTTCCTTCAGACAAAGAAATAAAGGCTGAAAAAGAGGTGGATTTAATGGATAGGCTTATGGGCCATTATCATATTTGAGCTAAGAATAAAAATCCAATTATTCAACTTTTTAATCAACAAGTCGATATGGCTGCTAAAAATACATATATTTTATATCGCTGTATGCATTCAGAAAAATCCAATGATTCAAGCGATAATACCGCTGCAGGTAGAATGTTATTGAAGCTACCAGAATTTTGTGTAGAAATTGCGGCTGGTCTTGTTGCGTACAAAGAGAGAGACGTTTTGTTGGTCGAGAAGTGCGCGCTCAACAAGCAAGTTCATCACAAGCGAATGCTACTGGCATTGGCACAAAATCAAAACATCCCGTTGATGACATCCATTACGATAATCATGACCACTTTTCAGTCTGGCATAGTAAAATGGCTTTAGAAATGCAAATTCTGCAAATCATCGCAAACGCCATGTTTATGCAAAAAATCAATCATCATTTATGCTGATCGAATGCAAAAAACTGTTTCTATGATTATCTTTATAGAAAATAATATATATCTTGCTTCTTCAGTTTTATTTTCCCTAATTTTTCTAATTTTTTCTCAATAAAAACGACCGCGTACATAAATTTTTCTCAAAAGAAACCACAGCATATAACCAAATACAACAGACTTTTTTTATACCTTAACCGGCATAGCTGCCCAGAGGCAGCCTTTCTTATTTCTCACCTGGCGACTAAACTATATGAGCAATTTACCAGCGGATCTTGAATTCTTATTATTTAGAGGGTAACCTACCCGGAAAAAGATTAATTACTCACTTTTTTTCAGTTTTACAGTTTTGCCGGTTAGAGGGTTAAACCAACACTCAGGGGATGCCCCCTATACATGCAAAGCACTTGTTGGTTTTCAAAGGATCATAGGTTAGTAGGTGGGGGGAAAGTGGAGTAGTAGCGGTGGACGTTTGCCTTGAATTCATGAATGTTGCAATGACGTGGGAAAACTTCCGCAGGAAGACTATTCCACAACCTCGATGTGCGACCGAAGAACGAATTCTCCCTGTAATGCGTTGTGCGTTGGAGCTTTGTCGAAACGCATCTACCGTTAAAATAACGATAGAAAAGGCTTAAACATCCCACGTTCCGACGGTGCTCCAAGGAATCGATAGAGCTGGCGACCCTATCGTTTCCTATTAGCTTTATCGCGCGACGTTGGATACGGTCTAGGAGCTCCAGTTGGGTTCGTGAAGCTCCTGCCCATAAATGCGAGTTGTACTCCATTTTTGGCCTAATATAGGTGGTGTAGATAGTGCAGAGATCAGCCGGTGTAAAGTACTTTTTACAGCGCTTTAGAAAGCCTAAGCACTTGCCAGCTTCTTTAGCAATGTCGAAAATGTGGTCATTCCAGCGGAGATCACACTTGATCGACCAGCCTAGAACGTCAAGAGCTGCCGACTCTACAATACCCACACCATCAAAGGATAGAGGAGTTTGGGAGGGGGAAGGTCAATGACAAGAGGTCATTGATAAAGACAAGGAAAAGAGTGGGTGCCAGGACCGAACCCTGCGGTACACCTGCGTTTAAGGAGTACTCATTAGAAGCGACACCGTCTATCACAACTCTAATAGAACGGCAGCTAAGGAAGCTCGTTATCCATCGAGCGAAGCAATCACCGACGCCATAAGCAACTAGTTTACCAACTAGTGCTTCATGCCAAACTCTATCAAAAGCTTTGGAGATATCCAATGCAACGACCTGGCTTTAACCGAGTTGGTGAATGGACTGATTCCATTTCTCAACGAGGAAGGCCATAAGGTCGCCCGTAGAGCGACCTCTACGGAAACCATATTGCCTATCGTTAAGCAAAAGATTGTCCTCAAGGTAGTTCATTAGATTGTAGTTAACTACACACTCCATAACTTTGGACAGAGTAGAGCATATTGCTATGGGACGGTAATTGGCAGGGTCCGAAGCCTCGCCTTTTTTGGGAACTGGCTGGACGTTGGCAACCTTCCAGCAAGCGGGAAAAACGCCAGTGGTGTACGAGATGTTGAAGAGGTTGCGCAACGGTCGCGCCAGAGATGTGGCACACTTGCGCAGCATGAGGGCTGGGATGCCATCGGGGCCAGAGGTTTTGTTGACGTCAAGATTTGCAAGCACTCTTTTGACTGCACGCGTTCGAAAGTGTATCTCGGGCATAGCACAAGGTACCCCCTCGATCGCGGGCAGTGGTTGATCGGTAACCGGAAGTGTAGAATTTTCAGCGAAAGCCGCTGCCAGTAGGGTAGCCTTATCAACCGAGTGAGTGAAGATTTGATCGTTCGCAAAGAGCGAAGGAACAGACGATGAGGTCTTGTTCTTTACTCGCTTGACAAACGACCAAAAGCTTTTACTGCCCTTTTGGAGCAGTAAGACATTTTTTCGTTGGCGCTGTTCGTGCAGAAACTTTTCGCGCCTCAATGTCGCATTGCAGCTGTTTCTAGCCTGTTTGCGTAAGAGTTCATAGGTGGCATTCTTATCAGAACGCCAATTTTTGAACGCTTCCTCTTTGGACCTGACGGCTTCTTTGCACGCCGCATTAAACCAGGAGCGGTATTTAGGTTTAATGGAGATTGGGAGATTTACTGGGGATGGAAGACCGCATGCCCAGTAAAATTATTTCTTCGACCATTTTTGCCGCGGCATTTATGTTTCTGTCAGCGAAACACAATTTCCAATTGAAGCGATTAAAGAAGTCGTTCAGTTCGATCCAATTTGCCTTATCGTAAAGCCACTTTAATCGCTTCGGGGCTGGAGGAGAAGCAGGAGTGGAGCTAGAATACGAAAAGGCGGCGGAAATGGTACAGTGGTCCGAATTGCCAAGAGGTGCAAGGACTTTCACATCATACTTTTCAGGGTGCGATGTTAGAAAGAGGTCTAGAGTATTAAGCCTATGCCCATCAACGCAGGGGATATGCGTTGGTTCCTTCACTAGTTGAGTCAGGTTGTTAGACTCGGCAAAAAGCTCGACGTACAATCCTTCGGGAGTTGTGTGGCTAGAGTGTGCCAGAAACTTGGAGTTGTGGACATTGAAATCACCAGCAACTCCGATTTCGCTGTCCGGGTAGGTTCCCAGAATATGGGAGACGGAGTCGGAAAGTGAGTCCAACTTGTTAAAGGTGGCCTCTCTTTCCTAGTTGGGGCTTCTATAGATGAAACAGAAGTGCAGGATGTGCGACTGAATTTTGAACTTAACCCACAAGGAGCTAAATTCGGCATCCGAAGTGCTTAAATGTTGCTGGCGCTGGTACGCAACATCACAACGAATAAAAATGGCGAGACCCCTGTGAGGGGAAAATAATGGCAAAAGGCAATACCCGGGAAGATGGAAATCCAGTGGATCTGCATCCCCACCAACCTGAGTCTCGCCTAATGCCATAATGTGGGGCCTATGGAGGTTAACATACGCAAATACAGCGAAGAAATTCGCCCTTAATCCACGAATGTTGCAGAAGTCAATGCGGAAGCTTCTTGACATTTGCAACATTCACTGAGCCAAAGGCAAGATAGGGTTAATTGGCGCTGAAGCGAAAAAAAATGCTGCGAAAATATGTAATGCACTGCGACAAGTGTTATGCCTTTGTCACAGTACATTTACTTACGCAGCTTTGTTCTCAGCTAAAGCACCGTTAGGGTTAGGAGAAGAGAAAGAAAAGGAAAGTAAAAAACAACAACAAGGTACTTAGCTATCAGAAGGCATAGATAAGCCCTTTGTGTGGTCGTCTGCGGACAGCGATGCGCTGCGCTTGATGATTGCTGCGGTTGTTTTGCGGCGACGGGACTGGAAGCTGCGGGCGGCGCGGTTACATTTAAACAATTGCACTGTCTTAAACAAAGAGACGCGGACAACAAAAACGACAAAACGCCGACCGCGCACAGGTGTTGACACCTCAACGGACAAACTACCACAGAGGCGAAATTTCGTTTGCTTTGCCTTATGCCTGAAACAGAATACCGACCACAACCCAGACCGCTGCGATATTCCGCATTTTGAAACGAGTAGGCTTAGGATAACGTCAGCTGCTTATATGTTTTCTATTTTTAGAAATTTTAGAGACTTCCTCGTTCTGGTTAATTTTAAGCGACCAAAGGAAACGCGACACGTCGGTCAAGTGGACAAACGCTTGGCTGCTGAAACGGAAGACCCGAGTTCAAATCTCTGGCGAGGTACATAACATCTAATAGAATAGAGTACAATTATTTTTTTTATTATTATTTTTTGCATAACAGACCTGCCGAATCAGCATTGCTGCTACGGTCGTCATTTGGCCGACATGCCGTCCTAGGACATGCCTACAGATAAAAGATACAAATAAGTCAACGGCCGTGTGAGCGGGCTATGATTTGATAATTATACGCCGATTTAATATCAAGGAATGAAAAAGTTTTAGTTTTTACTAGCTGTTACCCGCGGGTTCCACCCCGCGCTTTTATAAAAATACGTAATGTGAATGATGCTCTGATTGGATGTTGCTGTATTTAATTGTATTTAATTTAATAGCAGTGTTTGCCAGTCTGTTTTTTTCTTGGTTTTTGTTGTTTTCTGTTGAACAGCAGGGCTTCTTCTTGCTGATGCTTGTGATGTCTATATATTTGTAGGGGAAGTCATAAATGTAGGTCCTTACAGAACTATCTGTGTATGTAAATTACTCCTTTTGTGGAAGGCCAAAATTAAAGTCACGACCTCGCCCTCACTCCTCATGGACCACCAATTTTTTACGGTACATATATTTAAGGAGTGCCACGCCACCTTGTCCCATGCCCCTAAACCTATATATATAAAACCCAAAATAATGTAAAAATGTATGACAAAATACTAACAGAATAAAAATTGTAATGTTGTATGACTTGTAGCTCTAAAGACATACCAAATCAAAGATTTAAGTTGTATGAATGGTGCCACGCCCCGTTGTCCCATGCCCCTAAATTTTGTTTAGCAAATTAGCAAAAGGGCACGACTAAATTCTAACAAAACAGAATTTTAATGTTGAATGACTTGTAGTTTTAAAGATAAAAGATTTAAGTTGTATGAGGGGTGCCACGCCTCGTGTTCAATGCTCATTCCATTTTCCCAGGTGAAGAATACAGAGTTTCATTTATGTATGATATATAGTTCTAAAGTAATACCCAAATGTGGAGTTGATTGAAAAGTGCCACGCCCCTTGTCCTACGCCCATAAAATTGTACGAGTGGGACGACTCTTCCAAGAGGTGCATGCGTACGGAATTTTAATACTGCGCGACTTTTAGTTCCAAAGCTATTCGATATCAATGATTTCGTTTGTATGCGCGGTGCCACGCCCCTTGTCCAATGCCCGTCCCATTTTCCCAGTTCAATGATACGGATATTTAATATGTTTCTTCCGAGCTTCATTGATGTATGAAGTATATTTCTAAAGTTATACCTGTATAGGATTTGATTGAAGTGCCACCCCCCTTGACCTACGCCCATATAATTTTACCAGTGGGACGACTCATCCAAGAGGTGCCTGCGTACGGAATTTCAATGCTGCGCGACTTGTACCTTCAAAGATATGCCCTATCATAGAATTAAGTTATATGAGGGGAGCCAAGCCCCCTTGTCCAACGCCCCTACATTTTTTCCAGCAGGAAGACATGACTAAATACTAACATAATACAAAGTTTTAAAGTTGTACGCCTTGTAGTTTTAAAGATATGCCAAATCAATTATTTAAGTTGTATGGGAGGTGCCACGCCCTCTTGTGGTATCAAATTTTTTTATAGCCTATGACCATCCTTGGAACATCTATAGTCTATGTGCCAAATTTGGTTATGATCGATTAAGCGGTTTAGGACGCAACTCCGAACATACATACATACATAATTTGAATTTTATATATATAGATTAATGAAAAGATTTGACGCAGTACAAAAGGAAATTCAAAGAGCAAGTGAACAGAAATTTCTCAAAGTAATTTCTCACATCAGTAGTGGCTCAACAGGCCGTTTGCCGAATTTTGTTTACAGAGGCGTTCAATTGTATAGAAATTGAACTGCCGACGACCGTTGATTGCAGTTTGTTTACTGCGGCAGGCCAAAAAAACGCATAGTTCTGCGAACGTGGTCGGTGTTGTGTTTCAGGCATAATGCAATGTCTGTTGGCAACCAAAATTCAAGCGCCAGCAAAAATGGCAATGCAAATTTTATTTTATTTTACTTTATCTAGTAAATACCAAATGCAAATAGCAAAAAGGAAATCGATTTCAGGATATGAATTTTTGCCAATTACATAACATTTTCGAAATATGTAAGTACTTTCTTTTTGCTTTTATGGCGATCTTAGCCGCTGGCGATCCAGCGGCTTATTTTGCCACAGCAGAAGGAAGTACATATGTATGTGTGTATGTACATTACATTTCCTTGAGTAGCTCGTACAATTGTAGAGCATTTACAGGATGCAGATACAGGAGCATTGGGAAGGCAATTTTTTGTGTAGGTCCATGTGTTTGTGTGTATGTTTCCTGTGAGTTTCATTCACGTTTATTTATACTGCGAGCTTTCTGTACTAATATGTCCGTGCTGATATCTGCAGCCAGACAGACAGACAGTTTGTCTGGCATAGATTTCCTTCGAAATTCTATTTGAAGGCAATCGATGCGAACTTCATAAAGCAAAAATGTAGATATGAATTTTGAAGATTATTGGAAAATTAATACATATCTGTAATTATAATTGTTTGGATTTTTTGAATAAATTTTTCCAAAAAAAGGCAAAAAATACATATTTATAGAAAGTTATCAATTAAACAGCCATACAAGTCAATAATAGCTAGGTAAGTTAAGTGGTCGTCTCAAGGACATCACTTAGGCCAAAAGGTCCACTGTGTTACCACGTGAAGTTAATAATAAGAAAGTAATAAACCATAAATGCTGAAAAAAAAGAAAATGATTCTCCCACAAATGCAGGGCATACATATTATAAAAAGATAAAATCCTGCAAAACTCGAAGAAAAAGAAAAATATGTCCATATGCAAAAAGGCGAATTGTCTTATTTGTTGTGATCAGTGTTGCCACCAAAGCCGCCCAATATTAAACATAAATCGAATCTTTTCACGCAAAATTATACATACATGAAATTTTACAAATAAAAGAAACAAAGTTTTTCCAAGACTTCATTTATTATAAAATGTTTAGCCAGTTTTAACAATAAAAATAAAATAAGAGAACATAAAAGACTTCTTTAAAGCTATTGACTAGCAACATTTGACAAAGGTAAAACGAAACGAAACATAACACACAATTTCATAAGTTTTTCAAACAGTTTTGGTACTTAAATAAAATTACTTTTTCCAATCAACTGCATATGTACATATTGGTACTTGGCTCAAAAGCTTCATTTCCGCTCTCTTTTATTCCCTGTTTTGTTATAAAAGGGACGCAATCGTGTCAGTGTTAAGTCTATTCCCTTGACTTAATTAAATTAAGAGAACTGAAAATTCTCTCGACACACGCATTTCAGAAGGGTAAAATCAATAAAAACGTTATAACATTTTTTAAATTTGGAAAGATTGGGATATACCATTTTTTAAATTAAGAACTTTTTGCCAGTAAGTTTCGACATGATCGAAAGCATTAAGCTGTAATTCTTTGTAATCAAGTAAGGCATGACTGCGCCATTCATTGTCTAAATCTTGTTCCTTCAACAGTTCGTAGGAATTGACCGACCCCAACATAAATACTAAAGGTGCGTGAAAATATGCTGTCAAATTTTCATGTTTGTATCTTGGGACGGCAATTATCCATCAAAACCTAATAACTTTTACATATACTGCCGTGGGAGTTTTAAACTTTGAACTGCTCTCCTGAAAAACCGACATAGGCGGTTATGACTTGCGACCACAGATATTTCTTATTTCACGCCTCATTTAATCGAATTTTTCATGAACGAAAGGAACCCCAGTTTTATAAATTAATAAAACGATTTACATTGTCAAAGAAATCAAATAATTCCGATCGCGGTGAATTACATTCACATTCTACGGAATTTTCTTACAGCCTATATGAGCAGCAACAGCAATATGCAGACTGTTTTTTGCTGTGGCTGCTGCTATGACTGTCATTTTGCGCAGTCGAAGCAATAGCACATGAAATCAAACAAAAATAAACTGCTTCGCTGTATCTGTGCTTTGAAAAACTGCGCAGCCACAGCAACCGCAAAGCAAACCGAAATTTAAATTTCTGCTGTGCTGCGGCAGCAAAGCAAAACGCAAAATGAATTTCTATCGTGCTATGGCTTTGCTGTTGAAATCATCGCAGCAAAGGCAAAAGGAAAAAGCACTTACGCAAAAAGGAAGACCGTCCACAGCACAGCGACAGCATATTTTTAGTGCTCTTGCTATTATGCAGACAGTTTTTCAAACCCTTCGCATTTATGTGCTGGAGCTTCACGAACCCAACTGGAGCTTCTAGACCGTATCCAACGTCGCGCGATAAAGCTAATAGGAAACGATAGGGTCGCCAGCTCTATCGATTCCTAGGAGCACCGTCGGAACGTGGGATGTTTAAGCCTTTTCTATCGTTATTTTAACGGTAGATGCTCTGCTGAGATAAGAGATCTTATCCCAGCTGCCCGCGTGTTTTCTCGCAACACGCGTATGGCGAGCGGGGCACATCGATTCCACGTTTCGACAAAGCTCCAACGCACCACGCATTACAGGGAGAATTCGTTCTTCGGTCGTACATCGAGGTTGTGGAATAGTCTTCCAGCGGAAGTTTTCCCAAGTCATTTCAATATTCGTGAATTCAAGGCAAACGTCCACCACCACTACTCCACTTTCCCACCCGCACAAGCGCACAAGCTTTTATTAATAGTAAGATACAGGTGACTTGGAAACAACTTATTTTCTACTTTTTAGTACATTAAACCTTATTTTTAAAAAGTTTTTTTTTATATAATTTTATTTTCTACTTTTTAGTCTTCCATAAATTCAATTTTAGAGCTCTGAAATTTTTCGCAAAAAGAATTTTAAACTTGCAGAGCAGTACACAATATTTAGGGTATTCACAGTGTTTCCTATCGTCATATGTCATATCCTCAATTTAACAAATAATACGGCAGTGATCGACCCTAATATTCCTGGCATATTTGTGACGCGGTGAGTTGTTGCTATTTTGTCAGCAGGGCGCGGCAAGTAAGTTCCTATCGTTTTTCATTCATGTGTGGTGTACCTATAATTATAAACTGAAGCCCAAGTGTGTAGTTGCTTGAAAGGTGCAACGCCCCTTGTCCTACGCCCATAAAATTTTACCAGTGGGACGAAGCATCCAAGAGGCGACTGCATACGAAACTTCAATGCTGCACGACCTTTAGTTCCAAAGCTATTCTATTTAAACGATTTTGTTTGTATGGGCGGTGCCACGCCCCCTTATCCAGTGCCCGCCTTATTTTCTCAGTAGAAGGATATGGATATGTAGTAAGTTCCTACCGAGTTTCATTGATGTGTGATGTGTAGTTCTAAAGTTATACACGAATCTGGAGTTGATAAAAAAAGTGCCACGCCCCTTATCCTACGCCCATAGAATTTTACCAGTGGGACGACACATCCAAGAGGCGACTGCATACGAAATTTCAATGCTGCACGACCTTTAGTTCCAAAGCAAATCGAGATCAAAAATTTTGTTTGTATGGGGGGTGCCACGTCCCCTTATCCTACGCCCATAAAATTTTACCAGTGGGACGACACATCCAAGAGGCGACTGCATACGAAATTTCAATGCTGCACGACCTTTAGTTCCAAAGCTAATCGATATCAAAAATTTTGTTTGTATGGGGGTGCCGCGCCCCCTTATCCAGTGCCCCCTTATTTTCTCAGTAGAAGGATATGGATATGTAGTAAGTTCCTACCGAGTTTCATTGATGTGTGATGTGTAGTTCTAAAGTTATACACAAATCTGGAGTTTATAAAAAAGTGCCATGCCCCTCGTCCTACGCCCATAAAATTTATTGATTCGTGTATTGGGCTCTAGATTAGGCATGTAGGCAAAGTTTCAGATCTCTAAGTAGTCGGAAAGTGGGTGAAAAATTGATTACTAGATTTGACGACATACCGCGGACATACCGACAGAAAGTGAAGTTAATATAAAGCTTATAAAAACCCTGTTTTCTGTGCTGTCCGGGCCGACTGCATATCTGCGCGCTCCCCTCACTCACGAAAGCAAGCACCCAAGTGAAGAGCGTAAGAATTCACCTGCTTGTTTTTGAAGTAAAACTTCTTTGCGGAGGGTAAGCCAAAATATTGTCAAACGGAAGTACTAATTTTCGTATTGGATTCTTATTGGATTCGACTAGCATCATCGTGAAACAGCGCCTCTGCCGGCATATTGTAGTGATTATAGTACAAGTGCCATCCTGTGCACCAACCAACCAACCAAATAGCTTATATCAACACCATCTGTTCGAAGTTGGGTTGTTATTGGAATCCGAAAATAATGTTTAATCAGTAAACATGGATGAAAAATGATTGAACACACCATAATTCAGAAAAACTGTATTGGGTTAAATGATAAAGTTTAAAATTTAAAGACACGCATATTTTTCAGTAATAGCAAAAATGAACTGAAAGTAATCAAAAATAATTCAAAAATTTATAACTACTCCACATACGACGCGTATAAAGAAATTGTCGTCATGACAAATTTAGCGTCGACTTTTCATTCAAATTTAAAAATGAATGAAAAAACTATTAAAAATTTTGGTAGGAAATTAGCAAATGAAAAATGACAGAAAAGTTGATAGGTGTAAAGAAGCAATAAATAGTTATTCCTGAGAAACAATGGGAAAATTGTTAAATGAAAAGCAAATTTGCTACTAGCTAAGAACCTGCAAATGTGGGAAAATGTTCAAAAAAGGATAATTCTACGCAGCAGCAGCGGCGCAGCTTCGATTCTCTTCGAATATGCAAAGGCAATTCAAAGGAAATCGAAGCCAACCGGACTGTTTGTCCGTTCGCAGACAGACTGAAATATGAAACTCCGCCAAAATTGTGAAGAATATGAATATGAATAAATGAAATGAGCTTTCGAACAATGTTCGACTAGAATCATCGAAATGAAAGTGAGCGAGAAGCTCTAGAAGTTCAGCAGCTGCTTGCGAGAAGGAGTAAAGCCTCGTTCACATTCGACTTTTGCTTCGCTTTACTTCAGAATTTCGCTTTGACAGATAAGTTCAATACATGCTTTTATATGAGGCTTGCTAAATAGAACGCGAGGAAAGCGAAACGAAGCAATGCGAAGCAAAATGTTGGGCAACTCTCAACTTTTTTGCGCTTTGACAATCAGTTGTTGAAATTTTTTGTGATATTTTTCATTTTCTCGTGCGCTTGCAGTTGGTTTCATTGTCTCGTGTGTTTGCGTTTTCAATTAAGACACTCGCGAATTTCAAACATTAGTAGCATAACTACTACTACTGCAATTATATCAGTAAAATCCAAAGTTAAAGCGTTCATTGTAGCAAACCTTCTACTTTTCATGCTTTGTTGTTGAATCTCGAACTGTCAAGCAAAGCGAGGTAAGTCGAATGTGAACGAGGCTTAAGAGCTATAAAAGGCCGCCGGCGGCACTGCAGAATCAATCAGTTTTCGAATATCAAGTAAACTATCGAAAGACAATCCAACTGCAACTTGCAGTTTGCAAGATGCTGAATTGTAAATCTCTAAATTCACTCGCGCTATAGGGCCAAGGTCCAAGGTCCCAGGACCTTGAGCCTGAAAAAACACAACATCTATAAATTATAACCACAGGTCGAAAAAACATACAATTCTTTATTATTTATTATTTATTTTATTAAATTTTCTCTGTAACGTTCAGCCGGTTGATGTGTTTCAAGTTCAAATAAATGCTGCGATCAATAAAATAGCAACAATCAATCACTTTCGAAGAATTCTATTGTCTACGCCAATTACGATGTTATGCGATAAAATACATATGTATGTTTCATAATTTTCAAACCATAAGCCTATTGTTTCTACTTTAGAATCAAATATCACAACTTCTGATGCAACTGATGAAAATTATATTACTGAATTCAGTAAATAAAATTTCTACCATTAGAAGTGTTGAATCTATTTACATAAGAAACCTAAACAATATAACATATATAAT
This sequence comes from Neria commutata, assembly GCA_963457695.1. Classification (NCBI taxonomy): domain Eukaryota; kingdom Metazoa; phylum Arthropoda; class Insecta; order Diptera; family Micropezidae; genus Neria; species Neria commutata. The sequence goes on from OY735247.1 coordinate 26,324,519, forward strand.
GATTATAAAATCAAGCAAAGCACGAATTTAATTTAATTGTCCGAAAAAAGTTTTACTTCAGCCGTGTGGGCCTAAAGCGCACGTGTTTTTATAAGCTTTATACATATTTTTATATAACCCCCCACCCACCACCAATTGCTTTTCAGCCGAACAGTTTCCACTTTTGGACTGTTCAATCTCTATCATATAAAATTTCTGCTTCAGCTCATTATTTGTATAGGTGACTCGTCGAAAAAGAAAACGAGAATTACAAAGCCAAATAAAGTGCGCGACCACCTAATAAAAAAAACTCATTTCCTTATCGCATTTTAGACAACGCTCGGCACTGAGCCCCTTTAGCTCAGTGGTATATTTCGATTTGTTTGTTTTGTAATTCTCGTTTTCTTTTTGCTCTAGTGGCAGTTTTCTCAAAGTTTTGCATCGAGCCTCTTTAGCTGGTATACATACATATTTCGATTTGTTTGTTTTGCAATTCTCGTTTTTCTTTTTCGACGAGTCGCTCTGCTCTAGTGGCAGTTTTCTCAAGAGATTGGCAAGGAGCCCCTTTAGCTCAGTGGGAGAGCATTGGTCTCGTAAACCAGGGGTCGTGAGTTCAAACCTCACAGGGGGCAATGGCTTTCAAAATTTACTTTTTTCAATTCTTTTTGTTATTAAAAATTTAAATTTTTACACATAAACTGAGCATAAAAACAGAGTGATATGATATATGTTTACATGCTCAGTGCACATACTATTTTTTTCTCTTCCTCTGTTTATTGCAATCTGTACATAGTACATTCGGCAATATTTACAAAAATGATGTTGCCATTTATGGAGTAAAAATGTTATCATCGGATTAGATCAGTCGTTGACTTTCTCTTGAGTCGTGTGAAAGTTGTTGACTGGGATGTCAATTCTGATATGAGTGGGTTTGGATGGTTTTGGAGTCTCTGAATGCACGACGTAGCATGCTTATTTATTTCTTGAGCGACTGTGGGAACATTAAGGTCACGATGGATTTGGTTGTTTGTGACATAATAGGGTGAGTTTTCAACCATTCTTAGAGTCTTTGATAGGAATCTTTGCAGTTTTTCTACATTAGAGTTTGCCGCAGTGCCCCATAGCTGCATACCGTATGTCCAAATAGGTTTAAAGACTGCTTTGTACAGGAGCAGTGTGTTGTAGAGTAAAACTTTCGATTTATGAGCCAGTGTAGTTTTCTTATGCGGCCTTTACACGGTCAATCATTTGATGCCAAACGTGACGAAAATCAAATGCATAAAGCAGAATACCGACCACATCGCAGACCGATGCGATTTTTTGGCCTGCCGCAGTAAATAAAATTATATAAAAAAAAACTTTTTAAAAATAAGCTTTAATTTATTTAATGTACTAAAAAGTAGAAAATAAATGGTTTTTAAGTCACCTGTATCTTACTATCAATAAAAGCTTGGGGCGCTCATGTGTTCAATATTTGTCAAACAGTTACCACAATATTTTATTTAAATAATTTTTTGCAAATAGATTCTAGTAATGAAAGATATTTTGAATATGGATATTGAGCGCACAAGCTTTTATTGATAGTAAGATACAGGTGACTTAAAAACCATTTATTTTCTACTTTTTAGTACATTAAATAAATTAAAGCTTATTTTTAAAAAGTTTTTTTTTATATAATTTTATTTTCTACTTTTTAGTCTTCCATAAATTCAATTTTAGAGCTCTGAAATTTTTCACAAAAAGAATTTAAAACTTGCAGAGCAGTACACAATATTTAGGGTATTCACAGTGTCTCCTATCGTCATATCCTCAATTTAACAAATAATACGGCTGTGATCGACCCTAATATTCGTGGCATATTTGTGACGCGGTGAGTTGTTGCTATTTTGCCAGCAGGGCGCGGCAAGTAAGTTCCTATCGTTTTTCATTGATGTGTGGTGTACCTATAATTATAAACTGAAGCCCAAGTGTGTAGTTGCTTGAAAAGTGCCACGCCCCTTGTCCTACGCCCATAAATTTTTCCAGTGGAACGACACATCCAAGAGGCGACTGCATACGAAATTTCAATGCTGCACGACCTTTAGTTCCAAAGCTATTCTATATAAACGATTTTGTTTGTATGGGCGGTGCCACGCCCCCTTATCCAGTGCCCGCCTTATTTTCTCAGTAGAAGGATATGGATATGTAGTAAGTTCCTACAGAGTTTCATTGATGTGTGATTTGTAGTTCTAAAGTTATACACACGCCCCTTATCCTACGCCCATAAAATTTTACCAGTGGGACGACACATCCAAGAGGCGACTGCATACGAAATTTCAATGCTGCACGACCTTTAGTTCCAAAGCTAATCGAGATCAAAAATTTTGTTTGTATGGGGGGTGCCACGCCCCCTTATCCTACGCCCATAAAATTTTACCAGTGGGACAACACATCCAAGAGGCGACTGCATACGAAATTTCAATACTGCACGACCTTTAGTTCCAAAGCTAATCGAGATCAAAAATTTTGTTTGTATGGGGGGTGCCACGCCCCCTTATCCAGTCCCCCTTATTTTCTCAGTAGAAGGATATGGATATGTAGTAAGTTCCTACCGAGTTTCATTGATGTGTGATTTTTAGTTCTAAAGTTATACACAAATCTGGAGTTGATAAAAAGTGCCACGCCCCTTATCCTACGCCCATAAAATTTTACCAGTGGGACAACACATCCAAGAGGCGACTGCATACGAAATTTCAATGCTGCACGACCTTTAGTTCCAAAGCTAATCGAGATCAAAAATTTTGTTTGTATGGGGGGTGCCACGCCCCCTCATCCTACGCCCATAAAATTTTACCAGTGGGACAACACATCCAAGAGGCGACTGCATACGAAATTTCAATGCTGCACGACCTTTAGTTCCAAAGCTAATCGAGATCAAAAATTTTGTTTGTATGGGGGGTGCCACGCCCTTTCATCCTACGCCCATAAAATTTTACCAGTGGGACAACACATCCAAGAGGCGACTGCATACGAAATTTCAATGCTGCACGACATTTAGTTCCAAAGCTAATCGAGATCAAAAATTTTGTTTGTATGGGGGGTGCCACGCCCCCTTATCCAGTGCTCCCCTTATTTTCTCAGTAGAAGGATAGGGATATGTAGTAAGTTCCTACCGAGTTTCATTGATGTGTGATGTGTAGTTCTAAAGTTATACACAAATCTGGAGTTTATAAAAAGTGCCACGCCCCTTATCCTACGCCCATAAAATTTATTGATTCATGTATTGGGCTCTAGATTAGGCATGTATGCAAAGTTTCAGATCTCTAAGTAGTCGGGAAGTGGGTGAAAAATTGATTACTAGATTTGACGACATACATACCGGATGTGAACCTAATATAAAGCTTATAAAAAACTGCAACAAACGGCCGTTGACCGGTTGATAGCTTATTTACAATTCAATAAAACTGCAATAACTACAAAAAATCGCTTTGTTTCAAAACAGAAATAGACAACTATTGTCATTTCTCCTTGGCAAGTCAGTCCGAACAAAAACTATTCTTTCTAAATACAAAAATCTTTAAAAACTAAATTGCCCAGTTGGAACAAAAAATCTCTCCTATATGCCTGCCGGCAGCATGTCTTCAAAGGTCAGCAGGCATACTCGCTTTCATACCCGCTTGTATCTTTCTTCTATATGCATGTCCTAGGACGGCATATAGATGAACTGCTGATGCGGCAGGATTGGTATGCAAAAAATAGTAATAAAGAAAAATAACTGTACTCTGTTCTATTAGATGTTATGTGCCTCGCCTAAGATTTGAACTCGGGTCTTCCGTTTCAGCAACCAAGCATTTGTCCTGTCCACTATCCAACGTGTCGCGTTGCCTTTGATCGCTTAAAATTAACCAGAACGAGGAAGTTTTTCAAATTTCTAAAAATTGAAAACATAAGCAGCTGCAATGAAATCATTACTGCGGCTGTTAAGAAAATGCAACCCTAAATTTGTCGCACCGTAAAATTAGAACCAGTTCTATCGTCGGTCGTTGCGATTTGCGTTCGTCGTCGGCCGTTCTGTTCCATTTCTGACGTTCTCATAAGCTTATGCGGGCCTTAGACCGTCAGTAATTCGATGCCAAACGTGAGCATGTGTTAGAGAAAATTTGTATGTATGGTCACACAGACGAAAAATAAAAGTGGTTTGGATATTTTGCGATGCACGACAAGCCACTGTACCCGTGTCAAGGCAAATTGACATTTCGTTTTGTTCGTCGCGCTGTAAACATCGTACGCATGTCGGCAAACAAAACAAGCGACGCGGAAAAACAAGTTTTGTCGCGAAATTTATGCGATAACTGACTTTTTTTTCTTAAGCACTATTTAATCCGAGTCAAATTGTAGTAAAGGCAAAAGAAAGTATGATACCACCAAATTAAACAAAAAAATATTAACCCTTGCCCAATATTAACTCATGGAAATTATTTTTCAGGATTAATAACAGCTCCCAACTTTCCACCTTTGCGCTTTCCTTGAGCCAAATTTAATAAATAAATAACAAATAACTTGATTTTTTGTATAGCATAGTAACCTAGAAAAAGAGGTATTACTCGCAAAACGCAAAAAAGCGCAACATGAAATAAAATGAAATGAACTAACAATACCTCAAGTTATGCATATATTATATTATTATTATTATTATAAGCTTTATATTAGGTTCACATCCGGTATGTTTGTATGTATGTATGTATGTATGTATGTCGTCAAATCTAGTAATAAATTTTTCATCCACTTCCCGACTACTTAGAGATCTGAAACTTTGCCTACATGCCTAATCTAGAGCCCAATACACGAATCAATAAATTTTATGGGCGTAGGATAAGGGGCGTGGCACTTTTTATAAACTCCAGATTTGTGTATAACTTTAGAACTACACATCACACATCAATGAAACTCGGTAGGAACTTACTACATATCCCTATCCTTCTACTGAGAAAATAAGGGGAGCACTGGATAAGGGGGCGTGGCACCCCCCATACAAACAAAATTTTTGATCTCGATTAGCTTTGGAACTAAATGTCGTGCAGCATTGAAATTTCGTATGCAGTCGCCTCTTGGATGTGTTGTCCCACTGATAAAATTTTATAGGCGTAGGATGAAAGGGCGTGGCACCCCCCATACAAACAAAATTTTTGATCTCGATTAGCTTTGGAACTAAAGGTCGTGCAGCATTGAAATTTCGTATGCAGTCGCCTCTTGGATGTGTTGTCCCACTGGTAAAATTTTATGGGCGTAGGATGAGGGGGCGTGGCACCCCCATAAAAACAAAATTTTTGATCTCGATTAGCTTTGGAACTAAAGATCGTGCAGCATTGAAATTTCGTATGCAGTCGCCTCTTGGATGTGTCGTCCCACAGGTAAAATTTTATGGGCGTAGGAAAAGGGGCGTGGCACTTTTTTATCAACTCCAGATTTGTGCATAACTTTAGAACTACACATCACACATCAATGAAACTCGGTAGGAACTTACTACATATCCATATCCTTCTACTGAGAAAATAAGGGGGCACTGGATAAGGGGGCGTGGCACCCCCATAAAAACAAAATTTTTGATCTCGATTAGCTTTTGAACTAAAGGTCGTGCAGCATTGAAATTGCATATACAGTCGCCTCTTGGATGTGTCGTCCCACTGATAAAATTTTATAGGCGTAGGATAAGGGGGCGTGGCACCCCCCATACAAACCAAATTTTTGATCTCGATTAGCTTTGGAACTAAAGCTCGTGCAGCATTGAAATTTCGTATGCAGTCGCCTCTTGGATGTGTCGTCCCACTGGTAAAATTTTATGGGCGTAGGAAAAGGGGCGTGGCACTTTTTTATCAACTCCAGATTTGTGTATATCTTTAGAACTACACATCACACATCAATGAAACTCGGTAGGAACTTACTACATATCCATATCCTTCTACTGAGAAAATAAGGGGCACTAGATAAGGGGGCGTGGCACCCCCATACAAACAAAATTTTTGATCTCGATTAGCTTTGGAACTAAAGGTCGTGCAGCATTGAAATTTCGTATGCAGTCGCCTCTTGGATGTGTCGTCCCACTGGTAAAATTTTATGGGCGTAGGATAAGGGGCGTGGCACTTTTTTTATCAATTCCAGATTTGTGTATAACTTTAGAACTACACATCACACATCAATGAAACTCGGTAGGAACTTACTACATATCCATATAATTCTACTGAGAAAATAAGGCGAACACTGGATAAGGGGGCGTGGCACCGCCCATACAAACAAAATCGTTTATATAGAATAGCTTTGGAACTAAAGGTCGTGCAGCATTGAAATTCCGTATACAGGCCCCTCTTGGATGCTTCGTCCCACTGGTAAAATTTTATGGGCGTAGGACAGGGGGCGTGGCACTTTTCAAGCAACTACACACTTGGGCTTCAGTTTATAATTATAGGTACACCACACATCAATGAAAAACGATAGGAACTTACTCGCCGCGCCTTGCAGGCAAAACAACAACAACTCATCGCGCCACAAATATGCCACGAATATTAGGGTCGATCACAGCCGTATTATTTGTTAAATTGAGGATATGACATATGACGAGCACAGAGCAAAAACGCTTCGAGTGTCAATTTTCGCCTCATTGCGCACATGCGCTGTGCAGGTATAAAAGTCGTTTTTGCTCTGGGCGCATCATATGACGATAGGAAACACTGTGAATACCCTAAATATTGTGTACTGCTCTGCAAGTTTTAAATTCTTTTTGTGAAAAATTTCAGAGCTCTAAAATTGAATTTATGGAAGACTAAAAGTAGAAAATAAAATTATATAAAAAAAACTTTTTAAAAATAAGCTTTAATTTATTTAATGTACTAAAAAGTAGAAAATAAATTGTTTCCAAGTCACCTGTATCTTACTATTAATAAAAGCTTGTGCGCTCAATATCCATATTCAAAATATCTTTCATTACTAGAATCTATTTGCAAAAAATTATTTAAATAAAATATTGTGGTAACTGGTTGACAAATATTGAACACATGAGCTCCCCAAGCTTTTATTAATAGTAGAAGGCCTTTGTTGCGCACCGCGACCGCCGAATGGATCTTTTGTGCTGTATTAATAGTAAAATACAGGTGACTTGGAAACAGTTTTTTTTATATAATTTTATTTCGTTTTGCTTTGCTGCCGCAGCACAGCAGAAATTTATTTTTCGGTTTCCTTTGCGGTTGCTGTGGCTGCGCAGTTTTTCAAAGCATAGTTAAAGCGAAGCATTTTATTTTGGTTTGATTTCATGTGCTATTGCTTCGACTGTGCAAAATGACAGTCATAGCAGCAGCCACAGCAAAAAACAGTCTGCATATTGCTGTTGCTGCTCATATAGGCTGTAAGAAAATTCCGTAGAATGTGAATGTAATTCACCGCGATCGGAATCTTTTGATTGCTTTGACAATGTAAATTGTTTTATTAATTTATAAAACTGGGGTTCCTTTCGTTCATAAAAAATTCGATTAAATGAGGCGTGAAATAAGAAATATCTGTGGTCGCAAGTCATAACCGCCTAAGTCGGTTTTTCAGGAGAGCAGTTCAAAGTTTAAAATTCCCACGGCAGTACATGTAAAAGTTATTAGGTTTTGAATTGTATGTTTATTTTTCGACCTGTTATTATAATTTATAGATGTGTTTTTTCAGGCTCAAGGTCCTTTTAATTAAAAAACCGTTAAATGATTTTTAATTATTTATTTCGGCCAATATTTCGACTTCCATCGGACGTCATCATCAGGGCCACTGAACATAAAAATATATATACTTTAACAAATTTTACAAACAACAAAAACCTATTAGACAAGAAGGATGAACTATTACTTACATATATATAAAATGGATTTAACACTGAAACAAATATAACGCTTAAACTTAAACAATTTTCACAATAACTAACAATAATAACTGCAGTCAGTGTTGTTGCGTCCTCGTCTGATTTCTGACTAACTTTGACCGCGTCCTCTGTTTTTCCACCAGGTGTCTGTAAATATGAGCGCATTTGTCTGTGTCCGTTTTGAAATTTAGTCGTAGGTGTGATGGTGTATTAATGATATGTAGCATTTCCAGTGTATATCTCCGTACATAGTTCGTCTCATGCTGCAGCACTTTTACATTTTCAAAATCTGGAATGTGATTGAGTGTTGTACAGTGTTGTGCCAAGGCTGTTTTTTGCTCCATAGTTTTTGTACGTGATTTGTGATCCGATTTATGTGCTGAAATTCTAGTTTTTAATTTTGATTTCGTGGTACCTACGTAGATTTTGTTACAATTATTTGATTCGTCTCCTTTGCATGTTATTTTATATATCAAGTTAGATTTATCTCCTATGTCCATTTTAGCTTTGGTGTTGCTGTAAACTTGTCCTAGTGTATTTACAGATTTGGTTGTTATTTTGTAGTCTTCAGTGTTGTAACACTTAGATGTAATGATCCTTTCAGTCATTCCAGGTACATACGTCATCGATTTGTATATTTTGGGCGGTAGCTCCGTATTTTGTCTATTGTTATCCTTCCTCTTAGTGTGTTTTTTAATTAAGTCCAACGTTGTTCTCGTAGGGAAACCGTTTTTTGTTAGTATGTCTATGACCTTTTTAATATTGTTTTCGTGAAACCGTGCGTCACTTATCGTTAGTACTTTGTTTATGAAATTATTCGCCGTGTTCATTATTATCTTTTTGGTGTGTTTGGAATTGTAATTTATCAATCGTCCCGAGGCCATGTGTTTTTGGTACCAGTCTATCACCAATGTGTCATCTATTCTTATTACCATAGTGTCCAAATAAGGTAATGTTCCATTCTTTTCCAATTCTTTTGTAAATTTTATGTTGCGATGAAAACCGTTTAGAGCATTTAAGGTTTCGTCTATTTTGTCAAGTTTTACAATCGCAAAAAGGTCGTCCACATATTTAGTTAGTAGTCTTGGTCTTTCATTTAGCTGGTCCATGACTGTATCCAACAGCTCCTCCATCACAATATCCGCTAAAATTGGGGATATCGGGGATCCCATTGGCATTCCTTTCTGTTGTATGAAGATTTTATTTTTGTATTTAAAATATCTGTTGTCCTTAGTGCAGAATTTTAGTGAATCCATAAATTGTCCTTTAGTCATTTTTGTATGTAGTGTTATCGTGTCCCATTTCTTTTCTATCGTTTTTATCGCAAAGTCAACCGGAATGCTTGGAAAAAGTGAGACCACGTCAAAAGATATTATTGTTTCGTCTACGCATATGCGCGTATTATTTATTTTTCTTTTAAATTCTATCGCGTCTCTCACATTGTACTGTGAGCAAGCCGTTAAATTTTTTAAAATTTTTGCTATGTATTTACATAGTCCATATGACGGTGAATTGGTCGCGGAGCATATCGGTCTTAATGGCATGTTGTCTTTGTGTATTTTTGGAAGTCCGTAAATTCTGGGAGCAATCGCAGTTTTAGTTGTTAATTTATATTTCTCTTGTGTAGTAATTATATTGTTTGTATGTAGTTTGCAAACTAACTCGTTGTTCCTTTGCTGTAATGTGGATGTCGGGTCCCGTTGTGATACTTTACAGTTGCAATGAACAAACAAGACTATGACACAAGAATGAATACAATTCTCTGGGATACAGCAACATATAAAGTATCACAACGGGACCCGACATCCACATTACAGCAAAGGAACAACGAGTTAGTTTGCAAACTACATACAAACAATATAATTACTACACAAGAGAAATATAAATTAACAACTAAAACTGCGATTGCTCCCAGAATTTACGGACTTCCAAAAATACACAAAGACAACATGCCATTAAGACCGATATGCTCCGCGACCAATTCACCGTCATATGGACTATGTAAATACATAGCAAAAATTTTAAAAAATTTAACGGCTTGCTCACAGTACAATGTGAGAGACGCGATAGAATTTAAAAGAAAAATAAATAATACGCGCATATGCGTAGACGAAACAATAATATCTTTTGACGTGGTCTCACTTTTTCCAAGCATTCCGGTTGACTTTGCGATAAAAACGATAGAAAAGAAATGGGACACGATAACACTACATACAAAAATGACTAAAGGACAATTTATGGATTCACTAAAATTCTGCACTAAGGACAACAGATATTTTAAATACAAAAATAAAATCTTCATACAACAGAAAGGAATGCCAATGGGATCCCCGATATCCCCAATTTTAGCGGATATTGTGATGGAGGAGCTGTTGGATACAGTCATGGACCAGCTAAATGAAAGACCAAGACTACTAACTAAATATGTGGACGACCTTTTTGCGATTGTAAAACTTGACAAAATAGACGAAACCTTAAATGCTCTAAACGGTTTTCATCGCAACATAAAATTTACAAAAGAATTGGAAAAGAATGGAACATTACCTTATTTGGACACTATGGTAATAAGAATAGATGACACATTGGTGATAGACTGGTACCAAAAACACATGGCCTCGGGACGATTGATAAATTACAATTCCAAACACACCAAAAAGATAATAATGAACACGGCGAATAATTTCATAAACAAAGTACTAACGATAAGTGACGCACGGTTTCACGAAAACAATATTAAAAAGGTCATAGACATACTAACAAAAAACGGTTTCCCTACGAGAACAACGTTGGACTTAATTAAAAAACACACTAAGAGGAAGGATAACAATAGACAAAATACGGAGCTACCGCCCAAAATATACAAATCGATGACGTATGTACCTGGAATGACTGAAAGGATCATTACATCTAAGTGTTACAACACTGAAGACTACAAAATAACAACCAAATCTGTAAATACACTAGGACAAGTTTACAGCAACACCAAAGCTAAAATGGACATAGGAGATAAATCTAACTTGATATATAAAATAACATGCAAAGGAGACGAATCAAATAATTGTAACAAAATCTACGTAGGTACCACGAAATCAAAATTAAAAACTAGAATTTCAGCACATAAATCGGATCACAAATCACGTACAAAAACTATGGAGCAAAAAACAGCCTTGGCACAACACTGTACAACACTCAATCACATTCCAGATTTTGAAAATGTAAAAGTGCTGCAGCATGAGACGAACTATGTACGGAGATATACACTGGAAATGCTACATATCATTAATACACCATCACACCTACGACTAAATTTCAAAACGGACACAGACAAATGCGCTCATATTTACAGACACCTGGTGGAAAAACAGAGGACGCGGTCAAAGTTAGTCAGAAATCAGACGAGGACGCAACAACACTGACTGCAGTTATTATTGTTAGTTATTGTGAAAATTGTTTAAGTTTAAGCGTTATATTTGTTTCAGTGTTAAATCCATTTTATATATATGTAAGTAATAGTTCATCCTTCTTGTCTAATAGGTTTTTGTTGTTTGTAAAATTTGTTAAAGTATATATATTTTTATGTTCAGTGGCCCTGATGATGACGTCCGATGGAAGTCGAAATATTGGCCGAAATAAATAATTAAAAATCATTTAACGGTTTTTTAATTAAAAGGACCTTGAGCCTGAAAAAACACATCTATAAGTTATTAGGTTTTGATGGGTAATTGCCGTCCCAAGATACAAACAAATTTGACAGCATATAGATCAGTGATGAGCAAAAGTTCCTTATGGAAGAGTAAACACCAATACATACAAACTTTGTTATGATAAAAAAGGAAAAAAAAATTTGCTAAATATGTACACTGTAAAAAAAGGAATTTCATATTCTGCTCAGTTATATGTAATGAAAAACAAACCAACTTAATTAGGGTTTTCACAGTCTCTCATATTTGTCGTATATGTTATTTGAAATAAGAATATACAACAGTCATAAAAATAAGTTTGCTTTTCCCCATACAAAAATCAAATACGACTAATACAACACGGCAGCCTATGTATTTCAAAAGTCATATTCAATCAGCTGTTTTAGTTGGCATTAGTTCTTCTTCTTACTTGCAATTTTTTTGCAGAAACGACGAAAAACGCAAATAAAAAGAAAAAAAAGGAAACAATTCAGGTAAATATAAACAAATTTAGATTTATTTATGTAATAAACAATCGTACAACTTCTTTGAATGTTAAAATTAAAATTGTAAAATACTTTCCTTTTAGCCTAAGCCAAAGCGTGCTCGCCTTACTCCAAACAAGATGTGGTCGAAGACAGAGGAGAAGGCTTTACTGGAGTTTTTGATGGAAAATAGGGAGTTAGAGGTAAGTTATTGTCAATAAATTTACAATTCAAATTTCAATCAAGCTTTGTTTTAAAGAAACCCGCCGCGCAGGTTTATTACAAACGTTTCGCTGAAGAGAAAACCCGCTTTGTGACTGCTAATTGTGCCACCATCACCCACTCCGAAAAGGGATGCAGTTTTGCGTATAGATTGTCCATCGCCGGAAGACCCCAATCGATATAGTACAATTTTAAGTTGCAGTTCGATTGGCAGTTGTGCTGTTTTGTTTTTGTGGAAAACAGCAGAGTCCTTTATTAGATTCAGAATAAACACAAACTCTGCTGGTTGTACGCGTATCATTTGGTTAAATCTGTTGTCGTCAAAATTTCTGAGGACTTTTTGCTCCCAATAGGCTGATTTAGGCAATCCTAAGTGCACACTTCTGCGATTACTCAGCAAACAAATCATGTTAATTCGGAAGTTTTCATTTAAATCTTCCTCCTCCTCATCATCACCTGTAAAGAACCCTTTGCAATAATAGACTGGGGACTGCTTTTTCTTGATTACTTAGTCCGCTTTTACACGATGCGACTCGGCCCCGGCGATTTTTTCGCATTCCGCTTTGAAATCGCGCATAGCTTTTACACGATGCGACTCGCTGGTGTCGAGCATTTTGACAGTAGAGTCTGCAGCTGGTTTTATTTCTGTAATTTGTAAACATTTAAAGCACTTATTCCACTCTTTGCTCATTTTCTTCTTTATATTTACTTTTATGCGTAAAGTTCTGTAAATTTTTCAGTTTATTTGCAATACGTATTCACTCGATTTCAAGTTTTAATTTACAGTCGACAGCGCGAAGCGCGAAAACGAATAAAGAGGAACGTCAGAAAATCAGAAAATCGCAGCACAATCGCTGCCCGAGCGATTTTGCGCGTTCCCCTGTCGTTTCACCCCTCTTTCCTACATTCTTCCGTGTCTCCGGGGCCGAGTCGCATCGTGTAAAAGCGGACTTACTCGATTCTAGCATGAGCAGGGTCTAATGCATATTTTTCGCACGAAGCATTTCTTATTTTATGTTTTACATGGGCTTTTGGCATTTTTATTTTTCCAAAATTTTCTGCAGTCAGCTGATTTCAGGTTGAAATACTACAGACAAATATTAGGGTCGCTCACAGCCATCATATTTGTTAAATTGAGGAATACGACATAAGAGATATGAGACACTGCGAATACCCTAAATAACTCAAAAGTCAAATAAATCTCCCATGATCCTTTCAATAAATGATCGAAATCATTTTCCCAGTCAAAAAAATCAATTTCCCACTACTCTTCTGAAGAGATATGATCTTCATTTTCCGAAGTTGGAAGAATTTAATATTTCAAACTTAATATGAGCAAAAATGTTTTCAAGTGCTTCCCATTCCACAGCTGCACACTTTTTTGCTCGAAATCGTGCGCAAGACAACAACAACGTCTTTGTTGAAGATAATTGTCGCAAAAGTGTACCAACAAAGCAAGGCACATTAGGGAGAGCCGTAAAATTTGGAGTGCGAGATATGTCAAAATCGCAGTTGCTTGTATTTAGGAGCAAATGTTTGGTTGCAATGATTAGTGTTTGTTCCCAAAGTAAAAAAGTATGAAAATGTTCTTTTATCAAAACTGCATACGCATATAAAAAGTTTTATAATTAGAAGCAAATGCTTGCTTAGTAGTATATATTATTAATTTCATAGCAATTAAGATGATATTCTATTAATTTTAAGGGTGCTTCATAAATTATTTGCCAATTCAAAAAAAAAATTCCATGTAAATTTGTATAAAAGAGTTTTTGACAAGTAGGCAGAGAATGTATGCACATTTATTTTGTATTTATTAATTATATTACACATCAAATGTGTTTATTTACATGCTTTCCCAAAATGTACAAAAAAGGGTCGTCGTACCAAAAATATCAACATTGATATTCGGCACATTTTTTACAGAAAAATGCAACCGTTCAACAATTGGATAGCTTAGAGAGCCGGCTCTCCCTAGTTGGTATACCTTGTTAATGTACCTTGCTTGCCAACAAAGCATATGCGTGCGAGTAGGGACACGAATATCGAAAAATAAAGTATCGATTCCTACTCATTTCGGCATCGACTGAAAAGTATCGATGTACTCAAAATATCGTGGGAAAAGTATCGATATTCAAAATATCGAAATTTACTACCCATAGTAAATAAAATTAGTTATTTCAGAATTTTGTCAAAAAACAATAACAAACAAAAAAGAAATGTTGCACAGCAACATATTGGTCCTTTATATTATTTCAATCAGCCTTAAAAGAAAAAAAATATTTTAATAAAATATCTACTTATTGAGATCAATCAATTTAAAGCAAAGGGAACTTTTAAGTATTCCATGCTGCATCCTCTAAACCGCTTAAGAATAGAATTTTATTTAATTTTTTGTCGGCGAGTCGATTACGCATATGTATTACTTATAGTAGCTCCGGCTTTGGAAAAAGTTTTTCGGATGTAACCGAGGTTGAGGGTATGTGTAAGTATTCCCGCGATACTTTATACAAAAATGGATACATGTTTTTCAACTTTTCCCAATTTATTGATTTTCAAATAAAAATTGTTTTAAAACATTTAAAATTCACCTTCTAGCAAATATTGCTTTAATAAATTTCGCGCGTTCTTCTGCGACATTTTGCGTAATTTAGAGATAAAAACTTGGTTTCGATATTGGGTGAGAGGGATCGATACCTTCAAATATCGAGTACTTCAAAAGTACTTGAAAAAATACTCATATCGAAACCAATAATATCGATACTGAGTAAAATCGATACTATTTTCGTGTCCCTACGTGCGAGCTGGCAGACGAAACGAAAATATCATGGTTGTTTGTGTTTTTCGTACTGCTTAGCGCGAAGAGCTGTGTCTGTGTGAAGAAATCTCGGCCTATGCCAAGAGTTTTTACAAAAACAAAGGAGCACCGAGAGTATAGGGCTTGCCCACCACTGATATAGATTAAGAAACGCTTAACCAAAGAGTATGTTAATATAATAGAGTGCGCATCTCATATAAAATTTTGGCTGCAAAACTTTTGTACTGCGGGTCTAGATCCTGACCCGCCGTTCACTCAAATTTTGAGCTTTTTACTCTCCATCACTCATCCTCTCAGAGAACCGCTCTGCAGCATGAAATTCCAAACTCAAAATAACTACAATCAGGGCAGCCAACTGGGGAAAATTCTCCGATTTCATGGGAATTTGAACTTTTCTTTTACATATTCTTAACAAAATGCTGATGTTTTGTATCACAGCATTTAAGAACTCAGCCATGCTGTATTATTTATTGTTTTATGTTTTTTATTACTACCACTTTTATTGAAAATGTGACTGAAGTGCCAATTCCCATGGGAGAATTTTTAAAGCATTTGAGAGAATTGGCTTTGACTGAGTTTGCACCCCTGATCGCACGACTCAATGGCTGTGTTCGGTCGTTTTTCGTACTCAAATGAGGCGAACGAGCATTTTTTGCTTTTTTTGATAGTCGTGTGCATGTGCTCTTCTGCGTGTCGGTAGCTCAGCCAAAAAAATATACGAAGAATCAGAGCAGCACTCGTCGATATTCCCGACAGCGCTGCTGTTTGATTCTGTGTTGTTGTTGTTTTTCACATGAAAGCCAAAAATTTCATATGTGGCGAACGAAAATTTTTTGAAAATTGAAAATTGCGCGGCATTATTCCATACGCATTCCGCATTCCGCATACGCCCCATTCTACCATTTCGCTAGTACGAGTACGCATGTACATATATGTATGTAGGTGTGCTCTTGTGTGTTGCTGCCTGTGCGTTAAATATGCGCAATTTGTTGTTAGTTTTTTTATTTCGTTGCCTGATTATTGCAACAAAATATTCAGCTCGTAAGTATGTACATATGTGTGTGTTATTGTAAAAAATGCAGCTATGAAATCCCTATAAGCAATTCAGTAGTCAAATTCGAAAATATTCTTTTTGTTTGCTATTTGCTTTTTTTGAGTATTTTTCATTTATTTAGGTGCATTGTGAAATTGAAATTGAAAAATCAAAGCAAGCGGTTTTTTTTCTTTTTTGTTTTATATAATTGTCAAAAATCTTTTGAATTGGAAAATTTAAATCAGTTGCTCAGAAGGAAATGAAAAAATTTATCAAAAATGAAATATTTTTGCTTTTTTCGTGCTTTTTTCATATTTGCTCTTTTGTGCGCTCAGTAGCAGACGAGCACACACGAAATGCTAAATCAACGACTGTCAACGAAATTCTCTGAGCGGTTGAGTAGTTTTTGTGTCTCCCTTTGCCGCGACCGAAATATGAAAAATGGCCCTCACTTCGATTTGCCGAAAATTTGAGTGATGCGCACTCTATTATATTAACATACTCTTTGGCTTAACGTTATGATTTATGACCACAGATACATACATATATTGTAACAGCGAAAGCAACAGCAAAGCAAATTTAATTTTTGTTTTCGGCTTTCACAGCAACCCGACAGCATATCTTCGGTTTTTTTGCTATTGCTGTTGGCTTTGCTTCAGCTGCTCTCATTGTCACAGCACAGCGAAAGCATAGCTTTGGTTTTTTGTTTGATTGCTTTTGCTTTGGCTTTGCTGCTGTCACTGTTCGCAGCAACAGCATAGTCGAAGCAAATGAAATGAAAATTTTGAAGCATTTTCAAACGCTGATTTACTATGTTTATTGAGTTGGAAACGTGAAGTAGAGCAAAGAAATAAACATTTGCAAAATTTTTCTTATTTTATTCCATCAGCAATCCATTAACCTGCTCCAGTTGAGGCAATTCTTCAATAGTACCCTTCAATTCCTTATATTCACAACAGAGTAAGACATTTTTGGTACTGCTGCTGACCTCTCTCAGGGATAACCAAGTAATCTGATCGCAATGACTGCTGCACAACGGAGCCGCTTTTGGTGTATCTGCCTGCAACGCGTCTTCCTTGGCATTATGCAGCACGAATGCAACGGCCTTTTGTTGCTTCTGAACGATAATCCAGATCAGCTCAGGTGCGGGGAACCGTTGTACTGCTTGCTGCAAATAGAGCTGCATTTCCTCGCCATTGGTACCCTTCAACGTCTTCACTCCGTGACTGCCCACGTACACATCCAATTCGTGCTGCGCACTCAGACGCTTGATGTCGCTCTTAAGCGTGTCCAGCACCTGCAGCTCGTCTACTGCAACAAAATAGTTCCAGCTGAGCTTCTTGACCGCCTGGTACTGTGCGTTGCTCAGCAGCGCATCGTCAATGTAGTTTGCCAGCTTGAGATGTGGCGCAGAGCGGCTGTGCAGCTGTGTGCGTATGAGTTCGTAAATTTTGTCGAAGTGCAGGCCACGGAAGAGCTCAATCTTGTAACGGCCATCGGGGTGCTGATGTAAGGTGAGGTAATTCTTATCCAACTTCTGCAGATAGACTAAAAATGTAGAATTTGGTCTTAGCACTGTAAATAATAAAATATGTAATCGTACGCTCTACACAATTACCATCGGTGCCCAGTTTAACGTGTGTGAAGATCGTGCGCCCCTTCTGCGTGTCGTAGCACGCCTCTCCCAGCAAATATGTCAACTGCTTTGTAGGATCCACATACCCGAAACTAGTACCGGTCCACTGTTCATTGTCGCAGCCACTCACCGGGCTTAGCACCTCCTCGATGACACGCAAATCACAAGCGTACTCCTTAATGTCCTTCACAGCTGGGCTGGCTTCTACATTTTTGCCTTCATCCGCGATCACACTGAAGTTGCGGCTTTCGCCATGGCAGCGTACGTTGAGCACCTCTTTTCGGTGGTGCTGCTTCAAGTAGTTGGGTCCACATGAAAGCAATACTTGCGCGCCATCGGGGACTTGGACTGTTATCTCGCCCTGTGCATCCTTTGAGGTCGTGTGCAACTCGCCATTGGGATGAAACACCAACGGCCACTGGTAGAGGAAGTGACGCTTCGACGATATCGGCACCTCGCAACCTGTACCAGTGTTCTCGCCCGATGCTGCAGCCGCCGCAGTCGCTACAATCAAGAACAGCAGCATTGAGCGCCCTCTCTTATATTTTACGCTTCCTTCCCTGTGCAGCTTTGCGCAGTGAATGCAGCCTCTGCATGCAGGGCAACGCATTTAAGTTCAGCGCTCGCTACTGTGTGGAATTGATCAACACAGCAAGCGTATCTCGACATTGTTGTTCTTTCTTTTCTAATTATAAATTTGCGATTCGAGCATGCTGCTTTACGGCAATCCTTTGACCTGCGCCATTGATAATGGGCGGGACTACTGGAAGAAGTGCTATATTTTGCTGGCAGCTTGTCATGGTTCGTGAAAGCATCGCAATTTTCCTTTAAAGCATCCAATAATCGAAAATATCTGATATAGAGGTCTCTTAGAGCAGACGAGTAGGCACTTAAAACCAAAACGTACAGTGATTCGATCCTATACAACGACGCACAGTGGCTCGATTTGTCTTTTGAACGGATAAAGATATCGGAATAATTTTGTTTTTGCTTTATAAAGGAAATTTTCATAGCTTTAATGACACCAAATTTTTTAAATTTATTATTTTTTTTTATTGGGTCGGCAAAAATCCACCCTCCCCGCGGGTGCCGACTGGGCAATGGGAATCGTCTCCCCCCCTCCGTTTTGTCTGCTATCGGCAGGGACCGGTGGAGAGAGGCGGTGTCTAGCTAAGATTTGTATGGCTCCACATGGCGTGTCTGAGGTGGCCAGCTTTACATATATGCAGTTCCCATGGGCGGCATGTGGAGTCATACTTCTATCATGCTATTGTGGTGCCTGGCGGGAGGCATAAAACGCTAGGGGTGGGATCCCCGAATACAAATAAAAATATCTGCGCTGGAGGTCCAAAAGGATGAAATGCGGGCTGGGATTTCAGCCCAAACGTCGGTTGGAGTGACTGCTACCACCGGCGGGCACGGGGAGCTTATAAGCCGTGTCGCCAGTGGTCACACCTCTACTAAGACTGGAGCAGGTCCTAGTAGTTGTACTGCTACTGCTACTGCTAAATGTATCAAACTATAGAACCTTTAATCATCTAATTTTCATATACTTTTCCTAACTACAATCTCATCTCTCATCTATCTCTCCTCCTCTGTTATTACTCTTATTATAGTCTAATAAATTGAATTGAATTAAATTGAATTATCTCTACAATTTAAGCAAAATTGGTTGATTATTTATTGTATTAAAAAATATAAAATTTTTAATTTAAATAAGATCAGTTGATTTATTCATTAGTTGATTATCTATTGTATTTATGCGACATGCAAAAGACGAATGTCTTAAATATTAACACCTTAGAATAAATAAATTGAAATTGAAACAACAACAACAAATCTCGTTTGCTGCGCACGAGTGCCGAAATCCAAGAAGATTCGGACGTCGAAAGTGTGACCAGCATAAACACCGCTGATGAAGACGCGCTTCTGCTCTCTCCCGGCTATTCCGCAGGTGCCAGTTCTGGCAACAAGAAAGGGTCTCGGAATAAGCCAAGTAAGGAGGGGCTGAATGCGAAATCTCGGTACAAGGCTGCGGTAAAGATCTGCGGTCGTCTGGAGACCAAGTCCAACCCGACGAAGGCAGAAAAGGAACGGTTGGCTTGGGCGAAGGACACCGTCGAGAAAGGCCGTGTCCGTTTCGCTACTAAAGCATGGTGCGCCGCCTCGGACCCGAAGTTTGTAAACCGGGTCGAGAAAAGTATCGGTAATAAACGGCAGCGCTCCACGGAATGCGATGCACCTCTCAGTAAGAGGCAAAAGCACAAAGAGGAAGCTGCCAAGCTCGTGGAACCCAGTACGTCTAAAGCGGCGGCTGTAGCCAACGAAGTGGCCAAACGACACCTGATCGTGGCGCTCGTTGACCGCAGCAATACGCTGGGTCAAATGTCGCAGGAACAGTGGATGGCGGTGGAAATGAAGCTGCTTGACGCCATGATCGCCAAAATGAATGCCGATCCCACTGCGCCGATGCCGTCGTTTGACGGGGCGGGTTGGTTAAACGGCATCAAAATTATAAAATGCAACGACGATCCGACTCTGAAATGGGTTAAGGGAGCAGTGCGAACGTTCCAAGGCCTATGGGAAGGAGCGTCTCTCGAAGTTGTGGACCGCGGCAGTATCCCGTCTTTGCCCAAAGCGAAGGTTACTATACCTTGAGTGATGAAGCCGGAGGATGCCTTGCGTCTGCTACAAAGGCAGAATCCTGATGTGCCGACGATTGACTGGAGGGTAATGCACGTAGCAAAGCCAGCAGCAGCACATGCGAGTCAGATCTACGTCCTCCAGATTAACAAGGCGGCCGATGATATTCTGTACGCGTAGTTCGGTAAGATGGCGTGGGGCGTAGGGAGTGTGTACCTTCGCCTCAAAAAATGTCTCCCGAAGGGCGACAACCACAACACACTAAAGGCAGGGGAGGTGGAAGCGGATCTCGGGATCGAAGACATCCTGGAGAGCTCCCTCTCCCTGAGAAGTGAAACGGAGATGGGTGTGCTGGCGGACGAATCCAACCCCGTGGAGGAACCAGAAGCGCAAGCTGAAGGTCCTTAAAAAAAATCTCCACAAAAGTAAACTTGCCCCAGCCGAACTCCTCCTCAATTTAGAGGGGGGAGGCTACGACGCGGCGGTGAAGCCGGAGGATGCCTTGCGTCTGCTACAAAGGCAGAATCCTGATGTGCCGACGATTGACTGGAGGGTAATGCACGTAGCAAAGCCAGCAGCAGCACATGCGGGGCAGATCTACGTCCTTCAGATTAACAAGGCGGCCGATGATATTCTGTACGCGAAGTTCGGTAAGATGGCGTGGGGCGTAGGGAGTGTGTACCTTCGCCTCAAAAAACGTCTCCCGAAGGACGACAACCACAACGCACTAAAGGCAGGGGAAGTGGAAGCGGATCTCGGGATCGAAGACATCCTGGAAAGCTCCCTCTTCCTGAGAAGTGAAACGGAGATGGGTGTGCTGGCGGACGAATCCAACCCCGTGGAGGAACCAGAAGCGCAAGCTGAAGGTCCTTCAAAAAAATCTCCACAAAAGTAAACTTGCCTCAGCCGAACTCCTCCTCAATTTAGAGGGGGGAGGCTACGACGCGGCGGTGAAGCCGGAGGATGCCTTGCGTCTGCTACAAAGGCAGAATCCTGATGTGCCGACGATTGACTGGAGGGTAATGCACGTAGCAAAGCCAGCAGCAGCACATGCGGGGCAGATCTACGTCCTCCAGATTAACAAGGCGGCCGATGATATTCTGTACGCGAAGTTCGGTAAGATGGCGTGGGGCGTAGGGAGTGTGTACCTTCGCCTCAAAAAACGTCTCCCGAAGGACGACAACCACAACGCACTAAAGGCAGGGGAAGTGGAAGCGGATCTCGGGATCGAAGACATCCTGGAAAGCTCCCTCTCCCTGAGAAGTGAAACGGAGATGGGTGTGCTGGCGGACGAATGCAACCCCGTGGAGGAACCAGAAGCGCAAGCTGAAGGTCCTTCAAAAAAATCTCCACAAAAGTAAACTTGCCTCAGCCGAACTCCTCTTCAATTTAGAGGGGGGAGGCTAAGACACGGCCTTGGTCCAGGAACCATGAATAGCTTCGGGAAACGTGGTCTCTGGGCTGAAGTCGTGAAACTTCTACACATACATCCCGAGCGCTACAAATAAGGTAAGTACTGCCATACTTGTGAGGAAAAGTATATATTCTTATATTTTACCAGATTTCTCCACAGATGAGTTGACGGTCGTGGCGGTAGAGGGCGGCAAGGATGAGTCTATACTCCCTGCGACTTCCTACATGCCGCACGACACAAACGCGCCACCGATTGAGCTCCAAAGGCTGGAAGAACTAACCGGCATAAGGAGACAAGCCCTGGTGATTGGAGCGGATGCCAATGCCCACCATCCATAGTGGGGCAGCAGCGACACCAATGAAAGCGGTGAGTCACTTTTTGAATTTATTAGAGAGCAACCTCTATCTAGCGAATAAGGGCGAGGAACCCACATATGTTGGGCCCACCTCTAAAAATGTTCCTGACATAACTCTTTTCACTCCTTCTGCGAATACCTCCGTAGAAGACTGGAGAGTTCTCGAGACCCCACCTTTTTCTGACCACAGATACTTAAGCTTTGTGGTTACTTTCTGTTCAAAGCAGGCTAGCGTTACTGTGAGGAATCCTAGAAATACTAAATGGGTTCTGTACAAACGAGTACTCGATAATAAATTGGGTAAGCCAAGTACTATTAACGCGCACGCGATGATCGAGGACGGTCTTAACGTTCTGACATCAACACTCATTAAGGCATACCACATTGCTTGCCTACCAACCCGCACGAAAAGCAAGAAAAAGCCGCCATGGTGGAACAAGACACTCGGGGCTCAAAGGCGTCACGTGCGCGAGTTGTTCAAGTTGGCCAAGACGACTGACAGCGAACAATGCTGGGGCGAGTACAAAGACACACTGAAAATCTACAAAAAAGAACTCCGCAAAGCCAAAGGAGAATCCTGGAAGGAATTCTGCGATGGCATGGAGAAAGGTTGTGAAGTGGCTAGACTCAGGAAACTGCTGTCTAGGCAACCGCCAACGCCAAGTCTTATTCGGAAAGACGACGGGAACTGGGCAAAGAACTGCCAGGAATCACTAGAGGCACTCAGTGATCTTATGAACGCTACCTTAGAAACAATTCACGACTGGGCGGTCAAAGCCGGCTTGGGGGTAAACGCGGATAAAACGGATATGGTACTCTTTACTAGGAGGCTCAAAGCAAATGCGACATTACCATTTACACCGACAGTCAGGCTGCAATACAAGTTCTACTCAGCGCACACCCCCGCTATAAATCAGCCCTTCACTGCCGAACATCTCTGAACGAAATATCCGCGCAGTACAATGTGCACCTCTGCTGGGTGCCTGGGCACAAAGACATAGAGGGAGACTGTATAGCTACGGTGACCATATTTTTTTAATGAAAATAGAGTACACACCCACCAACAAACCTTTTTTTTGCTAAAAATTTAAAAATGGCAAATGTCCGTTTTAAAAATGTATTTTTTATTCAAACATATGAGATTGTGTTGCAAAATAGCTTAAATTTATAATAAAAAAAAAAACAATTTACCCAATAAACTGTATACAGTGTGGTAATGGGTTCAAAATGGACCCTATATCAAGGCAAGCTTTTTTTATGGTTTGAACCAAGGAACCACCAGATCAGCATCTTTATTGGCAACCACCCTGTATAACATAAATTCTTAACATAACATATAAGACGTTTTAGCTCTGATTGTTTTGATATTATTCTGTAGAATGAATTTTTGAAGTAAAACTTCTTTGCGGAGGGTAAACCTAAAATACTGGTAATTTCGAAAAATTTCGACATAGCAAAAAGGCAGGCAATTTGAATCATAGAGCTTATAAAAAGCTTATATCTCTTCTGTCTTTCTTGCCAAATTAAATTATGGCATACTTTTAGGACCCCATATTCGGCTACTAGCATTTTTGCGACATAGCAGCAAGTAGGCAATGTGAATCATAACATACAATACAATAGAATACACGACAGCTAGTATATAAGACTAAAGAATTAGCAACAATAAAAGGCAAAGCAAAGTAAAAAATAAAAAAGCTTATAAAAAAAGTTAAAAAAGAAAAATTTTAAATCCTGCGGAGCTGGGATTCGATGTATCTCCTCATTCACCTCGAAATCGAAACCTGAACTGACCTGTATTCGATTTGTCATCCTTGTATAACAGTTCACATGGATTCGATGGGAAGAATGTCGAAATAAGGATAGCAAATAGTGTGCATATCTGACTTGGAGATGCAGAAACAATTGATTCAGCGATTGTCATGTCGCAATGAGTATCAGATGTTTGAAAAGTGCCATGCCCTTTTACCTTTTTTGGTTTGTATGGGCGGTGCCACGCCCCCTTGTCCAGTGCCCGTCCCATTTTCCCAGCAGAACGATATGGATATGTAGTAAGTTCCTACCGAGTTTCATTGATGCGTGATGTGTAGTTCTAAAGTTGTACACAAATCTGGAGTTGATAAGAAAGTGCCACGCCCCTTATCCAACGCCCATAAAATTTTACCAGTGGGACGACGCATCCAAGAGGCGACTGCAAACGGAATTTCAATACTGCAAAGCTATTCGAGATCAAAAATTTGGGTTGTATGGGCGGTGCCACGCCCTCTTGTCCAATTCGATGTTTTAATAGCTATTCTGCTATTCGGGGTGGAGACGAATCCAACAAATCAAATATCATAAAAATCGGTCCAGCCGTTCTTGACTTATAAGCGTTCGAACATAAACATAAACTTTCTTATAAGCTTTATATTAACTTCACATCCGGTATGTGTGTGGGTCGTCAAATCTAGTAATCAATTTTTCACCCACTTCCCGACTACTTAGAGTTCTGAAACTTAGCATACATGCCTAAACACGAGCCCAATACATGAATCAATAAATTTTATGGGCGTAAGATACGGGGCGTGGCACTTTTTTATAAACTCCAGATTTGCGTATAACTTTAGAACTAGACATCACACATCAATGAAACTCGGTAGGAACTTACTACATATTCATATCCTTCTACTGAGAAAATAAGGGGGCACAGGATAAGGGGCGTGGCACTTTTTTATCAACTCCAGATTTGTGTATAACTTTAGAACTACACATCACACATCAATGAAACTCGGTAGGAACTTACTACATATTCATATCCTTCTACTGAGAAAATAAGGGGGCGTGGCACCCCCCATAAAAACAAAATTTTTGATCTCGATTAGCTTTGGAACTAAAGGTCGTGCAGCATTGAAATTTCGTATGCAGTCGCCTATTGGATGTGTCGTCCCACTGGTAAAATTTTATGGGCGTAGGATAAGGGGGCGTGGCACTTTTTTATCAACTCCAGATTTGTGTATAACTTTAGAACTACACATCACACATCAATGAAACTCGGTAGGAACTTACTACATATCCATGTCCTTCTACTGAAGAAATACGGCGGACACTGGATAAGGGGGCGTGGCACCGTCCATACAAACAAAATCGTTTATATAGAATAGCTTTGGAACTAAAGGTCGTGCAGCATTGAAATTCCGTATACAGGCCCCTCTTGGATGCTTCGTCCCAGTGGTAAAATTTTATGGGCGTAGGACAGGGGGCGTGGCACTTTTCAGGCAACTACACACTTGGGCTTCAGTTTATAATTATAGGTACACCACACATCAATGAAAAACGATAGGAACTTACTCGCCGCGCCTTGCAGGCAAAACAACAACAACTCATCGCGCCACAAATATGCCACGAATATTAGGGTCGATCACAGCCGTATTATTTGTTAAATTGAGGATATGACATATGACGATAGGAAACACTGTGAATACCCTAAATATTGTGTACTGCTCTGCAAGTTTTAAATTCTTTTTCTGAAAAATTTCAGAGCTCTAAAATTAAATTTATGGAAGACTAAAAAGTAGAAACTAAAATTATATAAAAAACAGGGACCGAAAATAATTATTATGCCTGTTTTCACAGCCGAAAAAATTACCGCTTTTTAAGAAGTATTAATAAATGTTATTTTTAATAATTATCAATTGATATTAATTATTCTTGTTGAAAATAACTATTATTTTGGAAAAAAATTTTTCCCATTGCCGCATAACTATTATTTTGTGAGAAATATTTTTTACGTTATCGAATAACTATTATTTTGTGAGAAATATTTTTTCCGTTGCCGCATAACTTTTATTTTTGGGAATAAATTTTTTACGTTGTTTTTGTGTCACGCCTCAACGGCTGAACTTATTTGGCTGAAACTTTGTGGGTATATAGTGCTTTTTGTGGGCTATAACCTAGCCGACTTTTCATCCCGGAAAAATCTGAAGGGGCGTGGCACTTCCGGTTTACAAATTTTATGTTGTACACATATGTATGCATATTGGAAATTACAACTTAAAAAATCGGTAGTCTGTTATAATTTTGTTATGCCTTTTCACTAGTGCAGCTTTGGGGTTTTGAGTAAGGGGGCGTGGCACTTTTCATATAACCCAATTTTGGTTTGCTATAAACTTTGGACGTATAACCTTTGGACCCTTTTTGCCTATCTAGAAGCCTCAGTTTCATTTAACACTACCAGGCGCTCATAAGCCTGTAGGCAGTGTCTCCCGCGCATCTTCTCTTCCCATTCTCCTGTACGTCAAGCGGTGCTTTCTCGCGGCCTTACGGATAACTTCTCTCGAACACTTCAATAGAGGCCGCTCTCCCACGCCTGGAGTGATAGAATTGCCGTTACTTTTTCAGCATTCAATTTTCAAATTGAATTTTCCAATTTATGCGTATGCAAAAAAAAACAACAACAATTCTGTGGTCATATGCAATAACGACTTAAGTCGACTTAAGACGAAATTGAGTTGACGGTACCACTGTATTCCTGACGTTGATGCGCATATTTTGTTCAAACCCCGGTATCTGTACCCATCTCAGAAAAAAAGTTATTTAAAAAAAACACATGCACTTATGTACATGCACTTATGTGCATTTCAAATTTCGAATTGCATTTTCTCGAAACAGTTGTTTTCGAAATTTTATTGAAATTTTATATATTTGAAAGAATAGTTTTTATTCGGACTGACTTGCCAAAGAGAAATGACAATACTTAGTTGTCTATTTCTGTTCTGAAACAAAGCAATTTTAAGTGTACAACAACAAAGAATTAGAATTATTGCTCACATGGGCAGGTCATATAGCTATTTCGGTTTTTGCCAGAAAACCTCATCAGTGACTTTTAATGTGAATTCTAATAATTTTGTATAATTAATAAAAAACATACCCGAATTTGCTAAATATTTTAATTCTGCCCTACTTAAACCCTAATAAATATATGTATATATATATTTTGCGTAAAAATAATTATAAACCGAAACGAAAATCATTGGGTTTAAGTTTACAGTACGCAATTAAATCCGATTTAAATTCCCAATATTAGACATTAAAATAAATAAATAAGAATATTTTCCCTTACATCGTGAACACTTTCAATTGGATAAATCGCAACTTTCATCGTTTTTTTGGGCGAAAAAAGAGGGACATAACAAAAAATTGCATTTGTTTTGCGTTTCTGCATTTACGTAGTCCATTATTAATTTACCATGGCTGCAGTTGCCAAGTTTGTCCGTATTGCAGATGAACTGCTCGAATTTGAGAAGGATTTTAACGAATCTGCAGATCAAAATTCTGTATTTTCGCTCGAAGTGCAGCGGGAGGAATTGAAAGCGCGGTGGCAACACGGAAGTAAGTGTGTGCGCCCTGGTGAAGCGCAGCGTCGGAGAAAGGACGCCCGCTCGATCTATCGATCCTCGAGCCATCGAGCCTTGTCATCACATCCCTCTTGCGGACCGCGAGTGCTATCGATCGGCATCAGTTGACCTGGTCTTGGGAATGGACATATACGGCCGAATCCTGCAACCCGGCGTGGCGCCCCTGTCAATTGGACAGCTGACGGCCCAATGCACGGTGTTCCGATGGGTCCTGTCGGGCTTATGCCCAATGTAAAAGAAAGTACTTCCCCCTTTCGGTTGCTGTTGAAATTTTCTATACCCATTTTCTTTCTCTGTTTTTAAGTATATTTCCCAGGTGAAGAATGTGCGCAGTGAAGGCAGTAGTTTAATCGCAGAGCCTAGAAGATGGCTACCTACAGTGAAAGGAAATGGAGAATGCATGAATTATTGAATTGTGAATTTCCTCAGTTACTTATATACATACTTAGTTTTTGCAGTAAGGCTGCAAGGCGGGCGGCAATGTTTAGGCCAAACGCATAGATGTAAGCTTTTGTACATTTTCACGTAGAGATGACGCTGGAGTTGGCTGTGCTGTAGGTGCACTCGCTACTCACTGTATTTGAAATTAGGTAGCTATCGCCTTGGCCAATATACGAATAGGAACTTGGATATCAGCAAGCACCAACTCCACACCATCATCTATAATCGTTCGCCATATGCGAATATTCTTGGTAAGAAAAAATAAAACAAAATTTTTTACAGAACATATTTCTGCCCCCAAATTTCTCTGCCTTTTCCTTTGTACATTTATTGTTTTCTTCGGTTTACTCTTCCGCGCGGAACCCCACTGCTCATCTTGCTGCAAGAAGCACATATTGCCATCCCCCTGCAAGCGCACAGCTTAACACTATTAATAAAAGCTTGTGCGCTCAATATTCATATTCAAAATATCTTTCATTACTAGAATCTATTTGCAAAAAATTATTTAAATAAAATATTGTGGTAACTGGTTGACAAATATTGAACACATGAGCGCCCCAAGCTTTTATTAATAGTAAGATACAGGTGACTTGGAAACAATTTATTTTCTACTCTTTAGTACATTAAATAAATTAAAGCTTATTTTTAAAAAGTTTTTTTTTATATAATTTTATTTAACAGCGTATTTTGAGCGCTTAGAGCATATTTTTGGATGTCGTAATAAAAATAATTGATTGGCGTAACAACCCGTGTGGGGTTAGGCCTAGCTTTCTCGCATTAACTTGTGTGTGCGCTTGTCATATTTTTCACAAATTAACGGGACCTACATTAAACGAATCCGAACGGGTTAAGAAGGTTTCCAAGGCAAAGAATATTCTCGGGGAATTGCCAATTCAACGCGAGAAGTGGCGCCGCGCAAAGAAACAATTTGAAAACAAATTCTCTTTGTATTAGATGTTATGTGCCGGACTGAGAGTTGAATCCAGGCCCTCCCGCATCAGGGACCAAGCACTTAGTCCAGTGAGCCACCGCGGCGCCCTGATGAATAATGGAATGTAAATTTAGCATCGAAGTATTACCAACATTGCAGGCCCCACTTTCAATCAATTTGACTAAACCTTCGTGTTTCCCAAGAATTACTGGAGCATCATCTGTTGTTAAGCCCGATAAGTTGTTGAATTTTAACGAAGGGTTCCGTATCCGAAATTCCCTTTTTAGCGTTTGAAGAAGCAACGAAAATCAAATCGACGAAACTTTTTATAAATTTTGGAATACAAATAGGCAAAATTCTCAAAAGTAAGAACTCCAATGCACGTGCGTTCCCAATGAAGTTCAGTCAACAACGTTTGTTGAGTTTCCTGGCATTTGCGTGTGCTGTGTTATGATAGAAATCTGCTTAGCCTAATTTCGACAGTTAATTTTTGAATTAAATTTAAAAAAATTTGTATAGTATATTTTTTTAATACATTTAGGGTGTTCACAGTGTCTCATATTTGTCGTATATGTTAATTAAAATAAACATATACAACAGTCATAAAAATACCCTACCGGCAACTTTAGTGCACTATAAGCTAATTACTTCGCAACCATAGTTGACTATTCGTCGACTACTTTCAATGGAAATGACTGACTTTTTTAACATTGCGATGTCCTAGGCAGTAGTCAGTCCCGATTACCCCTGGATGACTTTTCAACTAACTTAAAGTCGGTTACTTTGAAGCTAGCTAAAAGTTAGTTGTTTAGAAGTTAGCTAAAAGTTAGTTAATTTTTTGGCTATAGCTAACTAATTTCATATGAAGCTATTCAACTAAACTTTTAGTTAATAAGCTAATAATACGCTTTATTAAAATATGGTGTAAAATCGTTGCCTGTTTAACATAATATATCATCATATTTCCATTTATTTTTCACGAAAAATCTTTTCATTTCCTTCTGAGCAGATTTTTGACAATTATATAAAACAAAAATTAAAGAAAACAAACAGCTTGCTTTGATTTTTCAATTTCAATTTCACAATGCACATAAATAAATGATAAATATTCAAAAAAACAAATAGCAAAATAGAAGAAAGCAAACAGCTCGCTTTGATTTTGGGGCAGTTCTGCACTACATTGTAGTTAGCTTATAGTTAGGTCATAAAAGTTAGCTATAAGTGTGTTATTTTTGTAGTCGACTACTGAAAAGTCAACTATAAGTGCGTTATTTTCGTAGTCGACTACTGAATTGCTTATAGGGTAAGTTTACTTTTCCCATACAAAAATCAAATACGAATAATACAACACTGCAGCCTATGTATTTAAAGAGTCTTATTCGATTTCATTGGCTTTTGGCATTTTTATTTTGAAACATTTTCAGACAAATATTTTGGTGTGCTCACAGCCGTCATATTTGAAAAATTGAGGAATACGACATATGACGATATGAGACACTGTGAATACCCTAATTGGTTTTCAGTACTCTGGGAATTATTAAATTTCCTTCGCCGATATGAAGGTCGTCTTAATTTTTTTGTAATTTTAAAACGAAACTTTTATAAATCCGTATTACCTACTATATTTTAAAATGCCAATATTTTAACTCTGTACTCTGTATCCTTGAAATTAAAAGCAACAGAGAAATGTTAGTTACCCGAACGAACGTAACAAAGCCGTAAGCTCTGCTGTCACCTTTAACCAAAACTTTAATTAAAGGAAGTAAGCTCATTTTGCTGGTTGATAACGTACATACTGCGTTACCTTATTCAATCCGGATAAATAATTAAAGAAGGGGGGTAGTAGTAGTGATCCGGGAGACAAAATAAATAAAGGAGCAAATATATAATTGTTACTATCAGTATCACAAAATTCGGAGTTTAGTGGAAAATAATAAGTAAAAATTGTGTGAGGCTGGTTTTCCAAAAAGATTTTAATCCAATCTACTTCCTTGCAGAATTTTCAAAAGTTGCAATTTTCATGAAACATGTGTAATTCCTATACATATTCTTAGTATTCCACCTTCTAGAATTTCAACTTTTCCTCTGACCTACTGTGCGGCTAAATCAAGGTGTCCTACTCTTCCTCTCGTTGATTTATCTGCTTTTATTCTGCCCTTTATTATTACCCTTTTACAATATCTTTGTAAAATTATTAATACAACGTCAGTCCCACCTACTCTTGGTACATACATATATAAAAATGAGGCGTATTTTTATTCTTTTGTAGTTAAGTCACCTATGTGGGACATATACATATGTCATTAACATTTTGTTTGATTCCCTATCCAAAGTTAGAAAGAAAAATTTATTTCACTAACAGACCAAATACCAAAAAAATAACGTAAACTCGTCTTGTGAAAAAAAAGACTTTCAGACGTAGCCTACTCTTGAAAAGAGTGTCTACATTTACTTATATACATACATTCATACATATATATATACATACATATGTACATATGTACGCAGGTACTAAAATTTTGACTTCAATTAAAAACTTGCTTAGATAATTGAACTTATTTTGATTTCCCATGAAATCTAACCGAACACTAAAAATCTCCGGTCATTTACATTGTCTAGTGTTCAGTAGCACGGCTTCTGTTCACATCTTCCAATGTGTCTATTTTTATTAGTTTTGTTTTTACCCCTGTAATCTATAATTTTTTACAAATTCTTTCGGTGGAAAAATTACTAAATAGTTTAAAAACCGAGGCCATACGGCAAGAAGTGTTAGCTGTAAGTCAAAATGTAAACATTTTACATGAAAGTGAAATGTAAAGCATTATGGTAGAATTACTCTAGCGGTAAGGTTAGAAATCGTGTCAGTTGACACAATCTATCTTACCCGAACACAATGTTCGCTATTACTCTGACCGGATTGAGTAGTAGAAATTTCTGCGTCGATTAGAAAACTACTGCAAAAGTCGTGTCAGCTGTGAAAAGAATGTTGCCACACAAAAAATTCACTTGAAAATGAAATAGCAATAATGCTTTTCCTATGCAAGAATTAAAACGGCAACACTGATAAAAACAAGCGAATATTTATTGGAAATACAGTCCACCTGCGCTTTCGTTTGCTTAAAATTTGTACACATCGTACATTTTACACAACACTAAGCACATTGAGTCAATTATTTCGTCGTTTGAATTCATTTTTCACGATATATTTTGTTTGTGAACTCTGTTGCAGAAAAGTGTTGACCTTCGATTTTAGTTCAACAAAAGAAGTGGATTATTATTGCCGAAATAAGTTAAAAAAGTAGTACACAATATAGAGATGTAACAATTATGATAATTCAGTCCCATAAATTTAATAAAGGATGTAAAAGTTCATCTCAGAAGAAAATAAACAGTATGTTTCTTTTGTGCACAAAACTATACGGCAGCACTAGCAAAAAGAATAGACTGACAGCTGCAATCCGTTTAGATGTTAGAGTAACTGGGCAAATTGCTATCCGGCACGATTGAATTCGACACCGCTGGACTAATTAGACCATTACTCTTGCTGTGCAGAGAACAACACGACAACATTGCCAGTCTATGCTAACATACACTCTCACTCTCATCAAATGTTGCCCAAAACAATGCTGTGCAAAAACAATGCTACATTTAATGTTAAATTAACAGGGTAACGGTAACTGAACCATAACATTGCGTGCGCAATAGCGTTTTATTTAATAGTATGATATGATATGATATCTTTTGTAAAAGTGTGTTGAATCTCGCGGGACTTGGGTTGTCCACCACTGCTTTAAAGTGTAAAGCAGAGGTATCCAAGCCCTATGCTCTCGATGCTCTTTTGTTTTGGTAAAAACTCTAAAGGCTTAGTTAGTGATGACGAATCGTATTTATTCGTATCGTAAATGTCTGAGAGAGACCTATTTCTATGAGAATTTCTGCGTTACGATCCGAATAAATACGTCAAGGGCGAACGCATGTATAGAGCTCGGGTAAAACAAGTTTTATTTGCGATACGAATAAATACGATTCGTCATCACTAACTGAACTATTAGGCATAGGCTGCTCTTCTTCACACAGCTCTTGTTATTTTCGTTTCGTCTGACAATGCGCGAGCGCAAAGCAACAACACTTTCTTAAGCTTTGTTAGTACACTTTGGCGAAAATCTGTGAAAAAATCTGTGCTTATTATATTATTATATACTAGGGTAAACAAGGCAGTCCTACGACGGGTTCATATCATTGAGAATAAATATACGACAAAAAATTTATCAATATACACAAAATTTTTTATCGAAATAATTAAAAACACATGCATATACGGTGGAATTATTTTACTAAAACTTCCTTATATACAACGTTTCTAGTAAAAAGCTTTTAAGAATTTTCAATCAGTTCCTCTTGCCCATTTCCCTCTATAATAGTCCGCTTTTACACGATGCGACTCGGCCCCGAGACACGGAAGAATGTAGGAAAGAGGGGTGAAACGACAGGGGAACGCGCAAAATCGCTCGGGCAGCGATTGTGCTGCGATTTTCTGATTTTCTGACGTTCCTCTTTATTCGATTTCGCGCTTCGCGCTGTCGACTGTAAATTAAAACTTGAAATCGAGTGAATACGTATTGCAAATAAACTGAAAAATTTACAGAACTTTACGCATAAAAGTAAATATAAAGAATAAAATGAGCAAAGAGTGGAATAAGTGCTTTAAATGTTTACAAATTACACAAATAAAACCAGCTGCAAACTCTAGTGTCAAAATGCTCGACACCAGCGAGTCGCATCGTGTAAAAGCTATGCGCGATTTCAAAGCGGAATGCGAAAAAATCGCCGGGGCCGAGTCGCATCGTGTAAAAGCGGACATGGCTACATAAAGTTGCCCATGACTAAATACCGGCTCTTTTAGAAAAACTCCTACCTTTCCCAATGTTTTACCTTGAGATTTATTTATGGTCATTGAAAACATGAATTTAATGGGAAATTGTCGGCGCCGGAGAGTGAAAGGCAGTTCTGTGTTTGTAGGGGCTAAATCAATTCTTGGAATGAAAACTATCTCTTTTTCGGCAATGCCTGCTAAAACTTGTGCAATTATTAAATTAGCCTTTAGGCTTTTCACAGCTAGACGTGTCCCATTGCAGAGACCTCTTTTGGGATTTAAATTTCGAAGAAGCATAATGACACTTCCAATTTTGAGATTCAATTTATGCAACGGCATTCCTGATGGACAACAGTCATTTTAAAATTCGACAGGGTAATTTTGTTTATCGTTATCATCACTTTCTTCGATAGATTCCGTGCTAAGGTATGTCATTGTGTCACCAAATAACATTTTGAGAATTTGCTCATTAACTTCATTGACATCAGAAATTTTTTGGCACAGTATAGCCATTTTGGAGTATTGGAATTTACGAACAAAGTGATCAGGAATTTCTATAATATAATCAGGTAAGCCGTGGTCATTCGTAAGATCTCCGTTTCCTAAGTTTAGTAGCCAATCGGTAAAAATCGGATCAACGGACCAAACATTGTGACTTAATTCTAATATCTCAAATTTATCCTAAACATTGCCGAATTTAATGCTGGCTTGCACAATTGCAGATCTGGTTTCATGAGGTAGCGTTTGCCTGAAATCTCCACCAAAAATGATGACTTTGCCACCAGTAGGCTTTTCATTTCCCATATTTTCTTGAAGAAGTTTTTTAATGCAATTAATTTAATTATTTGCCGCCATTGTGGCTTCATCTAATGTTAAAACTTTTTCCTTTCTGATCGGATCCGCATCAATGCTGTTCATTCTTAGTAATGAAACTGAGCTTTCAAATACAGGAACTGGTACTTTGAATGAGTGAGTGAAAAGTTCTTCCTCCGTTTAAAAGGCTTTCATTGCTTAACTTCCTTCTTTCCCTTTCGTATTGAGGTCCTATATAAAGTTGCAAACGTTATTTGTTCTGTTGAAGGAGTGTGGAGTCATAAAATACGTGGTAATCTAGTTATCGTATCGTGGCTGATTCAATTCTATTTTCTGGCACAATTCATTAGGGCATTTCATTAAAGTCCGCATATTAATTAACTAAAAGATGTAAATAATTATATATTTAGAATTTTTCACATTTACTGGCTATTGGTTGCTATTAATTCTATTTTCCTTGCCCGTCTGGCCTGTTACTACGTAATGCAGATGAAATGACGTAACGAAAAACGCAAAAAATCACAAAATTAAATCGGAAAAATTTTTGAATACAAAATTGGCAAAAATCGCATGCGATTTCGGAATTTTCGGATTTCGCCATGAAAACGTAACGGACGGAATCGCATGGGATAAATATATCGCATGCGTGAAAAGCAGTTTTTGCGTCCAAAATGCCTGAAATGGCATGCAAATTGCCCGGAATGCGTTTCGCTGCATTGCTTAACCCTTTGGCCGTCGCGTAGAGCAGAAAAATGCAGAAATTTTCAGGATTTGCGGCAAAAATTGCGATTTTTCCGTTTTCCGGCTTACGTTTTGCGTTAAAGAATAGCGTAGTACTATTTATAGCATACTTTTTGGCGACAATTCATCCAGGGGCGCTCAAATAGTGCAGTTTAGCGATGACAGTCACCAGCAAGAAGATACTAATTAGTTTTGGTTTATTTAGTTGATCTTTATTTAAAACAATTCAATTATTTTCAACAACAAAAAGTTTTTTTATATAATACTAGCTCGACCCGGCATAACTCCGTTTTGCCCGCAACATTGAGCTCATCTGCAGCAGTCCCACGGGGAATCACTGACAATGTTTGTGTGAAGTAACGATACTCAACCTGCGGCCCGCCAAGCTTTTATGTGCGGCTCTAAACACGTTTAATATTGTAATTTTGAAAATCTCAAAAAACTCCAAACAGCCGAAACGAACTCGTTTCCGATCTCTATCTCTCGACTAGTGATGATGAAATGTCACTTTCACTAAGATTATCCGGCCATTATTGTCCTTTGAACGTCGTCGATAAACTGAATATCCATCTGACCCCGTTACTGTTTCAGCTACTAATAACCATAGGACCATGGGTATTTTTGTGCATTTTCCATCAACTATGCATGGTGATTTTTGATTCAATGCACCACACGGTCCATGCACCATCTGCGATCTGACAATCTCGTGCAGTTCTGGATCGGCTATTGGGTCGGGAATTTCAGCTGATATGATATCGTCTACTTCATCAGAGCGCAATTTGTTCATCAGCCAAATCAAAATATGTGCGTGGGGTAGACCGCTTTTCTGCCACTCGACCGAGTACATCCAACACCTTGTAATGCCGAACACCCGATGATTCACGATCACATCCATCATCACCTTGTAATGCCGAACACCCGGAGATTCACGATCACATCCATCATCACCTTCACTTTCTGCTTGAATACTCTCGCAATTATATCGTGACGGTCTTCCGGTTTTTGTCCCTGATACAGTTCCCTTTTAATCTCGTTCCACTTCGGATTACACTTAAAAGTAATAAATAAGTCCGGTGTTCCGTAGTTGCGTACATATGTCATTGCATCTTGGGCATACTCATGCATATGGCGAGGACTTCCAAAATAACTCGATGGTAATATCACCAGTTGTCCAAGATTCTGCGCATTCCCATCGGTGTTCACAGCATCTCGCAAGTGGATGTAGTCATCGCATCGTAGCTTTGCCTGGTCCAATTTAATGAACAGTAGACGCTTACTCTCAACTTTGACATACATATCGACCGCATATTGTTGAAATAACTGGCGACACTTCAAAATAATATTCTCATCATTCGGACGATGCATCATTCGATACGCGTAGTAGTTCATGGAGCTGAGCCAACAACCAATGCACAAATGCCTGTAGAAGTTTGAGCATTATATCGTCGTGAATGTTCTCCAGCTGGAGCGCCATCAGGTTTGAAGACAAATCTGCGATCGCCTGAGTTCATTTTCTCCATCGCCGTTTTAAACATCGTAATCAAAGCGTTGTTTGCATTCAAGAATTGTTGCAATTGACTAATGACGTTTTTTGTCACTCCTGTTTGACCTCTGTGCCGCCTATCGACTTGATCATCCTCCGACGAAATAAAGTACACCTGCAGATATTGGTGTGCGCCTTCGTTTAGTGGCAATAA
The DNA here is from genome assembly GCA_963457695.1 of Neria commutata. Classification (NCBI taxonomy): domain Eukaryota; kingdom Metazoa; phylum Arthropoda; class Insecta; order Diptera; family Micropezidae; genus Neria; species Neria commutata. The sequence goes on from OY735247.1 coordinate 26,361,537, forward strand.
TGCACCCATCCGATGGTAAATTTGACCTTGAATCTGTGAACCCGAATTGTGCAGTGTAGAATCCCGTGTCAATGTTAGAACAGGTGTTTTTCAATGATGTGTTAATATTTTTTCTTTTACCTTGCAAGCTGGCATGAAACCAGTTTCTTGAATGATTTTGGTTCCGAACGAAGTCATACGAAAACAGTTGTACCTACTGTCGAATGTTCTTGAGAAAATCATCCGATTCAAACAACGGTTTCAATGGCTCCGGAGGTGCATCTTAGGGAACCATTTTCATTTTGCCACTCGCACAGCAAAGGACGCAAGTTTCGCCTTTGAATTTGAGCGCATTGTCATCGCTCCAATACCGCCACCTATCGTTAAATGCGAATAAATCAATTTATCAGATTTCCTGACTTTCCCGTCAGATTTTCCGGAATTTTTTTCTGCATAAACCTAAAATACAGCAATTTGAACAAAACAAAAAAAGAATCTTGAAAATCGGCCTAGCGGTTACCGAGTGAGACGGCTAAAGAGCTTCACCACTTTTTTTTATATATTATTTTTTTTATATATTAGAAGATTATTTTCTACTCTAATTATTTAAAAGATGTAAATGAAATATATTGTTTTTCCCTGCTAAGAAGTTTGAAAAGTATTGCAATAATAAAAATATTAGGTACGTTCGTAAATGCAACCCAGCGGTTGCACTGCAAAGCAACGCGTTCGTAAAAGCAACGGCTTGGCACCGCAGTGACAAATTTCTGCAATTTTCGCAGTCATTATCCTACTGTTGCCGTTTGCAAAACACGAAATGGAAACGTAGAAAATTTATTATAAATGGATCAAAATTTGTTTGTCATCTTGTATAAATATGGAATACATCATCTGGATAGGTTTTTATTGTTTTAAAGTAATTATTTACTTTCGGGATCGATCTTTTTTCTTTTTCAGCTAGGTTTTTAGCACGACACATCTCTCTTTCACTCGTTTTACCCTTTCTTTATTGAAATTCATTAAAAGACTCTCACTTCGAGTTTCGCAATTATCAATTAATGCCTTAACCAAAATTTCCATTTTGAATCGCGTTCGTTAATGCAACAAAAGTTTCTGTAACCAACCTGCAAACGAAATCAGCTGATCGAGCAGTGACAACTGAAGTTGGCTGCACTGCACGAATTTACTGCATTTACGAACGTACCTAATACTATTTTCTCTGCACAGCCGAGACCTCTCTGTCCATCGCTTTTTCTCTGCTTGCTGAAAGGCTACAGCTTCCTCTCCACTCTTTCTTTTTGGAGCCATTTTTCTAAAATACTTTTTTTCGTTTTCTTGATAATTTGTCACTTTATTTTTGAAAGTTTGAAAAGTTTGAAATAAAAATATTTCTATCAATTACAGTTTGAGCGATATGGGGCACGGAGGGTGACGCTTGCCTTTTATGTATATGATGATGATGATGATGATTGATAATTTGTCACTTCATTTTTGAAAGTTTGAAAAGATTGAAATAAAAATATTTCTATCAATTACAGTTTGAGCGATATGGGGCACGGAGGGTGACGCTTGCCTTTTATGTATATGATGATGAAGTTATAAATTAAAATTATTCCAACTTCGTAAAATGTATAACATATCTTCAGAAGAGAAGTAGGAAATTGATTTTGTTGACGTTGATATTGAATTTGGATCATTTATTAGAAGGATCATGGGAGATTTGAATGAATTTTGAGTTAGAACTTGAGTACGTTGGTCTTTTCATTACATATACATAATTAAGCAGAATATGTAATTCATTTTTTACAGTTTACATGTCGAACAAAATTTTTTCTTCCTTTTTTATAATAACAAAGTTTTTTTCCATAAGGAACTTTTAGGCATCATTGGTGTAAAGGTAAGGTTGTAAATTCCAGTCATGAACCACGAATTGGTTTCTCTTCTTGCCTGTGATGGCGGAAGGATAATCAACCTTTGATTTTCCTGAATTTCCCAATGAGTTCATATAAATTTTTTTAGCAAAAAACCAATGTTTTTATTTATTTATTTTATAAATTAGTTTCGATTACATTTTGCGGAGCACATACTCGTATAAATAGTACAGCAGTAAAGCAGTATATATAATTTATGTTATGTTACTAGTAAGTAGTATCGTAGGTCTGCAAAAATTTTTTTATAAATATAGACACTGCAAAGAAACTTAAAAACTACGAATTTACAAAAAAAAATGCGCTTAAAACGTTTGCATTAAAAGTAGGTTCGGATATCTTGCTGGTTGAGATTGAGATCCTGTTAAATAATAAAGTAAATAATTAAAAATGGAATAACTGGTTAGAATACTTTAGAGGCCAATAATCTTATCTGTTTATGGAGAAATGTAAATTCGTTTGTGCCAAGTTGACTGCATTTGTACGTAAAGTAACACGTTTGTGATACATTGCTGGAGTTCTTTGAAAGGCAGAGCAAATTAAGTAAGCCAGGAAAAGTTACACATACATAAACAAAACCATAAACACATTTCAAAGCTGCCTCTTTTGTAAAAAAATTAATATAAAATAAGTTAAACCAAGCTAAATATAATAATAAAAGAACGCGTAAAAATTAGTGACATTACACCGAAATTCGTCGCCAAATATGAAATTGACTGAATTTAAAAACCAATACTAAATCTAAAAGAGGCCTCCAAAAACAAGCGTAATTGAATAGAAAAAGGAAAAAATGGGTTTTAAGTGAGAGCATGTTGTTGCAGCGCGCACGAAAATTTGCGTTCCAATTCGTTTAAAATGTTCGTCTCCGTATATGTATATAATAATTGGCGCAATGAGCTGTACGAGAGGCATATGCCCAGCACTCTCGCATTAACTTGTGCTCGTTCCAGTTTATTACAAGTTAATGGGACCTGCAGATTATTCTATAGCCATATTCGAACGGGATTCGTCTTTGTATGTAGCATTTAAACATAGTAAAGTAGTAAATAGTTTTTTTGCTCCGCTACATAAAGCCGCATGCTAATTAATTTTATATAATTCGCTGTTTACGCGAAATTTTATATTATAATAAAGTGCCTGTTCCGTAACAACAAAAAGCAGGGGCACATCTTATGCAACATTTAAAGCAGTTTATATTAAGCAGCGGAATTAACTTCGTGTGGACCCTCAGGAAATTTAAGCAGCTCTTGTATGCATTTGATGCAGTGTTTTGAGCCCTCCATGGCTTCATTCGAAAGCTGAAAATTAGCAGAACACATTTCATTGTCATTTCTCTAGGCTTTTATCAAATGTTGCAGGCATTACAACTTACCATTGTAAAGTTAAGGAAGCCGTGCGGTAGTCCCTTGAGTATTTCCAATGAAACCGGTCTGCCGAGTCCCTTCAATTTCTTAGCAAACATTACACAATCGTCAAGACAAGGATCCATATCGAGTGTCTGCGTAAGTGATTTAAAAAACACAATTTAAAATATTGATAAAGCAAATAAATGTTAGTTTAAAAATTTCAATTTGGTTGTCTTGCTTGTGGCCAACAAAGAGTGAGCTTTAAACAAGTGTTGTGCTACTTTGCCACAGGGTTTTGATCTTCTGTAAGCATGAGTTTGCTTACCAGAATCTTCGTCTGTGGCAACTGAACCAGCCACTCATCACTGGCCCAATACGGCGAGAGAAAGGGGTCACGAGGCACATTGAACGACAACTCCACACTCGGGCTACGCGCAATGAGTGCATCCATGTTACGCAAATCCCGTATACGATGGTGCTGTGGGCTTCCACCGCTTTGTATTTCGGTCGACTGGGTGTAACGACTGAGCGTGGATGTGATACTGTTAACAGCATTATTGAGTCGGCTATGAAGCGAATCGAAAGCAATAATTTCCTTCCCTGTCTCTGTAAAGAGATTCTCTTCGGAGGCAGTTTTAGCGTTGGTGGGAATTAAGTCGGCGTTAAATTTTAGCTGCTTTAGATTTCCATTTGGCAGGGAGCCCCCAAAACCGGATTCTTTAGCCTCCACAGTGTTAGTGTCGATCAGATACTTGTCGAGAAAACGGTCTATATATTGTTCGGAATTGGAATTCAGGGGCATCTTAGCGTTCAGCTCAATGGGATGATGTACAATGGGCTGTGAGTCATCTTCGAAGGAGACGCACGAGCTGTTGTCCTCCTCAGCGGAGGGGAGATCAGTGTGCTCCACAGTTTGACTGTGATAAGAGGCACTGGCGAAGGTGTCACTACTCTCCTCTGTCTCATTATCGTCAGTGTCGACGGTCGGACTGTGGGTATGAGGAAACTATAAATTTAAAATGTTTAATTATAAACTATAAAAATTCAAAACAGATAACATATGGAATAGCAGCGAACTCTACCTTAATTTGATCCCACTTGGAGTTCTCGGCAAGCGATGAGGGGGGACTTTTGGCCGCAGAGGTGCGACGGCTCGAAGTTGTACTATGCTCCTTATCCAGATGGACTATGAAATGAGGCTCCCGTCCGGCATTTCGTATCTCGATCATTTCCTCCACGTGTTTAGCGTTCTCATGTAGCGTATCCACTCCTGGCGAGGCATACGCACGCAAGCAACGCATCATGAAACCGAAAGGCAACAGGGGATCCATTAGACACAACAAACGCGCCGGACTGGGCACGAAACTAATCAGTGTGGGGCAATAGGCCAAGAAGATACCATCCGGTATACGGATGCCCATTTCAATACATTTCAGCGCCACGCCAATGGAGAGATTCGCGCCAGCGGAATCGCCCGCAACCACAATGCGTTCGGCAGTAGTGCCCAAGTGCTCCGCATTCTTGAGCATCCAACAGTAAGCGTAGAAAACCTCTTCGAGCGCACGCGGAAAAGGCGCCTCCGGTGCGAGTGAGTAGTCGACTGACAATATGGGTGCGTCTAAAGAAACAGCCCAATCGCGCAAGTACAGCTCGTGCGATTTTGACGATTGCGCTACAAATCCACCGCCATGGCAGTGGAATAATATGCTTCGACTGCGTGGCGGCAACTTGCGCCAACCACGATAGATGCCGCCCTCGCCGACCATACCCTCGCGACGCGAGTAGCTGAGCAGACGAACCGACACTGGAGTACCTGGTCCCAAATGCGATGACGGCACTGGTATGTCAATCATTTCGACGTTTGCATTCTGATTCACATCCGTGGTGTGTGAAACCACATTTGAGTACTTTCTGCGGAATCCATAGAGAAAACGAGGGTTTCATTAGATATAAATATTGAAAACAAATTGGTAGGTAACTCACCGGGGCAATTGCAATGGTTCTGCGGGTATCTCAATCATGCGATTCACCTTTATAAAGCTGCCCACAATGCTCGGTATCTTGTGCATCAATTCCGACTCAGCGAGGAACCAAAACGACTTGCAAAAATCAATTTTGGCATTCTGCGATATATTCACAATACGCCGCGCGCGTAGCTCCGGATTGAGAAAGTATTTGCCGCTGGTCCAAATGCTGCGCGTCGTCTTCACCAATGGACCATCAGCTTCCTGTGAGTAGAAAGACTCAGAGAAGCCAGCCATGCCGATAGAGATGAAGCGTAGCACACCGCGTATGGAGTCTCCATACTGAAAGCCCAGACAACGTCCGTAGAAGCAATACTGATTGATGGTGTCGCCCATCTCGAAGAGTTCCTCCGCCGAGTGCTCGCCATTGGCGAAGAGATCACCCGAGTCGCAGGACCAGTCGTGCAGTATGAGCAAATACTGCAGGCAAGTGCACAGCGAGGAGAGTAGCTGCGAACATGCCTCCACCTCCTTCATGTAGAACTTTTTGCGGAACCACATGGTGTTGCGTGTGGTCAGCAAGTTTGAGCATATGCTTTGGCCGTACGCTATGCACGAATTCGTTACGGCTATGAAACTCCGATAGCCGTTACCAGGCGTCTCGGCGTCGAAATCGTACTTGTAGGCGAACTCATCTATTGCGAACACGAGTTTATTTGTCGCCCGTATAAAATCTTGCCAAGCCACAAAGGCGGCATGCAGGCGCTGCCCCTTCTCCGTGGGGTCGCTCTTAAAGTACACGGCATGTTCGCAGCACTGTTCCAACAGCTGCTTGTAGGCTTCTTGCAGTGGAGGAGCCTCTAGCGGTGGCTCCGTTGGAGTAGCGGTTTGTGTTGGTGGTGTGCCGCAGCTGCTATGAGATTTACTTATTCCATTTTCCACCTTTTCTCTCTTGTTGAAAGTCATTTCTATCCTTTCCGCACGTTCTTTTTCCGAAATGTTTGGCGATTGGTTGGCTTTCCTCCGTGAATCGTTTTGCTGTGGTACTGCGTCCGTACTGTGTGCTTTAGAAAATGTTGCTGCTGTTGTTGGTGCTGTTTCGTTGCATTGCATTGCAAATTTACTATTCGCTTATTGATTGTGATGTTGTTGGTGTTGTAATACAGCGCCTTTGTGCGCCTGAAAGATTCAGACAAAAATGAATATTCAAATTTTTAATTTAAAACTGGCATTAATTTTCATTGCAAAAACTGCAGTTCTAAATATGCAAGTGCATACACACCTACACACATACATATTAGTAAAAGCAAAAGCGCAAAAGGTATAAACAACAACTATTCGCCGCTTGATTCAATACTTGTCGTATGTCGACTTTTTCACTTTTTGGGAAATGCAATTTAAAGTTTAAAGTATCCCCATTTTTTTCGCACGGTAGATTTTTCTGAAAATCGATTATTTTGTAGAGTGAAAGTTTGTTATTAATACTGTTTATTCCAAAAGATCAACTTTTCGATATTTAGGAAGATATAGTCAAATGAATTCAGTATTGTCGTATCTACCGTTCCGAACAAATTAGTTTGCCTACCATACAAAATGTGTCGTATGTATATGTACTAGGAAAATTTGTTTCTAAATTTTTTTTTATAATAAGAAAACTGCAGATACAATATACAAGGCAATGTTTCTGCCAAATATAGCTTTAGTAACTTTTTAATTGGTTTGTCCAATCCGGAGGCAGAAATTGTTATAGTACAAAGTTGAAGCGCTATTTGTTATTAAATCTTCTAAATTAAATATTTATATAATCGCGTAAGGAAGCATCAGTCGGGTTTCACCGACTAAATAATACCCTGCCCGAGTTGGGTGAAAAATCACTGAAAGAAATGAAATGGTGGGTGTATTAAATTTACCCTGTACATAGTGGGCCGACCACGCCCATTTTTGACAAACTACAAAATATTCCCAATAGGATTACATATTTCAAATATTGATACTCTGGGGCCGAATCGCCGCAGTCGTGATCGAGCGAGCATTCGTATCGAGTAAAATTTCGTGACGTATCGAACGATCGAATCGCCGCACTCGTTACGAAACGAATCGTAATTATTCCAAATGTAAAAGATTTGCAATCTTGTACAATTTTAAAAATCTTTTACTATTGTTCAATTTGACATTTAACCCTTTCACTACCCATGGTCATTTCTGTGTACACATCTTAAAAAGAAACATTTTAATATGAACAAGCAATATTTTTTAATTTTTTCTTGAATTGACATTAATTTTGTAGCTTTGGCATGCTATGTGCGTATTCCTTTGTTCGTGTTTTTTGCCTTAACAGTGTTTTTTCGTTATGAATTCAGATAAAAAAAATTATCTAATTTTAACACTTTCTTCGGAAAAATTACAAAACTTATGAACGGGAATAGGTTAAAGATGAATCCATTGATATAAAACTGTTCAAAAGTAAGAAAAAGTTGGATTTTTTAGTCTTTTATGGACAAAAGTTACTTTATGGTTACCACTTTATATCGCCTACATGAATGATGGAAACCCTTAAGTTTTTGTAAATTATTGCTTTATGTATTCCATCCTCCTAAAATAATTCCCCTTTGATTTGTTGTATGGCGAAAGAAAAAGTCGGTAGTAAAAGGGTTAAAATGTCAAAATAAATTTAAAAAAAGCGCTTCAATTCGAATGTGAATTTGATTTTGTGTTAAAAAAATATTAAATTAACAAAGTATTGTCCTCACAATGAACCCGATAATGCTCTTCTTTGAGAGCTCATCGGATACTGAAGAGGAAATCAGCCGCGTAATCACAAGGAGACGATTGCGCGATAGGAGTAACCCGCTGACTTTACCGGCAGCAGCGTAAAAAATGCACGAATTACTAATACCGCATTTCAATTAAGTATTTCCATACTTTGCTGCATATTTATTTTGTTCACGTTAGTCCTAAAATAAGTTTAATTGTTAATTGTACTATTATTTACGATAAAAAAGCTTACTTACATTGCACTTTTTTATTTATTTCAAAATTATCGTGCTACACGTTAGAACTTTTTGTATCGAGTGAAATTTCGTTCTCTTCGTACGAACGCCTGCTCGTTATCGAGTGACAAAATTTCAAATTTCGAACAAGTGCGCTCGATAACGAGTGCGGTGATCCCAAAAGGAAAAATTTCTAACAATTTCATTCGATCACGACTGCGGCGATTCGGCCCCAGGTATATATAATTTACCGCCCCCATGGTGGGCGGACCACGCCCATTTTTGGAGAATCAAAAGGCATTCTTACCAGCAATTAAGTAACTAAATATGAACGCTCTTGTGTATATATTATGGAAGTTATGAGGATTTTCCGTTTACCGCTTATATAGTAGGCAGACCACGTCCAGTTTTTCATAGGGCATGTAGAGCTGACATCTTAGCTTGAATACCAAATTTAATTCGTTTAAGTTCATGAAAAGTCAATTGAGAACCATTTTAACAAAAAAAAATCTTACATACGATAAACATGGATGAACATTTTTTTTTTGCCTCTTTTGCAAATAAATTTTGTCGTACCTATGTTCTTTTCTCACACATATATGTACATATTTACGCAAAAATTGAAACTTAGCCTACATACGACAAAACAGGGTTTGAATATCTCGAAAACGGTAAGAGATATAAGAAATCTGAGGACGCCAATCGATTTATCTTGTTTTGGAACCCCCCATTCTATCCTTAACTCAAAATGTGAAAAAGTCGACATACGACAAGTATTGAATCAAGCGGCGTATTATTTACTGAGGGGGAGTTATCTTAATAAAAAAAAATATTTCTGAAAAACCAGGAGTTTTCTAGTAATCTATGACTAAAGACCTACTTACCCCGATAATATCAAAATTTAAGCTTGAGAAATTAAGTGAAGCAATGAGATCATGTGGGGTCAGGTCAGTTTTTACAACATATTGAGTTATCTCTACAACCTGATTATCTAAAATTGTAAATAAACTATTTTTGGAATTTGTGGACATTTCTAACGATACCCCGCAGGATACGATATAAAAATATTTTATTTTTGCTACTTTATATAATGGAAATATGTATGTTAACGTTATGAACCCCTAACATCATCGAACATTTCAGGTTTCTACGTTGAAAAAAGGTATATTTATATACCTAAAACTTTCGCGTGGTAGACACCTTGACGCGGTGCGAGGGCTTAGCTACTATGACTCGACTAGGCCATGCTGACTGGCACGGTTAAAGCCCGACTTGGCCGTGCCTGGCATGTTCTACCTTGTCAGACGGGCAGTCGACGAGTACAAACTAAGATCTACCCCCCTCAAGCCCGGGTGTCATGCGTCACCGTGCCCAGGGTTAGTTTGCAGTCGAGGGGTGTACTGACTGTATTTCAACGGCGCCTGCCGGGTACCGGTCCACCCCCGACAGTAACTTTGGACTTCCCTATGCTTTCGGTCACCGAAACCCCTCACAGGTCAGTAGGTGACCGGTACGAACCAGATGTATGAGTTCTAAAAACCCTGCCTCGGACAAACACCAATCGCGACTCCTGCAGTAGCAAGGGCTCGCAAGGCACCAACCCAGTGGAGCCTAAAATCAAGCCGCCGCTCATACGACACGGCGCGGCTCACAGAAGCGCACCCTTCAAGGGACCGCCTAAACAGCCTAAAAAGTCTGTGCCAACTCCTCTCGAAGGTACGACCCCAACAGGGTATCAGCGTTCCAACACGCATTTAGTGTATGCGTGGGCAAGTCCACAGAAACTGCCCTTCACGATCTGGTTCAAAGAGTAGAAATATCACTAACATAATATAATATCCAACCGGAGGCCACAATCACAGCTCTAACCGACCTGAACCTAAACAGTCGGCTAATCCAGCTTATAAAGAACCTTCTTCAAAGGAGGGAAATAATCACAGAGCTGGGCGAAACCAAAATCATCAGGTTTGTTACAAGGGGCGCCCCTCAAGGGGGGGCGGTCCTATCGCCTCTACTCTGGAATCTCACGGTAAACCCCCTCATCACTAAGCTAGCAACCTCGAGTTGCCATGTGATCGCCTATGCAGATGACATCGTCTTACTAGCATCAGGCAGGTACCCAGATACTCTGAGTGACCTCCTACAAGGCGCTCTCACAACATTATCCTCATGGACAAGGGAATGCGGTCTGGGTGTTAACGCTGCAAAGACGGAACTTATGCTTTTCACGAAGAAACATAGGATACCGAGGTTCCGCCCACCCGCTTTGAACGGCACTCACCTACACCTAACGGAAAAAGTAAAATACCTAGGAATCATCCTAGACCGGAATCTAACCTGGAAGGACAATATAAAAAATCGCATCCAGAAAGCCACCACCGCCCTATATACCTGCAAAAGAGCTATCAGCAGAAGCTTGGGGCTGAAACCATCAGCCATCTACTGGCTGTACACGGCAGTCTTCAGACCGATTTTATTATAAGCTTTATATCTGTGGTCAAAAGCAATAACGACTTAAGTCGACTTAAGACGAAATTGAGTTGACGTTACCACTGTATTCCTGACGTTGATGCGCATATTTTGTTCAAACCCCGGTATCTGTACCCATCTCAGAAAAAAAGTTATTTAAAAAAAACACATGCACTTATGTACATGCACTTATGTGCATTTCAAATTTCGAATTGCATTTTCTCGAAACAGTTGTTTTCGACTTAAGTCGTTATTGCATATGACTACAGATATTAGGTTCACATCCGGTATGTTTGTATGTATGTATGTCGTCAAATCTAGTAATCAATTTTTCACCCACTTCCCGACTACTTAGAGATCTGAAACTTTGCATACATGCCTAATCTAGAGCCCAATACATGACTCAATAAATTTTATGGGCGTAGGATAAGGGGCGTGGCACTTTTTTATCAACTCCAGATTTGTGTATAACTTTAGAACTACACATCACACATCAATGAAACTCGGTAGGAACTTACTACATATCCATATCCTTCTACTGAGAAAATAAGGGGGGCACTGGATAAGGGGGCGTGGCACCAAATACAAACAAAATTTTTGATCTCGATTAACTTTGGAACTAAAGCTCGTGCAGCATTGAAATTTCGTATGCAGTCGCCTCTTGGATGCGTCGTCCCACTGGTAAAATTTTATGGGCGTAGGTTAAGGGGCGTGGCACTTTTTTATCAACTACAGATTTGTGTATATCTTTAGAACTACACATCACACATCAATGAAACTCGGTAGGAACTTACTACATATCCATATCCTTCTACTGAGGAAATAAGGCGGACACTGGATAAGGGGGCGTGGCACCGCCCATACAAACAAAATCGTTTATATAGAATAGCTTTGGAACTAAAGGTCGTGCAGCTTTGAAATTCCGTATACAGGCCCCTCTTGGATGCTCCGTCCCACTGGTAAAATTTTATGGGCGTAGAACAGGGGGCGTGGCACTTTTCAAGCAACTACACACTTGGGCTTCAGTTTATAATTATAGGTACACCACACATCAATGAAAAACGATAGGAACTTACTCGCCGCGCCTTGCAGGCAAAACAACAACAACTCATCGCGCCACAAATTTGCCACGAATATTAGGGTCGATCACAGCCGTATTATTTGTTAAATTGAGGATATGACATATGACGATAGGAAACACTGTGAATACCCTAAATATTGTGTACTGCTCTGCAAGTTTTAAATTCTTTTTGTGAAAAATTTCAGAGCTCTAAAATTGAAATTATGGAAGACTAAAAAGTAGAAAATAAAATTATATAAAAAAAAACTTTTTAAAAATAAGCTTTAATTTATTTAATGTACTAAAAAGTAGAAAATAAATTGTTTCCAAGTCACCTGTATCTTACTATTAATAAAAGCTTGTGCACTCAATATCCATATTCAAAATATCTTTCATTACTAGAATTTATTTGGAAAAAAATTATTTTACACATGAGCGCCCCAAGCTTTTATTAATAGTAAGATACAGGTGACTTGGAAACAATTTATTTTCTACTTTTTAGTACATTAAATAAATTAAAGCTTATTTTTAAAAAGTTTTTTTTATATAATTTTATTTATGTACGGAGTCACAATGAGGTGGACAGCCCTGAGCAAATCCACCTACGTGAATCTGTTAACCAAGGCGCAAAGAATGGCAGCCATATTGATCTCAGGCGCCATCAGGACAACGCCAACTAAAGCTCTGGAAACCCTACTCCACCTACTCCCCATAGACATCTACGGGGAACTAGTGGCGAGCTGCACGGCAGCAAGCCTCAATGCGATCCTTCCGTGGAGCAGGATCGACATAAAACATGCCAGAATCGTAAAAAAACTACCATTCCGTTCTTCGGAGATTGACTACACAATCCCCAAACCACTCCCCAAAGCACTATTCAGTGCGAAAATCCCATCAAGGGACAATTGGGACAAACACGAACTACCGGAGGAGGCCAGCAATATGGCAACCTTCTACACGGACGGTTCAAAGATGAACGACAAAGTCGGTAGCGGTGTATACTGCAGGAATCTGAACCTACGATCGTTATATAGACTACCGGACCACTGTAGCGTCTTTCAGGCCGAACTCACAGCCCTCAGACAGGCAGCAGCTTGGCTCAAAGCAAATGCGATCTCCCTCAGGGATATTACCATTTACACCGACAGCCAGGCTGCAATACAAGCTCTACTCAGCGCATACCCCCGCTCTAAAACAGCCCTTCACTGCCGAACATCTCTGAACGAGATATCCGCGCAGTACAATGTGCACCTCTGCTGGGTGCCTGGGCACAAAGCCATAGAAGGAAACTGTATAGCCGACGAACTCGCAAGAGCAGACACAGAGCTACAAAGAATCAACATAATTGAAGAAGTTGGGATACCACTCTCCACATGCAAACTAATGCTAAAAACCAACCACATAAACAGAGCAAACACGAGATGGCTCCACGAACAGACATGTTACACAGCAAGACACATCTGGCCTATGATCAACCAGAGCAGACCCAGTGAATTGATCCTACTAAACAAACCCTCCATAGCGATTGCCGTAGGAATCATAACCGGGCACTGCCTCATTGGTCAACATGCCAACAGACTGGGACTGCTGTACAATGACTTCTGCAGAAGCTGCAGAGACGAAGACTGCGAGGAATCTGTTCAACACCTCCTTTGCAAATGCCCAGCGCTAGCAAGAACGCGCTTTCGATTCCTGGGACATTACTTTCTGAGCTGTCTAGCAGACTTGGAAAAAACGCCACCAGGACATATCGACAAATATACCAGAGCCACAAAGTGGCTCCCATACATGGGAAGTGTATAGGGGAAAACCCTCCATGTGGTAACACTATGGGCCTTCTGGCCTAAGTGATGTCCTTGAGACGACCACTTAACCTACCTATATACCTATACACACATCCAAAAAACAAAAGTGACCAAGTTTTTTTCCTTTTAGGGGAACGAAATCCTAATAAAATGTAAAAACGAAGTTTCTTTCTAAAGTTCTGTTTGTGTCTTTTTTCATAATGATTAGAAAAAGTAATTTTTGCTGAATGTGCCCCAGGGTAGCTTCGGTATATGGCGGGGCACTTTCGGCTTTCACACTATAAAGTACCCTAAAGTGATGAAAACTCTTATTTAGACTACATAACACATGTTTTTGGTTACATAACACGTTTTTATTATATTTTGCATTAGAAATATTAAAAATTTGTATTCAAGAACTTCAAAAAATAAAATTATATAAAAAAAAACTTTTTCAAAATAAGCTTTAATTTATTTAATGTACTAAAAAGTAGAAAATAAATTGTTTCCAAGTCACCTGTATCTTATTTTCTACTTTTTAGTTTTCCATAAATTCAATTTTAGAGCTCTGAAATTTTTCGCAAAAAGAATTTAAAACTTGCAGAGCAGTACACAATATTTAGGGTATTCATAGTGTCCCCTATCGTCTTATCCTCAATTTAACAAATAATACGGCTGTGATCGACCCTAATATTCGTGGCATATTTGTGGCGCAATGAGTTGTTGTTGTTTTGCTTACAAGGCGCGGCGAGCTCGGCCCATGCGCAAAACCCCCGTTGCTTTGGCGCGGTGAGCTGTTGCTATTTTGCGTGCAAGGCGCGGCGAGTAAGTTCCTATCGTGTTTCATTGATGTGTGGTGTACCTATAATTATAAACTGAAGCCCAAGTGTGTAGTTGCTTGAAAAGTGCCACGCCCCTTGTCCTACGCCCATAAAATTTTACCAGTGGGACGACACATCCAAGAGGCGACTGCATACGAAATTTCAATGCTGCACAACCTTTAGTTCCAAAGCTAATCGAGATCAAAAATTTTGTTTGTATGGGCGGTGCCACGCCCCCTTATCCAGTGCCCGCCTTATTTTCTCAGTAGAAGGATATGGATATGTAGTAAGTTCCTACCGAGTTTCATTGATGTGTGATGTGTAGTTCTTAAGTTATACACAAATCTGGAGTTGATAAAAAAGTGCCACGCCCCTTATCCTACGCCCATAAATTTATTGATTCATGCATTGTCTTGGTGTTTACGCATGTATGCAAAGTTTCAGATCTCTAAGTAGTCGGGAAGTGGGTGAAAAATTTATTACCAGATTTGACGACATACAAACATACCTGAAGTGAAGTTAATATAAAGCTTATAAAAGAAAGCTTCAGAACGCGAAAAAATGTGGAAAGTCCAAAGAAAAGAGATTTATGTGTTAAATAATTTTTGAAAAATGTCAAATTTTGTATACCGTATTCAGTCGATTTGCTTCAAAAGTTAATGTATAAACATCTGGCTTGAAAGCGTATCGAGTCAAAGCGAATCGACGTGGGCTGTCGTATAAACATGGTAATACTCTTTGGTTTCACTCTTAACCAGCAGATAACTAACCGACGGAAAGCAGTTTACCTGGCGGTTAAGAATTTCTTTTATAAGCTTTATATTAACTTCACTTCAGGTATGTTTGTATGTCGTCAAATCTGGTAATAACTACTTAGAGATCTGAAACTTTGCATACATGCGTAAACACCAAGACAATGCATGAATCAATAAATTTATGGGCGTAGGATAAGGGGCGTGGCACTTTTTTATCAACTCCAGATTTGTGTATAACTTAAGAACTACACATCACACATCAATGAAACTCGGTAGGAACTTACTACATATCCATACAAATTTTTAATATTTCTAATGCAAAATATAATAAAAACGTGTTATGTAACCAAAAACATGTGTTATGTAGTCTAAATAAGAGTTTTCATCACTTTAGGGTACTTTATAGTGTGAAAGCCGAAAGTGCCCCGCCATATACCGAAGCTACCCTGGGGCACATTCAGCAAAAATTACTTTTTCTAATCATTATGAAAAAAGACACAAACAGAACTTTAGAAAGAAACTTCGTTTTTACATTTTATTAGGATTTCGTTCCCCTAAAAGGAAAAAAACTTGGTCACTTTTGTTTTTTGGATGTGTGTATAGGTATATAGGTAGGTTAAGTGGTCGTCTCAAGGACATCACTTAGGCCAGAAGGCCCATAGTGTTACCACATGGAGGGTTTTCCCCTATACACTTCCCATGTATGGGAGCCACTTTGTGGCTCTGGTATATTTGTCGATATGTCCTGGTGGCGTTTTTTCCAAGTCTGCTAGACAGCTCAGAAAGTAATGTCCCAGGAATCGAAAGCGCGTTCTTGCTTGAAAGCGTATCGAGTCAAAGCGAATCGACGGGGGCTGTCGTATAAACATGGTAATACTCTTTGGTTTCACTCTTAACCAGCAGATAACTAACCGACGGAAAGCAGTTTACCTGGCGGTTAAGAATTTTCGTTTCCACCATGTGCTGGTTAACATTGTGTCGGTTAAAGGAAAAATGTAAAAGATTTGACGCTTGTTCTAGTACATTTGTTGTCAATATGAATCGAGAAATAAATTTCAAAATAATTTTCTGTGAACAAATTTTAAGCAAAGAAGAAACGAGATGCTGGACAAATGGGTAGCGCTCAGTGGAAAAAGAGCCGCTTCTGTCGGTTAACTTAACCGGCTCACCGTTTGACAGCTAACAAAAGTGACGTTTTCAACTGACGTCTAATATTGCTTTATTTCTAATTCAGAAAATCGAGAAAACTGCGTTTTATACACATTTTACAAATGAAAAAAGCAATGATTATAAGAGGAAATGGAAAAGAGAAGGAACCTATGAGTTCGCCAAGCCTCTCCACTATTGGATCAGTGCTCTTTTTCTACTGGGAGCTACCCGTTTGTCCAACATCTCTTTTCTTCTTTACTTAACATTTTTTCACAGAAAATTATTTTGAAATTTATTTTGCGATTCATATTGACAACAAATGCACTAGAACAAGCGTCAAATCTTTTACATTTTTCTTTTAACCGAGAGAATGTTAACCAACACATGGTGGAAACGAAAATTCTTAACCGTCAGGTAAACTGCTTTCCGTCGGTTAGTTATATGCTGGTTAACAGTGAAACTAACCAGACATTGAGAGAACGGCCCTTACATACTTATTTTGTAAATCCCTACGCCTCACTTCACCCTGCGTTAACTAATTTGGTATTGTGTAAAACGCATCACCTCACTCAGTGACCGCTCGCGTTGTCTTACGTAGTTTCATATGAAAATCGGTATCGCATAAAACGCAACGCGGCGCATTCACTCACATGAACTGTCAAATCGTTCACTTGGGTTTGAGCTCACGTTCAGTTTTTTAAACGCAAAATTTTCGGTAATTTCGAGTGAAAATTGATTTGTGGTAATCTGTAGAAGCAAATAATAAGTATTGTAATACTTTTTAAAGACAAATACTAAAGAAAAAAGTACAAAAAAAGGAAAATACTAGCACTGCGGTTGAGGGACGAAATCACAAAAAAAAAAGTATCGCGGTTGAGGATTGAACTAACAACCTCTTGCGTGCTAGTCAAATAACCACTAGGCTATGGAAGGTATGCAATGGAAGCTGCAAATTTTGTGTGTTTTGTATTTGGCTGATAAATTTAGAAAAATACAACTCTTTTTCGTAAAAACGTGACAGCTCATATGATGCCGTAAGACGACGAACGCAATTACGCAGTGATTTATAAAATGCCGTTTTTTGATCCCGGCGTTGGCTTCGTGTTCGCGTTGCGTTCGATCACGGGGATTTATACGGTAAGGCCCTTAATGTATTAAAAAGTAGAAAATAAATTGTTTTCAAGTCACCTGTATCTTACTATCAATAAAAGCTTGGGCGCTCAAAATCTATATTCACACTTATCTTTCATTACTAGAATCTATTTGCAAAAAATAAATTAAATTAAATATTGTATCAATTGGTTGACAAATTTTGAACACAAGAGCGCCTTGACTTGTCGTCTGACCTTGACCGAACTTTTGTTATTTTATAACATTCCCTCACTTAAAAAAAGCCATTTCATATGCGATGCTAATTGGTCATATATGTATGTAGACAAAACACAAAGATAACAAGGAAGCATCAGTCGGGTTTCACCGACAGAGTAATACCCTATACCAAGTAACTGAGTGGGCGGACAACGCCCATTTTTGGAGAATTAAAAAGTGTTCTTACCAGCTATGAAGTGACCAAAAATGGACAGACTTTAACAGTGGGACGACACATCCAAGAGGCGACTGCATACGAAATTTCAATGCTGCACGACCTTTAGTTCCAAAGCAAATCGAGATCAAAAATTTTGTTTGTATGGGGGTGCCACGCCCCCTTATCCTACGCCCATAAAATTTTACCAGTGGGACGACACATCCAAGAGGCGACTGCATACGAAATTTCAATGCTGCACGACCTTTAGTTCCAAAGCTAATCGAGATCAAAAATTTTGTTTGTATGGGCGGTGCCACGCCCCCTTATCCAGTGCCCGCCTTATTTTCTCAGTAGAAGGATATGGATATGTAGTAAGTTCCTACCGAGTTTCATTGATGTGTGATGTGTAGTTCTTAAGTTATACACAAATCTGGAGTTGATAAAAAAGTGCCACGCCCCTTATCCTACGCCCATAAATTTATTGATTCATGCATTGTCTTGGTGTTTACGCATGTATGCAAAGTTTCAGATCTCTAAGTAGTCGGGAAGTGGGTGAAAAATTGATTACCAGATTTGACGACATACAAACATACCTGAAGTGAAGTTAATATAAAGCTTATAAAAGAAAGCTTCAGAACGCGAAAAAATGTGGAAAGTCCAAAGAAAAGAGATTTATGTGTTAAATAATTTTTGAAAAATGTCAAATTTTGTATACCGTATTCAGTCGATTTGCTTCAAAAGTTAATGTATAAACATCTGGCTTGAAAGCGTATCGAGTCAAAGCGAATCGACTGGGGCTGTCGTATAAACATGGTAGTACTCTTTGGTTTCACTCTTAACCAGCAGATAACTAACCGACGGAAAGCAGTTTACCTGGCGGTTAAGAATTTTCGTTTCCACCATGTGCTGGTTAACATTCTCTCGGTTAAAAGAAAAATGTAAAAGATTTGACGCTTGTTCTAGTACATTTGTTGTCAATATGAATCGAGAAATAAATTTCAAAATAATTTTCTGTGAACAAATTTTAAGCAAAGAAGAAACGAGATGCTGGACAAATGGGTAGCGCTCAGTGGAAAAAGAGCCGCTTCTGTCGGTTAACTTAACCGGCTCACCGTTTAACAGCTAACAAAAGTGACGTTTTCAACTGACGTCTAATATTGCTTTATTTTTAATTCAGAAAATCGAGAAAACTGCGTTTTATACACATTTTACAAATGAAAAAAGCAATGATTATAAGAGAGGAAATGGAAAAGAGAAGGAACCTATGAGTTCGCCAAGCCTCTCCAATATTGGATCAGTGCTCTTTTTCTACTGGGAGCTACCCGTTTGTCCAACATCTCTTTTCTTCTTTACTTAACATTTTTTCACAGAAAATTATTTTGAAATTTATTTTGCGATTCTTATTGACAACAAATGTACTAGAACAAGCGTCAAATCTTTTACATTTTTCTTTTAACCGAGAGAATGTTAACCAGCACATGGTGGAAACGAAAATTCTTAACCGTCAGGTAAATTGCTTTCCGTCGGTTAGTTATATGCTGGTTAACAGTGAAACTAACCAGACATTGAGAGCCCTTACATACTTATTTTGTAAATCCCTACGCCTCACTTCACCCTGCGTTAACTAATTTGGTATTGTGTAAAACGCATCACCTCACTCAGTGACCGCTCGCGTTGTCTTACGTAGTTTCATATGAAAATCGGTATCGCATAAAACGCAACGCGGCGCATTCACTCACATGAACTGTCAAATCGTTCACTTGGGTTTGAGCTCACGTTCAGTTTTTTAAACGCAAAATTTTCGGTAATTTCGAGTGAAAATTGATTTGTGGTAATCTGTAGAAGCAAATAATAAGTATTGTAATACTTTTTAAAGACAAATACTAAAGAAAAAAGTACCAAAAAAGGAAAATACTAGCACTGCGGTTGAGGGACGAAATCACAAAAAAAAAAAAAGTACCGCGGTTGAGGATTGAACTAACAACCTCTTGCGTGCTAGTCAAATAACCACTAGGCTATGGAAGGTATGCAATGGAAGCTGCAAATTTTGTGTGTTTTGTATTTGGCTGATAAATTTAGAAAAATACAACTCTTTTTCGTAAAAACGTGACAGCTCATATGATGCCGTAAGACGACGAACGCAATTACGCAGTGATTTATAAAATGCCGTTTTTTGATCCCGGCGTTGGCTTCGTGTTCGCGTTGCGTTCGATCACGGGGATTTATACGGTAAGGCCCTTAATGTATTAAAAAGTAGAAAATAAATTGTTTTCAAGTCACCTGTATCTTACTATCAATAAAAGCTTGGGCGCTCAAAATCTATATTCACACTTATCTTTCATTACTAGAATCTATTTGCAAAAAATAAATTAAATTAAATATTGTATCAATTGGTTGACAAATTTTGAACACAAGAGCGCCTTGACTTGTCGTCTGACCTTGACCGAACTTTTGTTATTTTCTAACATTCCCTCACTTAAAAAAAGCCATTTCATATGCGATGCTAATTGGTCATATATGTATGTAGACAAAACACAAAGATAACAAGGAAGCATCAGTCGGGTTTCACCGACAGAGTAATACCCTATACCAAGTAACTGAGTGGGCGGACAACGCCCATTTTTGGAGAATTAAAAAGTGTTCTTACCAGCTATGAAGTGACCAAAAATGGACAGACTTTAACAGTGGGACGACACATCCAAGAGGCGACTGCATACGAAATTTCAATGCTGCACGACCTTTAGTTCCAAAGCAAATCGAGATCAAAAATTTTGTTTGTATGGGGGTGCCACGCCCCCTTATCCTACGCCCATAAAATTTTACCAGTGGGACGACACATCCAAGAGGCGACTGCATACGAAATTTCAATGCTGCACGACCTTTAGTTCCAAAGCTAATCGAGATCAAAAATTTTGTTTGTATGGGCGGTGCCACGCCCCCTTATCCAGTGCCCGCCTTATTTTCTCAGTAGAAGGATATGGATATGTAGTAAGTTCCTACCGAGTTTCATTGATGTGTGATGTGTAGTTCTTAAGTTATACACAAATCTGGAGTTGATAAAAAAGTGCCACGCCCCTTATCCTACGCCCATAAATTTATTGATTCATGCATTGTCTTGGTGTTTACGCATGTATGCAAAGTTTCAGATCTCTAAGTAGTCGGGAAGTGGGTGAAAAATTGATTACCAGATTTGACGACATACAAACATACCTGAAGTGAAGTTAATATAAAGCTTATAAAAGAAAGCTTCAGAACGCGAAAAAATGTGGAAAGTCCAAAGAAAAGAGATTTATGTGTTAAATAATTTTTGAAAAATGTCAAATTTTGTATACCGTATTCAGTCGATTTGCTTCAAAAGTTAATGTATAAACATCTGGCTTGAAAGCGTATCGAGTCAAAGCGAATCGACTGGGGCTGTCGTATAAACATGGTAGTACTCTTTGGTTTCACTCTTAACCAGCAGATAACTAACCGACGGAAAGCAGTTTACCTGGCGGTTAAGAATTTTCGTTTCCACCATGTGCTGGTTAACATTGTGTCGGTTAAAGGAAAAATGTAAAAGATTTGACGCTTGTTCTAGTACATTTGTTGTCAATATGAATCGAGAAATAAATTTCAAAATAATTTTCTGTGAACAAATTTTAAGCAAAGAAGAAACGAGATGCTGGACAAATGGGTAGCGCTCAGTGGAAAAAGAGCCGCTTCTGTCGGTTAACTTAACCGGCTCACCGTTTAACAGCTAACAAAAGTGACGTTTTCAACTGACGTCTAATATTGCTTTATTTTTAATTCAGAAAATCGAGAAAACTGCGTTTTATACACATTTTACAAATGAAAAAAGCAATGATTATAAGAGAGGAAATGGAAAAGAGAAGGAACCTATGAGTTCGCCAAGCCTCTCCAATATTGGATCAGTGCTCTTTTTCTACTGGGAGCTACCCGTTTGTCCAACATCTCTTTTCTTCTTTACTTAACATTTTTTCACAGAAAATTATTTTGAAATTTATTTTGCGATTCATATTGACAACAAATGTACTAGAACAAGCGTCAAATCTTTTACATTTTTCTTTTAACCGAGAGAATGTTAACCAGCACATGGTGGAAACGAAAATTCTTAACCGTCAGGTAAACTGCTTTCCGTCGGTTAGTTATATGCTGGTTAACAGTGAAACTAACCAGACATTGAGAGCCCTTACATACTTATTTTGTAAATCCCTACGCCTCACTTCACCCTGCGTTAACTAATTTGGTATTGTGTAAAACGCATCACCTCACTCAGTGACCGCTCGCGTTGTCTTACGTAGTTTCATATGAAAATCGGTATCGCATAAAACGCAACGCGGCGCATTCACTCACATGAACTGTCAAATCGTTCACTTGGGTTTGAGCTCACGTTCAGTTTTTTAAACGCAAAATTTTCGGTAATTTCGAGTGAAAATTGATTTGTGGTAATCTGTAGAAGCAAATAATAAGTATTGTAATACTTTTTAAAGACAAATACTAAAGAAAAAAGTACAAAAAAAGGAAAATACTAGCACTGCGGTTGAGGGACGAAATCACAAAAAAAAAAAAGTACCGCGGTTGAGGATTGAACTAACAACCTCTTGCGTGCTAGTCAAATAACCACTAGGCTATGGAAGGTATGCAATGGAAGCTGCAAATTTTGTGTGTTTTGTATTTGGCTGATAAATTTAGAAAAATACAAATTTTTTTTCGTAAAAACGTGACAGCTCATATGATGCCGTAAGACGACGAACGCAATTACGCAGTGATTTATAAAATGCCGTTTTTTGATCCCGGCGTTGGCTTCGTGTTCGCGTTGCGTTCGATCACGGGGATTTATACGGTAAGGCCCTTAATGTATTAAAAAGTAGAAAATAAATTGTTTTCAAGTCACCTGTATCTTACTATCAATAAAAGCTTGGGCGCTCAAAATCTATATTCACACTTATCTTTCATTACTAGAATCTATTTGCAAAAAATAAATTAAATTAAATATTGTATCAATTGGTTGACAAATTTTGAACACAAGAGCGCCTTGACTTGTCGTCTGACCTTGACCGAACTTTTGTTATTTTATAACATTCCCTCACTTAAAAAAAGCCATTTCATATGCGATGCTAATTGGTCATATATGTATGTAGACAAAACACAAAGATAACAAGGAAGCATCAGTCGGGTTTCACCGACAGAGTAATACCCTATACCAAGTAACTGAGTGGGCGGACAACGCCCATTTTTGGAGAATTAAAAAGTGTTCTTACCAGCTATGAAGTGACCAAAAATGGACAGACTGGTGTATATATATTGGAAGTTATAAGGATTTTCCGCTTACCGTCTATATAGTGGGCGGACCACGCCCATTTTTTTGTATGGCGTAGAGAGCCCACACCTTACCTTAAATACCAAATACCATTCTTTTTAATGAATAATTAAACAAATTTAAGCAATTTTACTGGAAATATTCCGGGGTAGTGGGACTTACTGGCCTGTTGTGGGCGTGTCCTTCAGCCGATTTAGCTAATTTGGTCCAAATCGGATAACTCCTTCTTTCTCTCCTGTGGCTACGGACACCAAGACAGACAGACAGACAGACGGACAACCGGAAATCAACACAGAAAGTGATTCTAAGCATTTCTATATACTTATGTCTATACCTAGGACGGCTCCTTTCATGCGTTACAATTTTCGCACAAAGTTAATATACCCTATTACCATAGGTGTAGGAGGTGTAGGCTATAAAAACAGTTTTCTTCACTTCAAGTAAAATTTAGTCAATTCCATTTTCAAACCTTTTATCTGCAATGCAATCACCTGATAAACTGCCAATGAGGAAGGAAGTATTTTTCGATTCGCTCTTCACTTTTTTTCATGAACAATGTAAGGCAAATTGTTCCGATTTCTATACCAATTCCTTTCAAGAGTATTTTATTGAATTTAAAGAAAAATCCAAAATACCGGTACTAAAAGCTTTGCAATATCGATACTTCGGACTTCACAAAAAAGTAAAAAATAGGCTTCGAATTAACTAATAAATTGGTCAAAATTTTGTTTTTATATCTCACAAGTCATACAAGCCAGCCTTCCCAATTGTGAGGTAATATCAAAATTTCGCTGAAAATCGTGAATGCACTCGGAAAAAGCCGCTTTTAGTACGCGTATTTGTTAGGTACAAATAAAGCAAGTCCGTAAATGTATCACTACAAAAGTACTTACTTTCTTGTTTAAATAAAAATCATTATTATAAAAGGATATCCGCTTAAAAAGTAAATACATTTCCCAAATATTATGATTTTGTAGCGGAGTGTATCATTTACTTACCCTTGTCTTTTCCTCACTTCCGCTTCCTCCTCTGCAATATGCCAAACACTTCCTTTTCCGACCAATTTCCTTTTAAAATTTGCGAAAAAGCCGAAAAAACTTTCACTTTTTTAAGACAAATTTTTTTTGAGCGTTTTCTAGCTTCAAACCGTTCACTTCCGTTGTGAGCCTATGAAAGAAACAGCAGCTCCGAAAAAAGTTAGCTGTTCACACACTCTCAAATCTACGACTCTGTTTACTCGCCTCCGCACAAACAAACAATTAATTCTAAGATTCCCCCCACTATTTTTAATGATGACGACTTGATTCCAAAGTCCAGTTCAAGCAGATGGAACTGATGGCTGATGGCACAAGCAGATGTACTCCGATGGGCGCTGACGCCGCTGTTTATTGTTTGTTTGTGTGCGCAGCGTACCAATTGAATAGTTTTCATTGGTGCTTTTCCAATTTGTTATGGTTTTACTTCGTTGCCTGAGTGTATTTTCATTTGCTTTTCTGTATTTTCGTAGAAAAACTAACTAGCACCACGAAGCCCTTTTCCGTGTGATGTCACTTAATCTTTCTAGTTTTTTCGATTTGTAGCTATACCAGAAACCCGTTAAACCGGAAATCATTGCCCAAAGAAATCGAATAGCTTCCCAATCTAATTTAATTTTGCACTTAATTTGGTAATTTTAACTTAAATTGCTTGCACCTAAAATTATTTCACCAGCAACCAAACAAGAAACCCGAAAAACCAGATGTGCCTGCGACAGCCAGCAGTGCTGCCACATGTGAGGACGTCCTCAACAATCCAGTCATAATTTTACCAACGGCTTATTTTGCAAGCAAACTGTGGACTGCTATTTGTTTTATCAAATTGTTCTTTGCACGGGAGATGTAGGTTAAAGAATGCGAGATAAAAATAGCTACGTGTTGACCCTGAAGGGAATGAATATAATAACAAGCAAAATTATTTGTAATTGAAACCTTTAACCAGGAGAACCCACACCTATAAATAATACAAGGAGGTCGAATTGACATATACATACTATATTTACTATAATAACAAACTTCCAACACTTTGTTTAAGTTTCGTTGCTGGTAAGCTGCTTATGAATGTGCACAAATTGAAAGAAAATGTTTCAGCATATAGCTCTTTGTTAAAAGTTGTTATTAATAACCACAAGGGGTTTGTTTTCCATTAGAAGATTTTAAAGCTCTCCACTAATCATGTAAACTTCATCGGCAATTAGAACGGACACTTTGACTTCTGCAAAGATCCTTCAAATTCTTCTAACACTTGATGAATCATTATTTAAAATGAACTTTCAAAGATGGAGTGGAGAGAATGAGTTCCAAATATTCCGGGCAAAATATAGAAAGAGAAAACGATTTTTGAAATGATCGGAGTACATAAAGGTACAAAAAGGCATTTTGTGGACGTTCCGAATGAATATTGGAACAAAGTCATCATATGGACGATTTTCTTTACAGATATTCCCATATTTCCAACCCCACTAATGACACGATATGAAATACTGATCTGGCAGCATGAAAGACGTCACTAAGCAAAAACTAGCCATGTAAACAAAAACAAATATTTACAGCGGCAGAAAACATTAACTCAAGAGCAAAGCAGTGTTGCCAGAACCAGGGATTTCGCCCATATTTTGGGATTTTTGAACCTTTAAAGGGCGCGCGGGATTTTGAGTCTAAAAATGGGATTTTTGAGACAATACCTATCTTTTAAACTTCTTTTGTGAATTTGTTGTTTATTTATTAATAACTGTAAATATTTTATTATTAGCACTGAATTTAACAGCCTTATCATATAAATCCCAACTCCTCACTTCAATCTGCGTTCAAGAGTTTGGTATTTTATAAAACGTATCACCTCACTCAGTGACTGTACGCGTTTGTTTTACGTAGTTTCTTTAAAAAATCGGTATCGCAAAAACGAAACGCTTTGTTTTCACTCACATGAACTGTCAAATCGTTCACTTGGGTTTGTGAATTTTGGCAATTCCGAGTGCAAATTTATTTCTGGAAACAAAAAACAGTACCACAGTTGAGGATCGAACTCACAACCTCTCGCCTGCTAGTCAACCGCTCTAACCACTAGACTATAAAAGGTATGCAATGGATGCAGAAAATTTTGTGTTTTGTATTTGGTTGGAAAATTTGGAAAAATACAACTCGTTTTCGTAAGAACTTGACAGCTCAAGTGATGCCGTAAGACGACGAACGCATTTACGCAGTGATTTATAAATTGCCATTTTTTGATCCCGGAGTAGGCTTCTTGTTCACGTTGCGTTCGATAGCGGGTATTTATACTAGAGCCCTGCATGAATATATTCGTTTTGGCAACAACAATACTGCACTTGCTGTACGGGTACTCAGTATTCGAAGAATGTAAACAGCGAAACGAATAGAAACGAGAACCAGCGAGCGTTGGCTCTCGGTTTTACTCGTATTCATTTCTCACGGCTACTCTGCACATTCGTATTCGGTGAGCAGAGAACACTGCTTGGTTTCTATTCAGTAATCGAGACTTTGCAAAGTATTCGAAGACTAACTGCTTACTCGAATATTTCGGCTATTTTTCGGAATATTTATTTTATTTTAAATTATTTATAATGAAGATTTTAAATAAATAAATTATTAAGTTGTCTATATATTGTTTCCATTGTTAATTTTACAACAACGTACAACAATTCCACTTGTTTAATAATGCGCAATAGCAACTTATTTCTTTCTGTTCAACGAAATGAATATATTCGGAATATTCAAACAGTGTGCTGGTATTCGAAACCTTTTGTTCCCGTTTTCCCGCTTCGACCGAATATGAATAAACAGTGTACGTGTACTCTCTTCTCTTCGAACCTTCTCGTACTCTAAGAGAGCAGTGCTCGTATTTATTCGGACCGGTTTGCAAAGAGGAAGTGAAGTAATCTATTCAAAAGCATGTGAATGTTTTCGAATAGCAAAAACGCATGCTTGTGCAGGAGTCTAATTTATACGATAAGGCTGTATGTATAGTCTTCAGCGTTGTGCTTTAAACAACAATTTTTTTGTTCTTTGTGTTTGTTTAAAAAAAATATTGTTATCGAAAAACACGTTTTTTAATTAATATTTGTAAATGGGATTTTTGAAATTTTAAATGGGATAAAGAGGGCGTTTTGTATGAGTGAATGGGATTTTTGGAGCAAGATCTCTGGCAACACTGGAGCAAAGCATTGCCATTCCATAGCACAAATTCAAGAGTATGTACAGTAATACCTCGATATTCGTTCCGAAAAATTACGTAAATCAAAATTACATTTTATCTCCTACAATTTCCATAAAACAAGTTTATGTTTGTATGCACATGTAAATTATTAATTTTATTGCATTTAACGTATAAAGCTAAAACGAGTTCACATGTTACGAAAAAATAAATAAGATTATGTATGTATTTGGTATTAATCGTAATCAAAATTGCTCAGAACTCATTTTTCTGCCATTCTAATACAAAGAAACTTCTGAGATGGAATTCTCAATAAATTTAAGCAGAACATGTAAAACGGGGATTCTACATTACTTTGGCGACGTAAATTGAGAAAAAAGACGTACTCGAAATTCAGAGGGATCTTTTGAAGATGTAAATCGAAATAACGAGCATATTTTTGGATATGTAAATCCAGGAAGTCCACGACTTAAATAGATACGAAACATTTTTCACGACATAAATCGATGTAATATTATACTTCAGAATAAAACGAATTTTTTCCAATAAAACCAGCACAGGATTTAGTGTTCTTTTCCAATTATTTGAACCAAAGAATGAAATAACGCTGAGGCAGTGAACTATTTTGCATTTGAAAACAATTAAGCTTTCAAAGCTCTAACGTAATATCTGACATAATATTCCGCCATTTTGCAAACTTGTAAGTATAAAGAAATAAAATGTTATATTTTAGTTTATAACATTGCAGTAACGTATTCTTATTCAACTACATTTTAAGGCTTTCTTCCAAGGAAAACAGACAAACTCGCATATATTTACTAAATTAACTCAAACTCCACGATTTACTTTCTTCTCTTTTTTCAAAAAAGGTCCTCTGCAGCTTTGCGTTTACGTTTCCTCAGCTTTTGCTTTATATCTTGCGCCTTGCCGCGTATGACATCGGTTTTGCGTTTTTTAGACACCTTCTTGCGCTCCTGCATGCCCACTTTTCGTTTGGCCGCACGTACAGGGTCGTGGATTTTCTCCTGTGCAATGAGCCGCCTGCGTTCGGCGCGGCGCATCATCAGCTTCGCCTGCGCGCTAGCACGCATTTTATCATAAATATCGGAGCCAATACGCTTGCGCAGACGACTACCAACGCGCAATGCCTGCTGCCGCAATGCCATGTCAACATTCTGATCATCCTCGGACATTTCGCGCACAAGACTGAGCAATAGACCTGGTGCCAACTTATTCAACGTTTCCACACTGAGTAACGTGATGAGCCCCTCGATTAACGTGAAGAGAGCAGAGCGCTGGATAAGAGAAGTCAAGAAAGTTAATAAACAGTATACGGGAAAATAATTGCTTTGCACTCACCATGCTGATACAATGTGACGCCTTTGCGACTTCTTTGTTCATAAGAAAACGTATGTTGCGCACTAGCCAATTCAAGTTGATATTTGTTAGCTTTTCTTGTTCCGGTTCATTCTCCGCTATCATTTCTTGCTTCAGACTGAAGGGTACATCTCGCAGCATATTTCCCACAAACAGAAATATTTTTACTATTGCATCTATCATGGATTGTGGCGTATCACCTGGCACCATCTGCGCACACAAATCGAGTACCAACGATTTTATATCATACTCCGGGTTCAAGTAGATAAAATCAAGTTTAGGTGCTTTCCTATTGTCGGCACCATTGATAGCCACCGATTGCGTCTCATCCATCTTAACTTTGCGCAGTCGTTGGCCCACCAATTCAAAGTCATAAGTGGCGATTAGATTTCCAAGAATTTTTGCCGCATTGCAACGTACCCAGGAGTGCTCATGCCCAAGTAGCTTCTGCGATTCATAGGCGAGCTCATCTAAAGTGTTGCTCAGCGCATCATTCGACAGCATGTCCTCTGCACAGTACTCGAACATTTTGAGTAGACAATATTGCATTTGTATGATTTCGTGATCGATGGCGCGTTGTTTGTGCGCAATTGCCTCCGCGGCTGCTTCATCGTCTAGCAAAATTTCCGACCCAGTATAATCTCCAGCTCCAGAAGACTGATTTTTGCCCTTTTGCGGCTGAAAAAGTGAAAAAACATATTTAATTAATGTTCAGCATAAGCGCTGCCGCAGTGTCTTAGTGCATAAGTGCTCCCTCTTTGTTGCGAGAGGTTGCTGGCTCGAAATCCAGGAGACCATATGAAAACAAGTAAGGAAGTATCAGTCGGGTTTGACCGACAGAGTAACACACTACACCAAATAACCAAGTAGGGTGATAATCCACTGAAAGAAATGAAATTGTGGGTGTATTTAATTAACCGCCTACATAGTGTGCGGACCATGCCCACTTTTTGGTACGACGTAGAGGGCCCACATCTTAGCTTGAATACCAAATATCATTCCTTTAAATGGGTAATTAAACAAATTTAAGCCATTTAACCGGAAAATTTCTGAGGTAGGTGGACTTATAGGCCCATTGTAGGCCGACCGAATTGGATAATCTCGGAACATAAACTTAGTTTCACTCTCACTGTGTACAGACAGACGGACAACCGGATATCAACACAGAAAGTGATTCTGACCATTTCTGTATACTAACGTCTATACCTAGGACGGCTCCTTTGATGCGTCAGAATTTTCGCACAAAGTTAATATACCCTATTACCATAGGTGTAGGGTATACAAAGGGAATTTCTTTTCCTCTTCAAATTGTTTTTTTGCGCGGCGTCATCTCTCGCGAAGGATTGCCAACTCCTCGTTCGAGGATTCCGCTATTGAGTAAATTTGGAGTCTCATTAGCTTGTACTAAAATAGAACGAGCACACACGAGAAAGCTATTCCTACGCTATGTTGCGCCAACTATTTATTTTTTATTTATGAACGCAGCATAAGATGCTACCGTAGGAATTTTAATTTCAATAAACTTACTTTTAGCTTCTTGCGCTTCGGTTGCACATCTTCTGCGTTGACGCCGAATGGCGCTCTAACAAACCTGCCTGGCGTACTGCGATTACCGAGCGTGAGGCGCGCCACTATGTTGGGCAGCACAAGCAGCAAACGTGGCCCGAACGATTGTTTCTCGGAATTCAGAAAGCGCGAACAGAGGGCTGCGGCCATTTCGCGCACAGTAGGTTTGTGCGAAGCATCGAAAAATAGTAGCGTCATGTCGAACAGACGTTGCCGATCCGTCTTCTCGAGGCGTGTGATCAAAAGCTCTAGGCACTCGGCCACTGCCTTGCGGCATTCGGGATCCTCATCATTGACGAGACGCGTGCCAAGTGACAGGTACAGCAGCTCGGCCCGTCTGGATAACATGCTCGTGGGGAACTTTTTGGTAATGAGGTGCAGCAACTTGATAGCCGACTGCCGGCCCGATGGCAGCGAGTAACTGAGTTGCACTGTAAAGAATTTGATGATTTGATCCACGCGCTTCTTCAGCGTGTATTCCATGAGGTAGGTGACCAGTATGCCGCGTGCCTCATCTCGTACGAAGTCCGAATGGGAGACGATTGACAGGTCGCCGATGCGCTTCATCACATCGTGTATGGAGGGTGTATCCACTTTTCTCGCTATCATCGCCTTCAACAGTGCAAAGCAATTGGCCTGATTGTCGCCCTCATATAGATCCTGCTCCACCTGCAACACCAGCTGGTCGATTTTCTCCGCGTTAAACTGATAATCCGTGCATTTACGTAGCAGAGCCACAATCGCCTTAAAGGCAGCCTTCATCAGCTGTAAGTTATCGTCTTGCTTGACGGCGCCGAAAGTCGAGAAATTCTTCAGTATCTCGAACATGCGTTGCACCACGTCGTCGAGGTACTGCTGCAGCGCCGACAACTCATACTCCTCATTCCAAATGGAGGCGAAACATTTCAGCGCGAATGTAGTAACGCGAAGATGGGTGCTTTTGAGTGCATCATGCAGCAGCGGCAGTATTGGGTTGAGGAAGGGTTGATAGTCATAGTCGTCGCCCACGAGCTTCTTGCGCTTGAGCACTATGTGCAGCATCTCTAGGCCAAACTCAACGAGTATGTGCGCATTAGCTTGTACATTCGACTTGGCCTGTTTGTGCACGGGTCCGGAGCGCATGCGTGGAGCAGGCTGTATGAGCAGACAGTCGGGGCGCACCCGTCGCATGCGCTCCTTCTCCTGCTCGGTGAGTATACGCTTCTGCGTGCCAGGCAGCAGGTCTGTTATGCTCTCTGACATGGTGCCGTATATAAAGATCAGCAGGCTCTCGCGCGCGATATGTGGATTCTCGACCAGGCCAGCCACAATTTTCGCAAAGCAGTCCTGTATTTTCACCGTCACTTTGCGGGAGTGTGACCGCGCCAGCAGGTCCTTGAACGGCAGCAATAGATCCAGCAGGCAGGACTCCTGTATGTTGCGCGCGGCGATATGCAGCACCAGATAACTCTTAGCACTCGGCTTTGCCTCGGGCGTGTGGGAGGTAAACCTGTCGATCTCCTTCTGTGCATTGAGCTCGCCGAAGACATCGTTCAAAGCCACGTCCAGGAGATTGCCCAAACAACTCTCTAAGTCGCCGGATTGCAGGCGATCGCGCAAAGCATCCAGCACACCGTGCACAGTTACCGAGAGAACGTGCACCTGAAAACCGCGTGTCAGCAGCGACTGCAGGTGGTCCATGAGCATTGCCAGGTAACTTGCGCCGAGTGTGAGCATTATTTTCCTAAGTATGTCTCGTGTGAGCATACGCACCGACTTCAGTGGCGAGCGCAGGAAGGTGCAAACCTTCATGAAAACACCTGCAAACAAAGCGTAAAGATTTAGAAATAGAAAAAGAAAAATAATAATAATTAATTGATTGGCGCAACAGCCCGTGTGGGCTTACGCCAAGCTTTCTCGCATTAACTTGTGTGTGCTTGTTATATTTTTGCACAAGTTAACGGGACCTACATTAACCGGATCCGAATGGGTTTGATAAGCTTTTCATGGCAAGGAATACTCTCGGAGAATTGCCAATTCATCGCGAGAAGTGTCGCCGCGCAAAGAAACAATTTGAAAACAAATTCTCTTTGTGTTAGATGTTATGAGGCCCCGGCTGAGATTCGAACCGAGACAATTTTCGCATCAGCGACCAAGCACTTAGCCCACTGAGCCACCGCGGCTCAGGAATAGAACAATCACTTTTTTCTGTTAATAGAAACTCACCAGGCAGACTGGTATCCAGTAGCTCCTTGGGCAGTTTTTGTATGAGCTTGACCAAAGCCAGAGCGATGGGTACGCGCATTATCTCCTCCTCCTCCCGCTCCACACTAAGACGCTTGCGGTTCACTTTGTGCTTGTTGTCATATGAACTCTTTTCGGTGATGGCGCGGTTCAGGGTGGGTATCAATACCGTCGTTATGGTGCTCAGTACACGTTTAGATGCGTTTGGCTGCAGTTGCAAAGGCTTTTTCAATATAGGCTCGCCCTTTGCGTTGGTTGAAACATTTTGTTGCTCCTCCTCATCCTCAGCCGATGAGGCATTCGCCAACTCAGTGTCCAAATTGGGGTCTAGATTCACAAAATTCCCATCTCCCTCCTTCCCATTTAACTGTTGCTTCTCTACGTCAGCATCAGCTCCAGTTTTTATTACTTTTGCTGATTTCGATGTATCTTCTGCAGGCACTGGAAAGGCTAGCTCAACCGTAAGATCCTTCTTCAACTGCTGCAACGTTGCGGGGTCCGCGTGCGTCTGCGACAGGTCAAAATGGAATGCATCCAGTATGCGTACCACGATGCGCACACACTGCTTTTGGTAGTCGGTTGAGCTGCGCAACTTCATCAGGTAGAATCGCAGTATGGCATGGTAGTGCTGCCAGGGCAGCAGCTGGCACGCGACGCCCACTGTCTCTATTGCGGCATCGATGAGCGTGTGCTTGCCCGCGTACCTCTCCTGCAACAAGTATCGCGTGGCCAGCGGCAGCACGAATTGCGTCAGAGTGCGCACGCTGGGTGCCTGCGTCAGCATCTCCGCGTGGCTGCAGAATTTCAGCAGCGCTCTTCCATGGCGATGGGCCTGCAAGTGGACCAAGTTCTCGAAGAAGTCCACCTCCACGTCTTGGCTGTCGCCCAGCGAATGCAAATCCCGAAGCACCTCGTGCGCCTCTGGGCACTGGCGCGCCATCACGCCAAGCAGCCTTATGCCCTCGTTGCGTGCGTTCTCATTCGTGTCGCGTGCGATTACGCGGCGTACCAGGTTAATGAAGACATCGCCCACTAAATAATCCAACTGCTTCTTGTCCGCGGCGTATTGCTGCGTCAGCTTGGGCACCAAAAGCTGCAAGTGCTCGCTGACATTGTCGCGCAGACCAATGTCCTTGTCGTAGCGCAGGAAGTGGAAGCAGTTGTAGATGACGAGCACGCCAAGGTCCATGTCCACGCTGCCCGCCTCCAGCTTCTTTTTGATTTCCTTGAGCGCATCCAAGCGTCTGTCATAGTCAGGCTGCTCCACCCAGCGTTTGTCCCAAGCGTTCAGCATAAACACCAGGCTTGCCGTAACCCTGAGGCGCGCACAAAGTGGACTATCCACATCGTCGCTCACCTTGGTCTGCTTGTGTCGCTTTTTCGCGATGTCCCCCACCAGCTGGCAAAGGAGTTTACGCGCGGTCACCTCCTGAACCTGCTCGAAGAGCGGCGCCACCTTCAGCAGGTACGCCTCTGGCGTTTCCAGACGCTTGATGAGATTGGAGAGAGTGGTTATGACTTGACAGACGACCTCCTCGCTGGTATTGCTCTGTGATTTGGCTATGAGTATGGGCAACAGCAGCTGCAACAGGCTGTCACAGGTTGCTGGCTCCTCCACGTGCACGGTGAGCAGCGATAAAATGTTGAGGTCAAGCTTGTCCAGTGCTTGTTTAGCCGAACGAGTGCTGAAGTTCATTTTCAGTCTTTTCAATATCTGCGGTATGAAGGGCCTAATCAGCTCCAAGGCATCTATCGCATATGCGGACAACGATGAAGCTTCATCCGTGCTTCTGCTCACATTGCCAGAGGCGGCGATAACCAACAGACGCTCAATAAGCGCTAGTATGGGTTTTCGTACAGCTACCTTGGCTTTTTCCTGAAGCAGCAACTCAATGACGTAGTGAAAGATGGGCAGGGACGCTAACGCGCCCACTTGCCGTCGCTGATTTAAGTACGAAAAATGTTGCGGCTTTTCTCCCCACTGCAGTAACAGTTTCAGGAGCGGCGTCGGCGTGTGTATACACTCTTGCGGCATCCGCTCAATGGCAGGCCACACGAAAACCGCGCTGAAACATTCAATCTGCGCCATCTGCCAGGGAAACTGCTCGATGTGCGCGAAGAAATTAACGAGACTCAACAACGCCGCGTTGCGCACCTGTCTGTAGATGCCGGGCATCTTGGAGTGCAATTGCGCAGCGTCCACGTGAAGCACCTCATTACTGGTAGCGCCCACGAAATTCAACAGCTTCAACATGTACAGATGGAAATTCTGCTCCATCAAGCCGCCAAATTCCTTTCGTATGAGCTCGAGCAGATTAACGATGCTCTGAAGCTTTTTCGGTGAATACGCAGCTTCCAGGGAGAAGTCCATGTGTACCAGCGCGGGCACGCTCTCTAACTGCACCGATTCACTGGTGTACTGCTTATATTTGCCGAAGGCCATTCGCAGGAACCAGAAGATCTCGTCCGTGCTGCACTGGCCCAGGAAGCGCAGAATAAGACCCTTGCGAACCTGCGCACTCATTTGCCTTTGCGTTCCCTTGGTCAGCATTTTGCCATAGAGCAGACGCAGCATTACGCACATGAACTGCTCACGGTGCTCCGTGATAACCATGTCTAGCTTGAAGTTGATCAGTTCATCCCTGAACTTCTGCTCGTCGCTGATAGCGTACAGGTGATCCTTGTAGGGCAGCAGCGCCTTGCTCTTGTACGTGTACACGCAGTCCAAAGCGAGCTTCTGCAGCTGCGTGTTCGGCCCGGCCAGCAAGTCCATGTAGAAGCTGTAAAGCTCGGGCTCGCGATATAGCGCTTTGGGATTGGGCTGCGCCACAAATATGCTTAACTTGCACTGCAACGTTTGAAGTATTAGTCGGATGATGCCGCTGGACTTCTGCTCCTTGCGCTTTTGTTTGTGTTTGCCGGGGCGTACGACCCCCTGTGCCACGTGCTGCTCAGCTGCAGTATCTGCCTCTGGCTCCTGCTCCTCGGCGTCTAATTCCAGCTGTTCGTCCCCATTCTGCTCACGCAAATTCCAAGTGAGTTCGCGTGTTTCCAGCTGCTTGTGGTGTTCCTCTTGTACAAATTGTAGAAACAGAATTACTAGATCGCGATTTTTCACCTCTACCACGGAACCACATTGCGGTAAGCGACTCCACAACAAATTGCGATAGTTGAACAATTGCGATTGTGTCAGTTTGGACTCCTCGGTGGCGGGTAGTAAGTGCTGCAAGGCTGCGCTGTGCCAATAGCCGTCAACGTTGCTTATCTCCACCTGTCCAACGGTATAGTTAATGGCATCGGCAGTGGCTTGCAACTTCGGATGATAGATGTCCCAAAACTCCTGCGTATCCAACACTTTGGCATACTCCTCAATCAGCTTTTGAACAGGTTCCCAGATGTACTTAAAATTGTGATAGAGCATGCCGAGCAGAAAACGCAACGTGTCTAATTTGTAGTTAGCATTTTTAAGCGACTTGAAGAATTCACCTGCTGTGTGAAGCTTCTGCAGCAGTAGCAACTGCTCGCGGTAATCGTGTACGTTGGGCTGAATGCATTCTACTTGGTAGAAAATGTGGTAAGGGCTATTGTGCGACTTTGTGCCGCTGTGTAGGGCTTGCAGACAATGCGCAACCGTCTGGCGCACCGCGTGCTCATGTGAACTAAGCAGTGGCGCTAGTTGGGCTGATAATTCTACAGATTTCTTGAGTGTAGTGGTGTGCAACGACAAAAGCTGATCAAGCGCGCCCAGAGCTCTATAATTTTTTGCATGCGGTAACAGCGCTTTGATTACTTTCTCTGAATATTCAGCGTCAAATTTGAAATTGACATGCATTTGCGTTTCCAGCAGTAGCGATAAGATGATAAGTAATTTATCCAAATTCTTTGAGCTGGGTAGCTCATTTAAGAGCTCCAAGGTAGCAAGTTTGAGCGGCCCTTCCAAAGGATCCTTCGACAAAGCACTCAAATGTGGTATAAGTATTAGAAGCAGCAAATTCTCCTCCGACAGCTGCTCTCCATCGGCAATGGCTAAACTATCCATTTTGCTAGCGATCTTCTTTAGTGTGTCTGGCTTTTTTATTTGTATGGGATAGATTTGCCACGACTGCAAGCCTGTGGCATGTAAGGCCAGGGGTTGCTTCTTCAAAACAATTTTTGCCATTAGCTCCAAAGACGGCACATCAAAATTCGTCTCAAAATAGTTTAGGACACCGGGCAAAACTAGCAATTCGAATTGCGCATGCGTGGCAATGGAGAGTATAAACTCGTCGTATATGTTTCGCTGCTTCACGGTTAGTACCTTCTTCAGCAGACGGCTTGTGTCCAATTGCGTAAGCTGCGCGCTGCCGGAGAGCAGAATTTTGCACACCAGTTGAGCGAGCTTTTGTAAAGCTTCTCCGGCCTGTGCTTGCATGCAGGTCTCACACATTTTCAGTATAGTCGGTACCACCACGTCCAATTCCGCTAGAAAACGTCCATCTTTGTACTGAGCCGCTTGCAGAAATACAGCAATCAAGTTTGATATTTGTTTGGTGTATATAGTAACCCTCGACGCTACTGCGCACAATTTCGTCCAGAATATGTTAATATTTTGGGGGTGTATGAAGCGCAACAACTCATCCACAGCATTGCTCACAATGTCACAGATAAGCTGCGACTTCTGGTGGGTACGCTTCTCGTCAATTAGACACTCGAATATAAATTGTAGAAACTCGCCGGCAATAGAATGAAACTGACCCTTTACACTGCGTAAAATCTCAAAGAAGAGCCGCCCACAACCCTGGACACTCTCCACTTGTTCGCGTGCAACTGTTTCCAATATAAATTCAAGGAATTTGCGATAGTCGCGCACATCTCGTGCTATAAAAGAGAAACACTCCACGGCAAAGTTCGTCACATGCTCCGCATACCGCTGCTCATCCAACAGTGGTAGTATCGCATGGAAAACCACGCCTATATTCTTCTTCAGGTGTGGTTTTAGTGTTTTAAAGAGATACGCTAAGCAAACCAACGCCCATTCAAGTTGCTCCGCATCCTGCGTATTAAGCAAGCAAATCAAACGATCCAAAACGCGCTGAAAGTACGGATAGAACTCTTCGCGCAAATCGCGTGCCAGCACATACAGCAACTCAAGCAGGGGCTGCAATGATAGAGTGCTTGCAGTGGACAAACGTTCCAACAATAGATCCACCACTAATTCCTTCTGATGTATCAACTGCGGTAGAGTCACTATCTTCAGACATCGTCTGCTAAAACCACTGAACTCATCCGTTAAATTCAAGACCATCCATTTCTTAAGTGTTTGATGGAAGTAAGTTTCATTCTCTTCCGGCAGCTCCTCATTCTCGTGACCAATATGGTATAGAGCTAGGCGACGTATATCGATCTCGCTGACATGATCAGCAAAGGATTTAAACTAAAACGAAAAAAAAAGTATTGAACAAATGTGCAGATACCAAACGCGGCGGCACTCGCAAACATAATGCTACTCACTCGAAACGTATTTGTATCTTTTGTTTTATGATATATTTCAGCCATTGTTATCTGATTTCACATTTAGAGTTTACGCTTGTTTTAAACTACAACTTTATAAGACGTTTCCACAACTTTTATTGACAAATTCAAAAAACCGAACCAAAACTAAAGCCGCCATGTGCGAATGCAATTAACAAAGTGCTAACAGGGTTGCACGGGCAAAAAATAAAGAAGTATCAGGTTATGGATAAAAACATACCTTTCTTTAGTAAAACGTACTCCACTCGAAAACCGAGTAGCACACAAAGGTAATTTGCTCCAAAGAGTTTGTTTTCAGTATAGCAAAAACTCTGTTAATATGTTGCTTCCTCAAAACTTCTGTTAATAGCTGCATAGCAATACATATTAAGATCTAAATCACCTATAACATGAAGCAGATTAAAATAGTCGTTTTGGAATTATGTAAGTTGTTAATATAATTAAGCAAGTTCAATTTAATGGCTATAAATACAGTATTCAAAGTTAACTTACGTATACATATTTCGTAGTTGCGTTCGTGCGTTGAATTACGGCAAAATTTTGCACAGCTAAAGCGCCAAACAGTCACCGCGTATCGTATTTAATCGTAATTGATCGTAACGGAAAAATTTGGGCCTATCAGTGAAAATCGTATCGCAGCTGTCGCTCTTTTGCAGGTTTCTGTTTTGGTTATTGCTGCCGTGCTGCCATATGGTTTCGTGCACAAAGTAAGCACGCTGTTCATTTTGCTTTTGAGGTTAAATTTTACATTCTTTATAAAATCTATGACACAGAATTATCAAAATGTTTAGATATATTTACAGCTCTATTCCTGCGACCGTCACAATACTCATTTCGTCACAAAAGAGCATTTCGTCACAATTCTTACTTTTCCTTATTCGGAACAGAAATCAAAAGCTCGAAATGTATAAATTGTGACAAAAATTGTGACGGTCGCATTAGGAGGTCACAAGCGAAAACAGCTGTTCTAAGACGTAAATTTTAAAGGAAAAAGTGAAATTTTTTTATTGCAGCAATTTAAAGGAAGTTACACAATTTTAAAAACACAACACATGAATGGCCTGCTGCTAAAACTCCTTTATATCAGGAGTTCGAGGTCCTCTGCCACTGCTCCCACAAATTTTGCACTGCTCGCAGCGCTATCGGGCTGTTTTTCCCAAAGAGAATATAAGCAGAAGAGATATCAAACCGTTCCAGTGCTAAAAATTCGTGACTTTAGAACAGAAAACCCAGATGAAAACTCACTCATTCTACCCAGAAACCTGCTCATTTTTCTCGAGCAATTCCGGCCATTATGCTGCCGTTGGTGTGGCGGATATTGAGTAAATTCTAAAACCGGTTTGTTCGGCGCAGGATAGATTGAGTTTCTTTCGCATTCCGCATGCAGTCGAATTTGACAATATCGCTGCTGATGTCAAGCAGAACAGAGCAAAGTGCGGATGTTCTGCTTGTTCTCATTTATGTTCCACCACGTGGGAAAACTGGTTTTGGGAAATTGCAATGGTGTGTGTGTGCTGTGAAATTAGCCTAGCATTTCTTAATTCTTTGCCGTCTTGTCGAATTTTCGTTTTGCCGACCGCAAATTGACAATTTGCTATTTGGCAAATAATATGTTTGCTTGCCTTTAAATTTTATCAAATTTATTTAAGCGCAGTGCATTTTTAAAATATTGTGCTTTATTTACCAATTTTTCATTAATTTAATTTGAACTGATATACATATGTATTTTGATAAGGCATTTCTTTCAGATTTTGCAGATACTTTTTGTCAAATATTTTTTATGGTCATATTTTTTTAAAGAGCCCATTAAATATACATTAATTAATCACATTTATCCAATATACATACTTATATCCCTTTCAACTCTTATTTCTGTCCTTAAGCAGCACATCCGACGGCAGCCTTATTTGAGCTGTCCGTCCGTTTGTTTACATTTTTTATACACACTTGTCCGGGATGCTGTTTTGATTTCTGTGTGTGTTGCCTGTGAATTTTTCGCCTTTTTGAACGCATTCTACCTAATAAGTATTTTTTATGTCGCGACCACTGCGGACGGCTAGGCGTGCAGGTGTTTGGCGCGGTTGTCATAAGAGGTCGCTTGCAGATTTTGTAATAAAGAAACGTCATCATGTTGTGGAAGAAACTGACCTTTGTGATCTTTAAGAAGCGGTTTACAAAATAAATAAATTCGAAATTTAGGGAGGCTTTTATGAGAGAACGTACTTTTTCAATATGCAACCAATTTAGCAATTTTAATTCAAAACAAAAATTCTGAAGCCAATGTCGACACTATCACTTGCTCACTCACTCATTAAAATGACGTCGCAATAATTTTTAGCGGTTTTCTTTCTGCATGTCGCTGAATTGAAAGAAAAAAGTGGAATGTAGCGTGCCTCTTTCCACCGATTCAACGGACGTAGTATCGTTTTTATGGTGGCAATGTCGACATTCTATGCTCCTACGGAAATTCGTGCAACTGAACATTTATAAGCATTGTAAACTTCAAAAATTTCACTGAACAATTTTTGCTTTTGATCTTAATTTGATATTACAGGACCAGCACTAAAAATTTTCGAAAATAGAAAGAAATGCAATTGCAACAAACTGAATTTTCAGTTTTTACCAGCCTCATCGATTTGATCATAAATACACACAAAATAGTTACTTTATACCATAAAATAGAATTATCCCGATGAATTACAAATAAATTTGTTGAACATTATTGCGACGTCATTTTAATGAGTGAGTGAGCAAGTGATAGTGTCGACATTGGCTTCAGAATTTTTGTTTTGAATTAAAATTGCTAAATTGGTTGCATATTGAAAAAGTACGTTCTCTCATAAAAGCCTCCCTAAATTTCGAATTTATTTATTTTGTAAACCGCTTCTTAAAGATCACAAAGGCCAGTTTCTTCCACAACATGATGACGTTTCTTTATTACAAAATCTGCAAGCGACCTCTTATGACAACCGCGCCAAACACCTGCACGCCTAGCCGTCCGCAGTGGTCGCGACATAAAAAATACTTATTAGGTAGAATGCGTTCAAAAAGGCGAAAAATTCACAGGCAACACACACAGAAATCAAAACAGCATCCCGGACAAGTGTGTATAAAAAATGTAAACAAACGGACGGACAGCTCAAATAAGGCTGCCGTCGGATGTGCTGCTTAAGGACAGAAATAAGAGTTGAAAGGGATATAAGTATGTATATTGGATAAATGTGATTAATTAATGTATATTTAATGGGCTCTTTAAAAAAATATGACCATAAAAAATATTTGACAAAAAGTATCTGCAAAATCTGAAAGAAATGCCTTATCAAAATACATATGTATATCAGTTCAAATTAAATTAATGAAAAATTGGTAAATAAAGCACAATATTTTAAAAATGCACTGCGCTTAAATAAATTTGATAAAATTTAAAGGCAAGCAAACATATTATTTGCCAAATAGCAAATTGTCAATTTGCGGTCGGCAAAACGAAAATTCGACAAGACGGCAAAGAATTAAGAAATGCTAGGCTAATTTCACAGCACACACACACCATTGCAATTTCCCAAAACCAGTTTTCCCACGTGGTGGAACATAAATGAGAACAAGCAGAACATCCGCACTTTGCTCTGTTCTGCTTGACATCAGCAGCGATATTGTCAAATTCGACTGCATGCGGAATGCGAAAGAAACTCAATCTATCCTGCGCCGAACAAACCGGTTTTAGAATTTACTCAATATCCGCCACACCAACGGCAGCATAATGGCCGGAATTGCTCGAGAAAAATGAGCAGGTTTCTGGGTAGAATGAGTGAGTTTTCATCTGGGTTTTCTGTTCTAAAGTCACGAATTTTTAGCACTGGAACGGTTTGATATCTCTTCTGCTTATATTCTCTTTGGTTTTTCCAGGCGTGCTGCTCTGGGTGCTGTTTGCAACTTTGAATGAAATGCTGCAGCTGCTCCTACGTCCTCCTGTCAAATATACGATGTCTAGAAATTAAAACAAATAAGATAAAACACCAAATTATTGAAAAGTTCCAAAAAATACTCACTTTCCGCCTTTTTTGTTTCCATTTTTCGTTTATTTTTGAAGAAGAGGAAGCACAAACAGCTGTTTTCACAGCAAATACCTTCACACCTCGCTGTGGGGAAGTGCCAAAGTTTTTTCGTGATACGGTTGGCAAGGAATAGGGCACAAAGAGTCGAAAATTATGAAGATTGAATGGCAATGACTGTTTTGTGTAAGGGCTAAGCATCAGTTTACACGTACACATGCCTGACATAGAATGACTGACCGTTTAGGGGCCGCATTACGCTCCGATTAAATAAGCCATGAGCGAACGCATGTATAGAGCTCGGGTAGGGTTGGGTGACTGATTGGCGCTTTAAGCGCCAAACGCCGCGTATCGCATTTAATCGTATCGTAAACAAAACCTACCCTACCCGAGCTCTATACATGCGTTCGCTCATGGCGTATTTAATCGGAGCGTAACGCAGAAATTATAATCCAAATAGGTATCTCTCACACATTTACGTCTGCTCTGATGCTCAGAGTGGATTAAGCCTCGTTTACATTCGACTTTCCTCGCTTTGCTTGACAGTTCGAGATTCAACAACAAAGCGTGAAAAGTATAAGTCTTGCTACAATGAACCCTTTAACTTTGGATTTTACTGATATAATTGCAGTAGTAGTAGTTATGCTACTAATGTTTGAAATTCGCGAGTGTCTTAATTGAAAACGCAAAGGCACGAGAAAATGAAACCAACTGCAAGCGCACGAGAAAATGAAAAATATCACAAAAAATTTCAACAACTGATTGTCAAAGCGCAAAAAAGTTGAGAGTTGCCCAACATTTTGCTTCGCAATGCTTCGCTTTCCTCGCGTTCTATTTAGCAAGCCTCATATAAAAGCATGTATTGAACTTATCTGTCAAAGCGAA
Organism: Neria commutata; assembly: GCA_963457695.1. Taxonomy (NCBI): domain Eukaryota; kingdom Metazoa; phylum Arthropoda; class Insecta; order Diptera; family Micropezidae; genus Neria; species Neria commutata. Next base: position 26,404,447 of record OY735247.1, read on the forward strand.
ATTCTGAAGCAAAGCGAAGCAAAAGTCGAATGTGAACGAAGCTTGAGAGAATGACAATGCTTTGTACTAAAAACAGTGCTGCCACTGCTCTTCGATTTTAATTTAGAACTAAAACCGGATTATTATTGCTAACATTAATTCATAAAAGTAGACCACAATAAATATATCTAAAAATTTATATAAGTCTGTGTCATAGATTTTATAAAGAATGTAAAATTTAACCTCAAAAGCAAAATGAACAGCGTGCTTACTTTGTGCACGAAACTATATGGCAGCACGGCAGCAATAACCAAAACAGAAGCCTGCAAAAGAGCGACAGCTGCGATACGATTTTCACTGATAGGCCCAAATTTTGCCGTTACGATCAATTACGATTAAATACGATACGCTTTGACTGTTTGGCGCTTAAGCTGAACTAGTACAAACATATGCCTGAAACAGAATACCGACCACAACGCAGACCGCTGCGATATTCCGCATTTTGAAACGAGTAGGCTTATGAGAACGTCAGGAATGGAACAGAACGGCCGACGACGATCGCAAAACGCAACGACCGACGATAGAACTGGTTCTAATTTCACGCTGCGTCCAATTTAGGGTTGCATTTTCCCAACAGCCGCAGTAATGATTTCATTGAATTTCATTACAGCTGCTTATAAGTTTTCTTTTTTTAGAAATTTGAGAGACTTCCTCGTTCTGGTTAATTTTAAGCAACCAAAGGAAACGCGACACGTTGGTCAAGTGGACACACGCTTGGCTGCTGAAACGGAAGACCTGAGTTCAAATCTCAGGCGAGGCACATAACATCTAATAGAATAGAGTACAATTATTTTTTTTTATTATTATTTTTTGCATAACATCAGCATTGCTGCTACGGCCGTCATTTGGCCTAGGACATGCCTATAGGTAAAAGATACAAATAAGTCAACGGCCGTGTGAGCGGGCTATGATTTGATAATTATACGATTAATATCAAGGAATGAAAAAGTTTTAGTTTTTATTAATGAAAAGATTTGACGCAGTACAAAAGGAAATTCAAAGAGCAAGTGAACAGAAATTTCTCAAAGTATTTTCTCACATCAGTAGTGATGTCAGATATGAATATTGCTATCATTTAGGCTCAACAGGCCGTTTGCCGAATTTTGTTTACAGAGGCGTTCAATTGTATAGAAATTGAACTGCCGACGACCGTTGATTGCAGTTTGTTTACTGCGGCAGGCCAAAAAAACGCATAGTTCTGCGAACGTGGTCGGTATTCTGTTTCATGCAATATGCAAAAAGTGCCACTGAGAATTGCCTTGAACGCAAAACGCAAAAAGTTGCCCAAATTTCAACTTTTGCCTCAAAAAAGTGCGTTGCTAGCTCATCAACAGCTCACATACATGCTTTGTGGTTTCCATTAATTTGAAATAAAAGTGTGGAAGTTAAATTTGTATTTACTTTTTATTTATTTCATTATATATTGGGTTAAAACGATATATAACCAATATTATTGGTTAAAGTAGTTATAACATTTATACAAAATATGCTCCGTAAATTATTTAAGAATGTTAACAGCTTAAGGGGTCTTAGCAGCTCTCAAGAAAAGCGAAAACTCCATATAAAAAACGCCAACAAAATGCTCAAGAAATTTCCTTGCGTCAAAATTACTAGACCCCTATCGCAGGTCTCAAGAAATCTGCTACGAAATTTACTACTTTTTTCCAGTGGAAATGTGCATAGGGTAACTCAGGTTTTGGCAAGGAATAATGTTTGAAACATTATTACTTTAACAAGAAGAAGACTTTCAACAGCTAATAACAAGCGAAAGAGGTAAGCAAAACAATAAATGTTCATTTTAGGTTGTAAATTTGCAAAATATTTTTTTTTTTTTTAGATTTTCAATTATCTTAATCTATTATCTTATTTTCAGACATGGAAAACTCGGAAAATACACCGCAAAGTGCGCCAAAACGCCAAAAGCGCCTCAACAAATTTTCTGATGTCGAATTTAGCTTGCTTGTCCCTCTCTTCCGCTTCAAATTGTTCCGCACAAAACACCAAAATTGCGGTATTTAGTGTGGACACCATATTAGGCCTGAAAAATATATATAAATAATGCATTAATCAAATAATAGTAAATTTTGTGGAAACTTACCAATCTTCATTTAACATTTTGCTTTGATTTGCATCAGCTGTTAGCTGTCAAAATTACTTGGCTACTACTATTTTTCTCTCAAGAAATAATGAAACATTTTTCTTGAGCGATTTCTTGAGACCTGCTAAGACCTCTTTATGTTTGAAATTGCCAAAATATGGTGACTCTTTTCGAACGCACGCATTCTGTGCATTGAAAAAGTCCGCTTTTACACGAGGCGGGGAGAAACGACAGGGGAACAGACAAAGTCGCTCGGGTAGTATTTTAGTGCGATTCTTTGACGTTTCTCTTTGCTCGCCTATGATTATAATGGGGAGTCGCCTGATGTAAAAGCTATGCACGACTTCATAGCTGAATGTCAAAATGTTGAAAGTGACGAGTCGCCTCATGTAAAAGCGGACAAACTTCGATAGAAAACATGAAAAATAACGCTGTATCAGACAAAATAACTTTTAAAACTTAAAGTAATTTTTCGCCAATTCCGTTGTCATATTTCATCACAAAACCAAATAAAATTCTTGCGTTTTCAATTAAGTGGATCGCAATGGCAACCTTAGTTTCGTTCGTAAGCAAAATGTCAAACGTGTGAATATGGCCAAAGAGAATAATTTTCCTACAATCAAATAGCGAACTAGCTGCTGTTGTCGTGTTTAATATATTTTATACATCTTGAGAAAGCTCAAGAACATTGCGCACAATTGTAGTTTAGACAGCATTTCAATTAAATGAAAGAATTTTGTTATGCACTTTCAAAAATTAATTCAACTATCAACACAAAAACAGCTGATTTCAAAGTCATGAGTAATAGCTCCTAAATTTCTACGGACTTGGATTTGGTCGTCACATAGAATCCGTTGCGTCCGTGAGAGCGAAGTTTTCAACTGACTGCGACGGACTGCCGGAGAGGGTCGGCACAATGAATACGCTGGCAGCGCATAGAAAATCAGCTGCTTCGTCTTCTGTATTAAAACATTTATATTGTTGCGCCAGCAGCAGAAACCCCAGCATTTTCCATCAGAAGCTTCTTGCGGTAGACCTGAGCCGTCTTTGCCTAGCCCTTACACACAACAGTCATTGCCATTAAATCTTCATGACTCTTTGTCACAGACTATATCCAGACGTCCAACTGTCCGTCCAGGGAACCAAAATTTCCATTTTTTTAAACCTCCCTCCCACTGATACCGTACGTGTGATTCGCAATGTATTTTGTTTTTGTAATTCCTTACAGAGTTGCATTCACAAAAATTCCTATGTTTACATTTCGGACCAAGAACTGTCAAACTTCAAAAATTTGTTCGCAGTGGGTTGGGAATTCGATACAGCGGATAGCTCTTATCTTACAACTGACGCTCCTATCTTACAATTGATAGGGCATACAAATAAATTGCACGACACGGCTATCGACTACAGATGTTTTCGAGTACCTGGTTCCCACGCGACAAAAGCAACAAAATAAAATATTTAATGTACACAAAAAATATCAGCACATATATTAAAACTGAAATAACAATCAAATGGTTACAAGAACATAGGTTTGGTCGAATTCAGATGGGATACCGATATCAGAAAAGCCGAATACCTGGGTACCCGTAACCAGATATGGAAAAAGTCTATCGTGTATTTTGTGATTGTGTTGGTGATTTTTTAGCGCTAGTGTGAGAGTCGGATATCTGGTAGTAATCTGTGCTTCCAAGGCAAGGAGACAAAATGTGAGAAAAACTTTGTAACTTTTATATTTCTATTAATTTAATTTATAACGTTTTCTTCAATCAAGATTTCAGTACATTTACTTCGAAAACTGGAGATATTGTTTTTATTGCGCGGCTTGCTAGCTCACCGGACAACAGGTAGCATAAGTCACAGATGACTACCAGATATCCAACTCTCACACTAGCGCTAAAAAATCACTAACACAATCACAAAATACATGATAGACTTTTTCCATATCTGGTTACGGGTAGCCAGGTATTCGGTTCTTCTGATATCGGTATTCCATCAGTATTCGGCCAAACTTATATTATTGAAACAATTTGATTGTTATTTCAGTTTGAATATATGTGCTGATATATTTTGTGTACATTAAATATTTTATTTTGTTGCTTTTGTCGCGTGGGAACCAGATACTCGAAAACATCTGTAGTCGATAGCCGTGTCGTGCAATTTATTTGTATGCCCTATCAATTGTAAGATAGGAGCGTCAGTTGCAAGATAAGAGCTATCCGCTGTATCGAATTCCCAACCCACTGCGAACAAATTTTTGAGGTTTGACAGTTGTTGGTCCGAAATGTAAACAAAGGAATTTTTGTGAATGCAACTCTGTAAGGAATTACAAAAACAAAATACATTGCGAATCACACGTACGGTATCAGTGAGAGGGAGGTTTCAAAAAAATAGAAATTTTTGTTCCCTGGACGGACAGTTGGACGTCTGGATATAGTCTGTGGCATAAGTAATCCACAGAAGTTTCCATGCATTGGCCGAGATCGCCGGGCCTTGCATGTGAAACAAAACCAAGTCACCGCGCCACAAGTAACGGGAATCTTGCGCACGGCACCGAGCTCATCGCGCCTTTCAGGTAAAGCAAAACCAACTTGCTGCGCCACGAGGAACGGGAACGAGGAGTTAGCACACCAGATGGTCGGTCGCGAGCACGGACCCTGCACGGCCACTGCGATAGAAGGGAAAAAGTACCGGAGAATCACGCCATCCACGCGCCAGCGTAAGGCAAGCGAGGCCAGCTCGGGCTATATAAATAAGAACACGAGCCAGTGAGGAAAGTCAGTTCGTGCCATACCGCCGCACAGTGGGATATTGACCCCTGAAAATGGCGATCAAATCACCTGTGTTATAATACTGAATGTTGAGTATTTTTTCATATAGAAGGGAAGAATACAAGTAAAATTTAAAAAAAAAATTGTTGTTTTTTTATTTCCTTTTTTACGAAGTTAGGAGGCCGAAAAAAGCTATTATTCAAGGATTTTTCCTGGAAAGATCTTTTGATGTATTTATGTGAAAACTTGTATGCGTATTTCAGTCTTTTATAAGCTTTATATTAGGTTCACTTTCTGTCAGCGGTATGTCAGTATGTGGGTCGTCAAATCTAGTTATCAATTTTTCACCCACTTCCCGACAACTTAGAGATCTGAAACTTTGCATACATGCGTAAACACCAAGACAATGCATGAATCAATAAACTTTATGGGCGTAGGATAAGGGGCGTGGCACTTTTTTATCAACTACAGATTTGTGTATAACTTTAGAACTACACATCACACATCAATGAAACTCGGTTGGAACTTACTACATATCCATATCCTTCTACTGAGAAAATAAGACGGGCACTGGATAAGGGGGCGTGGCACCCCCATACAAACAAAATTTTTGATCTCGATTAGCTTTGGAACTAAAGGTCGTGCAGCATTGAAATTTCGTATGCAGTCGCCTCTTGGATGTGTCGTCCCACTGGTAAAATTATATGGGCGTAGGATAAGGGGCGTGGCACTTTTTATCAACTCCAGATTTGTGTATAACTTTAGAACTACACATCACACATCAATAAAACTCGGTAGGAACTTACTACATATCCATATCCTTCTACTGAGAAAATAAGACGGGCACTGGATAAGGGGGCGTGGCACCCCCATACAAAAAAAATTTTTGATCTCGATTAGCTTTGGAACTAAAGGTCGTGCAGCATTGAAATTCCGTATACAGGCCCCTCTTGGAGGCTTCGTCCCACTGGTAAAATTTTATGGGCGTAGGACAGGGGGCGTGGCACTTTTCAAGCAACTACACACTTGGGCTTCAGTTTATAATTATAGGTACACCACACATCAATGAATCACGATAGGAACTTACTCGCCGCGCCTTGCACGCAAAATAGCAACAACTCACCGCGCCAAAGCAACGGGAGTTTTGCGCATGGGCCGGTACACCACACATCAATGAAAAACGATAGGAACTTACTCGCCGCGCCTTGCAAGCAAAACAACAACAACTCATCGCGGCACAAATATGCCACGAATATTAGGGTCGATCACACCCGTATTATTTGTTAAATTGAGGATATGACATATGACGATAGGAAACACTGTGAATACCCTAAATATTGTGTACTGCTCTGCAAGTTTTAAATTCTTTTTGCGAAAAATTTCAAAGATCTAAAATTTAATTTATGGAAGACTAAAAAGTAGAAAATAAAATTATATAAAAAAAAACTTTTTAAAAATAAGCTTTAATTTATTTAATGTACTAAAAAGTAGAAAATAAATTGTTTTTAAGTCACCTGTATCTTACTATCAATAAAAGCTTGTGCGCTCAATATCCATATTCAAAATATCTTTCATTACTAGAATCTATTTGCAAAAAATTATTTAAATAAAATATTGTGGTAACTGTTTGACAAATATTGAACACATGAGCGCCCCAAGCTTTTATGGATAGTAAAGCCTCGTTCACATTCGACTTTTGCTTCGCTTTACTTCAGAATTTCGCTTTGACAGATAAGTTCAATACATGCTTTTATATGAGGCTTGCTAAATAGAACGCGAGGAAAGCGAAACGAAGCAATGTGAAGCAAAATGTTGGGCAACTCTCAACTTTTTTGCGCTTTGACAATCAGTTGTTGAAATTTTTTGTGATATTTTTCATTTTCTCGTGCGCTTGCAGTTGATTTCATTGCCTCGTGCGTTTGCGTTTTCAATTAAGACACTCGCGAATTTCAAACATTAGTAGCATAACTACTACTACTGTAATTATATCAGTAAAATCCAAAGTTAAAGCGTTCATTGTAGCAAGACTTATACTTTTCACGCTTTGTTGTTGAATCTCGAACTGTCAAGCAAAGAGAGGAAAGTCGAATGTGAACGAGGCTTAAGATACTGGTGACTTCGAAACACTTATTTTCTACTTTTTAGTACATTAACCCATTCCCTCCCACTGTACCCGCTTGGGTACAAAAAATTGATAAAAAATGTTTGCTTGTAAATTCGAAACTATAAAAGCTTTTTGGGTTATTTCAACTTCTATTCCTCTTATGACGTATCGGCAACACATTTATTGCGTTTGGCAAAACAGATTATTAGAAAAGGGTACTCCACCGATGAATTAGTTGTGGCATGTTTTGCGATTTATTAGTTTTGTGGAGGTCATTTGCTTCTCGGCTGGCTACAAAGTTTATTCATAAAGTTTTATAAATTTTTTTGATGCAAAACTGTGGAAATATATCTATAAAATGAATGGAAAACAAAAACTTAAAAAATTTTTTAAGAACAAATTAGTTAGGAAACTTTTAAAGTGAGTGTACTCGCTTGAGTACAACGGCTAATAAGGTAGGCATTTTTCCCAGAATATTTTTCGCATTGAAATCGCACTTGATGGCATCAAGGCATAAATTTCTTTTGACAGAAGATTTGTAATCTTGAGCAATGCTTTGGACTTCGTGGAAAGTTCTTCAAAACATGCCACATTGCTTATATTCCACAAGATCCATATGTAGAGGACGTTGGCGCCGATGATCTTTATGCTAACATCATGCCCCAAGATGTTCTTGGGGAAGTCGAGGCATTTTATAGTAGAGATAGTGAGGATAATATACTACTTCAAGAGTTCCGCTGCAAAATGAAGCCTTTCAAACATGATAAAAATTTTCGAAAGTAAAATCAGTAGTTTCTAGTGTAGTAATAACTTCTGAAAACCACTTTTCAAAAAGAATTAAAAACCATTTTGTGGTCGCAACTGCCTCAACAGAATACAATAGACATGCGGACAATGTGGCATAGCAAAATGTGTAGAAAAAGAGTGCTATAAAATTTTCCATACTACAAAAAAATGCCTATATATCATGCCGTTGTACCCGCTTGAGTACAGCCTCTAAAACCTACTAAAAAAATTTTTTTTTCCAAATTTCCATATTTTTTATGTTTTTTATGTGTTTCTCAATACAATCAAACAAATAGAATTAATGATTTTTGATTTTAAAGGCTCTTGGTTATTAATGGGTTAAATGAATTAAAGCTTATTTTTAAAAAGTTTTTTTTTATATAATATTTTTTGTACTTTTTTTTAGTATTTGTCTTTAAAAAGTATTACAGTACTTATTATTTGCTTCTACAGATTACCACAAATTAATTTTCACTCGAAATTTTAAAAAATTATGCGTTTAAAAAACCGAACGCGAGCACAAACCCAAGTGAACGATTTGACAGTTCATGTGAGTGAAAATGCAGCGTTGTGTTTTATGCGATACCGGTTTTCATACGAAACTACGTAAGACAACGCGCGCGGTTACTGAGTGAGGTGATGCGTTTTACACAATACCAAATTCTTCAACGCAGGGTGAAGTGAGGCGTCGGGAATTACAAAATAAGGCTGTTAATTTGGTGGTCGATTGTAAACTTTTCGAGGAAAATGTGAATATATTAAACACCATTCTTATTTCTTTTTATGAAATTAAATTTGTCACGCGGAAGCCCTAAATTTTTTCGTGGAACCCCAGGGTTCCGCGGAACACACTTTGGAAAGGATATGATATAATAATGTTTTTTTTTGTCTGCCCATATCCTTCTAAAATAAATGTGAAGATATGTGGAGACCTAATATCATGCCAAATTTCAGGTTTCTACGTTGAAAAAATGTATGTTTTTTTACCCATCTCCTAAAAAATAGTGACCTTATAAGAGTTATAGTTTTTTCCCTAAAAAAAACCAGAGAGAGTCAAGCAGACAGGTAGGCAAAAAGACAGATAGACAAACGGTTGGTAGTTAAGTAGGCAGGGGTAATGGTAGAATTACTCTAGCGGTAAGGTTAGAAATCGTGTCATCTGACACAATCTATCTTACCCGAACACAATGTTCGCTATTACTCTGACCGGATTGAGTAGTAGAAATTTCTGCGTCGATTAGAAAACTACTGCAAAAGTCGTGTCAGCTGTGAAAAGAATGTTGCCACACAAAAAATTCACTTGAAAATGAAATAGCAATAATGCTTTTCCTATGCAAGAATTTAAACGGCAACACTGGTCAAAACAAGCGAATATTTATTGGAAATATAGTCCACCTGCGCTTTCGTTTGCTTAAAATTTGTACACATCGTACATTTTACACAACACTAAGCACATTGAGTCAATTATTTCGTCGTTTGAATTAATTTTTCACGATATATTTTGTTTGTGAACTCTTTGCAGAAAAGTGTTGCCAGTGACCTTCGATTGTAGTTCAACAAAAGAAGTGATTGTTTTTGCCGAAATTAGTTAAAAAAAAGTAGTACACAATATAGAGATATAACAATTATGATAATTATGTGCCATAAATTTAATAAAGAATGTAAAATTTCTTCTCAGAAGAAAATAAACAGTGTGTTTCTTTTGTGCACAAAACTATACGGCAGCACTAGCAAAAAGAATAGACTGACAGCTGCAATCCGGTTAGCTGTTAGAGTAACTGGGCAAATTGCTATCCGGCACGATTGAATCCGACACCGCTGGACTAATTAGACCATAAGTTGGTCACCACGAGCAGTGTTTCAATAGTATTTTCAGCTAGTATATTTAAAAAAGTACCGTTGTTTAAAAGTTTTAGCATTGACCCACATAAAAACACATAAACGCAGAATTTACACTTTTTTGTGAACAATTATTATTTTATTTTCGCAAACAATGTACCCCATTTGCTATATCAGCAACACAGACTCAAGTGATTTTTACAGTGCAACAAATAATAGTTTTGCAAAGCAGCATATCGGGTCTCCCTGCTTGTAGAAATGATATTGACATACTTCGTCTTACTCTTCTTGATCGCCAGACCCACTTTGGCTGATTCTCTTTCAACAGTGGAGGAAGCAGTAACATCTCGCTTGGTGCGACCGACAATGTCAATATCTTCGGCATAGACAGAAAAGGGACACTTTTGAAAGAAATGGTGCCATTGCGATGAAAACCTGCTTTACAGACGTCCAGGACTTTGGAAGCACGTCTTCCGTCGATCACAACATGATTGATCGGGTTTCGTGTTCATTGATCGGGGGAGAGCCAAGTGGCTTTATAGATATCTGGGTGCGGGGTAAAAACTCGCCCTACCTTTGCGTTAAAATCGCCGAAGACAATCTTAACGCCGGGTGTCAAGCAGCGGTCGTACACGTCTTCGAGTCTCGCATAGAACGCATCCTTGGTCGCTTCGTCCTTCTCTTCTGTCGGGGCGTGCGCCCAAATCAGGTGATGTTGAAAAATTTCGCCTCAGTGCTCAGATGGGTAATACTCAGACTTAACCCGAATCTACGTCGGAAATCGAATGCACTTTCAAAAGCCATGCTGTGCCATATTCCAATTACCGAATCGAGTAAAGCAAGAAACAACTGCTACGATCTCACGTCAGCGTGTGCATTTCAGTCGGCACTAGGGTTTTTGATATTAAATTTTGTCAAAACTGGGATACCGGTACTCATCGCAGTGGAACATTAAAAAAAAACAACATTCATACATATAAATACATTTAGGTATATTCAAAATAAAATAAAGCTTGACAGTTCAGTGACGCCGCGGTGGCTCAGTGGACAAGTGCTTGGTCACTGATGCGGGAGGCAAATCTCGCCGGGGCCTCAACATCTAATAAAATGAGAATTCTTTTTCAAATTCTTTCTTTGCGCGGCGTCACTTCTCGCGATGAATTGGAAATTCTCCGAGTATTTTTGCCATGACTCTCAACCCGTTCGGATGCGGTTATTTGTAGATCCCGTTAATTTGTGGTATAATATAAGAAGCACACACAAGTTTTAATGAGAGAAACCTAGGCCTAAGCCCATACGTGCTATTACGCCTATTGTTTGTTTTATTTTTAGTTCAATAAATCGTAACAAGGGAGAACACATTAGCATTTTAAATGAAAATGAAGCATAGCGATTGAATAAACAGTAATAACTAGCAAATCAAACAAACATTTTATGTAATAAATAAGTATTACTGAGAACGGACTGAATATTCGACTTCCCCCAAAATCGGGAATTCGGATGATCCGAAATTAACTACAGTATCCCCGCATAACTGACTCCCGCTTAATTGAACCAGCTCAGACTAAAAAGTTGAGTATACAAAAGATGTACATACATATATATTTGACCGCATAATTGTGTTATCTTGTCTTCATTATAAACACACATAAGTTTCTCCGTTAAGTCGACCGTATTCGGCGTCGGAAGAACACGAATTTAAAAAAAATTGTTAACCCTATTTAATTAAATTCACCGCTACACAAGCTATACTAAAGGAAACTGCACCTCCGATTGCGACTTTTGCCTCAAAATAAATTATTAAAAAGAAAATTTGGATGTTATTTAAAAATAATCAAGATTTGAAAAGCTAAAAATACCTTACTACATATCAGATTATACTGATATACTGTCTGATATCTTCCAAACTACAAATTGATATTACAAATTGGTTAAAACAATTTTTGCAACTAGTTCGTTGAGGACAAATTAACTAAAAAAATAGTCGTTAATAATTTGTGGATGGAATTTATAATGCTTTTTTATAAAGATTTGAATAGAAAAAATTCGTTGTTGTTTCTAAAGTGAAGTTTCTGATTATAAAAAAATTTTGATAAATAAATTGATAAATTGAAGAAGAGAAAATCGTGGAAATATGTAAAAATATGTTCCTGAATTTTGGTTTGATTTTCGAAGGTATCTTTTTTCATTTGAATATATGTACTAAAATATTCTCCCATATCTTACAATCTCAGAAAATAGTTAAATTAAAATTTTTTTACAAAAATTGCTATTTCACTCCTAAAGTATGCGCTTATTATTAAGAAAACAGGATTCCAAAGAGACACTCTTCCTTCCAAAACTAAAGGATTCCAATAACTTTTTGATACTGTCAATATTAACTATCATAGTAAAATTTTCTGGAAAATAAAACTGCTCTATTTTTTGCTAACCAATGCTGACGGCAATTGCAACTTTAAGTTTGGCTTGTGGCGAAACAAACAGCTTTATTAAAGCCCACTTCAGATTACAGTTCAACGACCCGCACACAAAATTTTATCGAAATCCGAGCATTTCTTTTTATTTTGTCCCGTCGTTGTATGGAGTCGAATCACTGTGCGCTGTATGGGCGGTGCGTAGCTAACATTGAGAACTCCAAGGGCTGTTATTGACAGAACACACTAATCTAGAACAACAGCAGAAACAGCACTATTTGCAACAACACTAGCAGCAAAAAACAATTCAAACAATTAAAATAAAAACAGTCGTGTTGACATTGCAATTGGCGATTGGTGGACTCAGACCGCGGCGCGCCGCAAGCGTCTGAGTGCTTTGGATGCGGAGTCGAGCTTATCAAAAGAGACGTTGCGTGACCAGCCACCGGCAAGGAGGGCTTCTTGTTTGAGGTTTACGCCAGCCGAGTAACATTTGCCATTCAATTTGAGCGGAGAGAGTGGACGCTATAAGTGGCTTAATTGAAAACTGTATTTTGAAAATAAAAGAAAACTCACGCCAGAGATACGCGCGCGCTGAACTCCGAGTCAGAACTCAGAACCGAAAATAAACTCGAACTGATAAGGGCTACAATTGCTCTCGCCTTGCGCTGGCTTGCTCGTCCATTTTACGGTTTTGCTTAGAATTGAAACATTCCCGCTACTTACTATATCGGTCGGTCGGTCGGTATCTGCAACTCGTAAATAGTAAATGGTAAATTGCAAATTAAATAGTGAACCGTGACTTGTGTCGGGAGCCTATTGAGCTGCGAGGCCTACCTTGTTTGTGCCTACTCCAATTGGCATTATCGAAAATTGTGGAATACTTGAAGTCGAGTGCCGGTGCAACAGCGGCAACGCCATCGTTGAGGAATACAAGTATAAATTTGAGCAGCACAACGCCAGAGGATACTCATTTTCAATTGTTTCGTGGCGCAGTGTGGAGGTGTTTCGGTTGCAAAGAAAATGTTCAAGGCGCTTGTAAGCTTCTTATTGGCGTTGCATGCCTGCCGCGTGATCGCTTTGGAAAATGGGCTTGCTAGGACGCCACCTATGGGCTGGATGCATTGGGAGCGATACCGTTGTATTATCGATTGTGACAAGTATCCCGACGAGTGTATAAGGTGCGTTTATAATACTGCGTTAATATCCAACCAAAATATCGAACTTACAAATTTACAGTATTAAGTTCAATAAACTTGTTTGCCAGGGAAATTATTAAAATTGGTTCTATATTTTGTTTAACCTTCTAAAGACGCAAGTGTCTGAACACGTTATTTTGATTTTAAGAACAAATTGTGAAAGTTTATGCGCCACAGTGGCTGCGGGAATACATGCCTAATCTCTGATGAAATGGGTTCCAGATTGAGTCACTGGCATATTTATACAATCTAAATAAAGTGCAATGGTTCCAAATTGTTCTTTTGTGAGGCACAATCTCTTGCTACAAATTGGAGACTCTCCGAGAGTATTCTTTGATTTGATGGAGCTTCTCAATCTAGTTCGGACAAGGCAAAAAAATAAATGTCGGGTTTCACCGACATAGTAATACCCTACAGTGTAGGACCTACACCAGCAAGTGGGGCGATAATCTACTGCAAGAAAAGAGAATATTGGTGTAATAAATTATTCCTGACAAACTACAAGACATTCCCAAAATGTCCTAAATTTTGAAGCCCTAGCGGGTCGGGTGTACAACAGAAATGATAGGTATATTTAAAATACTGCCTCCATGGTGGATGGACCACTCCCATTTTCGGGGAAATTTTGCTTAAATTTTGTTCATCAACCAAACATTCGGGGGGTGTGACCTAAATATACATACATACGTGCAATTGTTGGTTTGAAATGCATTATAGGTTAGTCGGTTATGAGATAGTGGAGTAGTGATGGTGAACATTTATTTTAAATAACAAAGGGTGCAAGAGAGTTGGCTGTCGCTAAGAGGAAAAGCAAACCACAGTGAGATATGTGTTACGCCTTTAACTTAGTGCATTCACAGTCTTAACTTCTCCTAAAGCAACATTAGATTTTGGAAACAAAACAGAGGGGAAAAAACATAAAAGAACTACCACAATTCGCTTGTTGGAGCAGCTGGTAATTGGTCGATTGGCAGCGACACAGGCTGGGGAGACGTGCGGTGTCTTGCAAAGGAGAACAAGTTTTCAAATTACAAATGACAGACACATTGTAACGGAAAAATGTGGACGAAGCAATTGCGAGCCAACCGCGTAGAGGTTTGATAATCACAACAGACAACCCTTTTTATCTTAACAGCAATAAAGTGGCCAAAAAGTTGACGTTCTGGTTCCGAATTAAGTGGACTTATAGGTCCAACAATGTGGACGTGTCCTTCAACCCATTTGGCTAATATCGGAACGTAAACTAATTTAAAGCTCACTGGCACTATGTATCAAATTGAGTTCAAATCGGACAACTGGTTCTTTCTCTCCTGCGGCCACAGACGGTCAGAGAGACAGACGTAAAACCGAAAACCAAGACAGAAAGTGATTTTAATCATTTCTATATACTTATGCTTACACCTAGGACGGTTCCTTTAATGCGTTACAGTTTTCGCACCAAGTTAATATACCCTATAACCATATGTGTTTACGCCAATTTTGTATAACATGCCCATATGGTCTAGCCGCTGTAATATACCGTGTTCGAAAGATACATACACGAAACGGTTAAGAACACGATCGCCTTGATAGCAAGGGTTCGTGCGCTTCAATAAACGAAAATAGGAATTTTATATCCCACAAAATTCTATATCTTTGGTTTCATTTTTTTGTCACTCAGGCAGGTGCCAGATTTCGATCGAAATCGAATTGGAATTGAAATAGTAAATCGAGTGGATTTATTTTTGATGTGCTACATTTCACTCGTTTTCATAAGCTCGAAATCAATTCATAATAAACGTCGTGTGAAGTTCGAAAAATCTGAAAACAGTCTGTTTTATTGCTAATTTGAAACAAATAATTGTTCTCACGTTTATTAAAATGAGTGCAACATTTATTACCGCGGTTTTAACCATTGAAAGGCAGAAATGCTACTGAAAAAGTAAAACGGCGTGCATTAAGGGAATCCAATCCCTTGGAACTTGCAGATTCAGTGTAATTGTTAAAGAATATTCGTTGGCGGGGAAATTATAATCCAAATATGTATACGTGTTTAAGGTTTATATCGTATTATCGCGTAAACAAAGATGCTTTCAATATGTTGCTGACAGTAGTTACACCACACATGACTTCATCTTCAATTCCTGCCTAGCTTCAACTAGCAGCCACTCTACGGTTCTTAGCTGAAGGAAGTTTCCAAAAATCAGTTGGAAAGGATGCCGACATAGCTTTGAGTCGTACCACAATTTCCAAAGTTTAGCGCGTTGTCTTCAATACGAGCCGCAAAAAGTCGTACAAATAATAAATGTATGTTGTGCATTGCATAATATCTGTAGAACTTACAAAGTTCAAGATGAAGATGATGGGAATTTTACAGTACTAACTGAAAGAGAGGAAAGCGATGAAATTACTGATGGTAATCCGGAATTGAGACTTAGCAATGAAGCCAGAAGAATAAGAGATGACATTGCAAATAATATAAACTTAATATATTAAATCGCAAATTTGTACTAAAAATTAAAATACAAATCATGTTATTTATCATATGAACACATGTACATTTTATTGTACTGTCTTTTCCAGTTCCATAGCTCTGGATTCGGTTCTGTTGTGAGCGAGCTTCTTCCTGACATTGCATTTCCAGTCTATCCAAACCTGTTAAAATAGTACGGTTAATGTAATGCAGAATAAACATTTGCGCTTCTAACTTTTTTCCAGCCCGAAGCATCTTTTTGGGGTGGACCTTGGCTATTCAACTCCTTTGTTATATCGCCCCAAAGTGCATCAATAGCTACGCGGTCACCTCTTGCGAAACCTTTTACCAAGTCCGTGTGCTTTTCCATGAAAGCAATTAACACGGCTTCTTGCGCAGAATTCTTGTGCTTTCCCCTGAAGTAAACGTAAAAATATGCTTTATTTTAGTACAAATAATTAAATTTGGTTAAAAAATTACAATTTTCTTACATTTTAGTTGAGTAGGATTTTTTTCGTTTTGATTTCACTTCAACCTTTCTGATCGATTTCAAATCACATTCAAAACGGTCGAATCGAATTGTGGAACACGGCATTTCATGTGAATTTATTTTCGAAAATTGAATTCACAATTGTGAAATGCAGCACCCCAAATTTCGATTTCAATTGGATTCAATTTCTATTTCGAGTGAAAGTGAAATCTGGCACCTGCCTGATTTTACCAAAAAATAATTAACGAAAAAAATCCTAACCTCGAGTAAAGCCTTGGAGTCCCATACACCGTTTTTGTCGACGAAAACGAAAACTGAAAAACGTTGGTGTTCGTTGCTGTTCCGTTTCTGAGTCAGTTTTCGTTTCGTTGAAAGCGTAGACATAAAACAGAAACCGAAACTAAATTTATTACTGAGTTATTGAAGTTGTCACATTCAAGTGAAATGTAGTTCGGCAAAATTCAAATATTGCAGAATTTGCGATTGTGCGATCGATGGCAAACATGTGCGAATCAAATGTCCACCAAAGGCCGGATTCTCTTTTTCAACTACAAAGATTTTCAGTCCATTGTACTCTTGGCTATTATCGATGCAAATTACAAATTTATAACTGTGGACGTCCTTTTATACGACCGAGAAGGCGATGAAGGTATATTTTATTTCAGACGAAATCTACAATGGATCGAATAATAATTTCTCAAAATCGCAGTTTTTAGGCACTTGTTTTTTACTGGCACTTTAAATGCCTTATATGCCGGCCGTAGGGTACTGTCCGCCAAGTGATCTCTTACCGTTACCTAAAAGAGGTAAAGCAAGTGCGATGAGGACGCTTGTACATATGTTTTTGTGTTTTTTTTTCAGCTTAATTATTTATTGGATCTTCGTTATGTATATGAACTAACAATAAGTGGGATAAATTTTAAAAACTAATATAAATTTGTAATTCGCACCATTGTGGGAATTAACGGATCAAAGTAATGCAGTAATAATAAATAGTGTAACAAGCAATAGTAATAAATAGTGTAACATGGCTTAGTTCAATTGGAATGCAAGTCTTGCCTTTTTAGTCGAGAGTAGTTTGCAGAGCAGAGCAGGTTTTTGGCCAGAACATTGGGATGACGTGACAGTCGGTCGTTGTATTTGAGGCATAGCGCAGATAGTTCACTTTTTACCAGTGGGATACTGAGGTCTCTGTGGATGTCATCGTTGCGCACGAACCATGGAGCACCGGTAATAGTACGCAAGATTTTGGATTGTGATCGCTGTATGATTTCGATGTTAGACGAGCTCGCTTTGCCCCATAGCTGCGCTCCATATGCCTAAATTGGTTTAATAGTCGCTTTATACAGGAGTACTTTATGTACGAGTCGAAGTCTTGACTTTTTGTTGAGCAGCCAGTTTATTTTTTGTGCTTTTGGTATAATTTGGGTCCTTTTTAACTCTATATGCTTTCGCCAGGTCAATCTCCGATCAAGGTGGATACCCAAGTAGGTTACCTCGTTTGCCTGGGGTATAATAACTTTATTTAGTGTTAGCGGAGGGCAAGTTTCTTTCCGCAGAGTAAAAGTAACGTGAGCGCACTTATTTTCGTTTACCCTCACTCTCCAGTTTGATAGCCAAGTTTCGACCATTTCTAGGTGTTCGTTTAAAACTCGCGAAGCTGTTTTTGGGTTGTGATGTGAGTAGAGTATCGCGGTATCATCGGCGAATGTTGACGTTGTCAAATTGGTAGCTGTTGGTAGGTCCGCTGTAAAAATTAGGTATAAAAGCGGGCCAAGCACGCTACCTTGGGGAACGCCAGCAAGGATTTCGAAGTCATCAGTTATGAACTCTTTGACTTTTGCTCTAAATTTACGGTCCTTGAGGTACGATTCCAACAAAGTATGGGTGTTGGCAGGAAGCGATTGCTTTATTTTATACAACAAGCCTGAGTGCCAAACCTTGTCGAAGGCTTGGGCTATGTCTAGAAATATAGCCGAGCAATACTTCTTTTCCTCGAAAGCTTTTCTTATTTCGTTGGTTATCCGATGCACTTGCTCAATGGTGCCGTGATTTTTACGGAATCCGAACTGGTGTTCTGGGATGATGCCCGCATGTTGTATGTGTGGCTGCATTTTTTCCAGCAGATTCTTTCCAAATAATTTTGACAAAGTTGGAAGCAAGCTTATGGGTCTATATGAGGATGGAATTGTTAGGTCTTTTCCCGGTTTCGGCAACATAATAATCTGAGAGATCTTCCAGCATTGTGGGAAGTAACCTGTTCGGAGTATAGCATTAAATATGTAAAGTAGTATTTTGGCGGCGATTAGAGGCAACTCTTTTAGCATTTTCGTTGTGATTAAGTCATAACCTGGCGCCTTTTTTGGATTGAGGTTTTTTATGGCAAGCGATATATCTTTTTCTTTGAATGCCGATATGTTCGCCGACATTTGGTTTTGACTGGCAGGAATCTCATAGTTGTTTGTTGGCTGGTTTGGTTTGAAGACAGTTTGTAAGTGTCTAGCAAATGCTTCAGCTTTTTCGGCTTCGCTCCTGGCCCACCTGCCATTTTCAATGCGCAAGGGTACGTCGCATTCTTACGGGGCCTTAATGTTTTTGTTTGTCCCCCAAAGGGAGTAATTTGTTGCCTCTGTTGGAGTTAATCTCTGCGTGTAGATTTCAAGGTTTTTTTCTAGCTCGTGATTCAGTGCCTCCTTGAGTCGAGCGGTGGCCAGTGAAAGCTTTTGCTTTGCTGTCGGCGAGCGGTTTTTTGCCATTCTCTCCGTAACCTTCTTTTTTCTTTTACTAGTGCTTCTATTCCACTAGGGGTCTTCTTTGTCCCTCGTTTCGGGAGTGACGTGGGAACTGGAGTTGCATGTACTGCTGCAGAGATAAGAACGTCATTAAAATCTTGCAACGCTTGGTCTATGTCGCTAGTATGCTTAAGGAAGGGGGAAGTATCTAAGTGACTGCCTATATATTTTCGATAACTGAGCCAGTCGGTTTTTGTTGTAAGAATATTTCTGCTTTGTGTGATTTGTGGCATATCGTGAAAAGTAATTATGACTGGAGAGTGGTCAGACGACAAATCGTAGCATGACTCTGCAGATGTTGCGAGACGGTCGATGCTTTTGGAAATGGCAAAGTCTATGAGGTCTGGTTTTTTTCTTGAATCAGTGGGCCAGTATGTCGGCTGCCCTGATGAAATGAAGTCAAGATTTAGGCACCGACTCATTAGCGTCGAGAACAGTTGCCTTCCTTTAGGATTTGTCAGTCGTGAACCCCAGTGCATGTGCTTCGCGTTATAGTCGCCTGCAGCTATAAACTTTTTGCCAAGAGTTTTAAAGAATTCTGTGAACTGGCTATCAGATATAGATAATCTAGGTGGGCAGTATACTGCGCTTAGAGTAATACTCCCCCGCCAGCATTGCAGCGAGATAGATGTTGCTTGCAGATAGTTTCTGCAGTATTCTTCTGCATAATGCTTAAGGCGATTTCTAATTAAAACACCTGTACACCTTGTACATATGTGTGTGAGCATATGAGAAGTGGGCTGTATATTAGGGAAAAGTGCAAAAAAAATTGCAATAGGAAAGTAAGAAGTTGGTAGGTGTTATGTTCAAATAGGACCTTGTAATTTTAGCCACGAAGCAAAGTTAAATATTACAGAAACACATTCAAAGTAGTTCAGCAAAGCAAAACATATGAAATTGCCAATAAAAATATTTATCATTTCGTCGACGAAAACCACCTACTTGAAGTTGTTTTCGTTTCGTCGTCAAATGTCGATTTTTTCGTTGCTGAACGTTACTATTTCGTTTCTGATTTTCGTATATATTGTGCCCAACCACGTAATTATCCCCGAAGGCGATTTTACGGCGCACCTTTCGTTTTTCCGATACACTTTGATCTTAACTGCCCCATTGTCCCCGTATTTTCTGTGATGGTTTGCAATTGAATGAGCTTTACACTGATAGGTATATAATTCAAATTCATCCGGATTTATCTAAGCAATATCTAAATATAACTGGCGCAACAGGCCAGATCGTACATGCTGTTTTTCGCATTTTTAACAATACTTATCACAAATCTTCCATTCACGTTTGGTACTTGAAAATGTTTTAACTAAAATAACTTCCACATATTCATATATTCAACTCCTAGTGAAAATCTCTTCAAGCGCACCACAGACCTCTTGGTATCCGAAGGATATGCTGAAGTTGGCTACGAATATTTAATCATCGACGACTGTTGGCTTGAAAAGGACCGCGATAACAAAACGCAAAAGCTTGTCCCAGATCGGGAACGTTTCCCCAATGGATTGAATCCTTTAGCTGATTATGTGAGCACGACATCAAATGTATTTCATTAGCACACGGACACTAACACTTCATTCACAGATACATGGCAAGGGCTTAAAATTCGGGCTGTATCAGGATTATGGTACACACACATGTGCCGGGTATCCAGGCGTTATTCAACACATGCCACTGGATGCGCAATCCTTTGCCGATTGGGATGTTGATTACGTCAAATTGGATGGTTGTTATGCCGATATTAATCAAATGGACGAAGGCTATCCGGAATTCGGGCGCTTATTAAACAAAACCGGCAGACCCATGATTTACTCCTGCAGTTGGCCAGTATACCAGGAGTACGAGGGCAAACTGGTATATAACATTTTGTTCTCTTAACATTTCGCCTTAAACTACTTATGAACTAATTTCTGATAGCCTGATTACGAAGCACTCAAAGAGCACTGCAATTTGTGGCGCAATTGGAACGATATTGATGATTCCTATGAGTCGGTTATGCAAATCGCGGATTATTTCTCGAAAAATCAGGATAGAATACAGCCACATGCTGGTCCTGGTCATTGGAATGATCCCGATATGGTAATTCTGTCGAATTCGGTGGTTATAATTATGTATTTACAATGCATTTTGCTTGGCAGTTGATTCTTGGTAATTACGGCCTAAGCTACGATCAAAGTAGAACTCAAATGGCCATTTGGGCTGTGCTAGCTGCCCCCCTGATCATGTCGAATGACTTGAATGCGGTCCGTCCAGAAATCAAGGCTATTTTACAGAATAAGTAACTATAACTAACAATAAAAGTCCGTTCAATAAATTTAGTATTATTTCTACCAGAGATATAATCGCGGTTGATCAGGACCCTTTGGGCATACAAGGACGTCGTATATTACTCAAAAAGGATATCGAAGTGAGGACATTGCATATAAGCTTGTGTATAATTCTGAAGTTTTGAACTGCACATACTCCGTATTGTAGGTATGGAGCCGTCCCATAACGCCAGTCAATGTGGCCGGCGAGCATTCGTATGCAGTGGCTTTTGTTAGTCGTCGTGCGGATGGTGCTCCCTACAGCATAAGCTTCAGCTTAAAGGAGATGGGCCTTCGTAATTTACGTGGCTATGATGTTGTGGTGAGTATTATATTTTTAATTCCTTTAAAAGTCATCTTCATTTGATATTCTTTCCATCACCTCAGGATCTTTTTAATACAAATAATCGCCTAGGCAAGTTTACATCGTTGAATACATTTGAGACGCGCATAAATCCAAATGGTATGCACACATTTCCTTTAGACTATTTAACATCGAAATTATAAAACTGAATATCCTTTTTATTTTTTATAGGTGTCAAATTCTTTAAGTTCACTGCATTATGAGGGATGTCATGTACATATTTATCGTTTACAAGTTGTGCATTTGATTAGTTTCCTATAATAAAATGCATACATAGAATGAAGATATAGAAGCTCTATTCATATAAAATTTAGGTCTTGTTTGCTGCCAGTGGTGTCACTAGTCCATTTTTTCATCGCACGTGTCGTTTCCCTACCGGCAACTCTATAGTGCACTATAAGCTGACTACTTCGCAACCATAGTTGACTATTCGTCGACTATTTTCAATGGAGACGACTGACTTTTTTAACATTGCGGTGTTCTAGGCAGTAGTCAGTCCCGATGACCCCTGGATGACTTTTCAACTAACTTAAAGTCGGTTACTTTGAAGTTAGCTAAAAGTTTGCAAATTTTTTAGTTATAGCTAACTAATTTCGTATAAAGATATTCAACTAAACTATTAGTTGATAAGCTAATAATACGTTTTATTAAAATACTAGCTGATTCACCCGGCTTTACCCGAGTGCCACATCATACGGGGAATCTGTGTATGTAGATTACCTATTCACGAAAACCTATTCTTCCTGTACATAATTTTCATATTATCAAAAAAATTCTTAACATTATTGAAATACATTTAAAAACAAATCTTGAAATAAAATAATTATTTTAGGCAGAACAACGTTTGCCGGGACAGCTAGTACATATATAAAACCCAAATTACGTAAAAATGTTTACGTGAATGCATAACTAAATACTAACAGAATACAAAATTTTAATGTTGTATGACATGTAGTTTTAAAGGAATACCAAATCAAATATTTAAGTTGTATGAGGGGTGCCACGCCTCGTGTCCAATGCTCATCCCATTCTCCGAGTTGAAGGATACGGACATGTAGTAAGTTCGTAACGTGTTTCATTTATGTGTGCTGTATAGTTCTAAAGTTATACCCAAATGTATAGTTAATTGAAAAGTGCCACGCCCCTTGTCCTACGCCCATAAAATTTTACCCGTGGGACGAAGCATCTAAGAGGGGCCTGCATACGGAATTTCAATGCTGCGTGACTTGTAGTTTTAAAGATATGCCAAATCAAATATTTAAGTTGTATAGGGAGTGCCACTCCCCCTTGTCCCACGCCCCTAAATTTTTTTAAGCAAGAGGGCACGACTAAATACTAACAGAATACAAAATTTTAACGTTGTATGACATGTAGTTTTAAAGGTATACCAAATGAAATATTTACATTGTATGAGAGGTGCCACGCCCCTTGCCCAATGCCCGTCCCATTTTCCGAGTTGAAGGATACGGACATGTAGTAAGTTCGTATCGTGTTACATTTATGTGTGCTGTATAGTTCTAAAGTTATACCCAAATGTATAGTTGATTGAAAAGTGCCACGCCCCTTGTCCTACGCCCATAAAATTTTACCCGTGGGACGAAGCATCTAAGAGGGGCCTGCATACGGAATTTCAATGCTGCGTGACTTGTAGTTTTAAAGATATGCCAAATCAAATATTTAAGTTGTATAGGGAGTGCCACTCCCCCTTGTCCCACGCCCCTAAATTTTTTTAAGCAAGAGGGCACTGCTAAATACTAACAGAATACAAAATTTTAACGTTGTATGACATGTGGTTTTAAAGATATACCAAATCAAATATTTAAGTTGTATGGGAGGTGCCACGCCCTCTTGATGAATCGAAAAATTTTATATACAGTCGCCTTCCTTTGGTCTTCAACAATATTGGTATAATGTTTGGCTGAAATCGGTCAACGCGTGTAGCTTTGTATAGCCGGACAGACAGACAGACAGACAAACAGACAAACAGACAAACAAACATTCATTTTTATATATTAGATGCTGTAAAATCGTTGCCTGTTTAACATAATAGGGGTATTCATTTAAACACGCAAATGCCTGATAACGTGACAAATTTATCACCTGATAAACGAACTGTAAAATGTTGTATGAAAGCTCATTTGCACAAATGTGATACATTTTCCCAATGATTTCGCTGTGCAAACGATGTTTGTAAACTTAGACCAGAGAGAATATAATAGAGAGAATGCAATCTTGTTCTTCTTCACTGTTTTGTGAAATTGCAACAGGAAGTTCAATGCGCTAGCAACAAAACTACAAAGCCTCCATCCACAAAATCCAACTAATGGTCTAATTAGTCCAGCGGCGTCGGATTCAATCGTGCCGGATAGCAATTTGCCCAGTTACTCTAACAGCTAACCGGATTGCAGCTGTCAGTCTATTCTTTTTGCTAGTGCTGCCGTATAGTTTTGTGCACAAAAGAAACACACTGTTTATTTTCTTCTGAGATGAAATTTTACATTCTTTATTAAATTTATGGCACTGAATTATCATAATTGTTACATCTCTATATTGTGTACTACTTTTTTAACTTATTTCGGCAATAATAATCCACTTCTTTTGTTGAACTAAAATCGAAGGTCACTGGCAACACTTTTCTGCAAAGGGTTCACAAACAAAATATATCGTGAAAAATGAATTCAAACGACGAAATAATTGACTCAATGTGCTTAGTGTTGTGTAAAATGTACGATGTGTACAAATTTAAAGCAAACGAAAGCGCAGGTGGACTATATTTCCAATAAATATTCGCTTGTTTTGACCAGTGTTGCCGTTTAAATTCTTGCATAGGAAAAGCATTATTGCTATTTCATTTTCAAGTGAATTTTTTGTGTGGCAACATTCTTTTCACAGCTGACACGACTTTTGCGGTAGTTTTCTAATCGACGCAGAAATTTCTACTACTCAATCCGGTCAGAGTAATAGCGAACATTGTGTTCGGGTAAGATAGATTTTGTCAGCTGACACGATTTCTAACCTTACCGCTAGAGTAATTCTACCATAAGCAACCGTCGGATTCGTCAGTATCGCTGCTGATGTCGAGCAGAACAGACCGAAGTGCGGATGTTCTGCTTGTTCTCATTTATGTTCCACCACGTGGAAAAACTGGTTTTGGGAAATTGCATTGGTGTATGTGCGCTTCGAACGCAGCCGTGAATGAGCATTTCTTGATGCATTGCCGTCTTGTCGAATTTTCGTTTTGCCGACTGCAAACTTATAAAAAGGTTTCATAGAATATTTAAAATCGTGTTAAAACAAATCAATACGTGTAAAAAAAGAATTAGGTGTAATTTGCTTTTTAAATTAGGCTAACGCTGCGTTTATGCTGAGCATTTAATGTACTATGTACATTTAAGTTTTCGAAACCAGCATTTTCGAAGTGGTGTTCATGGTGGCGCATTTTAAAATAGCACATTTATGTCAGAGCAAAACCGAAACTTTAATATTGTATAGCATAATAAGAGCGGCGTGGGAGGCCATGCCTACGATGGAAAGAACAAGTGGAGGAGGCACTGGCAAAGCTTGGAATTTCCGACTGGAGAAGGGGCGCGCATAGCAGACCGCCTGGAGAGGCCGTAGGTCAGGTTTTAAACCCGGTAACGGGTTGTACTGGCCAATTTTGTATGTATGTGTCTATAATAACAGCGGAGCCCGTTGTTGTCAACGATTCGAATATTATAATTTATTAATTTAATAGTAAAATAACAAAGTAGTGAACGTCGCACTGGCGCACTGGCATCCACTTTTCAGTACTCTCAACTAAATAAAAGTATCTTTTTTCTTTTGCTTAGAAATTTTTTAAAGGATAAAACAAATTAAATTATTTCAAACTCTTTGCGGGCGAACAGAAGTTAGTTGTTAAAACTTTTTTTTAATATGCAATTGGCAATTTGTACAACATTTGCCGAACAGCATGGGAAAAGAAAGCTCCCGTGTTAAACGTCCCACATTCATAGGAGGGAAGGGAGGTGCGTTACACTTCGGCAAAAGCAATTTTAAAAAGAGAGAAAGGATCAGTCGGGTTTCACCGATAAACATTTTACATCAATTAGAGTGGAGTTCTAGTGGTGCGAGCGTGCGTTCAATTGCGCCAAAATTTTTCACAGCTAAGTTGAACTAGTACAAACATATGAAGAGAGTGCCGATGAGAATTGCGTTGAACGCAAAAGTTGCCAAACTTTCAACTTTTGCCGCAAAAATGTGCGTTGACAGCACCTCTACAGCTCACATACATACTTCGTGGTTGCCATTATTTTTAAATAAGTGTGATAGCTAAATAATTTTTATGTTCTATCTATTTCAAACTACATTGCGAATCACACGTACGCTATCAGTGTGAGGGAGGTTTCAAAAAAAATGGAAATTTTTGTTCCCTGGACGGACAGTTGGATATCTGGTAGTAATCTGTGCTTACGCGGCGGCATTCTGACCGAATGTTATGGTCTAATTAGTCCAGCGGTGTCGGATTCAATCGTGCCGGATAGCAATTTGCCCAGTTACTCTAAGAGCTAACCGGATTGCAGCTGTCAGTCTATTCTTTTTGCTAGTGCTGCCGTATAGTTTTGTGCACAAAAGAAACACACTGTTTATTTTCTTCTGAGATGAAATTTTACATTCTTTATTAAATTTATGGCACAGAATTATCATAATTGTTACTTCTTTATATTGTGTACTACTTTTTTTTAACTTATTTCGGCAATAATAATCCACTTCTTTTGTTGAACTAAAATCGAAGGTCACTGGCAACACTTTTCTGCAACAGAGTTCACAAACAAAATATATCGTGAAAAATGAATTCAAACGACGAAATAATTGACTCAATGTGTTGAGTGTTGTGTAAAATGTACGATGTGTACAAATTAAAAGCAAACGAAAGCGCAGGTGGACTGTATTTCCAATAAATATTCGCTTGTTTTAATCAGTGTTGCCATATTACCTCTTGCATAGGAAAAGCACTAATTCTATTTCAATTTTCAACGAATTTTTTGGGTGGCAACATTCTTTTCACAGCTGACACGACTTTTGCGGTAGTTTTCTAATCGACGCAGAAATTTCTACTACTCAATCCGGTCAGAGTAATAGCGAACATTGTGTTCGGGTAAGATAGATTTTGTCAGCTGACACGATTTCTAACCTTACCGCTAGAGTAATTCTACCATTAGCCTTTCGCTTTTTGCTTTTCGGCTTGTCGTTCTCAACGCTCGTGCTTACGCATACATGCAAACTCACAAACTCACTCGTATGAATTACGTTCACATTCTACGGAATTTTCTTACAGCCTTTTTGAGCAGCAACAGCAATATGCAGACTGTTTTTTGCTGTGGCTGCTGCTGTGACTGTCATTTTGCGCAGTCGAAGCAATAAGACATGAAATCAAACAAAAATGAAATGCTTCGCTGTAACTGTGCTACCGAAAAATGAATTTCTGTCGTGCTGTGGCTTTGCTGTTGAAATTATCGCAGCAAAGCAAATGCAAAAAGCATTTACACAAAAAGGAAGGCTGTCCACAGCACAGCGACAGCATATTTTTAGTGCTGTTGCTATTATACAACGGATGAGTCTAAGCAACGCAAAAAGTTGAAAAACTTTTGCCGTCCGGCAGAACGTTGACAGATATCAGCTGATTGTTTTTATTGTTTTGCCGACTTGAAATTTTCTGTGGAATTTTTTCTATTTCATTGAAATTTTCTGTATGTGCAATTTTTTCGAAGAACAATTAATAGAAGCAGTACAACAGTATATTTGCCTTTATGACAAATCGGCTCAGGTGTACCGCAACAAGCTTCTGAAGGAAAATGCTTGGGTTTCTGCAGGTGGCGCAACAATATAAATTTTTTAATACAGAAGACAAAGCAGTTGATTTTCTATGCGCTGCCAGCGTATTCATTGTGCCGACCCTCTCTGGCAGTCCGTCGCCGTCAGTTGAAAACTTCGCTCTCACGGACGCAACGGATTCTATGTGACGGGCCCTTAATTTTTGTTCGCAGAAGTGTTGCCGCGAGGAGTGCTGCCCTGAAGCGCAAAAACAACTGTCAACTCACAAAATGGCGGTTGATGTTAATATAGCACTGCCAAAGAATTTTCTCTAACAGATCTTTCTTAATACCTAACGGAAGCGGTCTACACTGAAAAGTTCTTTCCGAACAGTAGATGTTAAAGCAGAAATCTGTCCAGTCGAGACATTTTTTCGCATTCGCCTTACAGTGTTGATATCTCAACGTACTCTGGGATATAAAATCCGTGCTAGAAAATGAGAACGTGCCCAAATTAGTATGAAAGTAATGTGTTCACGTGTTCGGTGAAGTTCGACGCGTGGAATTTCTTTATTTGATTTTCTTTAAAATAGTTTTTGAATTTGCGGTACAGAGATAAAATTTATAGATATGGGTGCTACAAACAATTTGGACTTAATAGCAACAATCGAAGACGACGCAGAGGTAGAAAACTTATCGGAAGATTCGGATGCCGAAGTGGAGGTGAGCTTTCTGGAACTAATTTGAAACCAAAACATTATTATTTACATTAACATTTAGTACCAACCGACTAAGCTACGCCACAAGAAGGTAACGGAGTTTGAAAAAGGTTTCGAATTTGTATCTTCAGTGAAAGAGTACAACAAGGACACTTGGGATGATCTGATGAAGTATGTGAAGCGTAAAGCTCGCACAAAGACCGATGATAAAATTGCGGAGCGGTTGAAAAATCGTGGAGCCGATGACATTGAAAATTTTGAAGGAAACGACTCCAGCGGTGACGAGGTAAATTGGGTCCCACGCTTCCTTTAATTAGCTGAATTAATAAGTGAAGTTTTCAGATACCACTCTCTGATGATGAAATGAAACACGACAATCTGCGTCTGCGGGAAAAGAAACAAACAAAAAAGAAAAAGAATAAATCCACCGATAGCGATGCCGATGATGAGGAAGAGGGTGAAAAAATGCAATTCGACGAAGCGATTGACTCCAACGAGGGTATAACATCCTTCTATCAAATGAATTTGTCGCGTCCACTGATGCGAGCCATCGGCGTGCTGGGATACATCTACCCCACACCAATTCAAGCCTCCACTATACCGATTGCTCTGCTGGGCCGTGATATATGTGGCTGCGCTGCCACTGGTACCGGCAAGACAGCCGCATACATGCTGCCCACGCTAGAGCGCCTGCTCTATCGTCCGATGAATAATAAAACCATCACGCGTGTGCTTGTGTTGGTGCCTACCCGTGAGTTGGGCGCTCAGGTGTACCAGGTCACTAAGCAGTTGTGTCAGTTCACCACTATTGATGTTGGCCTGGCTATCGGTGGTCTGGACGTAAAGGCGCAGGAAATGGTGTTGCGTCAAAATCCAGATATAGTCATTGCAACGCCGGGTCGTTTGATTGATCACATTAAGAACACACCTAGTTTTAGTTTAGATTCCATTGAGGTGAGTATAAGTAATCGAAGGCAAAGTTCTTTTAATGTACTGAACAAATGATGTTACAAATCCTTGCGCTCTGATATGCTCCACAAATGCCTGTGTCCAGGTTTGACTGGAGCTCCTCTGTGGACAGTCAAGCAGTTATCCTTCGTAGGAGGGATAATCTGATTTTTTCCCAACCGCATATTTGTGCAAAATTGTTTTTATGTTGCATTAATGTCAATCTTCCTGTACAGGTCCTTATTCTCGATGAAGCTGATCGCATGCTGGATGAGTATTTTGCCGAGCAAATGAAGGAGATCATAAATTCCTGCTCGAAGACACGCCAGACGATGCTCTTCTCCGCCACAATGAGCGAGCAAGTTAAGGATTTGGCGGCGGTTTCACTTGACAAGCCCATAAAGGTGTTCGTCAACAACAATCAGCAAGTTGCATTTAATTTGCGTCAGGAGTTTATTCGCATACGTGAGGACAAGGAAGGTGATCGTGAACCCATACTGGCGAGCTTAATCTGCCGCACATTCCACGATCACTGCATGGTGTTTGTGCAGACCAAGAAACAAGCACATCGTCTGCATATCTTACTTGGTCTCTTGGGTATACGTGCAGGAGAATTGCATGGGAACTTGACGCAGCAGCAACGTTTGGAGTCTCTGAAACAATTCAAGGAGGAGCAGATCGATGTCTTGATTGCCACAGATGTGGCAGCGCGTGGTCTTGACATAGTGGGCGTGAAGACGGTCATAAATTTCGTGATGCCCATAACTACGGAGCACTATATTCATCGGGTAGGTCGCACAGCGCGTGCCGGGCGTGCTGGTATCTCTGTGTCGCTAGCAGGAGAGAAGGAACGCAAAATAGTCAAGGACATTATAAAGAATGCAGAAAACTCAGTGAAGAATCGTATCATACCACCGGAGATCATTGAGAAATATCGCAGGAAATTGACTGCTTTGGAACCGGAAATACGTAAGTCCGATGAGCAGCAAAACAATGTTTGCCTATATTTTTAAGCTTTTCACTCGCACAGAGAACATTTTGGATGAGGAACAAACGGAGCGCCAGTTAGCCAAAGCGGAACAACAATTGTCAAAAACAGAGCGTAAGCTATTAAGTACCAACAACGAGCACCGCGACTGGTTCCAAACAAAGAAACAACGCGAAGAAGAAAAGGCGCGTCTATCGCTGGCACCTAAGGAAAATACCGGCAAGAATGGTGCTTATAAAGGCGGAAAGAATGGCAAGGGTGGCAAACGCAAGCTAGCCGAGTACGGTGGCGATGGCGAAGATGGTCCGCCGGTGAAAGAGCTTAGTACTAAAAAGAAAAAGAAGGAGGAGCCCAGAAAGAAGTCGCCCGAGCAACTAGCTAAACAACGTGCCATGAAAGAAATCGAAAACGTATCCTTAGTGCGTGCTAAGTTGGCCAAAATACGCAAGCGCCCTGGCAAGCTTAGCGCAGTCGGCAGTGAGGTTCCCAGACACGTTCAAGCGGAACGAAGTGCTGGTAAAGCGAAGAGGCGTGGTGGAGGCCAATCAGCATTCACCAATGATTTAACCGATGTTAGTCGTAGCGGTGCGCTTCGCCTGAGGTGAGATGGATTGTGCTCTCACATTAGATACGTTTGTAATTTACTTGTTTTTAATTCAAATCTAGGTCGGAGGCCAATCGTCATAAAAAGATGACCAAAATACAAGCGAAAAAGAAGACAAGTTCTGTAAAAATCACCAACAAATCGGGGAAAAATAAATTCAACAAAGGCAAAAGTTTCGGAGGTCCACGATTCAATAAGAGGGACAAAAAGAAATAGCCGCTGTAATCCATACAGTTTGCTACTAGTTTTTTTACTAGTAATTTAACTCTACAAAATTTTTTAAATTTCTTTTACACGAGGGAGTCTTCTTTTAGCTCTATAAACTTAGTTTACAATTTTTTGATCCCTTTTGACTAATACTGAAGAATCCAAAAACGGGTTTGTGTTTTTACTTAAATAAAGCAACGAGTTGATGCGTTTCAATAAAATGGTAATTAACGAAATATAAAATGTATTAGAAATAGAAATGGATATGGTGCTGACGGCCGAGCGCTTTCGGTTGGAAAGACGCAACGGTTCCGCCCATGTATAATAAACAAGAAAGGAAGCATCAGTCGGGTTTCACCGACAGAGTAATACCCTACACCAAGTAACCGAGTGGACCGATAATCAACTGAAATAAAAAAAATAATATTAACACTCGGGAGGGTCTACAACGCAAATTATCGGTGTATTTAATTTACAGCCTCCATGGTGGGCGGACCACGCCCATTTTTGGAAAATTTAAAAGCATTTGTAACAGCAATGAAGTGACTAAATAAAATTATATAAAAAAAAACTTTTTAAAAAAAAGCTTTAATTTATTTAATGTACTAAAAAGTAGAAAATAAATGGTTTTTAAGTCACCTGTATCTTACTATCCATAAAAGCTTGGGGCGCTCATGTGTTCAATATTTGTCAAACAGTTACCACAATATTTTATTTAAATAATTTTTTGCAAATAGATTCTAGTAATGAAAGATATTTTGAATATGGATATTGAGCGCACAAGCTTTTATTGATAGTAAGATACAGGTGACTTAAAAACCATTTATTTTCTACTTTTTAGTACATTAAATAAATTAAAGCTTATTTTTAAAAAGTTTTTTTTTATATAATTTTATTTTCTACTTTTTAGTCTTCCACAAATTCAATTTTAGAGCTCTGAAATTTTTCACAAAAAGAATTTAAAACTTGCAGAGCAGTACACAATATTTAGGGTATTCACAGTGTCTCCTATCGTCATATCCTCAATTTAACAAATAATACGGCTGTGATCGACCCTAATATTCGTGGCATATTTGTGACGCGATGAGTTGTTGTTGTTTTGCTTGCAAGCCGCGGCGAGCTCGGCCCATGCGCAAAACCCCCGTTGCTTTGGGACGGTGAGTTGTTGCTATTTTGCCAGCAGGGCGCGGCAAGTAAGTTCCTATCGTTTTTCATTGATGTGTGGTGTACCTATAATTATAAACTGAAGCCCAAGTGTGTAGTTGCTTGAAAAGTGCCACGCCCCTTGTCCTACGCCCATAAATTTTTCCAGTGGAACGACACATCCAAGAGGCGACTGCATACGAAATTTCAATGCTGCACGACCTTTAGTTCCAAAGCTATTCTATATAAACGATTTTGTTTGTATGGGCGGTGCCACGCCCCCTTATCCAGTGCCCGCCTTATTTTCTCAGTAGAAGGATATGGATATGTAGTAAGTTCCTACCGAGTTTCATTGATGTGTGATTTGTAGTTCTAAAGTTATACACACGCCCCTTATCCTACGCCCATAAAATTTTACCAGTGGGACGACACATCCAAGAGGCGACTGCATACGAAATTTCAATGCTGCACGACCTTTAGTTCCAAAGCTAATCGAGATCAAAAATTTTTTTGTATGGGGGTGCCACGCCCCCTCATCCTACGCCCATAAAATTTTACCAGTGGGACAACACATCCAAGAGGCGACTGCATACGAAATTTCAATGCTGCACGACATTTAGTTCCAAAGCTAATCGAGATCAAAAATTTTGTTTGTATGGGGGGTGCCACGCCCCCTTATCCAGTGCTCCCCTTATTTTCTCAGTAGAAGGATAGGGATATGTAGTAAGTTCCTACCGAGTTTCATTGATGTGTGATGTGTAGTTCTAAAGTTATACACAAATCTGGAGTTTATAAAAAAGTGCCACGCCCCTTATCCTACGCCCATAAAATTTATTGATTCATGTATTGGGCTCTAGATTAGGCATGTATGCAAAGTTTCAGATCTCTAAGTAGTCGGGAAGTGGGTGAAAAATTGATTACTAGATTTGACGACATACATACAAACATACCGGATGTGAACCTAATATAAAGCTTATAATATGGACGCTCTGATGCTCTGATTTTACCGGAAAAATGTTTCCGCCTACGTAGTGGGCGAACCACGCCCATTTTTTCATATGTCCTCTGACCGATTTGGCTAATCTGGGAACTTAAGCTAAGTTAAGGTGTGTACCAAATTTGGTGCAAATCGGAGAGCTCCTTCTTTCTTGTTGCCGCCTACGTAGTGGACGTACCATTCGATACAAAATGATTTTTCATTTGGTTTCTCCATCTTTTCTTTAATTTCAAAACATCAACATCACGCCTCCTGCATTTAAAAAAAATTATGTTCGGCGAACATTTTTTACGCCGCTTAAGGTAACTTGTTTTTATGTGGTTTCTTAAATTTTAGGTGAATCGGTTTAGAAGATAGCTCAAAATGTGAAAAACTGTCTCCTCGCATGGTCCCATTGGCTCTACATCTCTCAAGACATAATTTTTATCAAATCTGAGTTTTTTTTGTTCCGACAAAAAATCTTACCAGCATGCAGACAGGCATTTGTCCATTGTACATACTGATAAGTAAATTTCTGTAACTTTAATTCCTGAGCTTTTTGTAAAGCGGAGGATTTTTAATGGTGGCAAGGAACTTGGTTAGTCTTTTCTCACATCGTCTGACTCTAGCAACTGCAATCGAGACCTGGAAAAGGCAGTACATTCACGTAAAGAAGTGAGTAGCGATGCCCTCGTCAATCCACGGGGTTTCTTCCCCATGTTCTCGATGTTCAGGTCTGAAATCAAATAGTTTTTGCCCTCGATAGTTCCATTTGCTACTGCCCCAGATGGATTGCTAGGAGTTTGCATCACAACAGATGATCGGGCTCCAACCTTTTGATTCGCAGTGATGTATGGTGTGATACGACCTGAGGAAGAGGAGGAAGCACCGAGTCATAGGAAAAGGTGGCCGTGGCAACGGCAAACTTTATCCATTTGCCGTCACACTTCAGGTCGATGCGAGACACTCCCAAGTCTTGGCAGCAAAATTTCTCAAGTTGGGTAACGTCATGTTCGACACTGCCAGACACG
Source organism: Neria commutata (assembly GCA_963457695.1). Taxonomy (NCBI): domain Eukaryota; kingdom Metazoa; phylum Arthropoda; class Insecta; order Diptera; family Micropezidae; genus Neria; species Neria commutata. Next base: position 26,438,512 of record OY735247.1, read on the forward strand.
CCCGCGGTCTGTCGGAGCCCTCACCTGCCAGTATCGAGAAACGTCGAACACCCCCAAGACCGCAAAGGCGTTTATTAAAAACCCAAGGTTCTTGGTTAGATGCTATGTGAGGTAGAGTGTGCGCCACGGAAAGTCTCCTACTTAAGAGTAAAGTAGCAGAGTTGGAGTGCTGCAAATTAATCTGGGTGAATATCATGCGATATTTATCCGAGACTGAGATACCACTAGCGCCTGGAATTTGATCGGAACTTAATCCTTCCCAAGTGGAAGTAGGGTTTCAGATCGTGCCTAGGCCTGAGAATCTCCACTGTGCAAATGGCAAAGCTTTTTCAGGGGCCTGGCTCTGTCACTCTAAGATATATGTAATATAATTTATTGCTATGCACTGGTGGCCCTAATATTATCGAGATATTCATATTCATATGCCACCAAAGATTTCCAATATGGCCAGGCAGCCGCAGCCGCTCCCTAGCTCCCACCTGTCAATCGGCGTTATCGCATTAATTGCGGGTATTTGCTAATCGCGAAGCAGTAAAATTGATAACCAACATTTTTGGTAGACAAAACGCCAAGAAGTAACCAATCTTTGCCAATAGCTTCCAGTAGAAATATCAAGCACGCGCTTTACAGTCGTCTTCTGTGTTGTGGCCCAGTAAATTTATTAACTACCAATAGATTTGAATCACCTATTGCCATCAAGTATAAGGAACAAGTTCAGTTACACGAATAGGCACGAAGAAATAGTTCATAATAATTTTGCACTGTAAAAGAACGCAAAATGCTCTCAAGTATTACTAATTCTTATAAGCGCATGAGTCGATATCTTAGACGTCTGTATTTGCTGTATCAACTGAACACTTACATAGCCATCTGTGAACCATGGGAGAAGGCCTTTCTGAGTAAGTACTTCCAGCGGCTAACTCTCGAATAAAGAGAAAGCTGCTACTCAAATCAAATGCAAATCTGTGGACATTTTTTGAATACGGTCAGGGAAAAATAGTCGCGTTGTCAAGTGCTGATGTTCGAGATGCAGCTCCCAATGCTTCGAAGCTAGGGAGTTTCCCCATTTGATAGCGTATAATTCATTATCGTACCACCCTCAAAGCTTATTTGACCAAGTCATATAAGAAAAAGTTATTGCATAAATAAAACAGCAGCAAAAGTCCACGGTTGTTCGTTCAGTTCTGATTGATTTCAGGCAGGTGCACTCGCACTTACTTCCGACGCTGGCTGATTGAGTTCGGCATTTAATACCGCTTTATCAGCAAATCAAGTGGGATCTGATCTTTAATTACTTAAAATTGTGCAGTAAAACTGTATTCTTCGCTTACCTCTCCTGCCTATTATACTCTAACCACCACTGCTTTCCACGGGGAGGGGATTGCTTTAAAAATCTCTGCCTCTACCTCATACTGGAGAGATAAGGCAGTTACGATAAGTACGTTAAAATTGTTTCGAATGCCTCTGACTCATTGTAGTTACTTAATTTGACAACAATTATGCGATTGTTTCTCATATTGTGTATAGTCAACCTCGGGAATCGTCACCATCAATATCTCAACTATTTCAACCATGGGCGTACGCAGGTGTGGGCAGCTGCCATCACCCTGAGAGCGCCGAAACCAAAAATAGTATATGTACATACATATATGTAAAGGCATATAAATTCTACCTCTTTTAATTTAGTAACAATAATACGACTGACACAATTAATATATTTTCTATATATGTATATACATTCATACGTACAGTTCCTATTAGTTCATACATATATTATTTGTTCATGTACATATAATTTATATAAAAACTTTAATGGCGATCATAAAAAGGATGTAAGTCCCCACAATATTTTGTTGAATCCCGCTTAATTGTGATGACGCACATCGCTTGGGAATTGAAAATATTAGGGGTATTCATTTAAACGCGCAAAAGCCTGACAAACGTGACAAGCTTGACAAATTTATCACCTGATAAACGAACTGTCAAATTTTGTATGAAAGCTCATTTGCACAAATGTGATAAATTTGCCCAATGATTTCTCTGTGCAAACGATGTTTGTAAACTTAGACGGCAACGAATGCAACCCTGCTTAGCTATGATCTATAACATTATGATGAAAGTTTAGTATTGAACAATCAAAATTAACGCAAAATGGTTACAGTAATTTTTTCCAAACAGCTCCAACAATAATCTTTACTTTTTCACTGATTCTCGGCATTTTAGTTTTTTCTTTTTGACAACCAAACACCATTTTCACAAACACTTTGCCAAGAGCGTTCATTTAACACACTTGATAAATTGATAAATTTGCGCAATGTTCAAGCTTATAAGGGGTCTTAGGGCCAGTTTCACAGTGGATATTTAAACTCTGATTGCAGTTTAAATAGGGAATTTCAGTTTCACAGTTGGAAGTTAAATTCGATTTAAATAGCCGATTGTGGATATTTAAGTACGGCACAGAGTTGCAATCGAAAACAAATAAACAGCTGATTTCGGATGTGCAAGCAAGCTGCGTGGACAATATTGCAATTTATAAGAGATCAAATTAAACATAAAACTGCATGGTATAGCACATATAAATGATCCCGTAGTATCATAAATAATATAAACTGTTGATTCTTTGCACAATATCCAATAATTCACTTCTTTCGGCCGACGAAAAATTTTGAGTTCGCGCTGCCTCCATAATTGAACAATTGAACATATGTTTTTGGCAAGTTGTGCCAACCTTCAAATGTCAAATACTCCATATTAAAATAATTGCACTGTGAAACTCAAGGAAAGTTAAACTAGATTTAAACTCAATTCGCAAATTAGATTTAAATAGCCACTGTGAAACCCGCCCTTAGCAGTTCTCAAGAAAAGCGAAAACTCCATATAAAAAAACGCCAACAAAATGCTCAAGAAATTTCCTTGCGTCAAAATTACTTGACCCCTATCGCAGTTCTCAAGAAATCTGCTACGAAATTTACTACTTTTTTTCAGTGGAAATGTGCATAGGGTAACTCAGGTTTTGGCAAGGAATAATGTTTGAAACATTATTACTTCAACAAGAAGAAGACATTCAACGGATATTAACGGGCGAAAGAGGTAAGCAAAACATTAAATGTTCATTTTAGATTGTAAATTTGTAAAATATTTTCTATTTTCAATTATCTTAACCCTTTCGCGGACACGTCGGCATAAGCCGACACTACGAATGGCTTAAAATGGGACACGTCGGTATATGCCGACATAGAAAAAAAATCGTATATAAACACGTCGGACATAGGCGACGTCAACGGCATTGGTTTTATATGTAGTAGCATATTGTGTGCCACTATAGAAGCAATCAGATTTAAGTTAGTGCCCCAATTCGATTTTTGTGGTTTTTTTTTGTTTAACTATAACGGAAATTTTCGTGAGTGGTACAAAAAAATCACGTCGGCGATAGCCGACGTAGTTCTTTGTATTTTTGCACAGTTCCAAAAAAAGTGTCGTTGCGTGAGGACGTAATATTTTTGGTAAGTTTTATTTTTTTTTACTTTCTTTTTCCCTTTGTTATTTTTGCTTTGACACTGAAATAAATTGCTACAGTCCACAGATGGTTATAACAAAGAACCGATTTGGGGTAGAAAAGTAAAACCACTTGAAATTGTGAGATATATTGAATTTATGGGTGGCGTAGATCGCACTGATCAAATGACTTCTTATTATTGAAGTCCTCGTAAGACGATTCGGTGGTATAAAAAGGTTATATTCCGAATGCTAGCTTTGGCAGTACACAATTCATTTTTGTTGTACAAAAAAAGATTTCCGGCAAAATCAAAAATGGAATTTTTAACTTTTAGAGAAGAATTGATATATGCTATGATCGATTTGCCGAAATCAAAATTTCATCCAGATAAACCTAGTCGCAAACGTAAATTGACAGTTCCAATTCAAATTGATAATTTTTTGGAGAACATACCCCGTAAGGGTACAAAAAAAACAATATATTCGATGTCGTCAATGTTCTAAGAATGGCGTTCGTAAGGAAACCAGTATTCGATGTGCTGGCTGTGAAGTTAAACCTGGACTATGTGTTGGCAATTGTTTTACTGATAGGCACCAACAACAATCGTCAAATCTAGAATAAGTTTTTTAGGTTTCCTTTTTTTCTATTCTTATATATTAGTTTTTAGATTATAAGAATTTGAAGATAAATAACCTGCTTATTTTATAAACATTAATTTTATATATGTACACAAAACCCAAATGAATTGGCTGTGAAATCGAATTTTTTTTAATTTCTTAAAATAAATGAACATTTATACTATGAAACTGAATATTCTTACATATTATTTGTTGTATTTTAGCCTAACTACACAAAAAGAAAAATATACTTTTATTGTCAGATAATGACGACGTGTCCCACGGTAATGTCATATTACATGAAATAGGACATGTCGGCTCTGTCCGACGTCGAGCATATCCGACGTGTCCCTATAACAAATCAAAATTCCTAAATAGGACACGTCGGTGTATGTCGACATATTATAATTTTTTTGTTTTTAGTAAAAATTTAATATTCAATAAACCACAAACCCAAAACTGAAATCAGAATTCAATTATCTGTTTTATAAGCCAAATAAATGCATGTGTCATTCTGCGAACATTTTCTAAATTTCGTGTGTCCGCGAAAGGGTTAATCTATTTTCTTATTTTCAGACATGGAAAACGCAGAAAATACTCAAAGCACACCACGAAGTGCGCCAAAAGCGCCTCAACAAATTTGGCGAAGCAGGTGAAGGTGTGGCGAAGGATTTGGGACCTGACCGATCTAAGCCAGGTTACACTATCCCATTGGACAAGCGTCTGGCTGCGGATGGACGTGGTCTGCAACAGATGCACATAATTGAAAAATTCGCTAAAATGATGAAGTGTACAATGTGTACCACAAGCCATGGCGTGATTCTAATTCGGCCCAGCAAACAGAGCATTGCGCACAATTTTAGTTTAGAGAGCATTTCCAAAAAATAAAATTATTTTGTTCTGCACTTTCAAAAATAAATTCAGCTGTCACAACAGCTTATTTCGAAGTCACGAGTAAAAACTCCTAAATTTCTACGGAAACTAACTCAAGTTAAGTTATGCCTAATGCGGCCCCGAGACGGTCAAATGGTTTGAGTCAAACATGTGTCCGTGTAAACTGATGCTTAGCCCTTACACAAAACAAACATTGCCATCAAATCTTCATAATTTCCGAATCTTTGTGGTGTGCAGACACTATGAGTGACACGGACGATTGTATCGCATATTTTGCACTGGCAAAGTGTGTTAAAAAGTGAAAAAATAAAGAGAAGAGCACTCGGATTGAACAGTGCTTAAGAAAAAGAAGTCAGTTATCGCATAAATTTCGCGACAAAAATTGTTTTTCCGCGTCGCTTGTTTGGTTTGCCGACATGCGCACGATGTTAACAGCACGACGAACAAAACGAAATGGCAATTTTGCTTTGGCCCCTGCAGTGCGTCACAAATATCTAAACCACTTTGATATTTGGTCAAACATTGTCTGTGTTACCATACATACAAATATTCTCCAACACATGCTTATGTTTGACTCAAACCATTTGACCGTCTCGGGGCCGCATAAATCATTTTCATACATCATTTTTAAGAAAATATATTATACATTTTAACTAACTGAACCATTAGCTTAGTGTTCTCTATGCTAGTGGTCCAACTCGTTCAAGATGCTCGCGGGCTCACTAGAAATGGTTTTCAAATGGTTTCTTTGCGCGGCGCTATATTTCGCGAAGAAAAATTTGTAGGTTCCGCAAGGGCGGTGTTACCACAGATTACTACCAGATATCCAACTCTCACACTAGCGCTAAAAAATCGCCACCCCATTCACAAAAATAAGATAGAGTTTATCCATATTTGGTTACGGGTAGCCAGGTATTCGGATTTTTTGATATAAGTATTCCATCAGTATTCGTCCAAACTTATATGATTGTAACAATTTGATTCTTATTTCAGTAAGAATATTTGTGCTGATATTTTGCGTGTACATCAATTATTTTATTTTGTTGCTTTTGTCGCGTGGGAACCGAGTACTCGAAGGTGTCAGTAGTCGATAGCCGTGTCGTGCAATTTATTTGTATCCCCATAAAATGCCGATCAGCTGTAAAGTAGGTGCAGTCAGCTGTAAAGTAAGCGCTATCCGCTGTGTCGAATTCCCAACCCACTGCGAACAAATTTTTGAGGTTTGACAGTTGTTGGTCCGAAATGTAAACAAAGGAATTTTTCTGAATGCAACTCTGTAAGGAATTACAAAAACAAAATACATTGCGAATCACACGTACGCTATCAGCGTGAGGGAGGTTTAAAAAAAAATGGAAATTTTTGTTCCCTGGACGGACAGTTGGATATCTGGTTCATCTGTGGTGTTACGTAGGCGGTCTGGTCACGGTCACGAGTTGTTCCCAAGAAAAAATGAGAGCGATACAAAAAGAGCGTAATTCGACTATTGCGGATCATGAGAGACTCGGCTTACGATTCCAAATCACCAATCAAAAAAGGGTTGCGTTGTAAAATTTCACTAATTTTCGGCCTTTAGTAGTAAAAGAATAGTAACAGAAAGTGTATGAAATGGTTAAATAAAATGCTTACTAGCAACACTGGCTAGAATTTAGTTTATTCACGTTTCTTTTTCATCCTGGGTGATTTTTGTCCTGTGTGCGTGTATTATTTCAGAAATGTAAGTATACTTTTCACTAAAAACCTCGATTATTTAATTTACACATGTTATATTGATTAGATTGCAATGTCAATACAATGGACGCGAGGAAACACAGAGCAGTTAATGTCCCTGCTCCATCAACACGAGTGCATTTGGAAAATCAAAACAAACATACAAATATTAAAATCCTTCACAGTTACTTCACTTAGGGCCAGTTTCTCAGTGGATGTTTAAATCTAATTTGCGAATTGAGTTTAAATCTAGTTTAACTTTTCTTGAGTTTCACAGTGCATTTATTTAAATACGGAATAATGAATGGCAACTTCGAATATTTGACAATTGAACACAGCACAACTTGCCAAAAACATATGTTCAATTGTTCAATTATGGAGGCAGCGCGAGCTAAAAATTTTTCGTCGGCCGAAAGAAGTGAATTATTGGATATTCTTCAAAGAATCCACAGTTTATATTATTTATAATACTACGGGATCATTTATATGTGCTACACCATGCAGTTGTATGTTTAATTTGGCCGCTTATAAATTGCAATATTGTCGACGCAGCTTGCCTGCACATCCGAAATCAGCTGTTTATTTGTTTTCGATTGCAACTCTGTGCCGTACTTAAATGCCCACAACCGGGCATTTAAATTGTATTTAACTTCCCACTGTGAAACTGAAATTCCCTATTTAAACTGCAATCAGAGTTTAAACATCCACTGTGAAACTGGCCCTTAGTTTCGGAAAAATAAACAACGTTTTATCTTCACCACGGATTCCGCTATGAAAGAGATGAAACCTACATACATTAGCTGCAAATGAAATGTTTCCAGAGAGAGCAGGCTTCATGGACTTGGAAGAGGTAAAAAAAGATACTAACAGATTTGTCTAAATTATGTATACTTTATGGAGCAATATTTTATAATGTTTACTTCCCGAAAGTGCAATTAAAATTCAAAGGATATTTGGTCTACATCGAAGGCACAGCTCCGCGCTATCTCCGTCCTTCAATTGCAGCCTCAAATACATTCTCCGTTGTATTCTATGCAATTAATAGTAATTATTTATTTCTTTTTCTTTGCTTCACAGTCCGGTAGTTCCACAGGCATTTTGTTGGATTTGGCCGCCAATGAGAAGCACGAACATGCCGATTTCTATAATGATTTTGAAGATTTGTTTGATGACGATGATGACTTACCTATGAATTGCATTTAATTAGCCAAACGAAATAAGCTTTAATAAATTTTAATATCTCAATTTATGGATTTTATGCTTAAAAATCGTGTACATATTTTTTGTAGGCATAGTTTTAAAGCACAAACGTTATATGAATGTGAAATTTAAAGAAAATTAGTTTCACAGAAATAGTATCAAAAAAGTACTCAAATAGTACCAAAAGATGAGAGATCAAAAGACCATATACGAAACATATACTACGTTTATATAACACTTCAAATCGGTTTGAGTCAAATCGCATCGACTCAAAACAGTCGTATAAACAAAATTTCAAATCGCTTTGAAAGTTTTAAACGTATCGAGTCAAAGCGCTTTTCAAATGAGTTTCAAATTTTTGGGTCGATTTGAAAATGCGTATAAACGGGTGAAAACTTTCAAAGTGGTTTGAAAATCTAGTTTCCTGTGCATTTTTATGCAAAAGGCAAGCTGATTTTCATTAGATGCCAAAAATAAATTAAAAAAGAAAGCTTCACAACGCGAAAAAAAGTGGAAAGTTTGGTCAAATAGTGAAATCATGAGAGGAAAGAGCGTAAAAATACATTGGTCGTGATTTTTTTGATTCTCTGCGTAACACCGCCCTACGTAACACCGCCCTACGTAACACCGCATAATGCTTGTGCTAAAAATTAAAAGAGCACACACAAGTAAATGCAAGAAAGCTAGGCCTAAGCCTCGGTTACACGGTCTGTTTCGCAAAAATTAGACTGTGAAATACATGATAAATATAATACGAGTAGTTAATTGATTTTTTAATTTTACTTGCAGATACTCTTTTCTTTTCGTGCCTCTCCATTGTATTATATTCGAGTTTTGTTTATATTCCCGCTTACTTTTCAACCTTAGTCAGATACTTGACTCCGACAGATCTGCCCAATGAGCAGTCTTATTCCCAAATGGAAATGATAAACAGCTGAAAGGACAATATCAATTGATACCCACAATGAAGTGAAAATACCAACGACATAACGAAGAATCACATGCACATATAAAAGGCACTCGGAATATTTTAAATATACATACATATGTAGTTAATGTTAAATTTTCAGCAACCTTTAGTGAACACACAAAAATTATTTCCTTATAAAGAAATTAAACATACATATTTAGTTAATGTTAAATTTTCAGCAACCTTTAGTAAACACATAAAATTAATTTCCTTATATAGAAATTATTACCTACTATTCCGTACAGATATGAAAAAAATAAAAGGCAAACAAGTTTTTTATGAGCATGTATAGTTGGCATGATATGGGTTTTGGAAGTGCCGGGAAAAGTTTCTGCGACTAAGGTTGCGTTCTATGCGAAGCTCGAGGTCGTGTTCGACCGCTGCCTGTCGCACGACGTAAAGATTATCCTCGGGGATTTTAACGCATAGGTTAGGTGAGAGTCAGTTTCTGGTCCAAGAGTCGGAAAGTTCATCCTCCAGGACACCATCTCAAAACCGGTCTGAAGCTGATCGACATCGCCACGGCGCAAATTTTTATGTGGTATTTATTTCAAACAATAACGATATATAACCAATATTATTAGTTATAGCAGTTATAAAATTGATTCAAAATATGTTTTGTAAATTATTTAAGAATGTTTACTTCCTATGTTTTCGATTGCCGAAATGTGAAATGTGGTGTTTCCTTTTGAACGCACGCATTCTGTGCATTGGAACAGCTCAAATTTGCCCCAATTTTTTGCGTTTGCGCACTACCGCAATTGAACGCATGCACGCACCCTTGGAACTCCGCTCTTATGTGGCCCTTACACGGTCAATCATTCTATGTCAAGTATGTGTACGTGTAGATTAATGCCTAGCCCTCACACACATCAATAAATGACATCAGATCTTCATTATTTCTGACTCTTTGTGGTATGCAGACATACGATGAGTAAGAGCCCGATTCTAGTGGTGCGTGCGTGCGCTTGCGTTCGCTGAAAATTTTTGACAGCTAAGTTGAACTAGTGCAAACATATGAAGAGAGTGACAATGAGCGGTGCGCTATACGCAAAACGCTGAAAGTTGACCAACTTTCAACTTTTGCTGCACTCATTTTGCGTTGACAGCTCATCTACAGCTCGCATACACACTTTGTGGTTGCCGTCAGAGTGAAATAAAAGTGTGGTAGCTGAAATTTATATTATTTATATGTTGTACTTATTTCAATCAATATAAGGTTTAAAAGATATATACACAATATTACAAGTTAATATAGCTATAATCTTGGGACGAAATATGTTCTATAAATTATTTAAGAATGTTTACTGTTCAAGTTGTAAATTGCCGAAATGTGGTGACTCTTTTTGGAATGCACGCATTCCGTGCATTGAAACCGCTCAAGTGCGTTTCAAGTTTTTGCATTTACGCAATCGTACGCACGCACGCACCATTGGAATCGGGCCATAAAACGGACGCCTGTATCGCATATTATGCACTTGCAAAGTGCGTAAAAAAGAGAAAAAATAAAAAGAAGATAATTTGGATGAAAGAGTGGTTAAAAAAAGAAGATTTGTAAGTATGGTCACAAAAACACGTCGAGTGCTTGCATGACGAAAATAAAAATTATTTAAGCGCCCCTAACACTCCGCGAAAAATTCGCCCTGCGATTTGGATGTGTTTAAAGCATAATTCAGGCTCTTTGGAGAGAGGTTGAAATCAGCTAATCAAGATGTCAAAACTACTTGTAAGTGTTCGCAGTATTCTTCATCAACACTTGGTATGAGAGTTGTGCCATTTAGTTCACTTGAGCGATTAGTTAGTCTAGCCTAGGGATGGGTAACGCAGCGCTGCGTTGAGTTATTGCGCTAGCGCACTGAAATGCGCCATTTGATACACCTTTTGGCAACACTGTGGCGCAGTAGCAATAATGGCCGAGTTCTAATGGTGCGTACGTGCGCCACATTGCGCCAGTGCATAAGCGAAAAAATTTGAAGCGTACTTGAGCTGTTCCAATGCACGGAATGCGTGCGCTCCAAAAAGAGTCACCCCACTTCGGCAATTTACAACTTGAGCAGTAAACATTCTTAAATAGTTTACAGAACATATTTCGTCCCAAGTTTATAGCTATATTAACTTTTAATATTGTGTATATACCGTTTAAACCTAATATTGATTGAAATAAGTACAACATAAAAATATATTCAACTACCACACTTTTATTTCACACTAATGGCAACCACAAAGTGTGTATGTGAGCTGTAGATCATAGTGTAATAATATCAAGTGTACCAGATAGCAATGAAATTCTATTCTCATACCCTTGCTTGTCAGTTGCGTTGTCAAAAATATTAACCCGTTTTCAGTTTGTGTTTTGAGTTTGCGTTTGAAGAAAAAAGTAAAAAGAAAAAAATATCAATGCCGAACTCTTGCTATTTGTGCAAAAGCACTTACGATGCAGCGGTGCCGATGTTTTCGCTGCCAAAGGATGAAGATTTGCGACGAAAGTGGTTAAGAGTATGCAATACCACTTTTTCATCCTCAGCGCGTGTTTGCGCTAACCATTTTGAGGAGAAGGAGATCTTAGGCAGTAGGAAAAGGCGATTTGGACCATTTGCGGTTCCCTCAAAACAATTGCTGGTTATTAATGCTTTCATTACTGAAAATAAAAATTGCATGGTTAAAATGTTGAGTAACTTTTTTGTACTAATGTCTCGGATGGGTTAAGACATATAACGAAGAAGGAGAAAAGAAAAATCAAAAAAATTTTTTACAAGCTAGGGTACTTCAACCTATAGCCTCGTTCACATTCGACTTTTGCTTCGCTTTGCTTCAGAATTTCACTTTGACAGATAAGTTCAATACATGCTTTTATATGAGGCTTGCTAAATAGAACGCGAGAAAAGCAAAGCGAAGCAAAATGTTGGGCGACTCTCAACTTTTGTGCGCTTTGCCAATCAGCTGTTGAAATTGTTTGTGATGTTTTTCATTTTCTCGTGCGCTTGCAGTTGGTTTCATTTTCTCGTTCGTTTACGTTTTCAATTAAGACACTCGCGAATTTCAAACATTAGTGGCATAACTACTACTATTTAAATTATATCAGTAAAATCCAAAGTTAAAGCGTTTGTGGCGTCACAACAGCAAATAAAAACGAATCGCTGCTACGAGTACAACGTCGCAGTCAGCAGTTGCCAAGGCAACCTGCTACAGCGCGACAGCAGCAGCGCAGCGTACGAGCGGCGACAAAAAAGGGTCCCGTTAGGACACTGACGACCGCAGCTGCAGCTGCACACAATACGCAAGCATCGTTTGAAAAAGCGAAATAAAAATACAGTCGCGAATAGACAGCTAATCCCATCGCATCAGCTTCGCTCCCTTTACTGTGCAGAATATTTTGTGCATAATTGTTAAAAATATAATAAATCTTGTTATAAAAAACAGTTTGCGTAAACTTATTTATCCGCGAGTAGGCCCACAAGACCTATACGTTCATTGTAGCAAACCTTCTACTTTTCATGCTTTGTTGTTGAATCTCGAACTGTCAAGCAAAGCGAGGTAAGTCGAATGTGAACGAGGCTTATCTGGTTCACTTGATAATATTACACTATGTCCGCTTTTACACGATGCGACTCGGCCCCGGCGATTTTTTCGCATTCCGCTTTGAAATCGCGCATAGCTTTTACACGATGCGACTCGCTGGTGTCGAGCATTTTGACACTAGAGTCTGCAGCTGGTTTTATTTCTGTAATTTGTAAACATTTAAAGCATTTATTCCACTCTTTGCTCATTTTCTTTTTTATATTTACTTTTGCGTAAAATTCTGTAAGTTTTTCAGTTTATTTGCAATACGTATTCACTCGATTTCAAGTTTTAATTTACAGTCGACAGCGCGAAGCGCGAAAACGAATAAAGAGGAACGTCAGAAAATCAGAAAATCGCAGCACAATCGCTGCCCGAGCGATTTTGCGCGTTCCCCTGTCGTTTCACCCCTCTTTCCTACATTCTTCCGTGTCTCCGGGGCCGAGTCGCATCGTGTAAAAGCGGACTATGCTGTAGATGAGCTGTCAGCGCAAAATGTGTGCAGCAAAAGTTGAAAGATGGTCAACTTTCTGCGCTCTGCGCTCAGCGCGCCGCTCATTGGCACTCTCTTCATATGTTTGCACTAGTTCAACTTAGCTGTCAAAAATTTTCAGCGCAATGTGGCGCACGCACGCACCATTAGAACTCGGCCATAACTGACGCAATAACTCAGCGCAAATTCAGTTGATACATTCAGCGCAGTGTTGCCAGCGCCTAGCGATGGGTAGCGCAGCGCTGCGTTATTGTGCTAAGACTCCCTTTGTTGTCGAAAACCAAAGCTCAAAGCGCAAATGAACCAATTTTATTTTGCAATATTATGTATGTTAATTATGTTCTACAAACATATTTAGGTCTTCATTACATTCCCAAACAAAATAATATAACAAACCGGGCCATAATTTGTATATATGTATGTATAAATAAATTTTTATTAAACAATTCAATTGTAAAAACACTTATGCACAACACTACAAACACGTACTGATACACTTGCGCTGGCTTCAGTGTATCAGCGCACAAAAATTTGCGCTATTACCCACGCCTAGCCGCTGTATCATTTTGGGTATCATGGCGCAATTGAGTTAACGCATTGCGCTGATACACTTCACTGCGCTAGCTTCAGTGTATCAGCGCACAAAAAATTGCGCCATTACCCATGCCTAATCCATAGTGGAATAATATCAAGTGAACCAGGTAGATTGTCATACCTTACAATTGTCAAAAAATGTTTTGATTTTCTTTTCTCCTTCTTCGTTATATGTCTTAACCTATCCGAGACATTAGTACAAAAAAGTTACTCAACATTTTTACGTACCAAACAATTTTTATTTTCCAGCACGTGTGTTACATTTTTTATAACAAATAGTGTTTATAAAACAATTTTTAATATTTTTTTATCACGTTTGAGTTTGTTATTAAGTTTATTTCGTTTGTGAATTCTGTTCAAATGTTTTATCCGAAAGTGCATGCGGCATGTAAAAAACAGTTTTTTGACATGCGCTGAGGAAGAAAAGGTGATATTGCAGGCTCCTGACCATTTTCGTCGCAAATCTTCATCGTTAGGCACAGAAAACATCGGCATCTCTTCATCGTAAGTGCCTTTGCACAAATAACAACAGTTGGGCATTTTTATTTTTTTCTTTTTACTTTTTTTCTTCAAACGCAAACTCAAACTGAAAACGGGTTAATATTTTTGACAATTATCAGGTATGACAATAGAATGTCATTGCTATCTGGTTCACTTGATATTATTCCACTATGGCCTAGTCTAGCCGTATGCTGGTATGCTGTCATCAATGTTGCCAGATTTTTTTTTTAAAACTGTAAATTTCCAAAAAAAAAGCTGTATTTTCAACCAAAAAACTGTTAGTCCGCTTTTACACGATGCGACTCGGCCCCGGCGATTTTTTCGCATTCCGCTTTGAAATCGCGCATAGCTTTTACACGATGCGACTCGCTCCACTTCACATATTGACACAGAGTTTGCAGCTGGTTTTATTTGTGTAATTTGTAAACATTTAAAGCACTTATTCCACTCTTTGCTCATTTTCTTCTTTATATTTACTTTTTTGCGTAAAATTCTGTTCTGTTTCAGTTTATTTGCAATACGTATTCACTCGATTTCAAGTTTTAATTTACAGTCGACAGCGCGAAGCGCGAAAACGAATAAAGAGGAACGTCAGAAAATCAGAAAATCGCAGCACAATCGCTGCCCGAGCGATTTTGCGCGTTCCCCTGTCGTTTCACCCCTCTTTCCTACATTCTTCCGTGTCTCCGGGGCCGAGTCGCATCGTGTAAAAGCGGACTTACCTTCAAAAACGAAAAGATTTTTGTGAAATTACGATCATAAATGACAAGCAAATTGCCATTTTAAAGCAGGGCTATAATGTAATCACAGAGTTACCGAGAGATTTTTTTTAAAGCTAAAAAGAAATTAAACATTTATTGTAATTTAAAAAAAAAACCGAAAATTTGAAGTTTTTAAAAAAACTGCATTTGTACTAAGAGGTAATTTTAAAAACTGTAAGCTTGTCAAAAAAACTAATTTAAGCTTTAAACACAATCAACTTGCGAGACGAATTTTACGCGGCGAACGCCACAGTTAAAACTGTGAATATGGCAACATTGGCTGTCATACAAAAGAGGAAATTCTGCACCTGACTTTCGAGACTCGTTCATTTACATTTCGCATTTGACAGCACGTTGTATTGCACCAGATAATTCGTTGATAACAGGATTGTCGACAAAGGAAAGAATTTAATTTATGAATAATTGATCGGTAACAATTAGGCATAGCAAAATGAATAGCCTCGGCGATGACTGCAATGAACTGAAGAAACAATACGACGCCTGCTTTAATAGTTGGTTCTCGGATCATTTTTTGCATGGCCGTCACGATGAATCGATGTGTTCCCCAATTTTTAAGATCTACCAGGAATGCGTAAAGGTAAGACGCGACTCCCAAAAAAAGTGACTACCTGTAGTCTCAAAACAAGCTGGCGAACTCCTGCCGCTCACACTAATCAAGAACATATTTTCATATAGCGCGCCATTCGTCATCAGAAAATTGAGTTACGTGAAGTCGATGCCGACTACACCACCGGAGATTATCAACATACACGACCGGAACATAGCAAAAGTTGACCTAATCTCTACTGTGAACGTTAAACAACAGCAACACAAATCGCCATAAACGACTGCACTGGAGATGATGAGAAGTGCAAAGGACACAAACGGATTGGTTATATTTAGAAATTTAGGGTATCAAAGAGCAAGCCAGTTAGTAATATGTTTGAGTGGACAACGGACATTATTGTAATTTAGTTATAAAAAGTAAATTTATTGGCAGTATAGATAGCGTAGTACCCATATGGGAAACAAATTTTTCTGCAGAAAATTCACACCACGATAACAAGGTATTGGCTTTCATTTGTGTTCTTTTTGTCATTATGCTTCGATTGGGTGAATGGACTAGTGCTGTATTTTAAGTTTCTCTACCAAAAAAGAATATATATATATATATATATAGTATAGTTTGAACATTTATTCAATGGTTTACTCTATTTGAAAGATAGCTTTGCGTGTTATAGCACTTTAAGAATTGGTCTCGCAAACATGTGGAAGTAATATCTAATACGCACATGACTGCAAATACATTTTCAAAACTATTCGTAATTGTTTTGTGTATCTGCACTAGCACTTATCCTACATTCTAGCACATGGTACACAAATCAAGTATTATGTGAGAGTATATAAATACATATTAGTTGCATATTTGCCTAATATTGACATAGTATTTAAATATTGTTTAACTGCTTTTAAGGTAAGCTATTAAAATCCAAGATAACTCATAAATTAATGCATTACATGTTCCTCCAAAGCCATATTTTATAGACTTGTTTTAATTTATATAAAGCGAGCGGTTTACTCAGCTTTTGAACGTAACCTTCGTCTCACCTAGGAAGCTGAACTCTTCGATATATTTAACACGTTGCTTGCAGTCGCGTTCATTGTGTCCGCGCTGTTCGCAGAGCAGGCAAACGATAACACTGCCTTCATCTCGGCCGAAGCTAAAACTGATTTTCCGTTTGCAGTATTTGCGCCACAATTTGCAATCGTGCTCGGTGTGTCCCAACTGGCGACAGATCCAACAGCGCTGTTGTGCCTGGTATTCATCGCACATGTGTCCCTCGACTTGTGCACAGCGACGACAGGAGCCACAATGCACATACGTGGGTTTTACACAACTGCCGCAGCGCTCGCAATGCCGATAGGTGGCACCATTCTTGGCAGGACAGGTACCACATTTGGCGCAGTGGCGATTCTCGAGCGCGGTGTAACGCAGGCAGGCTGCACAGTATTTGTATCCACCCTCCTCGATGGGTAGCACCAAACGCTCAAGTGGCACATTCGTGAAGACGCGCACCGGGGAGCCCAACTTGCGGCGTTTCTCACCAATATTTGTATATGCAGTATGATTTGTGTAGTTCACCTTGTAGTCACACATTTGTAGCTCCGGCATTTGCTGGCGCACATAGGGCTCCGCGAAGTAAGGAAATATCCAGAATATGGGCAACGGCTGGTGTGGCAGCGCATTGAGGCTATTGTGCAGTTGTATGAGCTGTCGCAGTGTGTGTGCAATAGGCTCCGTACGACAGCCGAAAGGTGGATCGGTAAAGATGAGCAATCGCTCGCTGGCACTATGTTGATGTGCAGAGAAGAGATATATTATGTACTTCTTAAAATATACGCAATCAGATAGACTTACTCTTTGTATTGCAAAAACTCGCGAAATTTTTGCGCTTGTCGCTCGTCAAAAAAGTGGTTGTTGCACATGTTGTACCAGGCAAAGTGTTCATCTTCATAGAAGTAGTAAAAACGGTGATCGAAGTCGAGAAGAAAACTGCGCACTGTCGACGCAGGCTGTGCACGCAGGTATTCGTGTAGACGTGGTGCACCCAGACACACAACCTTGCTGTAAGGTTAGCATTTTTAGTTAACACATTACTTGAAAATTGATTTCATACTTAATGCCCAAGTCTATAAAACATTTCGTAAAGAACGACAATGTCCGCTGGTCGAAAAAGTACTGCGCCTGCACTTTGTCGTTGTCCAAAGCACGTAGAAATTGCGTGGGTTGTCGTAATAGTTGCGGCGAAAGATTATGCATGATTTCGTGGCCGATATGCTGAGATAAATCTGCCGGCTGCATCGGCACATTGCAACTAAGGCAGTAGTGTCGCTGCTGCTGTTCCTGCTCGCTAACGGCTGATGCACCGTCTTCTGCTGTTGCTGCAGTTAAGATATACTGTAAGGAACTCCTGCTATAAGTGTCTGCAAGTCATGATGAAAGGATAACAGGACCCACCTTATGTCGCAATGCTCTGTACTCTCCCAAGGGCATCTCATATCGACGACTAAGCTTATTTGTCGTCAACTCGGCCGATGGTAGGCGGAAGCTGCAGCTGCGTTGGTCACGATGCGCAGAGCAAGCGTAATAGCCCGCCGCCAAGCCCCCGGCGAACGTATAGAAGAGCAACGTCGGCCCATGTGGACAGTGCGGGTGCCGCTCGTCATCCTCTTCGCATCTAATCAGGAGTTTTTTGTTTTTACTATTCGTCGTAATGCACAATTCGGACATTTTTCGTCTCATGTCATGCACTTTTTTGATTCTTTCGTACACTTTTTGCTGTGTTCAATAAATTTTACCAATAAACAGTTGGAGAAGGAAGAATTCTGACATTTCAATAATCTTAAAGTCAGCGCATGACCTCGCATATGATAGGATCAGCTGTTTTCACGATCCAAAAATTATAATTTAACGTGTTTTCAATTATGTATTTCACTATTACTAAAACATCAGTCACGTTTGACCTACAAAGCAATATCCTATAACAAGAAGCCGAGTGGGGTGATAATCCACAGAAAGAAAAAAATCAAGAAATTTACCGCCTACATAGTGGGCGGACCACGATCTTTTTTCGTGTGACATAGAGGACCGACAGAACACCATAGCCTGTTTTTTGATCTGTTTGCTTTGAGCTTCCGGTTTGGGCTGTGTGAAATAATAAAGAAAGTGATCAAACTTTTCCTTATGAGCAAAATTTTTGGTTTCAACTTAGTTTTGTCTTATAGTTAACCTTTTTGTGTGTTCTTGTTCGAAAAAATATAAATTGTCTTCATTAAGTTAGACTTGGTGTGTCAAAATAGGCCGATCACAACATTGCTACTTTGAAAAGAGAAAAACTTGTAAAAGAACTTAAAAGCAAAGGCTGTTCTTATCGAAAAGTTGATGACCTTGTTGGATGCTCTAAGACTAAGAAAATGCCATATATTGGGTTCATAGTTCAGAAACACGCAAAAGAAAGTACAAAATTGCCTTTATCACAAAGAGACGTATTGTTCCGTACGTGAGAAAGGAACCGTTTGCTTCATGCAATGCGGTCAAAAAGAAGTTCAATATTGATGTGGACACTTCTACAATCCGAAAAATGCTCATTCGCGCAAGAGGCAAAATCATCTGAGCTGGCCAGAAAGTAAATAGCGTAATATTCTTTGGACCGATGAAACGAGAGTTAATTTATTTACATACAATTTACATAAAAGTGTAAATTCTGCCAGCGACTACTGACTTGTAGAGAAGAAGCTCACGACCCATGTAGGTTTGTCGTTGTGTCGTACCTTCAAAAGTTCAGCGTTGTAGGCATGGCATTAACGCAGCGTTAAATTCTTAACAATCTCTTAACCGGAAAAATACCAAGGTAGTGGGACTTATGGGCGTGTTCTTAAACCAATTTGGCTAATATTGGAACTTAAACTAAGTGAAGGTTCACTGACACTGTGTAACAAGTTTGGTTCCAATCGGACAACTGCTTCTTTCTCTCCTGCGGCCACAGGCAGTCAAACAGACGGACAACGGGAAATCTAGACAGAAAGTGTTCTAATCTGATGGTAATAATAGTGTAACATTGTAGAATCGACCTTTATAAAGTTTAAAGGGGAGCTTGTTTTATTGCCACGAGTGCCGATGATTCTAACAGATTCTGCAATTCCAATTAAACGCTTAAAATTCCCAATTCGTCTGGCATATGCAATGACAATCAACAAATTACGAGGCCAGTTGATGGAAGCCTCGGGTTTGGATTTATAATATTCATGCTTTGCTCATGGTCAATTATAGTAGCCTGCTCCAGAATTGGTAAGCCCAACGATTTGTTTGTATACGTCGAAATGAAGAACCAAAAAATATTGATCACACGTTGGCTTTACAATAAATAATTTTTTACTAAGCTCAGGCGAACATTGTATTTGTGAACCAAAACGGAGTTTATTAAATCGAAAAAAAATTTGGATTCAAAATAACATAGTGAATTTAATTTATTTCTTATTAAAAAAAATTCCCACAATCTTGAAATAAAATAATTATTTTTGGCAGAACAACGTTTCAGATAGTGCAGTGGTTCTCAACCTTGTTGTCGCCGCGGGCCGGTCAATGTTTTTTCCCTTGCCCGTCTGTCCTTTTTTTTGGCAAACGTATATAAAAACACTAGCTTGTATGTACACATATAAAAACTGCAAAAACCAATTATTCAACTGAAAAGCTTTTTTGTGGGAAACTTCCATCAATTCAAAGTATACTCAGAGACAATATAATAGAGAGATAATGCAATCTTGTTCTTCTTCACTGTTTCGCTAAATTTCAACGGATATTCGATGCTCGAACGACAAAACTTCAAAGCCTACAATCCACGAAATCCAACCGAACAGCCGTCAGATTCGTCAGTATCGCTGCTGATGTCGAGCAGAACAGAGCGAAGTGCGGATGTTCTGCTTGTTCTCATTTATGTTCCACCACGTGGGAAAACTGGTTTTGGGAAATTGCAATGGTGTATGTGTGCTGTGAAATTAGCCTAGCATTTTTTAATTCTTTGCCGTCTTGTCGAATTTTCGTTTTACCGACCGCAAATTGACAATTTGCTATTTGGCAAATAATATGTTTGCTTGCCTTTAAATTTTATCAAATTTATTTAAGCGCAGTGCATTTTTAAAATATTGTGCTTTATTTACCAATTTTTCATTAATTTAATTTGAACTGATATACATATGACGCGCCCAGAACAAAAACGACTCTTATAATTTCACAGAGCAAAAACGCTTCAAAAAATTACACACCGTACATGTGATACTAACACATATTTGCATGCATGCTCGGTTGCAGAGCTCGGAGCAAGCGTCGGTTTCGTCAGTATCGCTGCTGATGCCAAGCAGAACAGACCAAAGGTGGGTTCTGTTCTGCTTGTTCACATGTATGTTCCAACACGTGGCAAAAACCGGTTTTGGGAAATTGCTATGCTACCAACGAAAATTTCTTGATGCTTTGCCGTCTTGTCGAATTTTCGTTTTGCAGACTGTAAATTGACAAATGACAATTTCCTATTAGCCAAAAAAATATGTTTGCGTCCTTTTAAATTTTATCAAATTTATTTAAACGCAATATGTAAATTTTTTGGAAATTTCGCTTTATTTGATATTTGTTCATTTATTTTATTTGCGTTGATATATTTTGATAAATCACTTTTTTTTAGATTTTACAGATACTTTTCGTCAAATATTTTTTCAGATTACATTAAATATACATATAAATTAATTAAATTTTCGCAATATATGTATAGCCCTTTCATCTCCTAATTCTGCATCTAATTTGCCGCTGTCTTTCAGTCTGTAAGCAGCACACCCGGCAACAGCATTATTTGAGCTGTCCGTCCGTTTGCTTACATTTTTATACAAACTTGCCTGAGATCCTGCTTTGCTTTGTGTGCGAATTTCCCGCGAATTTTTTATCTGTTTGAAGGCATTCTATCTTTTGACTGCGGGCCGCTAGACTTGCGGGTGTTTCGGTTGTACCTACTCTTCGAGGGAATTTTCGGTTGCGCTTGCCTGCTCTCGCGACCGGTCGACCTCTTTTTTTGCTAGCCGGCAGGGTACAATTGGGAAAAATAAAAAGGATTGATTGTTTTACAAAACAGTTTAAAAATGAATTTGTGAAGATTTGTGCATGCACGCGACAAGTAAGGACCTACTTTGTTTTAATATGAAAAGTTCCCTTTATTAGCTTAAAAAATATTGTTATGGAATTGTTTTTTTAATATCACATTTTTATTGAATAATAATAATGTAAGGATTTAGGTAATCTAAAAAGTGTCACACCAATGTCACAAATTTTATAAAAATTAAAGACTAGTGATAATGGAGCTTTTATAAAGCATTGTCTTATACTAAATTCATTAGCTCATTTTTTAAATCTATTTTCCTTGAGTAAAACCTTTTTATAAAAAGCTAAGTTATTGCAAAAACTAAAAATTTTGAACTTTCATACATTTTCAATGTCACTCTCGTCACTAGCCATACCATAATCCACGTCTTCTTTATTTTCATAATTTAGTTTTTCGAAAAATTGTCTGCATTCTAAAGGGATAAAGCACATCAGCTGTTGGAGATCTAAATATTTACTTTTTGTTATGGCTTTTCCCTCTGGATACAGGCAAGGCAACTCCAACGTTTCTAAATCTTCTTCACGCACACCTCTTTTTTTTAAGTTGACCACCTGCATTACATTGCCATCAAACAAAGTTAATTGGAAAACATTACTCTTTTCCTGAATAATTTTCCTAGTACGGAACCAATTAATTTTCTGTCCATTAAGATCTACTTTTCGGTTCACAGACTGAAAGACAGCGGCAAATTAGATGCAGAATTAGGAGATGAAAGGGCTATACATATATTGCGAAAATTTAATTAATTTATATGTATATTTAATGTAATCTGAAAAAATATTTGACGAAAAGTATCTGTAAAATCTAAAAAAAAGTGATTTATCAAAATATATCAACGCAAATAAAATAAATGAACAAATATCAAATAAAGCGAAATTTCCAAAAAATTTACATATTGCGTTTAAATAAATTTGATAAAATTTAAAAGGACGCAAACATATTTTTTTGGCTAATAGGAAATTGTCATTGGTCAATTTACAGTCTGCAAAACGAAAATTCGACAAGACGGCAAAGCATCAAGAAATTTTCGTTGGTAGCATAGCAATTTCCCAAAACCGGTTTTTGCCACGTGTTGGAACATACATGTGAACAAGCAGAACAGAACCCACCTTTGGTCTGTTCTGCTTGGCATCAGCAGCGATACTGACGAAACCGACGCTTGCTCCGAGCTCTGCAACCGAGCATGCATGCAAATATGTGTTAGTGTCACATGTACGGTATGTAATTTTTTGAAGCGTTTTTGCTCTGTGAAATTATAAGAGTCGTTTTTGTTCTGGGCGCGTCATATGTATTTTGATAAAGCATTTATTCCAGAGTTTGCAGATACTTTTCGTTAAATATTTTTTAAGATCATATTTTTTTAAAGATCACATTAAATATACACTAATTAATCACATTAATCCAATATATATACCTTTCAACCCTTATTTCTGTCCTTCTGTCCTTAAGCAGCATGCCCGACGGCAGCATTATTTGAGCTGCGCGCCCGTTTGTTTACATTTTTTATACACACTTGCCTGAGATGCTGTTTTGATTTGTGTGCGTGCGTATTTTTCGCCTTTTTGAACGCATTCTACCTACATAATAAGTATTTTCTATGTCGCGACCACTGCGGACGGCTAGGCTTGCAGGTGTTTGTGCGCGGTTGTCTATGATAGAAGGTCGCTTGCAGATTTTGTAATAAAGAAACGTCATCATGTTGTGGGAGAAACTGGCCTTTGTGATCTTTAAGAAATAGTTTACAAAATAAATAAATTCGAAATTGAGGGAGGCTTTTATGAGAGAACGTACTTTTTCAATTTTCAACCGATTTAGCAATTTTAAATCAAAGCAAAAACTCTGATGGCAATGTCAACAAGATCACTTGCTCACTCGCTCATTAAAACAACGGTCGCAATATTTTTCAACAAATTTATTTGGGATAAGTATTTCGGATTAAATTGTCAATTATAAATTAACTATTTTGTGTATTTATGATCAAATCGATGAGACATTCTATGCTACTACAGAAATACGGGCAACTGAACATTTATAAGCATTGTGATATTGAAAAATTACATTGAACAATTTTTGCTTTTGATCTTAATTTGATATTACATGATCAGCCCTAAAAATAAAAAAAGGAATGCAATTGCATCACACTGAATTTTCAGTTTTTACCAGCCTCATCGATTTTTTAAAGATCACAAAGGCCAGTTTCTCCCACAACATGATGACGTTTCTTTATTACAAAATCTGCAAGCGACCTTCTATCATAGACAACCGCGCACAAACACCTGCAAGCCTAGCCGTCCGCAGTGGTCGCGACATAGAAAATACTTATTATGTAGGTAGAATGCGTTCAAAAAGGCGAAAAATACGCACGCACACAAATCAAAACAGCATCTCAGGCAAGTGTGTATAAAAAATGTAAACAAACGGGCGCGCAGCTCAAATAATGCTGCCGTCGGGCATGCTGCTTAAGGACAGAAATAAGGGTTGAAAGGTATATATATTGGATTAATGTGATTAATTAGTGTATATTTAATGTGATCTTTAAAAAAATATGATCTTAAAAAATATTTAACGAAAAGTATCTGCAAACTCTGGAATAAATGCTTTATCAAAATACATATGTATATCAGTGCAAATTAAATTAATGAAAAATTGGTAAATAAAGCACAATATTTTAAAAATGCACTGCGCTTAAATAATTTTGATAAAATTTAAAGGCAAGCAAACATATTATTTGCCAAATAGCAAATTGTCAATTTGCGGTCGGCAAAACGAAAATTCGACAAGACGGCAAAGAATTAAAAAATGCTAGGCTAATTTCACAGCACACATACACCATTGCAATTTCCCAAAACCAGTTTTCCCACGTGGTGGAACATAAATGAGAACAAGCAGAACATCCGCACTTCGCTCTGTTCTGCTCGACATCAGCAGCGATACTGACGAATCTGACGGCCAGGGTTGGATTGGGGGAAAATAAAAACGTACCCCATTTTTAAAAAAAACGTACCATTTCCATAAATGTCGTACCTTCAAAATAAAAAAATTTTTTCTATTCCAATAGCTTCGTCCGTGTGATAAGCAAAAAAAAAAAAAAAAAGGTCATTTGAGAATAAAAAAAGGAAAAAGGCTCTAGAATAAAAAGCTTCGCACACGTAGAACTTAAGGCAAGAAAAGCAAAAAAAAAAAAGGTTCTCTGAAAAATAAAACCCTTCCCACACGTACAACTTATGACAAACAACAACAACCAGTACAACTTCTTCATGTTTCCTCATTTTTAAGTGGTTATCACAGTTCAATACAACCATGCACTTTCATTCATTCCACTTTCCCACATTTTTCTTTGCTGGCAGTACCTTGAATTACAGCCGTTCCAGAAGCTGGAATTTGTCAAAATTCTAAATGGGTACCATGTTCACGTGAGAGGAAAAGAGATAAGATATTTGGAGGCATGACTATTCATATGTTAAACAGAAACAACTAGTGTTTCATGAAGAATCTTGCAGTCAAAGAACAAAATCTCGGGCCGCGCGCAGCTAAAATTTTTCTATCGGGTACGAAGTGGTACGTTTTCGAATAATTAAACACTCAGAAAGTGTCATGCGATGAAATTCCGGGGAAGTGAAGTTATATATCTATATTTTGTGTGTGTGCCTTTTATTTTATACGAAAATTCTGCAATATGCAGTAAATATTAACACAAAGTTGTGCTCTTTTTGGCGCAATTATTTCAAGCGCATATAATTTGTTATTAAAGTAATGTCATGCACACCTTTTTTCTTATTTATAATGCCAAATGTGGTCACTACAAATGTATAACTAAAGATATGTGTATTTAGTGTTTTTATCAATAAAGATTTAACTTTGAAATTCGTTTTGGTTTTAATTTGATGGAAAGGGCAGAAGTTGACATCTGCAACACTTTATGCAGTTTTATTAGGTTTATTCATCTGAATGCAAATGCATTTCAAATTCCACAAAAATCGTTCATTTTCATATAAAAATGATATTTGACTCATTCTGAAATGTAAACAATAACAGTACGGGTACCAAAATTTTCGTACTCTTGTATCATATTTTCTATGGAGTTTTGTATGGAAAATCGAGTACGATGGTACCAAAATAATTTTCGTACCCGCCACTTCGTATTCCTCACTATTTGTTTTTGTCTCGTTGTTCGCGTGCTCATTTCACAAGATTCGTTGCCTCCTCGCATTCGCCCTACAGTGTTGATATCTCAACGTACCCTGAGAAATGAAAAGCGTACCCAAAAAATAAAACGTACTCTGGGGCAATAAAACGCGTACCCAAAAAATAAAAATGTACCCAAATCAGTACGAAAGTACGGGGATTTCCTACCCTGCTGACGGCTGTTCGGTTGGATTTCGTGGATTGTAGGCTTTGAAGTTTTGTCGTTCGAGCATCGAATATCCGTTGAAATTTAGCGAAACAGTGAAGAAGAACAAGATTGCATTATCTCTCTATTATATTGTCTCTGGTATACTCTTGGACAGTTGCCTACTTCGTCGCGAGATGGCGCTGTGCGGTATGAGTCCGCTAGAATTCGATCCAACTACTCTACGCATCAGGGACCAAGCAATAAGCCATTTGTTTGATTTGTTTCATATTATTAGAAATTTTTCTTTTGAGAACAATTTGCCTCGCTTGACAGTTCCACAGGCCTAAAAGTACGGGACTATTGAAGATTGAACTGCACACTTACATTTTTTCAAATAGCTTTCAGAGCTCTCCCATTCTCATTAAATTTCGCATACAAATTTCGGCGTAATAATCGCAATAAACATAGCAATAGCTTTTTTAATTAAAATATGAAGATTTTATTTAACTTCTCTGAAAAAACTTTCACAAACAAAATACACATTGAACTTCTTTAATACGACGTTTAAAGACGTTTGTTCTGTCGCTTTTTAATCTCTTCATTTCTCTCACAAAAGGATTATAAATTTTTTCCGGAAGACAATTTAAATCCCTTCGGAAAGGAAGAAAAACAAAATTAAAAATATAAACGTACAAAATGTCATGAGTTCACTTGGCAATGAATGAAGGAGACGTATAAAAAAATTTTAAATCTATCACAACGACGGTTTTCAGAAAATCGTTCGCGTTATATAATCCATTAAAAATATAAATTAGCGCAAACACTTAAACTAAGCATTATAATTATACATGCAAATTTAAAACTATATTACGGTACACTAATTTATAAGCCAATTGTATAAAAATATCGATCATGTATACGATGTTCATTTATTTACAGTGTAGAGCTGATTTTTTTCGAATTAGTCGTATTCGTTTCGCTTACTTGAGTAAAAATTCTCGACATGATTATTGCTAAATATACCACATATGTATATGTACATATACATGAACATACATACAATATTTGTTTGCTTTTCCTTAAATTTATTTTATATATCATATTTTAAATTGTGGGACGGACGTGCTTATATTTATATAAATTAATATTCGATTGGACTACTGCTACGCTTTACAAATACATATTTAAAACAATTCAATCGATTTTGCAAATTCAATAGATAAATGACAATAACGCTTTAAACACGAAAACGGCTTGCGGCCTGCAAATTAAAAAACATAGCTTTCAAATGTTCCAAACAATCCCGATTGCATGCCTGCCTTGTCGTGCAGCAACAGACCAAGCTGCCACCGCGCAATTTCCAGCTTCTAAATATTTTAGTAGACGTGTTCAGTGAGAATGTGAGCTTGTGAGCTTGTCAAAATGGCAAAGGAAATTTACCATTGGAATTTCAAAACCAAAAAAAAAAAATGGGCGCAGATAGCAATTTGATAAATAAAATCAGCAATAAGCAAACTATAAAAACACGTAAACTAAAAATTATTTAAATAAAAACTAATTATGGAACGTAATTTTGACAACCAGCTTTGTCGTGTATACAAATTTTAGAAGCCGAGAACGACAAACCTGTGGAACGCAACTGTATAACAGCCGCACGTCCGTTATGTGCATATAGCATAAGGCATTGATTTTTTAAGTTATAAATTTTTATCATATAGAACATTTGTGTTGTATTTTTGACTCGAGTACTTTATTATAAGGGAGTACACTTAAAAATTGTTACAAAAATACCAATAAAAGTGCAAGAAAATATTTTCGAAAAAGGAGATTATTTTTAACGAAGGCGTGCTAAAAATGTATAAAATTTTACGGCGATGTTGTTGACAGTTGATATGCATAAGTTGTTTACAAATTTGAGCTCAAAGCGAGTGAGTAGTCTTCCCGAAAGAAGGTAACCAGCAACGGCTAAAATTTTTTTCATCGACCATGGAAAAATTATACTATGCTGATTTTATGTTGCGATTTTAAAACAAATATTAGTCGAAATCGTTTGCTTCCAATATTTTTCGAAAAATTTTTGCTGCCTTACTTTTCTGGATTCTGTGTGAAGTGTGATTTTTGCTTAAAATTAAGGTTAAATTCTGAAGTATGTATCCTTATACATACATACATAATGTATGAGTGTTCTGTTAAGAAACATCCAATACGAAATTTTAACTTTTTCTATGCCGGAATACTTTTTTCATAAATTTGGCGCGTTTGTTTTGCTTTGTTAACCGAATCAATTCCTTAACTCATATTGAGCTTCTGTTTAAGTATTTGCATTTGCTTTGTTGTTGTTTGTATAAATCTATTTTAATTGTTTAATTGCTAGAAAGTATAAAAATATATGTATGTATACGCAGTAAATATATAAAAAAATAAATTGTTGGCACAACAGCCCGTGAACGAGGCTAAGGCCTAGCTTTTTCACATTAACTTGTGAGTGCTCGATATATTTTTAGCACAAATTAACGGGACGACAGTATACTCTCGGAGAGTTGCCAACTAACTCGCAGGAGAAGCGCCGTGCGCAAAGAAACGCAGTTATTATTTGATGGTACGAGGCAGCTGGTATTCGACCCAGCGACTCCACGCACCCAGCCACGGCGGCGCCCATGTTGATATGTCATGGTAACATGTAAAGTGTATAAGCTATGTAGAAAACGGTAGTTACAATACACTTGCAAACAAGAGTAATTGAACATTATGGTTAGTGATGATGGATAACAAAGCAAAAGTTGAAGTTTACGGATGGTTCTAATTTTAAGTTTTTTTGCACTTGAATTTTTTTAAATTTGTATAGTGTGTTTTGAAGCGGAAAATTTCATTTTGGCTTAAATGTCGAATTGCAAATTTTAAATACTGTTGAAAGGAATTTTAAGCCGGTCTAAAGTGATTAAATTGGAGGAAACTAGCAGCAGCACACCTGTTTTCTTCATGATTTTAAATTGCTTTTAAACAGAATCCGGGAATCTGTTATATCCCATTCGCTTCTCTGACGGACCTTGCACAAGGATCATACATACATGAAGTTGCATTCCTAAATATTAAAATACATACATATTTAGTGTGTTTGTATGTGTGCTTTAGTACATATACGCATGTACAATTGTTCAGTCTACTGGCATAAATACTTTATTGTTCATGCATGCTTGTTATTGTATTTTCAATTTTAGTTTTAGCGCTCAATTGTAAATGAGTATGTGTCTCTTTGTGTGCAGTGAGTTAATAGTGTATGAAGTATGGACATTCGAAAATATAGGCATGCACTTTTAGTTAATTACTATAGTAAATTATTTATGTTATTCTTAACATTTTTGTTTGTACTTAATCCATAATTTTTCATCATAATTTGTATAAAATATACAATACACTTTATATAGCCGATATACATAGTTGTATAGAATTTTTAAAATCGTTTTACTTAAGGCGCATTGTTGCAATTTTCCTAGCCACTTTTTTGCTTATAATTAACTAGTTTAATTAACAAATTTTGTGGCTAAAATTTGAACAGTAAGAAGTGTTCGTTACACAAAAATTTCCAGACCAATACCTAAAAAGTGACGTTTCAAACGTCACACAGTTCATACATGCCGCCGGCTTAACTCTGTGCAAGCGATGTTTTTTTAAAAATATAATTCCTTTTCTTCATTTTGCAAACAAGAAATCAATCAATAAATTTAAAAATTTTTCGGCTGCAGGGGCGGACAGGGTGGGAAAAAGGTTTTGAAGAATTAAAAGTAATTTTAAACGCTTGTAAAATATGTTTTTAGTGTCAGGTGAGAATTAGAGGAAGATTAAAGAAAAACTATTAATTTGGAATCAGTATAGAATTTTTCACTAGGAGTAAAAAGGGGGCTTGCTCCTTCCTAGCTCTGCTCACAACTGTGCTGCGTGCTGTCTGATGGCAAGCTCTGCCCGCAAAGGCTATAATTCCAATAAACCTATTCAAGAGAAATTACTGCTAACTAAACGACCAAGCCTTGCGTAACACATTTTATTGCTTTTAGTCGCATCTGCACCCGTCTGGCCAATTGCCACGCCACAGCAGCACATTCACAGGCTAACCGACAGTAAAACAATTTATGCTTTCTAAAGGAAAAATTAAAATAGAAACTAAAAAGGTAGAACAGAATTTCACTAATTTCAACTGAGCTTTTCCGCCCGCTAAGCTTACATTACAATTATTGCCATTAGATATATGTGCGCTTCACTTTTGTCAGCGTTGACGTTTTGCAGGGCAATTCCTTTTCCAGATTCTCCGTAGAATTCTTGCACTCGTGACTACGATCCTTCTCCAGATCCAAGTTGGCCTTCTTCTGCTGACTGCAATAATGATTGGGATTCATCAACAAATTTATATCCTTGCCGCTATTGTGGTGTTTCACACCGAATTGTCTGAGAAGAAGGTAAACAATGAAGATCATACTCTTTTTTTATTCATTAATAGTCGTTGCAGTTGTGGCACTTACGAGTTAGAATTGAATTGATTGCGGTGACTGGCGTGCAGCGAGTTCGCTTTGCACATGCGCTTTGATACATATAGGCCAACCACTATGCCGATGATGAATACTAAACCCAATATAAGTGGAGCTAAGCTCATGAAGTAGTTTTTGCCGGCCACTTGCAGCTTCTGCTCGTCCATGCTAGCGGTGGAATGCATCGGATCTGTGTATGTTGAATGTTGAATCATGTTTTGGGGTATCGCAGGACAATGCTCTTACCATTTAAGCTATTCATGAGATCATTCGGATCCACCGAGTGCAACGTTATCTTGTTCTCATCGCTGAAGCTGTTGAGTAAAAAGTCTCCACCCAAACCAGTGCTGACATCGAGCTCAGCGGCAGCACCGGCCGCATCCGTATTGCTCGCAATGCCATTAAAAGCTGTGTCCACCTTGGCGTAGTGCAGTTTCTTACTGAGCAAGTGCTCTTCATCTGTCTTCGGTATCTGCGCCGCATGCACTTCCACATTAACAGTGGACACTGCCGCACTGCTGCCAGCGGCTGGCCCCTCCCCACTGAGCGTAGCGCGCGTTGACTTTGGACACAGTGCCGCGGCAGCCTTCTTCGTCGTGTTCAAACTCTGCAGAAACGCCTTTGTGCCGAATTTGTTGTTATTGCCAGCGAGACTTTTGCATTCGTGATTTTGTTGATCCCAGGCACAATTCGGGTCCTGTAAACTGAGGCAGCCCAAGCAGTCGACAATGTGCGCGCAGTGATGAAGCGGCACTGTCACCAAACTGCCATCGCTCACCACCAGCAGCGTATTCGTCTTCGAGGAGACAATCAGCTCGCGCACCGCCACGCCCGCCGGTAGCACTTGCATTTCCGAGATGAGCACCGTCTTCAGTTTGTCGACCGCGCCCGTGTCGGTGCCACTGGCGGGGGTTGGTATATTAATAAATTTCGTGATTTTGCCATCATCCGTCGCGGTGTAGATGACGTCATAGTAGGCACCGCTAAGCGCAAGTATCTGCGTGTCCACAGCGATGGTGGTGAGGCGATGATGCAGATTTACCTTGGTGAGCAGGGGACGCCCATACACGGCGGGTACGGCCGTCTCCATTAGCGGGTGATTCTTTGCGAAATTTACCGCGATGCTCGATAGCATGCGTGAGTCCTCTACGCATTGGCCGGGCCTTGGCTCGGGCACTTGTTCGTCCTGTATCGGCAGCCATTGTGATTGGCTGTCCTTTTGCGACTTAAATCGACCCTCAAAGGCGTCCATGATGTCGTCAATACTGAAGGCACACACGGCCGAACCTGGTATGGCATTTACGGAGGTCGTGAAGACGGCGTAGACAAACGCATTGGCACCACTTTCCACCAGCGGACTAATGGCCTCTGTGGGGAAAAGAGTGGGGAATTATCAGAGAAAATTTTTTTAATTTTCAAGCGACACAAAGCGGCAGAGAGATTAATAAGACAGTGCCCACAAATCATTAAAGCTTATCTCGATTTTTTATTCATACATTTTGTAAGCTTTAGAGTTTAAGCTTCGGAGCACGGAATAGGCAAGCTAACCCAGCCACTTACGTATTTCATCAAAGTAGAAGGGAAAGTCGCCGGGCACGGAGCAGTTCAAGCGCGCCTTTAAAAATGAGGTCCAACTCTTCGAGAGAGTGTAGGGACCACCGCGATCATTTTTGCACACACGACCCACGCGAGAATAAATGGCCTACAAGAACAATTAAATTGTTATATCTAAGTTATCTTATCTTTGCATTTGCAGCTCCAGTACCTTGCCATAGTTCATATATTCCATGGAGATTTCCCTAAAGAAAAACATCACATAGCCATTTCGTTCCACCGTTCCCACAAAGTCCGGCTGATTTAGTTGCTTCAGATCGTACTGCTCGGTGCGAAGGTTCTCGCGATATATGAGTGGATCGCCGCCGGAGAAGTCTGCCACAGTCGCGCTGTAAAGTTGCCCATCCGCAAAGGCGTAGGTGCTGTTGTGCGCTGGACTGTAAGGGCACAGGCCTTGCGCCTCAACATCGCGTACCACCTCATATTGAGGCGCTGCTGCGGCTGCCTTCGCGGGCTGCTGCTTGCTGGTCTCTCCGACTGTGAACGCGTAGTGTCGGCAGCGCGGCTTGTACGAATTCGTGCCACACACCAGTATCTGCCCGTCAGCGAGGCGCGCGAAGACACGTATGTAGTTGTGGCAGTCCGACTCATGCTTGCCCTTGAGTGCGCAGAGTTCACGATCGGCGTCGGAGGAGTACCACTCGAGTCGATTGATTTCGCGCAGGCCACTCAGCGTTATGTTGTAGACGACATCTCTGCAGGACGTGCATTTAAGATGAAAAAAGCGAGATAATCATGATACTCGTTATAAGTAGAGTCAATAAAGCCGCACTAGTTTCCATTGTATATAAATATATTGTTACACTTCTCGAATTTCTCACAGTTTCTGATTTTCAAAAAAATTTTACGCAACATCAAAAATTAAAAAAAAATGTATATATTTCCAAACTTCTCGGTTCTTATAAGTACAAAATGAAACTCCCAGAAGTGTATAGGATACTTATGTAGATGTTTACTGGTATATACATTTTTTTTCTGAAAAATTCCACATTTTTAATCATATAATTTTTTTTTTTAATACAATGGGCCTTTTGGCCTAAGTGATGTCCTCGAGACGACCACTTAACCTAATCATATAATTTTGTTTAGTACACTGCAGAGATCTTCAGCGAGTCGCTTTTTTTCGACTTATGGTCACTCATGTCAAACAAAGGGCACGTCAGTATTCGGAGTGAAACTACTACAACTACTACATCAACACATGTACCCACATGCTCAATCTTCAGACGCCCACTGATTAATGAAGAATAAAACAGTGAATGAATTATCTTCAAACAATAGTACCATGAATGAAAAACTTCGCGCGTATTATTCTGCTCTTGGGGAGCAAAGAGAGATATCGTTGCTTTTGATGTTGTAAACAGTGATACCAGCTTTTTAATATCCAAATGCACGAAAATATAAAGTTTGACACCAAAATTTAATGCTATTTCAAATTATTCAACAATATAAAAATAAATAAAGTACTTGCAGTGGCTCACAAAACGAAATTTTATCAAAATTAAATTTAAGCAATTATTTTAGGAAATAAATGTTTTTGCAAAAAATCGTTTGCTTCTAAATTTCACACAAATGTAGTACATCTACAACTGCTACGCGGATGAAGTACCTATGTGGCACTTTTACGTTGAAATCTCAACCTTAAACAGAGCAGAACATTTTTATTTTGCACTTAATTTTTCGAAATATCGCTGAATGCATGTGTTTGAGCAAATGAAAAATTGCAAACAGCAAATCTGAGGCTGCACGTGAACTTGAAAAACAGCGTGATTCAATTGGCGTATAACAGAGTTCCTTAAAAACACGAACATATATGCCACATTTTTCACAGTATTTCTTGGACAAATGCGTCCCTGCTTATCGCATTTTATGCATAATTGATTCACAAATTGAGTAATATAATATAAATCTCCCATTTAGTATATTTATATATAGGTATGCATACATATGTATGTACATACATATATTAAATTGCGTTAGACTTTGTGCATCTTCAAAGTCGTATTTAAATGGGAGAAATATTGCATTTCAATTGAAATATGTAAGGGCGGAAGCAAGAGGAGATTGTGCATACCTAGCTCCAACTAAGATCGTTGCATCGTCATGATCCAGTATTTTAAAATAATCCGTGCTGTTGCCAAAGAATCTAGCGATAATTATATCTTGTTCTAGAATATATAAAAGAATTAAGATTATTAAAATTGAAATGCACATTAGCACATATGTTAGATTCTATGTATGCATAAGTCTAGTACAAAAGTACATAGCAGTAATAGCGGAAATGTTAATTGTTGCAAAAGAACAAAAATAAAGTAGAGCAATGAAAGCAGAGTGGCGCGGCGGCCAACTTACTGGGCGGTAAATCGGGGCGCACATCGGGCATCCACGCGCTGCTGTGCTGCAATTGTTGCAGGGCAATAAGAAGTAGAGTGATTACGGCACAAGCGCGCGTTGTGGCGCGGCGGCTGCTGTTGCTAATTAGCATTTTAATATCGCGGCTAAATGTAGCTTGTAATTTATGTATTTGAACGATTCAAACAGTCCGACGAGGCGCGGCGCTGTCGAGTTTCTTTTATTTTCTCGTGTACAAATATTGCTTGCTGCTGTTGCTGCTGCTATTGTAGCTGTTGTTATACTAATTGTTCTTGTTATTGTTGTTTGGACTGAATTCGATGCACTGGCTGGGACGTTTGGACAAAGTTGTAAGTCACCGTATGTTGTGCAGTAAACAAAAGTGCTGCTTGTCGTTGGATGTTGGCTGGTCGCGCTGTCGTTGTCGTTCCGTTGTGCCACTGTTGAGAGTAGATTAGTTGTTCAATTGCTTAGTGCGCCAGCTTGACTGGGCGTGCAAATGTATGACTGAGTTGTTGCCAGCTCGCTCGCTTGGCTAGTTGCCTGGTTGGATGAATCAGCACGGCGGTAAACACGCAGTGGGCTGTATACAACCCCCACCGCATATACTACTCCTCCTCAGCGAAGGGGTTGCTGCTCTGTTGGGCACGCTTTTAAGAGCATACTAATTATACCAGCCCCTGCCGCCGTATATGCTCTATCTACTGCACTGTCAGTCAATGTCAGCTCAATTCTAAATTACAAACTCAAATACAAATTCAAGCGGTAACACAATTCAAATCAAATATCTGCGAAAAAAGGAGAAAAAATGTGCAAAGAGAATTCGTCAGAAAGAGTTTAGAAGTTTAAAATATCGTTTTAAGAAATTCAAAATTAATTTATTAGCGACATCAAAAATAATACGTTTAAGAAATCAAAGTATGTAATCCCTTTTGTATGAGTTCATATTATTATTATTATTTATTTAAAAAAGGTAATATAATTACAATTTTTAAAAACTAGTTTAGTAGCACTGGCAGCTAAGGCCTTCGGCTAGGCACCCGTACGAGTTCAAAATATCACTTTCACATACACCCAAAATACACAGTTAGCACTTTCGGGCACACAACATGCAGCTTTGCTGGCTGGTATGAAAATGACTTGTCAACTGCACAAATTAGTCCAGCTAAACCAAACCCACTTCTGCAAGTGCCTACAGCGAAAGAAGGCAAGAAAAACAAGTCCCACCCTTGATTGCTTTACGATTGCTGTTTTTTCCCAAAACATGCGTCATACACACACACACGCATCGATGCACAGGGAAATTTGGTAAATCGCGTGGAAATCACGTGCGCCAGGATTTTCCGTACAATCAATATGTTTGTTATACTCGTATTTATTGCCTGGGAAAATGCGCACCGACCAGCAGCGCACAAATGCCAACAAGTGTTGCTGTTGCTTTTGGGGCGATGAGGAAACGTGCTACCGGCGTGTTGCTGCTTTTCGCACGCAGACACGTAGGCAAAAAGTCCGATTACTGGAGAGTTTCGGGTTTGAGAAGAATTATAGGTCCTTCTTGCAATGTTGTAATTGCTATTCAAGTTAATCACTCTATCACTGAATCCATCGTAGTTCCGCTTTTCGTAGAAGTTACGAAAGAAGCTACATTGAACTCAAATGGCTACGAACGTAACTTTGAAAATAGTAGAGTGGTATAACTTAATACAAGAAATGAATAAAAATTTATTAAAACTTCACATAAATATTGCAATATCACAAATGTTTTGCTCCTTCGCAGCTTTGTTCTTCGAAAAGCTGACTTCAAGAAGCAAAATTGATTCTTTGACTTTCGATTGTCGTATGTAAGATTTTTTTCGGTAAAATGGTTCTCAATTTACTTTTTATGAACTTAAACGAATGAAATTTGGTATTCAAGCTCAGATGTCACCTCTACATGCCCTATGAAAAACTGGGCGTGGTCCGCCTACTACATAGGCGGTAAACCGAAAATCATCATAGCTTCCATAATATATACACAAGAGCGTACATATTTAGTTACTTCATTGCTGGTAAGAATGCCTTTTGATTCTCTAAAAATGTACGTGGTCCGCCCACCATAGAGGCGCTAATTTATATATACCTATAGTTACTGTCGTGAGTCGACCAGAGTATCAATATTTGGAATATTTAATCCTATTAGGAATATTCTGTAGTTTGTAAGA
Organism: Neria commutata; assembly: GCA_963457695.1. Classification (NCBI taxonomy): domain Eukaryota; kingdom Metazoa; phylum Arthropoda; class Insecta; order Diptera; family Micropezidae; genus Neria; species Neria commutata. Next base: position 26,475,027 of record OY735247.1, read on the forward strand.
AATGGGCGTGGTCCGCCCACTATGTACACAGTAAATTTAATACACCCACCATTTCATTTCTTTCCCAGCTCGGGTAGGGTATTATTTATTCGGTGAAACCCGACGGATGCTTCCTTACGCGATTATAAAAATTTGCTGTATTTAATTGTATTTAATTTAATAGTCTGTCTTTTTCTTGGTTTCTGTTGTTCTCTGTTGAACAGCAGGGCTTCTTGCTGATGCTTGTGATGTCTATATATTTGTAGGGGAAATCATGAATGTAGGTCCTTACAGAACTATCTGTGTATGTAGATTACTTCTTTGGTGGAAGGCCAAAATTAAAGTCACGACACCCCCTTCACTCCTCATGGACCACCACTTTTTTACGGTACATACATTTAAGGTGTGCCACGACACCTCGTCCCATGCCCCTAAATCTATATATGTACATAAAACTCAAAATTATGTAAAAATGTTTACATGTACATACATATGTATGTATGACTAAATAATAACAGAATAAAAATTTTAAGGTTGTATGACTTGTAGTTCTAAAGACATACCAAATCAAAGATTTAAGTTATATGAGTGGTGCCACGCCCCGTTGTCCACTGCCACTTAATTTTTTTTTTAGCAAATTAGCAAAAGGACACGACTAAATTCTAACAAAACAGAATTTCAATGTTGAACGACTTGTCGTTTTAAAGATATACCAAATAAAAGATTTAAGTTGTGTGAGGGGTGCCACGCCTCGTGTCCAATGCCCATTCCATTTTCCCAGTTGAAGAATACGGAGATTCCTTTATGTATGATATATGTATAGTTCTAAAGTAATACCATAATGTGGAGTTGATTGAAAAGTGCCACGCCCCTTGTCCTACGCCCATAAAATTGTACCGGTGGGACGACTCATCCAAGAGGTGCTTACATACGGAATTTCAATACTGCACGACTTTTAGTTCCAATGATATTCGATGTAAACAATTTGGTTTGTATGGGCGGTGCCACGCCCTCTTGTCCACTGCCCGTCTTATTTTCCCAGTAGAAGGGTATGGATGTGTAGTAAGTTCCTACCGAGTTTAATTGATGTGTGATGTGTAGTTCTAAAGTTATACACAAATCTAGAGTTGATAAAAAGGTGCCACGCCCCTTATCCTAAGCCCATAAAATTTTACCAGTGGGACGACACATCCAAGAGGCGACTGCATACAGAATTTCAACGCTGCACGACTTTTAGTTCCAAAGCTATTCGATGTAAACAATTTGGTTTGTATGGGCGGTGCCACGCCCTCTTGTCCACTGCCCGTCTTATTTTCCCAGTAGAAGGGTATGGATGTGTAGTAAGTTCCTACCGAGTTTCATTGATGTGTCATATGTAGTTCAAAAGTTATACACAAATCTAGAGTTGATAAAAAAAAGTGCCACGCCCCTTATCCTACGCCCATAAAATTTTACCAGTGGGACGACGTATCCAAGAGGCGACTGCATACGGAATTTCAATCCTGCACGGCTTTTAGTTCCAATGATATTCGATGTAAACAATTTGGTTTGTATGGGCGGTGCCACGCCCCCTTGTCCAATCGGGTCCAATTATAGATCAGAACCATCCCTGAACCCACTCAAGCACACTCACTAAATTTCATCAAAATCGGTTCAGCCGTTCTGGAGTTTTAAGCATCGGAACAAACCACGATTCATTTTTATATACATATATAGATTTGCAGTTTTTTAATAAAAAAAAATGTTAGAAAAAATTTTTCATAGTATACATACGACACATTTTGTATGGTAGGCAAACTAATTTGTTCAGAATGGTAGATACGACAATATAATACTGAATTCATTTGGCTATATCTTCCTAAATATCGAAAAGTCGATCTTTTGGAATAAACAGTATTAATAATAAAGCTTATAACAAGCTTTCACTCTACAAAATACTCGATTTTCAGAAAAATCTACCGTGCCAAACAAAATGGGAGTACTTTAAACTTAAAACTGCATTTCTCAAAAAGTGAAAAAGTCGACATACGACAAGTATTGAATCAAGCGGCGATATGTAATTACAAGGGTGCAGATTATTGCGCAGAAAAGCAGAAAATATGGAGCTCAAATTAAAAAATAAATCACTAAAAACTGAAAATCGATTTTAAGTGTTGCTTATTTTTATTGCACTTATAATACGATTGTGGAAAATTTAGAATGCAATTTAAACAAGTAAGGAAGTAATCAGTCGGGTTCCACCGACAGAGTAATACCCTACACCAAGTAACTGAGTGGGCGGACCACGCCCATTTTTGGATAGTTAAAATGCCAATTACCAGCAATGAAGTGACCAAATATGGACGGACTGGTGTATATATTATGGAAGTTATAAGGATTTTCCGCTTACCGTCTATATAGTGGGCGGACCACGCCCATTTTTTGTATGACGTAGAGGGCCCTCACATTACCTTAAATACCAAATATCATTATCTAATATATAATAATATTATATAAAAAAAAAACTTTTTAAAAATAAGCTTTAATGTACTCAAAAGTAGAAAATAGATTGTTTCGAAGTCACCAGTATCTTACTATCCATAAAAGCTTGGGGCGCTCATGTGTTCAATATTTGTCAACCAGTTACCACAATATCTTATTTAAATAATTTTTTGCAAATAGATTCTAGTAATGAAAGATATTTTGAATATGGATATTGAGCGCACAAGCTTTTATTGATAGTAAGATACTGGTGACTTCTAAACAATCTATTTTCTACTTTTGAGTACATTAAAGCTTATTTTTAAAAAGTTTTTTTTTTATATAATATTATTTTCTACTGTTTAGTCTCACATAAATTAAATTTTAGAGCTCTGAAATTTTTCGCAAAAAGAATTTAAAACTTGCAGAGCAGTACACAATATTTAGGGTATTCACAGTGTTTCCTATCGTCATATGTCATATCCTCAATTTAACAAATAATACGGCAGTGATCGACCCTAATATTCGTGGCATATTTGTGGCGCGATGAGTTGTTGTTGTTTTGTTTGCAAGGCGCGGCGAGCTCGGCCCATGCGCAAAACCTCCGTTGCTTTGGCGCGATGAGTGGTTGCTATTTTGCCTGCAAGGCGCGGCGAGTAAGTTCCTATCGTTTTTCATTGACTTGTGGTGTGTAGTTCTAAAGTTATACACAAATCTGGAGTTGATAAAAAAAAGTGCCACACCCCTTATCCTACGCCCATACAATTTTACCAGTGGGACGACATATCCAAGAGGCGACTGCATACGAAATTTCAATGCTGCAGGACCTTTAGTTCCAAAGCTAATCGAGATCAAAAATTTTGTTTGTATGGGCGGTGCCACGCCCCCTTATCCAGTGTCCGCCTTATTTTCTCAGTAGAAGGATATGGATATGTAGTAAGTTCCTACCGACTTTCATTGATGTGTGATGTGTAGTTCTAAAGTTATACACAAATCTGGAGTTGATAAAAACGAAATTCTATTATATATGCATGTGTATCAGTGTTGCCAGAACCAGGGATTTCGCCCATATTTCGGGATTTTTGTACCTTTAAAGGGCGCGCGGGATTTTGATTCTAAAAATGGGATTTTTGAGCCGATACCTATCTTTTATACTTCGTTTGTTTATTTATTAATACAGTAGGAACTCGATTCTTGCACGTAATGAAAACCAGGCTCGGTGCAAGTTTCGAGATTGTCGCAAGTACCAAGTAATTTTTGTCCCATATTTGTAAATTATAAGGGGTACTTTCCTTGTAAAGAATCTAAGTTTGTTACATTTTATATTTTAATTCAATACGCTTGTATAATGATACATTTTAAGTGAAACTAAAGAAATTTTGGATTTTGGTTTATTTTGTGCAAACTTGCTTGTTCAGTACTGCACTGCTTCCATGCAAAAGTTAAATAAGAACAGAGATTTCGTCAGCATATGAATTCGTGGGTACTTCCCTAAATATTTTGAGCTCGAAACTGATACATTTTCGGTACTTCCCCGAATGTTATTCAAAGACAAAACAAAAAATGTTGCAATGTATTGAGGTCAAAATTTTTTAACTTCGCAAGTACTGAGTACGTAATGAAAAAAAAATTTTGTGGCACAAGTATCGAGGTGGGGAAGTACCGAGTATCTGCAAGAATCGAGTTACTACTGTAACTGTAAATATTTTATTATTAGCATCGAATTTAAGTGTAATCTTCAGCGTTGTGCTTTAAGCAACAATTTTTTGTTCTTTATATTTGTTTAAAAAAATATATGTATATGTATTTATGAATTGTTATTGAAAAACACGTTTTTTAATTAATATTTGTGAATGGGATTTTTTCCGGGATTTTTGATATTTTAAATGGGATAAAGAGGGCGTTTTGCATAAGTGAATGGGATTTTCGGAGCTAGGTCTCTGGCAACACTGATGTGTATTTGCATACACAATATACATATGTGTCAATTCGCCCTTTGCAAACATATGTACATGTATATTTTTGACTATTTCTAAAATTTTGTCAGTACATATTTTACTGTTTGATTAATATGAATGCCTTTGTTGAAGAGCAATTTTCTTGTAAAGCAATGCTACAAGTAAAACAATATACCTCCTCATCGCGGGTGCAGAAATACATACTTCATTTTGCTATGAAAGTAAATGAAGACTGACTACAGAACTGTATAAAGCAAACGAGAATTACAAACCACCATCAACCAAACAACTACGTCTGTCCCTACGTGCTTCTTCTTCTATCTGTGCTCTGATTGGCTATTGCAGTTTCGCTAATGACTTTGTTTAAAGTTATAATTTTTATATTTTTATGATTGATTCATGTATTGTCATCGTGTTTACGTATGTATGCAAAGTTTCAGATCTGTAAGTAGTCGGGAAGTGGGTGAAAAATTGATTACTAGATTCCACTACATACCTGAAGTGAAGTTAATATAAAGCTTATAATAATAAAAATGAATGTTTTTCTGTTTGTCTGTCTGTCCGGCTATACAAATTTTTCGATTCATCAAGAGGGCGTGGCACCTCCCATACAACTTAAATATTTGATTTGGCATATCTTTAAAACTACATGTCATACAACATTAAAATTCTGTATTCTGTTAGTAATTAGTCGTGCCCTCTGGCTTTAAAAAATTTAGGGGCGTGGGACAAGGGGGAGTGGCACTCCTTATGCAACTTAAATATTTGATTTGGCATATCTTTAAAACTACAAGTCATACAACATTAAAATTCTGTATTCTGTTAGTAAATAGTCGTGCCCTCTTGCTAAAAAAAATTAGGGGCGTGGGACAAGGGGGAGTGGCACTCCTTATACAACTTAGATATTTTATTTGGCATATCTTTAAAACCACAAGTCATACAACATTAAAATTATGTATTCTGTTAGTAATTAGTCATGCCCTCTTGCTTAAAAAAAATGAGGGGCGTGGGACAAGGGGGAGTGGCACTCCTTATACAACTTAAATATCAACTACAAGTCAAGCAGCATTGCAATTCCGCACGCAGGTACCTCTTGGATGCGTTGTCACACTGGTAAAATTTTATGGGCGTAGGACAAGGGGCGTGGTACTTTTCAATCAACTATACATTTGGGTATAACTAACTTAGAACTATACAGCACACATAAATGAAACACGATACGAACTTACTGCATGTCCGTGTCCTTCAACTCGGAAAATGGGATGGGCATTGGACACGAGGCGTGGCACCCCTCATAAAACTTAAATATTTTATTTGGCACTAGCTGTCCCGGCAAACGTTGTTCTGCCTAAAATAATTATTTTATTCTAAGATTTGTTTTGAAATGTATTTCAATTATGGTAAGAATACGTGGAAGGCTCACTACGAATGTGTGCCAATTTTTTTCCAAATCGGACCACTCCTTCTTTCTCTCCTGCGCCAACGGACAACCGGAAATCAACACAGAAAGTGATTCTGAGCATTTCTATATACCTACTTATGTCTATACCTAGGACGGCTCCTTTAATGCGTTACAATTTTCGCACAAAGTTATTATACCCTATTACCATAGGTGTAGGGGGTGTAGGGTATAAACAGGGGTGCTCACAGTTTTATTTTATTATCGTTCTTAAAATGCCAGATGGGAACTTTAGAAGGTAACTGTGAATACCCGAACATGTTTCTTTATTTTTAACGAAACTGCATAATTCCTTTTTATACCCTACACCTATGGTAATAGGGTATAATAACTTTGTACGAAAATTGTAACGCATTAAAGGAGCCTTCCTAGGTATAGACATAAGTATATAGAAATTATCAGAAACACGTTCTCTTTTGAATTCCGGTTGTCCGTCTGTCTGCGTGTTCGGAAAAACGAGAAAGAAGGAGTTGTCTGATTTGAACCAAATTTGGTACACAGTCACAGTGAACCTCGGGTTAGCTAAAGTGTTAAAATTGGTCAAATCGGTTGGGCACGCCTACAATGGGCCTGTAAGTCCCACTACGACGGAATTTTTTCAGTAAAATTGCTTTAATTTGTTTAATTACTCATTTAATGCAATGATTTTTGGTATTTAAGGTGAGGTGTGGGCCCTATAGGACATACCAAAAATGGGCGTGGTCCGCCCACTATATAGGCGGAAACAATTTTACGATAAAATGGCTCTCAATTAACTATTTATGAATTTATATGAATGAAATTTTGTTCCTAAGTTCAGATATCGGCCCTACATACCATACAGGAAAATGGGTGTGGTCCGCCCACTATATACATAGGCGGAAAGCTGAAAATCCTCATAACTTCGATAAAACATACACCAGAACGGCCATATTTAGTCAATTTATTGCTGGAAAGAGTACCATTGAATTTTTTAAAGATGGACGTGGTCCACCCACCTTGAAGGCGGTGAATTATCTAAACCGATAATTTCTATTGTAGACCTTCCATAGTATCAATATTTGCTATATACAGTCCTATTAGGAATATTGGTTACTTGGTGTAGGGTATTACTCTGTCGGTGAAACCCGACAGATGCTTCCTTACATGTTTAATAATGCTTTTGGACTTGTCAGATAGCAGAAATGGGGAGTCGTGTGTAGGGTTTTTTTCGGCCACTGTATATACACACCTCCGAAAACAAAAATTAGTTTATAAGTGTCCCCTTTTTCCCTTTAGGGGAGCAAAATTATACATGGAACGTTTATTCCAGCCAAAATTATTACTCGCTGGTTAAATATGCGAGATTATGCGAGTTGGACACTAGAAACATACTATTTACCTGTACAAGTACAATGAAATCTGGATAGGTTCCCTTTCAAGCAGGGGATATTCTTCTGTATAAAAATGTTGGTTTGATTTTTACTATATTCTATTCTATACTATTCAATTGTATGCTCCTTTACATTGCCTTTGATTCCAACACAATACTTTGACCACAAGTGTTCTTGGTTTTACATACGCAATATAAGGAACATTAATATTATTCACTTTATTAGAAATTTGCAGACATGATGCCTGAAAATTGGCGAAGCATTCCTGCGGCCCTTGCATCAACTACCTGCACCCATGCCACTGCTTATTAGTTACTCTTTGTAAGTGGGAACGCAGTCTTTTATTCGCATGCGTTTAATTGTTCGCACACGCAATTTCCACTTGAATGCAAATTTGCTGCTTCGTCTCGCTCTCAAACGCTTGGAACCATACAAGTTCAAGCTTATGCCGTACTCCGCCGCATCTTCCTCTTATTGTTGGTCGAGATTATCAACCAAGGTCGCAAATATTTGATTCTTTTATTGGTAAGTGACAAAATTTTTGAGGAACTGTGGCACGGCTTTACGGTCGAAAATGAGCACGAAAACAGAAAAGCGAAAGAGATTAAGGTGCTTATTTTGTAAATCCCAACGCCTCACTTCACCCTGCGTTCACTAATTTGGTATTTTGTAAAACGCATCACCTCACTCGGTGACTGCTCGCGTTGTCTTACGTAGTTTCATATAAAAATCGGTACCGCGTAAAACGCAACGCGGCGCATTCACTCACTTGAACTGTCAAATCGTTCACTTGGGTTTGTGCTCGCGTTCAGTTTTTTAAACGCAAAATTTTTGGTAATTTCGAGTGAAAATTGATTTGTGGTAATCTGCAGAAGCAAATAATAAGTATTGCAGTACTTCTTAAAGACAAATACTAAAGAAAAAAGTACAAAAAAAAGAAAATACTAGCACTGCAGTTGAGGATCGAAATCACAAAAAAAAAAGAAATGCATCGCGGTTGAGGGTTGAACTCGCAACTTCTCGCGTGCTAGTCGAACGCTCTAACCACTAGGCTATGGGAGGTATGCAATGGATGCAGCAAATTTTGTGTGTTTTGTATTTGGCTGATAAATTAAGAAAAATACAACTCTTTTTCGTAAGAACTTGACAGCTCAAGTGATGCCGTAAGACAACGAACGCAATTACGCCGTGATTTACAAAATGCCGTTTTTTGATCCCGGCGTTGGCTTCGTGTTCGCGTTGCGTTCGATCACGGTGATTTATACGGTAAGGCCGTAAGAGAGAAGGTGCCCGAAGTGTTGATATGTAAGATTTTATTAATAAAGTATCTTTGATTGAATTTGGCAGAAATTATTCAAATAATTCAATAATAATAACAATTGATTGACGCAACAGCCAGTGTGGGTTTAGGCCTAGGTTTCTCGCATTCACTTTTGTGTGCTTGTTATATTTTGCACAAATTAACGGGACCTACATATAACCGAATCCGAACGGGTCGAGAAGCTTTTCAAGGCAAAAAATATTCTCGGAGAATTGCCAATTCATCGCGAGAAGTGGCGCCACACAAAGAAACAATTTGAAAAAAAAAATCTCTTTGTATTAGATGTTATGTGCCGGACTGAGATTTGAACCCAGGCCGTATTCGTATTCCAAAGTTGCTTTGTGTAATGCGCAGAGAACATCAGAGCATCAGGCCGTGGCACCCACTCTTCTCCTTATCTTTATCCTTTCTCATTTATATTCAGTCGCCCAAGCTCTGCGGAGATTGAGAGCAAGCGACGTAATATGAATGACACACTCAACAAAGACCTTCAATCAATCTCCGAGTGGGGTCGAGCAAATAGGGTCAGTTTTAATGCTCGCAAGACTCAATGTTGTCTCGGACACAGGCAAACTTCCACCCCCTTCCAAAATCCTCTGTCCATTGATGGTAAGTATTGTAGAGTCGGCAGCTCTTGATGTTCTAGGCTTGTCGATCAAATGTGATCTGCGTTGGAACGACCACATTTTCGATATTGCTAAAGAAGCTGGCTGATCTACGCTGATCTACACTGACGGGTCCCTTCTCGCTCGCTGGAGTGTATTGAGAGAAGCGAAACTGGAGCTACCCCTCCCTTTGGGAAGCTTTACTTCTGTCTTTCAGGCAGAGGAATTTCCAACCGTCGAAGCGACACACACATCCATTAAGAGAATACGAAAAGGTAGGCAAATCTTATTTGCTCAGATAGTTAGGCAACCATAAAAGCTTGTCTCAACCATTGCCTCTTAGAGACTGCGTGATGAAGAAGAGGGCTGCTTAACAATCTTTGACAAATGAGCGAAACTAACATGGTATGAGTATGAGCTTGCACACGAAGACATTCCAATCAACGAAAGCGCAGATGATTTTGCCAGGCCCGGATCGGAGATCACCTTTACAGGACCGGAACAACCCATAGGTTGCAGTGCAGCTAGACAAAAGACTGTGATGAAAGACTCCATCGGAAACATCGGGTATATTTCTAGGAGCTAGTTTCCAACAGAGTCTCAAGATCGTTTATAGGTACACCAAGACCGAAAGAGAGTAAATACCTTCTAGGACTAGGTAAAAGTTACTTAAAAACACTAGTTGGCTTGGGTTCATTCCGCTAAATGTGTTCCTTCATATGTACATACATACATACATATGTAGGTGTAAAGGATTGAGCCAAGCTTCAGCAAAATTTGTTTCAGTTAATACCCTATACGCAATTCAGTAGTCGACTACGAAAATAACGCACTTATAGTTGACTTTTCAGTAGTCGACTACGAAAATAACACACGTATAGCTAACTTTTAGGACCTAACTATAAGCTAACTACAATGTAGTGCAGAACTGCCCCAAAATCAAAGCGAGCTGTTCGCTTTCTTTCTTTTTTTCTTTTATATATTTGTCAAAAATCTTTGCATTGGAAAATTTTAATTAGTTGCTCAGAAGGAAATGAGAAGATTCATAAAAAACCAAATATTTTTGCCAAATTATGGAAACATGATGATATATTATATTAAACAGGCAACGATTTCACAGCATATTTTAATAAAGCGTATTATTAGCTTATCAACTAATAGTTTAGTTTTAAAATTAAAAATTAGCTAACTTCTAAACAACTAACTTTTAGCTAACTTCAAAGTAACCGACTTTGAGTTAGTTGAAAAGTCATCCAGAGTCGGGACTGACTACTGCCTAGGACATCGCAATGTTAAAAAAGTCAGTCGTCTCCATTGAAAATAGTCGACGAATAGTCAACTAGGTTTGCGAAGTAGTTAACTTATTGTGCATTAATAGTTAGTTAAGTTGCCGGTAGGGTATTTAAGTAAACTTGTGCCTATTGTGTGTGTGAATTGTATTGAATTTCAATTAGAAACTGAACCTGAACTAAGTTAACTACTAATATTTCTTCTTTAGTACTATTAAACAATGTACAATTTTCTTAAGCGGTTTCTAGTGAGTTGGTTATGAACCCTCAAAGAGTAATTTTTAGCTTCCGCTTCTGCCGAAGGTGGAAAAAAATGCCGAATACTTTCTCGGTTGTGGCAGAAAAGCCCCCTTCGGTCGCTTCGGTTTATTTGATTTAAAGCTATCAGCTTTAAAACGCCATACTTGAAAGAGATTCCGGCTCATATTTGAGCTTCAATGGAAACAATGAGTATACAAAGGCTGTATTCCTAAACGTACTTATGCAAAGCAGTGCTGCGCCCCCAATGCTCTACTGATTTGTTTTCTGAGTGCTACTGCGATATATTGCATAAATTAGGTTGGCAAGACTTTTTAGTTTGGGAACGCACTTGATGCTCAACATTGCATTCACAAAATGGAAATTGTAAAAAACTACATATTCAACGCATTTTTGCATTTGAGTAGCGAATAAACTCCCAGCAACTCGAAATTAATTATAAAATTGAGAAAAAGGAGGAGAAATTCAACCGCGTCCTAGAAGTTTCAGTGCAGCCGAAAAAACATAACCTAACTAATCACAAAGCATCAAAAAATTTGTGATGAGCAGTTTGCGCATTTGATGCTTATCGACAACTTGATGCCTGCGTTTAGGAACAGGGTGCACGTGCAAACTTTTTATAAGCTTTATATTAACTTCACATCCGGTATGTTTGTATGTATGTAGTGGAATCTAGTAATCAATTTTTCACCCACTTCCCGACTACTTAGAGATCTGAAACTTTGCATACATGCGTAACCACCATGACAATGCATGAATCAATAAATTTTATGGGCGTAGGATAAGGGGCGTGGCACTTTTTTATCAACTCTAGATTTGTGTATAACTTTAGAACTACACATCACACATCAATGAAACTCGGTAGGAACTTACTACATATCCATATCCTTCTACTGAGAAAATAAGGGGCACTGGATAAGGGGGCGTGGCACCCCCCATACAAACAAAATTTTTGATCTCGATTAGCTTTGGAACTAAAGGTCGTGCAGCATTGAAATTTCGTATGCAGTCGCCTCTTGGATGTGTCGTCCCACTGGTAAAATTGTATGGGCGTAGGATAAGGGGCGTGGCACTTTTTTATCAACTCCAGATTCGTGTATAACTTTAGACCTACACATCACACATCAATGAAACTCGGTAGGAACTTACTACATATCCATATCCTTCTACTGAGAAAATAAGGCGTGCACTGGATAAGGGGGCGTGGCACCGCCCATACAAACCAAATTTTTGATCTCGATTAGCTTTGGAACTAAAGGTCGTGCAGCATTGAAATTTCGTATGCAGTCGCCTCTTGGATGTGTCGTCCCACTGGTAAAATTTTATGGGCGTAGGATAAGGGGCGTGGCACTTTTTTATCAACTCTAGATTCGTGTATAACTTTAGAACTACACATCACACATCAATGAAACTCGGTAGGAACTTACTACATATCCATATCCTTCTACTGAGAAAATAAGGGGCACTGGATAAGGGGGCGTGGCACCCCCCATACAAACAAAATTTTTGATCTCGATTAGCTTTGGAACTAAAGGTCGTGCAGCATTGAAATTTCGTATGCAGTCGCCTCTTGGATGTGTCGTCCCACTTGTAAAATTTTATGGGCGTAGGACAAGGGGCGTGGCACTTTTCAAGCAACTACACACTTGGGCTTCAGTTTATAATTATAGGTACACCACACATGAATGAAAAACGATAGGAACTTACTTGCCGCGCCCTGCTGGCAAAATAGCAACAACTCACCGCGTCACAAATATGCCACGTATTATTTGTTAAATTGAGGATATGACATATGACGATAGGAAACACTGTGAATACCCTAAATATTGTGTACTGCTCTGCAAGTTTAAAATTCTTTTTGCGAAAAATTTCAGAGCTCTAAAATTGAATTTATGGAAGACTAAAAAGTAGAAAATAAAATTATATAAAAAAAAACTTTTTAAAAATAAGCTTTAATGTACTAAAAAGTAGAAAATAAGTTGTTTCCAAGTCACCTGTATCTTACTATTAATAAAAGCTTGTGCGCTCAATATCCATATTCAAAATATCTTTCATTACTAGAATCTATTTGCAAAAAATTATTTAAATAAAATATTGTGGTAACTGTTTGACAAATATTGAACACATGAGCGCCCCAAGCTTTTAGGGATAGTAAGATACAGGTGACTTGGAAACAACTTATTTTCTACTTTTTAGTACATTAAAGCTTATTTTTAAAAAGTTTTTTTTATATAATTTTATTTTGTTTGCGTTTAGGAACATGCTGCTTTGTACTTATGCAGCGCAACTGACGTTTAGGAATACAGCCAAAGTCATTCTATGTCTTTTTCCAGGTATAAATTAAATAATTTATGAACGACTGTTATGTGACTCACGTAATAGCGCGAGTTGAAGAGAGATTTCCACTCAAGTCGCAAGTGCTCAGTGAAAAATGTACATATGTATTTGCACAGTGTGATATCTTTAAAACAAAAAAACCTAGTTTTATCATTTTAATGGGAATATCACCGGATATATGTACATACTTATGATTCACAAATCACATTCGAAAGAGTGACGGGTCGTGCACGCAAAATGTAGGAATCGCAAAACTCTAAAAAGAAATTGGTAAGTGAAACGAGCAAAAATTATTGAAAATGATCCACAAGAAGCGCAAACACAAACAAATGCGGTAACGATGATAATGACAGGCACCGCTGCTTAAACAACACCCAAATCGAAATTTAAGCATCGTGGGCGTGCTTGCCATGGTAAAAGCTAATATCAATTCTTGATTGAATGTATGTGCTCTTGTGATCTAAATTGGGGCAACGCCGATACGAGACGCAGCGCCGCCGCTATCGCCACTTGCTGCAGCTGCAGTAGGTGCTCTGTCGGCTTTTGCGCACATATGGCAACACTGCGTGGACTATTGGACCCACGCCACAGACTTCCTTTTGTATACTTTAAATAGGAAAAAGTTTTCAGTTTTCCTGTTGGTGTGCGCTGTTAGGCTCTTAAGTAATTGGGGCCCACCTCCTTCCAGCGGCGTCACACATTACCAGTCTTACCAGTCGCGAACACACTCGTCGCCTTGCTGCTGCTGACTGTGTAGCCCAGGTTCACCTCGTCACAGTCCAATTCAATTCACCTGTAGCTCTTTCGGAGCGTGTAGCTTGTTTGTGACGAATCTCATTATTACTTGTTTCCTTTGGTTAACCACTACACTCCGTTCGTCGGCCGCGGCGTTGACGTATCGTATTAATTTTGTATTGCGCTTCTTATTGCGTTCGTCGTGTTTTTTTGTTGCGCATAAATTAAAAACTTAAAACGTAAACGTTGTTCGCATTGTTTTTCCTGTTGTTGGTTCTTGTTGTTGTTGCCTACTCTCAAAAACCTGTTTGTTGCATTACATACACTCACGCACGCGTAAGCACAAAACACACTCACACGTACACATTTATGCACCCGACCGTCAGTCAGCAGCGTAGAAAAACAGGAATAAAGAGGTCCAAGAAAAGTAGATAAAATGATCCGAGCTCTAATTTCCTTAATTTTCAATTGCTTTTTTACACACTTTCCCAATGAATTCACAATTATTTTATTTTGCACTGATTATGCTACATATTTTTCAATGATATTTTACACTCACCGAAATTATTTAAAATTCATAAATTATTTAATTTAAGTAACAAATAAAAATACAACACAACAACTTTACTGTATGGCGGCCATTACTACTTTACTACAATTCAGCAGATACATAAAACCAGAGAACAACTGAAACTAAACTTGGCAAACAGCGTTGCATTTGCAGTGGCTTTGAGCGTTAGACAGAAATATTTCTAGTGGAGAATTACATTGGATGCATGGTAGCCACAAAGCTTGATTTAAAGCTACATTGCATTGGCCATCACAATCACATCGGGTGCAGCAGTGACAGCAGCAGGGACACTAGCAGCGTCTATGGCGGCTGCAGTGATGCACACCATAAGCGCCACTATGTCGCCTTCGGGCGATTCAATGTCCTCGTCTACAACTTTCATTACATTGCCACATGCGGGTAAAATTTAATCCACGGACCAAGCGACAACACGCAGCGCCTACTTGGAGGAGCCCAGCAGCAGCTTCGTATAACAACACATATTCACGCATACATATACATACTCACGCACACAAGTGATATATCTTTAGCTATTTATATGTCGTTATTATACATTGGATTTGACTTGATGCATTATTGTATATATATCTTATCTGCTTATACTGACAAAAGCACTTATATCAATACACATATATTATATGTATCGGCATTTGCACACGAACATGACTTCCAAAATAATTTTAATTTTAAGACTACTATGAGAATTTTATGACCATTTTAGCTGTAAGTAAATTGTTAATCGTATTTGTATTTGTGAAGTAAAACTTCTTTGCGGAGGATAAGCCAAATTTTAGGACAACGGAAGTACTAATTTTCGTATTGGATTCTTATTGTGAAACAGCGCCTCTGCCGGCAAATTGTAGTGATTTTAGTAAAACTGCCAATCCTGTGCACCATCATCAACACCATCTGTTGTTCATCTGTTCGCAGTGAAACAGCGCCTCTGCCGACATATTGTAGTATTATTTCCATCCTGTCCTACCAACCAACCAACCATCTGTTCGAAGTTTGGTCCGAAAATAATAACGTAACGCGTACGCAAAACGTAAGCGGAAAACGGAAAAATCGCAATTTTTGCCGCAAATCTTGGAAATTTCTGCATTTTTCTGCTCTACGTGACGGCCAAAGGGTTAAGGAATGCCGCGGAACGCATCCCGGGCAATTTGCGTTCCATTTTCAGGCATTTGGGACGCAAAAACGCACGCGATTTATTATCCCCCGCCTTACGAATTGCACGCGTTTTTTGCGCGATTTTACATGCAAAAATTTTTCCGTTATAATTTTGTGATTTTTCGCGTTTTTCGTTACGTCATTTCATCTGCATTACGTAAGAAACTTGTTTTTTAATGTAATTTTTTATTTTAATTTGTTTAATTTGTATTGGGGGCATTGTTTCTTTTCGTTTTTGAAGTATAACTTCTTTCTTTGCGGAGGGGTAATCCGAAAATAATATAAATCAAGTAAACAAACATGTATGAAAAATGATTGAACAAACCATAATTCAGGGAAATTGAATTGGGTTAAATGATAAAGTTTAAAGACAAGCATATTTTTCAGTAGTAGCAAAAAGGACTGAAAGGAACAAATTACTAAAAATTTTGATAGGAAATAAGCAAATGAAAAATTACAGCAAAGTTGATAGGTGTAAAGAAGCAATAAATAGTAAATCCTGAAAAACAAGGGGAAAATTGTCAAATGAAAAGCAAATTTGTTACAAGCTAAGTACCTGCAAATGTGTGAAAATGTTCAAAAGAGGATATTTCTACGGAGCAGCCGCGGCGCAGCTTCGATTCTCTTCGAATATGCACAGGCAATTCAAAGGAAATCGAAGCCAGCCAGACAGACTGTTTGTCCGTTCGCAGACAGACTGAAATATGAAACTCCGCCACATTGTGAAGAATATGAATAAATGAAATGAGCTTTCGAACAAATGTTCGACTAGAATCATAGAAAGGAGTGTGAGCGAGAAGCTCTAGAAGTTCGGCAGCTGATTGCGAGTAAGAGCTATAAAAGGCCGCCGGCGGCACTGCATAATCAATCAGTTTTCGAATATCAAGTGAACTTCGTGAAATATCGAAATGGAAGACAATTCAACTGCAACTTGCGGTCTGCAGGATGCTGAATAGTACAAATAATTGTAGCAGTGATTTGAATTGTAAATCTCTAAATTCACTCGCACTGTAGGGCCATTTATTTATTTATTTAATATATATTTTGATAAATTTTCTCAGTAACATTCAGCCGGTTGATGTGTTTCAAGTACAAATAAATGCTGCGATCAATAAAAATAGCAACAATCAATCACTTTCGAAGAATTCTAATGTCAATGCCAATTACGATGTTATGCGATAAAATATGTTTCATAATTTTCAAACCATAAGCCTATTGTTGCTACTTTAGAATCAAATATCACAACTTCTAATGCAACTGATGAAAATTATATTACTGAATTAAGTAAATAAAATTTCTACCATTAGAAGTGTTGAATTTATTTACATAAGACACCTAAACAATGTAACATATATGAGCCCTTGATTTTGAAAGTGGTATAAGTCCATTTTTTACAAAAATGTAGATAATGGCATTTTTAGATAAAACTTATTATGATCTTTCTATTGGTAAACAATTTAAAGTAAAAAAAAATTTAGATTCTTGTATTTGGGAGATGGAAGTTTTAGCTGTTCATATTAGTGACACTGAGAGTGAAATGTAAACATTTAAATATCTCGCAATAACAGAAAGTGGACTTATACCACTTTCAAAATAAACGGATCATATAATGATTATCAATCAAGCAAAGCACGAATTTAATTTAATTGTCCAAAAAAAGTTTTACTTCAGCCGTGTGGTCTAAGCGCACGTGGTTTTTTACTGAATAAATGTAATATACATATATCAAATTCTAAAGGTTTATTTCGATCCTAACATTCAGTTCGGGGCTCGGTTCCCGCGCCGTCACAATTCAACTGCAGCCTCAAATGCCTTCTTCGCTGGATGTCATTAATCCGTACGTGCGACATGACCCAGCCAGCGATGACGCGGCTGGCTATATTAATATCGGCGTAGAGCTCGTATAATTCGTGGTTCATCTGGATGCGGTAGTCGTCGACACGTGCGGATCGAGCCGAAGATTTTGTGGATCACTTTACGCTGGAACACTAAATGAAAATCTGCGAAATCTGCCATGCTTCAGCGTCAGAAAGCACTGCGGAAGGATTGGCGAAAAGCCACAAATAAAACAAAACGTAAGAAGATTATCATTTGTTTTGTTGTATTTTTGATAAATTGCATAGAACTGCATAGCTTCTAGCTGTGTATGGTTCAAAAGAAAACAGTTGGATTTTAGAGAACATCTCTATTATTATGTGCTTTGCAATGGAAACGCTTAAATCATGCAAGCATTTTATTATTATACAAGTGGGGCCACCTGTCGTGTGTGCCTGTATACACGACAGCTAGTAAAACAATTAGCAACAATAAAAGGCAAAGCAAAGTAAAAAATAAAAAACTTATAAAAAAAGATAAAAAAGAAAAATTTTAAAACCTGCGGAGCTGGGATTCGAACGCATGACCTGCCGAGTTACCGAATGCAAGCGCGCGCCTCTACCCACTGGGCTACACAACGAACTGATTTGATTCATCTAAAGTCGTAAAAGACAGAAAGCGGACAGCAGGCAGCAGTCTGCAGGTAAACGCTTTTTAGTCAGTCTGCGTTTTATATATAAGATGGCTCAGATATTTTAATTTCAATGCATACTTTCTGGCGTATTATTATCGAGCAACGAAAAGTGAAGTTTCTCTCGCAAAACTGCAAAATTTATACTAATTTGACGGTATTTGTTATATCTACTATATGTACATATTTAGTTTTTTCATGAAAGTATATGTATTTGCAATCCTATAGTCTTTTAAGGGCTTTTTCTATGCTCCTTCTGGCTGTCACCTTTTTGCAGAGGCTTATCTTGAAAGATAGAAACTAATAGCAATTATTAATTGGATTTAGAATCGCTCTTAGCATCTGCAATCTTGCAAGTATTTAGGGAAAAATCGTTTTATTGAATTGATTTCATCCTCTGAAGGTATTCTAAAATTGTTTTAAACGCAATCCGCTTAAAATCACGCCTATTCGCACAATTTTTCACAAATTCCAACCCTCAATCGGAAAATACATACAATATTTTGTTAACCAACTTTTTCGTTCACATCAATGTGCCCAAAGGAGACGCCCCCTCGTCACGACTAGCAAAAACTTCTTTCTTACGACAAATTCCACTGTGTCAGTGGAGAAATTTATATCTAACATTTGATGTTCGGACATAAGTGTCCAGTGGAGACCCATGAAATGAAGATGATAAGGGTGTTAAGACAAATGTGTCAAAAGAAATGCTCGGGCAGCGCTCCCTTAACATCCAGAGTTTAGACACTTATACACGAATGCTGCCACACAATTAAAAATCAAATAATCGAATATGGACTTTTATTTATTTACTTGTTGAAGGAATTATATTAACGTCATTGACGTCAAACTAAAACTGTGTAAAAGGACATCCGATAATCTTACAATATACAATAGAAACTGTCTGCGGTGATGTAATCCGAGTGGATTCACCGACGGTGACGTGGCTAGCCGACCATATACAAAATGGCGGAAGCTAAGCCTCATTAAACATTTACCAAATGTAGAAGTGTAGAAGTGTACAAAAAAAATAATGTATGTACTCTAATTTAACTGCTGAAATTTTTTCTCCAATATGTATGTAATTGCATTAAAACTTATATTTCTATTGTTTTATAAATGTGTTGAATTTCAAGTTCCCAAAAAACCATAATGCACTCTTTTGAAACGGAGCTGAAAGCAAAAATCTACATGCAGATTATACACATTATAAGCAAATGACATTATATAATCATATAAATTCGTGGAACAAGGGATTTAAAAAATTTTTTGGTTATATATATGTATATTTTGGTTCCTTTTGCGTTTGGCTTGGCGCTTGTTGATTGGCTAACCAATCAAATTTGGATATTTTGCGCTTGGTTTTTAAGCACATGTAACAACCCAAATGGAAAAATTGGTACTAATAACGCAAATGGTTTTACAACGGAATGGTAGTAATAAGGGAAATAGTATGTCCTAATAAGGAAATGGTATGTTTTTCAGCGGTTTTCAGAGGTAGTTAAAGACACTGCCACTTTTTTTTGCGAGAAAAATACTAAAATACTTGAGCAGAAATTCCAACAAATAAAATAATGCAGCGGGATATCAACAACAGAATTTAAATTGAAGTAAAATGCTTTTTTAATAAAGAAATCGTAGTACTTCAAGGTGTTTACGGGTAAAAAAGCGTTTAACTGCACTGTGTTGTAAAAAAATTAACTGTGAAAATGGCAAAGTAAGTATGCGGAGATGAGAAGATGATGGAGTGGGAGTTTTGTTTTTGTTTTGGCATTAACAAAAATAAATAGTTCTATTGCGCCAATAGTGTAGTGTAACTGAGGCGAAGGCATAGCTTTCTCGCATTAACTAACTTTTGTGTGCTCGTTCCATTTTATCGCATGCTAAAGGGACCACGAATTCATTCTACAAGCCGCATCTCCGAGCGGAACAGAAGTTTTATTTTCATGGTAAAGAATACTCGGAAAATTGGTAGTTTTTCGTGAGAGATGGCGTCGCGCAAAGGGTAATAGGGTATAATAGTTTTGTGCGAAAATTGTAACGCATTAAAGGAGCGGTCCTAGGTATAGACATAATGTATAGAAATGATCAGAATCACTTTCTGTCTTGATTTCCGGTTGTCTGTCTGTAAGAGCAGCAGAGAAAGAAGCGGTTATCGGATATGAAAAAAATTTGATACGTGGCGTTATCAGTGTACCTTAACTTAGTTTAAATTTCGAACTTAACTAAATCGGTTAAAGGACACGCCCAGAATGGACATATAAGTCCACCGTCTTCGGAATTTTTTCCGTAATATTGTTTAAATTAGTCCAATTACATACTTTTTTAATAAAATAATTTTTTGTATTCATGTTAGGGTGTCGGCGCTCTATGATGTAAGAAAAAACGGGCGTGGTCCGCCCACTATATAGGCGATAAAATGACGCTCAATTTAATAATTATGAAATTAAACGAATAAACTTTGGTTCTAAAGTTCAGCCTTCCATGTCGTACAAAAAAATGAGCGTGGTCCGCTAACTATATAGGAGGTAATCGGAAAATCCTCATAACATAACAGAGCATCCATATTTGGCACCTTCATTCTTCTTAAACTTGAAAATTTTCTAAAAATGAGCGTGGTCCGCCCACCAAGGAGGCGGTAAATTAAATTAACCGATAATTTGTGTTGTACACCTGCTCTGTTGTACAAAGCATCAATATTTGGCATACATAGTCCTATTAGGAATACCATGCAGTTTGTTAGAAATGGGCGTGGTCCGCCCACTATATAGGCGGTAAATTAAATACACCCAGAATTTAATTTCTTTCAGTGGATTATCGCGCCACTCGGTTACTAGGTGTAGGGTATTATTCTGTCGGGCTAACTCGACTGACACTTTCTTGTTTTTTCTACAGGCTGCCGATATGCTTACGCGTTTTCGCTTTATCAGTAGCACTTTTGCAATTGTGACGTTATCACTTTTTAGCCAATAAATGAAACAACATTTTGCCACATCGATTTCGCGTTTAATTGCTGCGCATAGTTTGCCAATTTTTAAAGATTTATTTTATTGATAATATCGTTTGTTTATGTTGAATAATGCTGAAAGCGGAATCCAAAAACGGCTTAAAACGCTGGTCAACTCTTCAAGCTGAGCAGAGTGCGGCAGCATTGAACAAGCTCTTGGCGGAGAGGTGCACTTAAGTCGAAGACCTCTTTTTCTTCGTACCGTTATGCAAGATTTCTAATAATTTAAAAAACCCTTCTGCACTTTTCAGAGAGACTATGATCGTTTTCGTGTACGACACGGAGTGTCTCAAGGATGAGGCGGATGATCCGGTGAGCGCGGTGCTATATTTCCATCCTAGTTGGGTGTCCGACACACAAAAAGTGGCGCTGTGCGGTCAGCTCATGGGCACGTCGTACTTCCTCAAGGACTGTTTCTTCAAGCCGCGCATTATGGCGCTGCAAAATGGCAAATTTGTGCTGAAGGAATTCGGCCGCTTTATTTTGGTATGCTTAAATTTCGACATCAAATGTTCGTTTTTTAAAAATGTAACCAATACGTTTATTTAAGGCCGTTGGCACGGATCGCAACATTTCCGATTATTTGCTGCAGCATCGCGCAGACTTGCTCACAGCATTGGTTAAGTTCTTCCATCGGGATTTGCAAACAGTTTTCGATCAATTCGCTCTGCAAGCACAGCATAAGAATCTATCTGAGAAACTTTATCATATATTTGAGACATATTTGCCGATTTTACAACAGAATGGCAGTATTTTTCAAAATGTGCCCAAACTGCACATACCAAAAGTGGGGAAACAGCTCTATTAATGAGCTTCTTACTGCAAACTCGATTGATTGATATATTTTTTTCTCCTTCTCTTCGCTTTAGACCGCCAGCAATATTTTCTTGGATGCGATACAAACGCTGCAATGCTGTCAGCAGACAAAGGGAATTTTGGGCGGCGTAATTTTATACCATAACAAGTGTGTGAAATCGTCTTCACTCCGCCACTTTAAATATTAAAACTTACTACTCTTTCCGTAGAGTTGTAGCTTCTCAGCTGAGTGATGCCATTACTAAGCAGCTCGTGCTCACAGATCCGCTACACATACGTACCACAGCGGAGCAGCTCGGTGCCAGCGACTTTCACATACCCAACGGCGTCCAGATGATTGTGGTGTATGTGGATGCGGCGAATTATCGAAAACTGCAGACGGATGCGCAGCGCGCACAGAACCTACAGACGACGCAGCTGTCGCAAAGTTTGCTGCCCTTTCAGTATGCGAAACGCAAGATGAAACGCGATAAATCGCTTATTTTCACAAATATACCGGAGGAGAGCAGCAGCAGCGCTGCCACTGCGCTAGATAAACTGATTGACGACAATGTAGCGGAGATTGAAAAGCAGCAATTGCAGGCGGCACAACCACAACAGCGTCCTAAATCGCTGCTGACGCGACCAACCCACCTACCGTTGCGTTTTAAGAACATGAGCTCAAAAGAGCTGCCCGAGTCGGGCATCGCTTCAATCAACTTCGATGAGACAGACTCTTATCCGGAGTTTATTGGACACACCAGCGTCTGCTCCACGCCCATGGCTGAGAATAAGCTGCTGCATGTGGCCAACATTATGTCCATATGCGCGAATCCAGAGGTTAATTATTGCACTTAAATCTATTTATCGCCTTTGTATTAACTAGCCGCTTTATATTGCCTTCCCCTCAAGGACGAGAGCAATTTCAACAAGCAGCAGTCCACTAGCACACCGTTGCAGGCACGCCGCAATTCGCTTAAAATCGACTTTGAGAAACTCTTTCAGAATTTCATGGCGTATCCGAACAAGCCCATGGAGCGGCGTAATTCCTTTACCGATTTGCAGGATTCGCTGAAGAAGATCTCCAAGAAACTTTCACTGAAGCACTTTTCGAATGGTTTTCAAAAGACTGATGTAAATCGCAATGGCGGCGGTACGACGGATGCGGAAACGCCCGACTTTATTGAGAACGATGATGCTGAGGCCGCTGTCGAGGGGCAGGAAGAGGACCCCTCGGACAACTCAATTAAGAACAACAGAACCTCACTCACCATCACCGATCCCACATATCCCGTGTGCAATGCCAATGGACAACCGATATCGCGCAGTCTCTTTCAGGAGCTCTTAGAGAGGTATTACAAGCTGTGGGATAGTGGCGCGGTGGAGCGTAAAAGGGATGCCGAAATTGCGCAGCTCATTGAAGAGTTTAAGGACTTTGACAACGAGCTGAAGAAGCTCGCATGCCACACCGCCATGCCCAGTTCCGATGTGAAACCTGATCGCAATTTGAATTTGGAAACGGACGCAGTAACGCAACAGCAGCTGAAAGCGAAAACTCCTCTGGATAAGCGTGCACTCAGTTTGCCACTGAAACCTTTGACGGATGCCACACCCTCGAATGAAAATATGACAACGCGCAAGCAACCCGGTAGCATACCGCTTACACCGCTTATGGCCAAGCTATCGGTGCTGGCTCTGCATGAGGAGCGTGCCATTTGGGATGCTACGCCAGGAGGCACTGGCGTGGAGATACAAACACCATTGACTGCCACAAAAGCGCTACCGCGTCGCAGCTCACTCAAGTATGACGATGCTGTGGATGCGCTGGCCGCGATGGCGAGCACAACGGCAACGGGGAATGCCTCCGATGGCTTGCAGCGTACAGAGCTGTACATGTGCGGACAGCAGAATATGATGTTGTTGCTGCTGATGGAAGAGGGTGCGGCGAGTCAACAGAAAATTGTTAAGAAAATGGTAACAAAAATCTGCTGTAACTTCATTTGCATCCAGCTAAACATTTTTACTCTTTTGCAGTTTGACATTTGTGTAGCGAAGTTCCCGCACATGGAATCTCAGCTGAATCAAACGTTGAACGTTAATGTGGAGGGTGATAAACGCGACGGCGGCTACAGCTTTATGTGCATAGACACGAAGTGGGATACGCTGCAGCGTAATGGGCCCTGGAACAATCCCATGGGACTGCATACGCTTGAATGCATGCATCGCGACTTGCAACGCAGAACTGATGTTACGGATTTGACTTTGAGGCATGCTCAATTTACTGTAATTTGATCTGCGGCTTTTGAATTGCAACATTCTTTTTTAGATCTTACGATACCGTGTTCTACGGCTATAAATCGGGACGCACGGAAATCCTTTATAAGGAACCAACAGCACACCACATTACCGGCCTACCACCACCCTCAGATGTGATGGGCAAGATTGCTATGCGCGCTAAAACACGCCTGGAACGAGATCATTCCTACATACTTTTTTAATAAGAGACAAAGTAAGTCCAGGCTGTTTGCTTTTGGCAAAGGCACTTGGAAGCTTATTTAACAGAAGGACCTCTGGGAATATTATCCTGTCTTTTCCTGAAAGTGGCCATATTCTCCTGAGCATCCTAAGTCTGATCGGAGACACAAAAAAAATGAAGCAAATCTATAAAACTATTTTTTTTTAAATCCTCGCCAAGATACATAGCAGGAATAGCAGAAGAAGTAAAACAAACAAGCATGCAGCTGATTTTATAAGAAATCATTGATAAGGGTACCTTCACTCACACAATGAGCTAAGTGGTTCGCAATTTTTTTTGTAAATCTTGAAGCTATGCAGTAAGATAATTAAATTTAGGGCGTTATTTTAGGCATAGGTGTTGAATAAACAGTCTTCAAAACCATCAACAATTAATTGAAGGCATAACCAATCACACGTAGCACTTTGGACCTTTTGTACGATCGGCCTTTGCAATAAGTAAAGGTAACCTTTTAATTTTTGAATAAACATTTTTTTTTGGCATATTTTATTTACGCTTTACATATTTGCAAACATGTTCTTAAAATGATTACCTCTTAAGCTCTTATCTTCAGATTTAGATTGATTTTGATTAGGTACAAATGTCAAATTATTTCCCTCAACTACTTGTTAAATATATTAAATTTCTTAGAAAAAATGTTTTATATTTTTAAGTGTCTACTTTGTGAAACCTTATTATATGAACTGCACGCATTTTGCACAGCTGATTAGTTATTGACTTGCGCTTATATTATATACACTCGTAACTACATTTAAGCTAAGAACCTTCAGCCAAATATAATGCGAATTTATTTTAATGCATAGGGTGCCAATTAAGCATTCCGTCAATGTGAAATTGTACGAAATGCCAGACATTTTAAAACTACAATTATTGCTGCAAATAATGCAGACTTATTTGTAAGTCATTTCAAACTACGCAAGTAAACTTGCTGCTTGTAAGCTAAATATTGTGCAATTTTTTTTATAAAAACAAAATACTGTTATACATTTGTTCAATGTTTTATAAACTCATACACAACGGCTTTTTTGTTTTTGGGCATATGCACATTCCTCCATACATATTAATACGGTTTTAAATTTTAAATAGGATCTTAGTCCAAGTTATTAATTTTTTGTTGTATAACAAAATATTTGATACACCATTAATGATAAACCATAACAAGGAAATATTTGGTCAAACTGTTCCTTACGTGTTTTGTGAAAATTCCACTAGGAAATACGAATTTTTTATTTCTATTTATTTAAAGAATGAATTTCTCTTAAATGTACACTTAAAATAAAATTAAAAAAATTAATCAAACAGAAAAATACTGTAGCAGCGTACCCACTCAAAGCAACGCGTTCGTAAAAGCAAAATGGCGCAATACTACTGCGTGCAACGCGTTCGTTAATGCAACGGCTTGGCACCGCAGTGACAAATTTCTGCAGTTTTCGCAGTCATTATCCTACTGTTGCCGGTTACAGAACATGAAATGGAAACGTAGAAAATTTCAGTAAATTCGTGCAGTGACAGTAGCAGTGCAGCCATTTTTAGTTGCCGCTGCCCGAGCAGCTGATTTCGCCTGCAGGTTGGCTGCAGAAACTTATGTTGCATTAACGAACGCGATTCAGGATGGAAATTTTTGTTAACGCATTAATTGATAGTTGCGAAACTCGAAGTGAGAGTCTTTTAATGAATTTCAATAAAGAAAGAGTTAAACGAGTGAAAAAAAGATATGTCGTGGTAAAAACCTTGTTGAAAAAGAGAATTAGATCGATCCCGAAAGTAAATAATTACTTTAAAACAATAAAAACGTATCCAGATGATGTATTACATCTTTATACATGATAACAAACAAATTTTGATCCATTTATAATAAATTTTCTACGTTTCCATTTCGTGTTCTGTAACCGGCAACAGTAGGATAATTACTGCAAAAATTGCAGAAATTTGTCACTGCGGTGCCAAGCACAGATGAACCAGATATCCAACTCTCACACTAGCGCTAAAATATCACCAATACAATCACAAAAAGAACGATAGACTTTTTCCATATCTGGTTACGGGTACCCAGCTATTCGGATTTTCTGATATCGGTATCTCATCTGTATTCGACCAAACTTATGTTATTGTAACAATTTGATTGTTATTTCAGTTTGAATATATGTGCTGATATTTTTCGTGTACATTAAATATTTTATTTTGTTGCTTTTGTCGCGTGGGAACCAGGTACTCGAAAACATCTGTAGTCGATAGCCGTGTCGTGTAATTTATTTGTAGGCCCTATCAATTGTAAGATAGGAGCGTCAGTTGTAAGATAAGAGCTATCCGCTGTATCGAATTCCCAACCCACTGCGAACAAATTTTTGAGGTTGACAGTTGTTGGTCCGAAATGTAAACAAAGGAATTTTTGTGAATGCAACTCTGTAAGGAATTACAAAAACAAAATACATTGCGAATCACACGTACGCTATCAGTGAGAGGGAGGTTTAAAAAAAAATGGAAATTTTTGTTCCCTGGACGGACAGTTGGACGTCTGGATATAGTCTGTGGTGCCAAGCCGTTGCATTAACGAACGCGCTGCACGCGGCAGTATTGCGCCATTTTTCTTATACGAACGCGTTGCTTTGCAGTGCAACCGCTGGGTTGCATTTACGAACGTACCTTTTATTATAAATGGATCAAAATTTGTTTGTTATCATGTATAAAGATGGAATACACCATCTGGATACGTTTTTATTGTTTTAAAGTAATTATTTACTTTCGGGATGGATCTAATTCTCTTTTTCAACAAGGTTTTTACCACGACATATCTTTTCTTCACTCGTTTTACTCTTTCTTTATTGAAATTTATTAAAAGACTCTCACTTCGAGTTTCACCACTATCAATTAATGCGTTAACCGTAATTTCCATCCTGAATCGCGTTCGTTAATGCAACAAAAGTTTCTGCAACCAACCTTCAAACGAAATCAACTGATCGGGCAGTGGAACTGAAGTTGGCTGCACTGCTACTGTCACTGCACGAATTTACTGCATTTACGAACGTACCTTATACCTCAGGGCAATTTCATGACAATCCACGGCACACGCCCATAGTACTTGTAGTGGTAATAGTCATAGGCCAATTTGCTCAAAATGAACACGATTAAAAAGGCGAAAATGCCATTCAAAATGTCCAGCGGATATATGGACGGATCCTCGTCGGTCTTGCAGACATCGTGACGCGTTATTGACAGCACATTCAGCTGCCTCAGCTCCTCGCCCTTCTGATAGGTGCACGTGATGTTCGAGGCGTCCCGCAAGATGTCGTTGTACTTCATGAGTATCTCGCGGAAACGCATAGCGAAAGTACAGGTGCAAAACCAAGGATTCCTGGAGAGCAGCAACAGATTGGCATTGGGATTATCCTCCAGTGCATTGTCCAAAGCGTAAACAGGTACCTGAGCAGAAAGAAAGTAAGGAAGATATTGAAGAGTGGGTTGGAGCAGAAAAGCACCTTCCTTGTTTAAGTAAGTGTGTAGTGAGCTTAGTAACCGATTTCCCCTCATACCTTTTCTAACTTATTGCCACGCAAGCTTAACAAACGAAAGCGCTTCAGCCAAAAGCCCGCCTCCAGCACGTCAATGCTCTCTATGAGATTATTGTCCAGATGCATATCTACGACGTCGCGATAGTGTATGTTGTTGCGCAGTGGTGATATGTCAGTTATCTGATGGGGGAAAAAAATATAAGTGAATGATTTAAAGGAAAACGTTCATAATGCACGAGAGCTGGTTTGGCCAACGGATACCTTCGTATACCACATACATTTTTTAGCATTTTTCTACAACCTTTGGTAAGAGGATATATCAACTTTATTAAAAAATTGTAAAGCGTTAAAGAATCGACCAAACTCGGCATGAACCATAACATAGTTCGTTTCGAAGTTTTTCAAATCGGTTGGAGACCACACCCAAAATCCGTCCACAGGCATCCATACCTTGGTATTTTAGCAGTTTAATGGCTTCATCTGTCTAATTTTTCAATATCAGCCTGATTTGCGCGCAATACCCGACAGAAGAGAAAGACGGAGCGACCAAGGCTGCGTTCTATTCGAGACTCGAGGATGTGTACGACTGCTGCCCGTCACACGAAGTTAAGATTGTCCTCGGGGATTTAAACGCAAGAGTCGGGGAGATCACGGTCTGAGGCTAATCAACTTCGCCGCGACGCGAAACATGGTAGTAATTCCGCCAACGGAGGCAGGTTCCCGATACCACCAATTGACGATGGTGCTGACATACCATCGCCTAGCTATAACGAGGTTAAAGTCGCAATCCAGAATAACAAAGCAGAGGGTGATGCCGGGATCCCTGCAGAGTTGTTCAAGACTGGCGGCGACGAGCTGGTAGGGCGCATGCACAAGCTTCTCTGCAGACTATGGCTAGATGAAAGCATGCCCAGGGAAAGGAACTGTCCGATCCTTTCGATACCGTGAGAGGCTTCAGACAACGCGATCCCCTATCATGCTACCTCTTCAACTTCATGCTGGAGAGCGTACTACGGAAAGCCGGTGTACATGCACTATTTTCTACAAAAGTGTCCAGCTCCTTACATACGCCGATGATATTGATACCGTCGGTATTACCAAGCGACATGTTACCGCTGCTTTCTCGGCTATCGAAAGAGAATCAGCCAAAGTGGGTCTGGCGGTCAACGAGAGCAAGACGAAATATATAATTTCTACAAGCAGGGAGAATCGGCGCCGTGACTCCCATTTGGCAATTGGAAACAATACCTTCGAAACTGTCAATGAGTTTACAT
Organism: Neria commutata; assembly: GCA_963457695.1. Taxonomy (NCBI): domain Eukaryota; kingdom Metazoa; phylum Arthropoda; class Insecta; order Diptera; family Micropezidae; genus Neria; species Neria commutata. The sequence continues at coordinate 26,504,148 of OY735247.1, forward strand.
ATCTTGGCACCGTCATTACCACCAATAATAATCTTACCAGTAGGTGCTACTACGGACTCGGTAAGCAATGGAGAAGTAGAGTCCTCTCTCGGCTGACAAAACTGGCACTCTACAAGATGCCCCCGATCATCCCCGTATTGCTTCATGGCGCTAAAGCATGGGTGATATGGAGCAAACTTATGCAGCTTCACTTGGAGTGTTTGAGAGAAAAAAGCTCCGCAAGATCTTTGGCCTGATCCGCGTTGGCGACGACTATCGCATCCGAACGAACCACGAACTGTACGAGCTCTTCGCCGATATTGACATAGTCAGTCGCATCACCACCCAGCGGCTACACTGGTTGGGTCCTGCCGTGCGTATGGACAAACGAGCTCCAGCGAAGAAGGTATTCGAGGCGGCAGTTGCAGTACAGAAACGGCGTGGGAGGCCATGCCTACGATGGAAAGACCAAGTAGAGGACGCACTGGCGAAGCTTGGAATTTCCAGCAGGAAAAGACGCGCGCGTAGCAGGAGCGACTGGAGATAAGCCGTACGCCAGGTTGTAACCCGGTAACGGGTTGTTCTGACCAACCAAAGTAAATTATTTTGCATTCCGATTCTAGGAAAAAACTGAAATGGGCGCACATTAACGTTAGCGGGGCACAGATCGGAGATAAGCGTCTTCTCATAAAAGGCTGCAGATACACCCAATTTAAAGTTTATTCTCTTTAGGGAATCCTAGGATACGTCCTTTTTGACCTAAGTGTAGCATGAGGGGAGATCTTTACCAATATAGGCAACATATTCAATGATGTTGTTATCAGTAACAGATCGCGAAAAATATGATAAATGTAACCACTTCATTCGATTGGCAACAACAAGTTCCGAATTAACGTTGGAGCCGACAGTTCTTTTCAACTTGAGTCCATTCCGAGTTAAATTTCGTTGACAGCAAAGGAGATAGAAGAAGGAGCTCTGGCGTAGTTTCCTAGTTTCCTGTCCTGGACGCGACGGCTGGCTTTCGTTAGCTGAGCCAGGCAGGGAGTGTTGTACAATCTTTACACACGGCTCCAGAACTGACGGTTCAAGGTAGTATATTTTGAGGAAAACAGTACAAAGCTTCCACTTTCAATTAGGAAAGCATGCATACGTCATTCAGGCGGAAGTCTTAGTAATCCTAAAGACTTCTTCAGGGAAGTAGGTGGTCTGACAAGAGTATATGCGACTTTAGTGACAGTCAGGCCTTGTTCAAACCAATCACCACAATCCAAGAAAATTTTATATATCCCCTACTTTTTATAAGCTTTTTATTAGCCTCACTTCAGGTTTGTTAGTTTATTTATTTGTAGTCAAATCTAGTAATAAACTTTTCACCCACTTCTCGACTACTTAGAGATATGAAACTTTGCTACATGCGTAAACACGCTGACAATACATGAATCAATCATAAAAATTTTAAAATTTTTACTTTAAACAAAGTTGTTAGCGAAACTGTGATAGCCAATCAGAGCACAGACAGAAGAAGAAGCACGTAGGGACAGACGGGTCAGGAGCTGTTTAATCGCATTTTATATAATTTCGCCGTATTTATAGAATACGAAATGATTTAGGCCCGTACAAAAAATATTATATAGATATATCATTAAATCACATCAAATACATCAACTAATGTTCTGGGACAGACGGGCAAGGAGAAGCGCTGCTATTCAACCGAAAACAACGAAAACCAAGAAAAGGGCAAACGGGCAAGGAAAAGTACTCCTATTAAATTAAATAGAATTAATTTCAGCAGCAGCCAATCAGAGCACAACTGGGAAGAAGAAGCACTGCTGTATATAAGGCGCAGCTGTAGCAAAAGTGGACAGAACTGTACGAGCTTTGTTGAATTCTAACCTCTAAAAATGTATTTCTGGTACGGAACCCTTATGGCCGATTCCAATGGTGCGTGCGATTGTGGAAGTGCGTAAACGCAAAAACTTTAAACGCACTTGAGCTGTTCCAATGTACAGAATGCGTGAGTTCCAAAGAGAGTCATCACATTTCGGCAATTTACAACTTGACCAGCAAACATTCTTAAATAATTTACACAACATATTTCGTCCCAAGTTTATAACTAATATTAACTTTTAATATTGTGTATATATCATTTAAACCTAATATTGATTGAAATAAGTATAACATAAAAATATATTCAGCTAACACACTTTTATTTCACACTGATGGCAACCACAAAGTGTGTATGGGAGCTGTTTATCATAGTGTAATAAATATCAAGTGAACCAGATAGATTGTCATACCTTACAATTGGCAAAAAATATTGTGATTTTCTTTTCTCCTTCTTCGTTATATGTCTTAACCCATCCGAGACATTAGTACAAAAAAGTTACTTAACATTTTTACGTACCAAGCAATTTTTATTTTCAGTAATGAAAGTATTAATAAGATATTCATCTTGAACAATTGAAACCCCACAAAGAGAGCAGCCATGAAGCATCTTCCGCAGATGCACCACGAGCTGAGGTTCATACTCATTTTTCACAGATGTTTTGATTTGAAGGCAATTGTTTTGAGGGAACCGCAAATGGTCCCAATCGCCTTTTCTTACTGGCTAAGATCTCCTTCTCCTCAAAATGTTTAGCGCAAACATGCGCTGAGGAAGAAAAGGTGATATTGCAGGCTCTTGACCATTTTCGTCGCAAATCTTCATCGTTAGGCACTGAAAGCATCGGCATCTCTTCATCGTAAGTGCCTTTGCACAAATAACAACAGTTGGGTATTTTTATTTTTTTCATTTTACTATTTTCTTCAAACGCAAACTCAAATTCAAACTGAAAACGGGTTAATATTTTTGACAATTATCAGGTATGACAATAGAATGTCATTGCTACCTGGTTCACTTGATATTTATTACACTATGGCCCGTAATAAATTTAGTTTCGGTTTCTGTTTTATGTCACTACGCTTTCAACGAAACGAAAACTGAATCAGAAACGAAACAGCAACGCACATCAACGTTTTTCAGTTTTCGTCGACGAAAACGGTGTATGCGAATCCAAGGCTTAAGGCGCGTTCTCAGCACTTCGCTACTCACCTACGAGGAGTTCTACACGGTACTTACGGAGATAGAGGCCTGCCTCAACTCTCGCCCGCTCTGTCCGCTAGCTGGAGAAGCGTCGGACCTTGAGACACTGACGCCTGGTCATTTCTTGATAGCGGAGCCCCTCAAAAGCCTACCGGAACCACGCACTCTGGACTTTCCAGGAAATTTAAATCAACGCTGGCAGCTCCTATCGCAGATACGCAAACACTTCTGGCGGCGCTGGCACATCGAATTCTTGGCGACTTTGCAAAAGCGAGCAAAATGGTTGAGGCCGCAAAACAACATTAAAGGGGAGACTTGGTAGTCGTTCGTGACGAACGGGCGCCACCAACCAAATGGAAGCTGGCCAAAGTGACAAAGTGCCGACCAGGAGACGACGGGTTGGTAAGAGTCGCTGAGCTCAAAACCGCAGAAGGCAGTTTAATTCGACCTATCGTTAAATTAACACCTATATTGCCAAACGATTGTTAACTTTTATCACTCAATTTGAAACTTGTATTCTACTACTTTGTATTCGCTATTTTCGCACTACGCACTACCTTATGTATTTTTAGAATTTTCCGCATTTGTATATTTATGTTGAACTATCAGTAGTTCAAGGCGGCCGGTATGTTGACGCACCCTGTGCGGATCATGCCCACATGTCGTTGTAAAAGCTTTCTCATTAGCCCTAAGTTAAACTTCATTCTTGTAATCTCTCAATAGCATAAGTCAGTAATAAACGAACCATCGTAAGCATCACACGCCTTTAAATTACTCCGCTACTAACGCAACACCTGTATCTTACTATCCATAATAGATTGGGCGCTCAAAGCCTATATCCACACTTATCTTTCATTACTAGAATCTATCTGCAAAAAATAATTTAAATAAAATATTGTGTTAACTGGTTGACAAATTTTGAACACATGAGCGCCCCAAGCTTTCATTAATAGAAAGATACAGGTAACTTGGAAACAATATATTTTCTACTTTTTAGTACATTAAAATAATAAAAGCTTATTTTTAAAAAGTTTTTTTATATAATATTATTTCAATTCAAGCTCATTTTAAAAATTAGTTTTCTTCCTAACCTTAAACTCACCATATTATCATTTCCAAAAAACATGGTGGTATTTTGGGGCAGATACGTCGGTAAGCGCTTAAACTGCAAATTGGAACAATTCACCGTGTAGAGTGGTATATGGGATTTGGGTATGATGTGATGCATAGAACATGTGCAATTTTGTAAGTCCGGATGGGCCTGACACTCATTTCTCAGTATCTGCAAGGGCAAAGTTTCCCCCTTTGTTTAAATGAAGTTTAGTATGGTGAGATACTCACCACTTTATAGTTCATCACCAGCAGCATGCGTCTTTCCTTATATTTACGATCTGTGCATATGAGTTCCTCGCGATCGACAACATGCTGGCCCTTCTCGGGTGTGAGCAGCCATTTAAAATTGCGCGTACAATTCCAGGGATTACCTAACCAACTATGGCATATTAATATGGTTTTCACAAAAACATAGCTAATTGGGAGGCAGCATAGTGGTCCACCATTCTATTTGAACCAGGTGTGCTACTAGGAGATTTCTTTGGAAGTGAAGACCAGGTGATTAAAAAAATATCTTCAATAGTTTGAACTAGCTATAAAATGCCTAGCCACTGGGAATATGCTTTTTGTTCTATTTATAGCAAACCGAAAAGTTTAGTTTGACTATAAGTAAAAGCATAAAACTATGCAACAGTTCTCTTAGTGGTGTTTTCAAAAGCTATAGCGTTCCCCACTCACATTTCAGGAGAATAATGTAAGTTGATTAGTTTCGGACCGTTTATGGGCACCCAGACCCCTATGCACCTACATTTTGACTGCTTCCTTGTGTAGCTTCCATTCCGAAGCACACTTACCAGCCAAATAGAGTTTTCGAAAATCGCGTGGCAGCACGAGCGGTCCATCCAGCTGCACCAATTGATTCCAGCGAAGATCCAACACTTGCAGCATATGGACACGTTTGAAGGTGCGCGAATTGACGTATGAGAGATTGGTCCAGGATATGTTGATGGACTGCAAGGGAAAGTCGTATATTTATTGTAACCAGATTTGAATATGGATGGACCTCTTCATGAAATCAGAGAGATCAAAGCTTTTAAACGCACCTGCAAATAAAACATTTCCGGAAAATCATGTGAAATTTCCGTTATATCGCTAAATTCTACGATTAGTGAGCGAATTCTTGGAAAAGCACGCAGATCGTCGTATGGATCGAAGAGTTTGTTGGGCCAGCCGCATAAAATAATCTCTTCCAGCTTGCGCACTTTTTGCTCGCTATATTTATGGAATCGAGCTTTGATATGAAATCGTAAAATGACATATTTAAAAACTCTTACGGCAGTGTGGGAAGATTATTCATGCCTCCGAAACACCGCAGGGCACCGAAGCGTCCGTATCTGGTGCAATTGCCCACAGCCGCCTCCGGTGCATGTTGCCAGTCGACACAAGAGAAATTATGCTGATGGTAGGGGGATATGTATTCGGCTGTGGTAAGTCTGTAAAACGGCAGATTCCAATTTATTTAACAATTTTCACACAATGATAACGATAGATCTACGAGCAGCCGAAGGTATTATCTGATTTGCCATGAAATGCTAGGCACAGTTCAATATTCTCTGCCTAATTAAGTTCAGGGGCGTACCGACATTTTCACGGTTTAACCTTACCCCTCTAACAAAAAACGTTATGACAAAAACAAATATGAAAACAAGTACAGAAGCATCAATCGGGTTAGCCCGACAGAATAGTACTCTACACCAAGTAAAGCGTAGGATGGTGGGTCCTCTGAAGGAAATTCTGGATGTATTAAATTTTTGAAGCATTATTCTTACTAGTAATGAAGTGACCGAATATGGATGCTTTGGTTTATATGTTATGGAAGTTATGTGTATTTTGCGTTTACTGCCTATTGACCATATTTTTTCAATGAAAATAGAGAACACACCCACCAACATAGCCTTTTTTATTTTTATGTGGTTTTCTTCGAAGTAGTCCTTAAATTCCAAGCAAGAAGTTCATAAATGCATTTTGTAATTAAAATGGATTTAATTGTGTTAATTTTCATTTGTTTTATATCAAATATAGAACACATTTTAAAATAGAGAACATTTCCATGTTTTTATAACAAAATATATAATATAGAACATCGGCTTAAAATAGAGGACTGTTCTATATAATATAGTAAGGTTGGTCACCGTACCTATATAGTGGGCGGACCACGCGAATTTTGGCAAACTACAAGATTTTCCTAATAGGACTATATCAGAGTTGTGAAGAGTTCAATCAGATTTGATTTGAATCAGTGATTTTACCCTATTTGATTTAAAAACTGATTTTCCAATCAAGCATAGCCAATCGATTCATCTTTTTCTGATTCAAATCCCAATCGATTTGTGGCCTTTGATTTATAAATCAGCCCTCACAAATCAAAAGTGAAAATCTGATTTACCAATCACTTGATTTAAATCAGCAAATTTCCAAATCTGATTTACCAATCTTGATTTGATTTCAAACCAAGTCTTGAAATCAAGTGTGCAAAAGGATGACAGAGCAGTAATAAAATGTATACTTCGAAATAGTACCAAAAATATCAAAGATAAATTCGTTCCTCAAAAATAAGAATAATTACTTAGAATCGTGAACAAATCATATGTAAATACAAACAACTTAAAGTAATACATTTATTTTATTGAAATGAGAGTGAAATATGTAATTATTCGTTCATATTTCTTCACCGAAAATTGGAAGAAAAGTATTTATTTGGGAGGAAAAAGCAACCCTGTTTCATATGACACTTCCATCAGTGATGTCAACGTTGTGAAATTCGTACCAGATTTTTTGCATTTTTAAAGCTGATACGTTTATGAAAATGCATTTATCGTCTGATATCTATTTCAGTGCCATTGTTTGTTTATTGTGAAGACACTATTATTAGTCTGTAACATTTTCGAAGCATTTTGCGTTCCGTAAAATTAAGCTGAGTGAATCGCATTATTTTTAGAGGTTTTGAACAAAAATAGGAATCACTGTCTCGCCTCCGTTCTTAGCACCCGCACAAAAGAGGCATACTTTTGTGCAAACCACTGCCGCCACAAAAGTGTAATGAATTTCTACCTGCTGTTCCAGGAAACATAACATGTTAAGTATAATATACATATAATATGTCAAATATATGCATATGCATTTATTAAAATTTGATGGTTTAGGAAAAGAACAAAGTAATGTATTTATATACAGACACTCCTCGTATACATTCATATATTTTGAAAAAAAAACACATAAATTGTTGTTTTTTTATTGTGCATACTATTTTGTAGCATCTTATACCTGCTACTCAAATCCACAACTTTCCTTCTAATACAGAAAAATGCAGCTCTGTGTAGCTTACTTAATGTGGTGATTTGGCCAAAATTGATTTGAATCAGCCCAGCGTCCAATCGATTGGTGCTTTTTGATTTCAAATCAAAATCAACTTTTTTGATTTGTGATTTGAATCAGACAAGGGCAAATCACTGATTTGAGTTTTTTGATTCAAATCAATATGATTGGTGGTGCCTGATTTGAAAATCAGAAATTTAAATCGATTGGTGGAGTTGATTTTTAAATCAAAAATTTAAATCAGTTGATTTGTAAATCGATTTTGATTTGAATCTTTTACAGGTCTGGACTATATATGCCAGATTGATGCTCCGAAAGATATACAACAGAAATTATAGGTATATTTGATTTACCACACCCATGGCGGGAGGGCCACGCCCATTTTTAACTAGAATACCAAGCATTATTCTTTTCAATGAGTAATTAGACTAATTATAGCCATTTTACCGAAATAATCCGAGGTAGTGGGACTTACAGGCCAATTGTGGGCGTGCCCTCCGAACGATTTGGATAATCTCTGAACTTGAACTAGGGTAAGTTCACTGTCACTGTGTACTAAATTTGGTTCAAATCGGACAACTACTTCTGTAATCATGGACAGACGGACACACAGACAGACCGTCAGACGGACAACCGGAAATGCGTTACAATTTTCGCCCAAAGTTATTATACCCTATTACCATAGGTGTAGGCACTACTTCAGCGTTCCTGCTTCGATGCCATAGAGAAGCACGAACAGTATGAGCGTCCTGTAAAGTGAATCTTTTATCGTTTAATATCTTTATAATAATAATAATTGATTGGCGCAACAGCCCGTAAAACGAGGCTTAGGTCTAGCTTTCTAGCATAAACTTGTATGTACACGTTCTATTTTAAGCACAACGGGACCACAAACTTATTCTATTGCCGCATCCGAGAGGGAAAATGGCAGACTAGTTCGGAGAGGGTTATTATTTCTTAAGGATTATGCCATTATCTGTAGATGGAGTTACCTATCGCTGGCCTACTACGTATATTCAAGAAATTACTGGTATGACACATAAACAATTTTGATATTTCTTAACTCCATTGTAACTTTCTTTACATTTTTTCTAACCTTGATATCTGCCATATGTTCTTTGGCGTCCAAATTCCATTTGAGAAAATTTCTCATAAATCAAACTCCCGCCCCTCACGTTTTTCTGGGTGCAGCACTGATTGAGTCATTAACTAAAAAAATTTCATTTTACACCGTATTCCTGCATAATGAATTCCTTGACATATAGTGTCGAAAATGATGCCGACTTCAAACTTAATTGGGAATTCTATTGTTTTTTCAACTCGCCAAACTCATTAATAGTGCGAGTAAAATAGAGCAATGGCATTAGCTTGAATTACGCAATATTTACTAACAACATATAACTTTAAATAAATAATAAATAAAATTTTCAGAGGAAGTGCTTAATAATAAAGATGCAGAGATAAAGAAGCGTTGATTGCGTTTACTGAGCCCGAAAGTTATGATCCGCATGATCCACATGACGTGTTTGTGGAAGAGACAACATTTAGTTTGTTAACCCAATGGCGCTAATTGTTGAAACGGCGGCTAACGAGCTTACAAAGTGCGCTCAATTTGCAACAACAAACCACGTACCAGTTAAATATTTCATGGCGATCCAGTAAAAACTAGTTAAGAAACTTTTACTTGAGTTTTTGTAGTAGAAAGATTTATGTATATACTAGCTGTCCCGGCAAACGTTGTTCTGCCTAAAATAATTATTTTATTCTAAGATTTGTTTTGAAAGTATATCAATTATGGTAGGAATTTTTTTAAAAATATGAAAATTATGCACAGGAAGAATACGTTTTCGTGAATATTTCCACTTCGACAACAGCTATCGGGTTCAAATTTTATCAACGACTTTCTGTCAACTTAAGTATTATATGGTGTGAATCTGAGCCAAATCGGTCAATAAATAAGAATTTTCGAAAAAACACCACCGTGGAAAGTCTAACATGAAAACAAACCATTCAGAGTACCACACGAACATATGTTGTGAGTATAAGGTCGATCGCTTCTGTGGTTCAGCCGTGATGCTGCGACATACATACGCACAGACGTTTTTATATATTAAGATATTCCAATGCGACCATTTTCAGATCAGTCTGATAATTTCCAGATAGCCTCAGAAAAGCAGAAAGAGTGTAGTATTGTAGTTATATACATATTTACTATTTAAAGATCTCGACCGGTTTCGGTTCCAAAGAATGTGAACGATCGAGTATTCACGGTCCTTCAGTAGTCCCAACCAAGATCTACATACATAGTAGGCATAGCTGATTGTAATGGGAAATTCTTCGAGCTACATTACACTACTCCAGCACACTTTTATATCGCTTAATTCTGCAAATGATCTGGGTTATTCCACCGTCTTGGTCTCTCTTTTCTTCAGATAAGTTCTCATCAACTGTAGGATATAAACACTAAAATCAAATCTGACTAAGATGATAGTCCGCAAATAGCACACGATACATGCGAATTAAATTATCATCTGCCGGCAAAGAATCTATTAGTTAGTCTGGCGGCTAGTCATTAAGAGTATCGTAAAAGTGCAAGTCACATTTAGTCGCAGTGATTCATATATTCATTGCTTCCTCGCCCCTTTTGCTAGTAGTGAAGTTTATTATTATTATTAGTGAGAAGTTGCAAACATACTTTTTGCCTTGTTATATATCGCACACTAAATACAAAGGAGTCACAACAACAAAATTTCCAAAATCGACCTTTTTCCCTCAATAAATTCACATTACATACATATGTATCTCATTACATATGTATCTCTAACTACTACAAACAATTTTTTCTCTTCATTATCTTATTTAAATGGAAAACTGTGTCTGTTTGTTAATGTGCTCTAGAACAACTGATTAGTTTTGTTTTGTCTCTGCTGAAAATTTGTGATTTTTGAGTTGTGGCTCTTTTGAATTTAGTGAGCAATATGTATGAATCATATTTTCCAAAACTGTTCTCCACTTGTTATCTAACTTTAGAGTTGGAGGTCTATACTCTAGTTAAGTGTGATGATGATGATCAATGAGTATGCTTATGATGATTCCAATAAAACACATTTTTTCCAGAATCTTAAAGAAAGTCGTCATATTTTATAGTTTTGAACTTTGTTTTTTGGCTGAAGCCGAACCGAACTTCTGCTAAGTTTTTAGAGTGAGGGCTTTCTGATGTAATAGCGAAAAATAAATTGCGTATACAGAAAAAAGTACCGAATGAATGGACCGACATCAAAATAATTTGTAAGTGCTGGCTCTTTATATAAGTAATGCTCTTTAAAGTCATCGCTGCTGTTTCTAGCAAAATTAGCAAAAATGAAATCGACTTCTTCAATATTTTTGTGTTAATTTGGTTTTTTATATTTTTCTATAAAACTGCTTAATTCTGGAAGTCCTCCTATTTATCGAGGTTAACCTTTTTCAAGTGGCTCCTTATATTCGTAGTACTAGTTTGGAACTTATGGGATGCGCTGAACAGCGAAAATCGCCGCTTGATTCAATACTTGTTGCATGTCGATTTTTTCACATTTTGAGTTAAGGATGGCATGGGGGGTTCCAAACCCAGCTAAATCGATTGGCGTTCTCAGATTTCTAATATCTCCTACCGTGTTCGAGATATTCAGACCATATTTTGTCGTATGTAGGCTAATTTTCAATTTTTGCGTAAATACATGTCTATGTGTGAGAAAAGTTAACATACGACAAAATTTGTTCGCAAAAGAGCCAAAAAAAAGTACATCCATGTTTGTCGTATGTAAGATTTTTTCGGTAAAATGGTTCTAAATTTACTTTTTATGAACTTAAACGAATTAAATTTCGTATTCAAGCTCAGATGTCAGCTCTACATGCCCTATGAAAAACTGGGCCTAGGCGGTAAACAGAAAATCCTCATAACTTCCATAATATATACACAAGAGCGTACATATTTAGTTACTTCATTACTGGTAAGAATGCCTTTTGATTCTCCAAAAGTGGGCGTGGTCCGCCCACCATGGAGACGGTAATTTATATATACCTATATTTACTGTCGTAAGTCGACCAGGGTATCAATATTTGGAATATGTAATCCTATTAGGAATATTTTGTAGTTTGTCATAAATGGGCGTGGTCCGCCCACTATGTACACGATAAATTTAATACACCCACCATTTCATTTCTTTCAGTGGTTTTTCACCCAACTCGGGTAGGGTATTATTTAGCCGGTGAATCCCGAATGATGGTTCCTTACGCGATTATACAAATATTTAATGTGAAAGATTTAATAAGAAATAGCGCTTCAACTTTGTACTATAACAATTTCTGCCTCCGGATTGGACAAACTAATTAAAAAGTTACTAAAGCTTTATTTGGCAAAAACATTGAATTGTATATTATATTTGCTGTTTAAAAAAAAAAAGTTTAAGAAAAAAATTTTCCTAGTATACATACGACACATTTTGTATGGTAGGCAAACTAATTTGTTCAGAATGGTAGATACGACAATATAATACTGAATTCATTTGGCTATATCTTCCTAAATATCGAAAAGTCGATCTTTTGGAAGAAACAGTATTAATAACAAGCTTTCACTCTACAAAATACTCGGTTTTCAGAAAAATCTACCGTGCCAAAAAAAAATGGGAGTACTTTAAACTTAAAACTGCATTTCCCAAAAAGTGAAAAAGTCGACATACGACAAGTATTGAATCAAGCGGCGAAATGTCTTCCTATATACATAACATATATGTAGCTCCTTACGTGGAATAACGCCATTATTCCTTTAAACTCGATACTATTTGCAACATAGAGCAAATTTTAAGCATCTTACATTTTCTTAACTACACTTACACACAGCCCCTCAGCAATAATTTGCAAGACACAATAACAATAACAAAAGTATCACGTAAAGCGAAACTTAAGATTAAGTGAAAATAAAATATACTGAGTTTGAAAAATAAATGAAAATTGTATTAGTTTGATTTTAACAAATTAAAAAATTAGGTAATAGTGGGGCGGACATGGGGAACGTTAGGCCAACCAGTGAACACTAAAATTTTATATTACTTATATAATATACATACATATGTACATCTTTGTGGTTTGTTTCAAAGCAATTTGAAATTTTTGGTTTCTCTGCAAACATCATTTTCCACAAATTAAACGAGATGTTAGTTTCACAAGCTCGTGGAATATTCAAATCAATATAAATTGTTGATCATATTGAGGAACTTCTTAATTTTGTCGCTGTCAACAATTCAATTAACCAATTTATTGACACGGTATCTCAAAATTTGTAACGATCAATAACGACAATAATAAAAGCGAACATTGTAAACATAGTTGCACCAAGTGGTTTTGTCAGAACTAAAATTTATTTAAAAAAATTTTACTATCCCAGCTCGTAAATTTTTTTTGAGAGAATCATCTCATTAAATAACTAATTTTGGGTACAAGGGGGAATAGCGGTTCTATTATTAAACAATTTAAAACACCTTAATAATTGGGTATATAAACTTTATCCGAAATCTGTAATGCATTTAAGGAGGCTTCTTAATTTAAATACTACTAGCTGTTACCCGCGGGTTCCACCCCGCGCTTTTATAAAAATGCCTAATGTGAATGATGCTCTGATTGGATGTTGCTGTATTTAATTGTATTTAATTTAATAGTCTGTCTTTTTCTTGGTTTCTGTTGTTTTCTGTTGAACAGCAGGGCTTCTTCCTGATGCTTGTGATGTCTATATATTTGTAGGGGAAGTCATAAATGTAGGTCCTTACAGAACTATCTGTGTATGTAGATTACTCCTTTGGTGGAAGGCAAAAATTAAAGTCACGACCCCCCCTTCATTCCTCATGGACCACCACTTTTTTAAGGTACATACATTTAAGGTGTGCCACGCCACCTTGTCCCATGCCCCTAAATCTATATATATAAAGCTCAAAATTTTTTAAAAATGTTTACGTGAATGCATGACTAAATACTAACAGAATAAAAATTTTAATGTTGTATGACTTGTAGTTCTAAAGACATACCAAATCAAAGATTTAGGTGCTTATTTTGTAAATCCCAACGCCTCACTTCACCCTGCGTTCACTAATTTGGTATTTTGTAAAACGCATCACCTCACTCGGTGACTGCTCGCGTTGTCTTACGTAGTTTCATATGAAAATCGGTACCGCGTAAAACGCAACGCGGCGCATTCACTCACTTGAACTGTCAAATCGTTCACTTGGGTTTGTGCTCGCGTTCAGTTTTTTAAACGCAAAATTTTTGGTAATTTCGAGTGAAAATTGATTTGTGGTAATCTGCAGAAGCAAATAATAAGTATTGCAGTACTTTTTAAAGACAAATACTAAAGAAAAAAGTACAAAAAAAAGAAAATACTAGCACTGCAGTTGAGGATCGAAATCACAAAAAAAAAAGAAATGCATCGCGGTTGAGGGTTGAACTCGCAACTTCTCGCGTGCTAGTCGAACGCTCTAACCACTAGGCTATGGGAGGTATGCAATGGATGCAGCAAATTTTGTGTGTTTTGTATTTGGCTGATAAATTAAGAAAAATACAACTCTTTTTCGTAAGAACTTGACAGCTCAAGTGATGCCGTAAGACAACGAACGCAATTACGCCGTGATTTACAAAATGCCGTTTTTTGATCCCGGCGTTGGCTTCGTGTTCGCGTTGCGTTCGATCACGGTGATTTATACGGTATGGCCGTTAAGTTGTATGAGTGGTGCCACGCCCCGTTGTCCCATGCCCATTCCATTTTTCCAGTTGAAGAAAACGGAGTTTCATTTATGTATGATATATAGTTCTAAAATAATACGCCAATGTGAAGTTGATTGAAAAGTGCCACGCCCCTGTCCTACGCCCATAAAATTGTACCAGTGGGACGGCTCATCCAAGAGGTGTTTGCATACGGAATTTCAATACTGCGCGACTTTTAGTTACAAAGCAATTCGATATCAATGATTTGGTTTGTATGGATGGTGCCACGCCCAATTGTCCACCGCCCGTCTTATTTTCCCAGTAGAAGGATATGGATATGTAGTAAGTTCCTACCGAGTTTCATTGATGTGTGATGTGTAGTTCTAAAGATATACACAAATCTGGAGTTGATAAAAAAGTGCCACGCCCCTTATCCTACGCCCATAAAATTTTACCAGTGGTATGACAAATCCAAGAGGCGACTGCATACGAAATTTCAATGCTGCACGACCGTTAGTTCCAAAGCTAATCGAGATCAAAAATTTTGTTTGTATGGGGGTGCCACGCCCCCTTATCCAGTGCCCGTCTTATTTTCCCAGTAGAAGGATATGGATATGTAGTAAGTTCCTACCGAGTTTCATTGATGTGTGATGTGTAGTTCTAAAGTTATATACAAATCTGGAGTTGATAAAAAAGTGCCACGCCCCTTATCCTACGCCCATTAAATATTACCAGTGGGACGACACATCCAAGAGGAGACTGCATACGAAATTTCAATGCTATACGACTTTTAGTTCCAAAGCTATTCGATGTAAACAATTTGGTTTGTATGGGCGGTGCCACGCCCCCTTGTCCAATCGGGTCCAATTATAGATCAAAACCATCCCAGACCCCACTGAAGCACATACACTAAATTTCATCAAAATCGGTTCAGCCGTTCTGGAGTTTTAAGCATCCGAACAAACCATGATTCATTTTTATATATGTATATAGATAGATATAGATAAACAAGTAAGGAAGCATCAGGCGGGTTTCACCGACAGAGTATTACGCCACACCAAGTCACCGAGTGGGGCGATAATGCACGGAAAGAAATGAAATTGTGCGTGCATTTAATTTACCGTCTACATAGTGGGCGGACCACGCCCATTTTTGGCAGACTACAAGATATATCTGACTATATATGCCAAATATTGATGATCTGAAAGGTGTACAACAGAAATTATTTTCGGAGAACCAAAAGGTGTTTTTACCAGCAATGAAGTAACTAAATATGGACGCTCTGGTCTATATATTATGGAAGTTATGAGGATTTTTCAGTTACCGTCTATATGTATAGTGGGTGGACCACGTCCATTTTTTGTACGGCATGTAACTTGGGGTACAAATTTCATTTGTTTAAATTCATAAATAGTAGATTCAGAGCAATTTTATCGGAAAAATGTTGCCGCCTACATGGTGGGCGGACCACGCCCATTTTTTCACGCCCAGTTATATTAACATACTCTTTGGTACTAATCTGTCAGGCTAACCCGACTGATGCTTCCTTACTTGTTTCTTAAATGGCATGAGTTGGCTGGGATTCAATCCGTGACTTGCCGCATCAGGCACCGATCTTATGCTTTCGATAACATGCGTGACACTATAAATTTTGTTAAAAAATGTGCTACATTTGTATCTTGTCAAATACTCGTAGAATTGGTATACTTTTTTATTCGGCCAATGAAAAGCATATTTTTTCGTAAGGGATGGCTTCATCATGAGCATTTGGTTTCTTACCCACATTCCGAACACATAAAATATTGTCGAATTAAATAAAATTTCAAAGCCAAATACAAATTTAAAAAAACCGCTAAATCAAAAGAGACATCTTTGTTGTCGTCGCAATTCCATGACCCACCTTAGTGGTCCTATTTGGAGAAGCACCAGCAGCAAGAGCTCAGCGCCGACGCGTGTCAGCAGTCGCAGGGAAGCCGAATCAACGTGCTTATCTGACGCCCGGCGCCTATTTTTGGCCAACATTTCGCGCAGCAATGAAAAGGCAGCGTCTGCAAAATGTTTGATAACTTTACGAGCGTCAGAGCAGCAACACGCGCGGCTGCTCAATATTTATAATTGTTGAGATCTTCGAGAGGCACTGTATATAATTTAATTGATAATTTAGCCACTGTTATTAGACGTGAATTAGCCACTGGTTTGCAATTGAATTTGAAATTCTGCGCGAATTTCGAAAAGCGTGCGCGCTTATTACCGGACGGCTCTGCCGTAGAGGAGCTATGAGCTGTCGTAGAAGCGTGTGGTAGCGCGTGCGCTAGCAGTTTGAACTGTGCGGCGGGCGATTCTGAGCGCGTGACGTGTAGATCAGGCCAACTGTTGCGAATCTGAAATGCGCGTCCGCGCAAGAGGTGATGCGATTTTATCTGCGGGTGATACTAAATTTTCGACGCTGCGAAATAGTTTTTGCCGTTTGATGTGAACTCACTTTGCGTAAACGCTAATGCTGCTTCTTCCTTACTCTCCGCCTGAGGGTGCTATTTTTTGTAAAAGAGAGTGAGCGAAAAACTGGAGCTGCCTTTTTCTGCTCCCACCCAATTGACTCGAGGTTCAATGGAGCGTCGCGAGCAGATATTGAAAGATCTTGCTGACTTGTTAATTTGTATGGCAAATAATCGTGAAATTTGCTATAACTTCGGTGTTATTTGAAAATTTGTAGCTTAATTATTCTAATTGGAGTGATATATGAGCTTGTTTGCCTGCATTTATTTGTTTGTTATATTAGAAGCGGGGCTGTAAAATGTTCTTGTTACACAGATGCAGCTAAAAGAAGCAGTTGTTTTGCATAGAATGAGCTCTTTGAGGCGCTTAAGTTAAATCGATCACAAGAAAATTAAAGACAGTAGTTTTAAATGTCAAGCATTCGAATTTGAAAGCTTTTATGTGAAATCAGTACCATAAAAAATTCACTTATAAGACGAGCTCAATGAAGATGTAATGTTTATATATTGTTAGAAAAATGAACTTTTGCTTTAAGTAGCCTCCTGCACCGATCGAACAAATTTTTGAAGTAAAACTTCTTTGCGGAGGCTAAACCAAAATTTTGTCTAACGGAAGTACTAATTTCCTTTTTGGTTCGACTAGTGAAACAGCGCCTCTGCCGGCATATTCTAAAGAATATGCTAAGTGTAACCCCGGGCACAAACCAAAATAATCGAAGTGAAAATAGCTTTCGAACAGATGTTCGAAGCTTGTTTCTTATGGATTCTATTAGCATCATCGAACGAGAATCTTTCGAAATTCGACAACTGTTGGCGAGAAGCAGTATAGCAGAGATAATAGGGGTATTCATTTAAACGCGCAAATGCCTGATAACCTGACAAATTTATCACCTGATAAACGAACTGTCAAATTTTGTATGAAAGCTCATTTGCATAGATGTGATAAATTTGCCCAATGATTTCGCTGTGCAAACGATGTTTGTAAACTTAGACGGCAACGAATGCAACCCTGCTTAGCTATGATCTTTAACATTATGATAAAAGTTTAGTATTGAACAATCAAAATAAACGCAAAATGGTTACAGTAATTTTTTCGAAACAGCTCCAACATTAATCTTTACTTTTTCACTGATTCTCGGCATTTTAGTTTTTTTTTTGACAACCAAACACCATTTGCACAAACACTTTGCCAAGTGCGTTCGTTTAACACACTTGATAAATTGATAAATTTGAGCAATGTGCAGATGCATCCGCTTAAACGAATACCCTTAACATATTATCTCTGTGTATAGGCTTTAAAAGTCAGCCGCTGGCACTGTGACAATCCATTTTCGAAAAACAAGGGAACGTGAAATATCGAAGACAATTCAACCGCAAGATGCGAATAGTACAAATAATTCTAACAAAGTGATTTAAGTTGTAAATCTCTAATTCACTCGCGCTGTAGGGCCATTTATTTATTTATTTAAATGTATATCTCGATTTATAATTTAATAAATTATTTTAATACTAGTTTTGGAAAGGCGCCCGTGGCGCCCACTGACTCAATTTTGGACAAATTTTATTTTTATTTTTTGGGATATTTGGGTCATGTTTGGTCTCACTCCATTGGCTTGGGATCACTCCAATGTCCGTCTCATTTTTCGAGTTGAAGGATACGGATATGTAGTAAGTTCCTATCGGGTTTAATTGATGTGTGGTATAGTTCTAAAGTTATACCCGAATGTGTAGTTGCTTGAAAAGTGCCACGCCCCTTATCCTACGCCCATAAAATTTTACCAGTGGGACGACGCATCCAAGAGGCGACTGCGTACGGAATTTCAATGCTGCACGACTTTTAGTTCCAATGCTATTCGATATAAACATTTTGGTTTGTATGGGCGGTGCCACGCCCTCTTGTCCACTGCCCGTCTTATTTTTCCAGTAGAAGGGTATGGAGGTGTAGTAAGTTGCTACCGAGTTTCATTGATGTGTGATGTGTAGTTCTAAAGTTATACACATATCTGGAGTTGATAAAAAAGTGCCATGCCCCTTATCCTACGCCCATAAAATTTTGCCAGTGAGACGACACATCCAAGAGGCGACTGCATACGGAATTTCAATGCTGCACGACTTTTGGCTCCAAAGCTGTAGATAAAAATTTATGTTTAGTTGCGAGTGGCGCCATCTTGTGGTCAACTCAGAAACTAAAAACTACTGTGGCCTTTCCAGTAATTAATTAATACCGAAAAAAATAAGAATACCCTGCCAGGGATCGAACTCACGCACTTCCGGTTTCTGTGCCAGCGCCTACTCACTGTGCTATCACAGCTCTTGCCTCCTGATGTTCTAAACTTTTATAGAAACCGTTCGTGTGACTGAACAAATTTAATACCGAAAAAAAAATAAGAATGGCCTGCCAGGGATCGAACTCACGCACTTTCGGTTTCTGCGCCAGCGCCTTACTCACTGTGCTATCACAGCTCTTGCTTGCTTATTTTCTAAACTTTTATAAGAAGCTTTGCGTTAATGACGCAGTGTGTCAGTGAGTCAGTGACGAGGACTTTTATTATATAGATCGTTCAGCAGGTTGTTGTATTTCATGATGAAATAAATCTTGAGATCAATTATTATAACAACAATCATCCACTTTCGAATAATTCTATTGTCAACAACAATTACGATGTTATGCGAAAAATAAGAATGCGCATGAACAATTCGGCAAAAATTTTAGCTAAAGATTTCAACCAAAATTTCGCGTTAGAAGAATCCCAATCTTTTATCTAATTCCTGCATGATAAATTACAATTACGAACTAACGACATTCCCAATTCAGTTTTCTCGCGGAATCTTGAAAATTTAAGTTCGAAGACATATGTATATTTATATCATACATGTCCAAAAAAACACATTTTATATGTATATGTATGTTTCATATTTTTCATACCATAAGCCGACTGTTCTTACTTTCGAATCAAATATCGCAAATACTGATTTAACTGATGAGAATTTTATTAATAATTAATTAATTAATTAATTGATTGGCGCAACAACAGCCCGGTTGGGGGCTAGGCCTGGATTTCTCGCATTAACTTGTGTGTGCTTGCCATATTTTTTCACAAATTAACGGGACCTACATTAACCGGATCCGAACGGGTTTGAGAAGCTTTTCATGCCAAAGATTATTCTCGGAGAATTGCCAATTCAACGCGAGAAGTGGCGCCGCGCAAAGAAACAGTTTGTAAACAAATTTTCTTTTTATTAGATGCTACCGGACCGGGAGTTGAACCCAGGTCCTCCGCGTCAGCGATCAAGCACTTAGCCGACTGAGCTACCGCGGCGAGAGAAATTATATTACTGAATTAAATAAATACAATTTGTACCAATAGAAGTGTTGAATTCATTTAGGAAACCTAAACAATATAACATAATCAAGCAAAAATAAAAACAAAGCACGAAATTAATGCAATTGTCCAAAAGAAGTTTTACTTCAGCCGTGTGTTTTTTTTTAAATTTTTCTAAGGATTAAATTTCAGAATTGCATGCAAATTCGTTATTTTCGACCATAACAAAAGAAAGTTTTGGACCTTCCTGCATTAAGGTATCTTTTTTCATATTTTATTTGAGCTATCTTTGGGCAAATCGAATTGGACAAAATTTGATAAAGTTGCTAAATATTAAAATTACATTTTTATTTGTCAATTCAATGTTACAAATAACAAAGCTGTAAATGTTCGCTGTAGTATGGAATTTTTTTAATCAGTAAAAAATTTAAAGAATCTGATTTTCGCAGAATTGCAATATGATAATAAGATAACGAGCCAAGTACTATGAACCAACTCGAATTACATATTTGTAATATATACTAGCAGATTGTCCGATTGTATTCGCGATTAACATAGCATGCTAGAATTTAAATACATATGTATGTAGTATGTACATACATACAAACAAATTGCTGAAATTTTTGTATTTGAATAAATTATCCCAGTTGAAAAAAAAGCTATCCAGTATGCATGCTGGAGGCATGCCTAGGAAGGTCAGCAGGCCTGCTCGCCTCCATACCCGCTTGTATCTTTTTTCTATAGGCATGTCCTAGGACGGCATGCCTGCCAAATGAACTGCCGTAGCAGCAATGCTGCATGCATCTCATGGAAGTGATGTGGCAGGTCAGATATGAAAAAAATAATTAAAAAATAAAGAAATTCTTTTTTCTATTCTAGTTTCGGAGAATTGCCAATTAATCGCAAGAAGTGGCGCCGCGCAAAGAAATACATAATTTGTAAACAAATTCTCTTTTTATTAGATTTTATATATGTACATATGTACCTCTATTACATTTTATGTGCCTTGACTGAGAATTGAACCCGGGCCTCCCGTATAAGCAACCAAGTGGCTCATTCACTGATCCAACGTGACGCGTAGGCTTTGGTTGCTTAAAATTAACCAAAATGAGAAAATTTTTAAAATTTCTAAAAATAAACTTTTGAAATTGACAACAAAATTATAACCTGCCACATCCCTTCCATCGGCATGCCTTCCTTGTTTTTCAACTGGGATGTTAGATTGGTAGGAAGATTGATTGACAGTAGTTGTAGTATTTTAATTAAGCGACTCCCTGTGAAAAACATTATTGATTTTTGAACTGGGAGCGTACACAAAAAGATTATTCGGACATCCAACAGAGGAACATCCGACATATTATTTCCCATTGGCAAAACAGGCCTCTTCCAGCTAAAGACCAGCTACTTTCAACGTTTGTCCTTGAGATTTATTTATCGGCATTGAAAACCCGAGCCTTTTTGGGAACTGTAGTCATTTGAATAAAAACGGCACGTCCGTTGGCATTATTGGAATTCTGAGGATGAATAAGTCCTATCCCTTAGGCATCATGGTGTTAACTGCTAGCCTTGCACTATTGCACAGTCGGGGTGGATCTATATTTCGAAGGAGAATAATAAGTGCTCTAAGTTTTAAGTTTAGATTATGTCGCGGCACTCCTGGCGGCTCGAATGAGTTGAAAAATTCCACTGAGTGATTCACAACTTGATTTTTTATTGATGTTACTAACCGCAACCTTTTTAGGGGCCAGTATTGCTCCTTCACACAACTAATTATGGTTGGTATATTTTTCTGGCAGTTTTTCAAAGACTCTTCCCTTAAGCTCGTCTGCAGTTTCAACTATTATGGCCATCGAATTTATATCAATGTTTCCTTCCACGTCGGCTTGGAGTTCACCATTACCTAATTTTAATAAATTAGCTGCAAGCTGATAAGAGGCTCTCCTATTAGTAGAAAGTTTAAATTGTATGATACTTTTCCACAGATATGAAGATTTCAAGCACGCCTAAAATTCTAGTGAACTGTGAAAATTCTTTAGTATTTCGTCATATTATGACATCCTTTATCAAATAAGATATACCAAAAGTCTATCATATTTTTTCGTGTTGCACAGTGTTCTTTAAATAAGGTTTTTGAAGAAAATTGTTGAATTTATCATTTTTGTAAACTTAAATTTTTCACTAATTTTTTAAAAGGTGTAGTACCGAAGAACCTCTGTCCCGTTAACTAGCTAATGCGAGAAAGCTCAGCCCAAACCGCGTTCACACATATTTCTTTTATAACGAGCTTGTGTCCGCGACTTTGCTCGCCCATAAATAGCGTTCTAAATTGTTATTTTAGTTTTGTTGAAAAATTTATTAGTATACAATATTTTTGGTTTTTTTGTTTGGCGCTCAGACGTAAAGGTTATATGGGCCACTCACTATAACAAGTAGGATTTAGGGAGATCCTCGGTATTAAAATGGATCCTCCTTTTTCGCAACCTGTCAAAATTTTCGCTGCAATAGCATTTCAATTAGGTTACCTTTGTTCCATTGCATAATTTAAGGGCCTTTAGAGCATATGTGTAGATATAGGAGATAGATATGAGAAAATTTGGTTTCTAATTCAGTGAATCATGCCAACCAAATGCACGCGCATCATGTTATAACGCCGAAAATCGTCGTTGGCGAAATCCAACTTAAGCCTGCTTTTACTTGTTTTCATTGAAATTTCGAAAACGCGCGTGCTTGCTTATTCATGATAAACAAGCCATTCATTCGAGTGAGAATTTTTCGACATACATTTCACTGATCGGTATTAAATTTTATTAGCACTTTATTGATTATCATGGCTGTAGTTGTTGTCTGGTGCAGAATAACAAGTATATTATCTGGCGGATCCATAGTCTATCGTGGTTATGTTAATTAAATCAACTCACCGATATGCAACTGATTGTGCGATAGGCAAATGAGGCATCTGCATATCACGTTGCCTACAAATGCCGGTAGTTATAAAATATATTCTTCTTCCAGCTTGATAAAAGATATACCAACCGAGTTTTCAATGAGCTCCACACAATATTTGCATTTATTCTAAATATTTAATAAAAATTCTGATTGGTCTATTACAGTCATATTTATTACTTACACGCAGATTTACACTTCAATTGTATTAGTAGTTACAATTTCAATATTTGCTACATTCAAAACTAAACTATACAACTAATTTACAATTGATTTAACCACAAAAATAGCAATAACAAGGAAACAACTAAAAAAAGAGCAAAACCAACAAGGCAAGGTAGTTTTTTTTAGTGCTGGACAATGCGTAGTATGTGCTTTGGTGTAATGAGGCTAGCAGTACACAAAATTGAGCTTACGTTGTTTTGCAAATTGTATGTAAATATATTACTTTGTAATCTGCTTTGCGCGTCAAATATACACATTTGTATGTGTAGAGGAAATTCAAGTGCTTCTCTACAATTTGTGTGTCAGTAAGTTTCCTCAGACTTTTGAAAATCAAAAACACATTTCTACTATGCTTCGTAGGAATTAATTACAAAAGTAAAATTACTGCTGCACAGTTGCGTTTACTTTTTAAGGTAGTATGGTAAGTATGCCACCTAGTCAATATCTTCGCAATTGAGTGGATTGTGTGCTTCTGGTGTGGTGGGCGTTTTGCGGCCATTCGTCACAACTGTCGAATCCCCGATGGGCGCGGTTTTGAGTTTTTCATTTGTCTCGGCTTGCTTCTGTTTTTCATATTCTCGTACATCGTCCAATGTCATGCCCAGCCACTCGTCTATCCAGGTGAAAGCCTGACGATGCCCCAGAAGTAGTATGTCGCGTATGGAGCGCTGTATAAAGTCCTCCACTTTGGTCTGCAGGCCCCACACCTCAAAAGAAGTGTTCACCACTTTATAGGAACACATTATTGGCGTGTCCGTTTCACGCCAGCCCTCAATCAGTGGGCCGCGATCTGAAATAGCAAATAGAGTAGCACTTAAGATGCATGTATCAAAATAATTTAAAGTTACTTACTGGTTTTCACCGATTTGAATAATTTCGGATCCTCCTCCCGCTTGTAGTGTTTGGGACTAGAAAGCTCGTCGAACGCTATATCGACATCCTCAATTATGCGCATCTTCAATTGCTCCTCAGTCATGCCAAGACACTGTGGCATGCAAATTAAATTTAGCCATAAATTAAAATAGGTAATTTTAATACTTGCATTTTCTGAGCAGCCATTGTTGTCTTCATATTTGGTCTTTATAAAAATATTTAATTTTGGTACAAACGAGCACTGCAAGCAGAAAACGAAATTTATTACAAAATATTGATAAACAATTCCAAAGGCACAGCAGCTTACGGTATATTCTGCTCTCAGAGAAAGAGAGAGTGAGAGAGTCACACAATGGGCGGAAACATGAAATACAAAAGTAATAAATATTCAGTGTACAAATTAAATACGAGCGCTAATTGCGTTTTATACAGGGTGCGTTTTATGTTTCAGGTCAATTGTGATTGGCCGCCATTTAAGTTTGGATGACAATTGTTATCCAAACTTAACATTTAACAGTCGTAGATAGTGGTCGATATCAATTTATTATGGATCATCTAACGCCCCAACAACATGTTGAAATTATAAAAACATTTTAATTGTTTTAAAAAGCTGCATACAGAGGGAGATAAAGCAGCGACTGGGCGACGTACCAGTGCATAAGAATTGGGAATGCAAAAAATGGCGACCACATGACCGACAACATATTTCATACATATTGTTAGAGTCCATATAATCAATTAATAAAATATCTTAATATATAAAAACGTTTGTGCGTATGTATGTTGCAGCATCACGGCTGAACCACAGAAGCGATCGACCTTATACTCACAACATGTATGTTCGTGTGGTGCTCTGAATGGTTTTTTTTTCATGTTAGACCTTCCTAAGTGTTGCCACGGTGGCGTTTTTTCGAAAATTCTTATTTATGGACCGATTTGGTTCAAATTTATACCATATAGTAGTAAGAGCGATGATAGCGCGGCGAGTAAGGCGCTGGCGCAGAAACCGAAAGTACATGGGTTCGAATCCCAGCTCCGCAGGTTTTATAATTTTTCTTTTTTGAATTTTTTTATAAGTTTTTTTATTTTTTACTTTGCTTTGCCTTTTATTGTTGCTAATTGTTTTGTCTTATATACTAGCTGTCGTGTATACAGGCACACACGACAGGTGGCCCCCACTTGTACCATATAATACTAAGGTTGACTAAAATTTCGACCATAATTGAGATACATTTCAAAACAAATCTTGGAATAAAATAATTATTTTAGGCAGAACAACGTTTGCCGGGACAGCTAGTATTTTATAAAATTGTATTAAATTAAAAAGTTATTAAAAAAATCTTCGACCTGAAACATAAAAAGCTTCCTGTATAAACTTCTAAGAATTGCTCATACGCCCGGAGGGGTTACTTTGTGCGCTTTTGAATTTTCATCAGAAGCCTAATTATAGCAGCAACAACAAAAGGAAAAAGACTAGTTGCTAATTTAGAAGGCCCATTGTGGGCGTGTCCTTCAACCGATTCGAGCTAATCTCGGAATTTAATTGGAGTTATGGTTCACTGTTACTATGTATTAAATTTTGTCCAAATCAGACAACTGCTTCTTTCTCTACTGAGACCACGGACAGACGGACAACCGGAAATGAAGAAAGGAATTAATTCTGATCATTTCTATATACTTACATATGTCTATTCCTAGGACGGCTGCTTTAATGCTTTAAAATTTTCGCACAAAGCTATTATGTATGTACTATTACCATAGGTGTAGGGTATAAAACACCAATCAAGATAAGCCAACACGCCATGTCTGCTGACTTGTCTGATGGGTTCAACTTGACAAGTTGCAGCAGACCGGGAAATCGGTAATAAATTATTGATAAAACTAATTAGACTACAAAGGCCCAAATAGGCATGAGAATTTCAAACAGCTGATGATACAGTGCAAATGTGGCAGCATTTTGCAATTCATAATAATTGTTACAATATAAGCAAGAGGGCTTTCATAATGCTGTTTACTTGAGAAAAGCCAGGCATTTTAAGTCACATAGAAAAATTTTAAATTCTATTAAATGCCGCTGTTGGAAATTTATTGTAACTCTCGAAAATATATTTATATGTTACTAGCTCGACCCGGCATAACTCCGTTTTGCCCGCAACATTGAGCATCTGCAACAGTCCCACGGGGAATCACTGACAATGTTTGTCTGAAGTAACGATACTCAACCTGCGGCCCGCCAAGCTTTTATATGCGGCCCTAAACACATTTAATATTGTAATTTTGAAAATCTCAAAAAACTTCAAACACAGCCATCTCACTTTGCACAAATATTTAACAATGAACTCGTTTCCGATCTGAATCTCTCGACTCGTGACGATGAAATGTCACTTTCACTACGATTATCCGGCTATATTGTCCTTTGAACGTCGTCGATAAACTGAATATCTATCTGACCCCGTTACTGTTTCAGCTACTAATGACCATAGGACCATGGGTATCGTTTTGTGCATTTTCCATAAACCATGCATGGTGATTTTGGATTCAATGCACCACACGGTCCATGCACCATCTGCGTCCTGACAATCTCTCATATGATCTATGCGTTTCGGATATTCTTTGCAACGGTCCAACGGTTCTTCGCTGAAGGACAATGTTTCGACTGTGTGCTTGATCTCCAACAACCAATGCACAAATGTCTGCAGAAGTTGAAGCATTGTATCGTCGCGAGTGTTCTCCGGCTGGAGCGCCATCAGGTTTGAAGACAAATCTTCGATCGCCTGAGTTCATTTTCTCCATCGCCGTTTTAAACATCGTAATCGGAGCGTTGTTTGCAATCAAGAATTGTTGCAATTTCCGAATAACGTTTTTTGGCACTCCTGTTTGACCTTTGTACCGCCTATCGACTTGATCATCTCCCGACGAAATATAGTACACCTGCAGATATTGGTGTGTGTCTTTGTTTACTGGCAATAATGCACCCATCCGATGGAAAATTTTACTTTGAATATGTAAACCCGAATCGTGCAGTGTAGTATGCCGTGCCATTTTTAGAACAGTTGTGTTTGCATGATGTGTTAATGCTTTTTTTTCTTTTATCTTGCAAGTCGGCATGAAACCAGTTTCCTTAATGAAACATTTGTACTGTCGAATGTTCTTGAGAAAATCATCCGATTCAAACAACGCTTTCAATTGCTCCGGAGGTGCATCTTAGGGAACCAATTTCATTTTGCCACTCGAACAGCAAAGGACGTGAGTTTCGCCTTTGAATTTGAGCGCATTGCAACGTTAGCACACAATTGTCATCGCTCCAATACTGCCACCTATCGTAAAATGCGAATAAATCGATTTATCAGATTTCCTGACTTTCCCGTCAGATTTTCCGGAATTTTTTTTCTGCATAAACCTAAAATACAGCAATTCGAACAAAACAAAAAACGAATCTTGAAAATCGGCGTAGCGGTTATCGAGTGAGAAGGCTAAAGAGCTTCACCACTTTTTTTTATATATTAGATATGTGTATGAAAAATATACATATGTATGAAGACCATTCATTGTAAGCATGAAAAGCAGACCTATAAAAGATTCAAATCAAAATCGATTTATAAATCAACTGATTTAAATTTTTGATTTAAAAATCAACTCCACCAATCGATTTAAATTTCTGATTTTACAATCCGGCACCAGCAATCACAGTGATTTGAGTCAAAAAACTCCAATCAGTGATTTGCCCTTGTCTGATTCAAATCACCAATCAAAAAAGTTGATTGGGATTTAAAATCAAAAGGCACCAATCGATTGGCCGCTGTGCTGATTTAAATCATTCGTGGTGCAATCACTACATTAAGTAAGCTACACAGAGCTGCATTTTTCTGTATTAGAAGGAAAGTTGTGGATTTGAGTAGCAGGTATAAGATGCTACAAAATAGAATACACAAGAAATAAACAAAAATTTATGTTTCTTTATTTCAAAATATATGAATGTATAGGAGGAGTATATGTATATAAATACATGACTGTTCTTTTACTGAAACCATCAAATCTTAACTAATGCATATGTATATATTTTACTTAACATGTAATGTTTTTTGGGACAACAGGTAGAAATTCATTACACTTTTGTGGCGGCAGTGGTTTGCACAAAAGTCTACCTCTTTTGTGCGGGTGCTAAGAACGGATGCGAGACAGTGATGCCTATTTTTGTTCCAAACCTCTAAAAATAATGCGATTCACTCAGCTTAATTTCACGGAGCGCAAACTGCTTCGAAAATGTTACGGACTAATAATAGTGTCTTCAAAATAAACAAACAATGGCACTGAAATAGATATCAGACGATAAATGCATTTTCATAAACGTATCAGCTTTAAAAATGCACAAAATCTGGTACGAATTTCACGACGTTGACATCACTGATGGAAGTGTCATATAAAATTATTAAAAATTTATATTAGGTTCACTTCAGGTATGTCAGCGGTATGTCGTCAAATCTAGTAATCAATTTTTCATCCACTTCCCGACTACTTAGAGATCTGAAACTTTGCATACATGCCTAAACAGGAGCACAATACATGAATCAATCAATTTTATGGGCGTAGCATAAGGGGCGTGGCACTTTTTTTATCAACTCCAGATTTGTGTATAACTTTAGAACTACACATCACACATCAATGAAACTCGGTAGGAACTTACTACATATCCCTATCCTTCTACTGAGAAAATAAGGGGAGCACTGGATAAGGGGGCGTGGCACCCCCCATACAAACAAAATTTTTGATCTCGATTAGCTTTGGAACTAAATGTCGTGCAGCATTGAAATTTCGTATGCAGTCGCCTCTTGGGTGTGTCGTCCCACTGGTAAAATTTTATGGGCGTAGGATAAGGGGCGTGTGTATAACTTTAGAACTACAAATCACACATCAATGAAACTCGGTAGGAACTTACTACATATCCATATCCTTCTACTGAGAAAATAAGGCGGGCACTGGATAAGGGGGCGTGGCACCGCCCATACAAACAAAATCGTTTATATAGAATAGCTTTGGAACTAAAGGTCGTGCAGCATTGAAATTTCGTATGCAGTCGCCTCTTGGATGTGTCGTTCCACTGGAAAAATTTATGGGCGTAGGACAAGGGGCGTGGCACTTTTCAAGCAACTACACACTTGGGCTTCAGTTTATAATTATAGGTACACCACACATCAATGAAAAACGATAGGAACTTACTTGCCGCGCCCTGCTGGCAAAATAGCAACAACTCACCGCGTCACAAATATGCCACGAATATTAGGGTCGATCACAGCCGTATTATTTGTTAAATTGAGGATATGACGATAGGAGACACTGTGAATACCCTAAATATTGTGTACTGCTCTGCAAGTTTTAAATTCTTTTTGTGAAAAATTTCAGAGCTCTAAAATTGAATTTATGGAAGACTAAAAAGTAGAAAATAAAATTATATAAAAAAAAACTTTTTAAAAATAAGCTTTAATTTATTTAATGTACTAAAAAGTAGAAAATAAATGGTTTTTAAGTCACCTGTATCTTACTATCAATAAAAGCTTGTGCGCTCAATATCCATATTCAAAATATCTTTCATTACTAGAATCTATTTGCAAAAAATTATTTAAATAAAATATTGTGGTAACTGTTTGACAAATATTGAACACACGAGCGCCCCAAGCTTTTATGGATAGTAAGATACAGGTGACTTAAAAACCATTTATTTTCTACTTTTTAGTACATTAAATAAATTAAAGCTTATTTTTAAAAAGTTTTTTTTTATATAATTTTTTTTCTTTTATCTTGCAAGTCGGCATGAAACCAGTTTCCTTAATGAAACATTTGTACTGTCGAATGTTCTTGAGAAAATCATCCGATTCAAACAACGCTTTCAATTGCTCCGGAGGTGCATCTTAGGGAACCAATTTCATTTTGCCACTCGAACAGCAAAGGACGTGAGTTTCGCCTTTGAATTTGAGCGCATTGCAACGTTAGCACACAATTGTCATCGCTCCAATACTGCCACCTATCGTAAAATGCGAATAAATCGATTTATCAGATTTCCTGACTTTCCTGACTTTCCCGTCAGATTTTCCGGAATTTTTTTTCTGCATAAACCTAAAATACAGCAATTCGAACAGAACAAAAAACGAATCTTGAAAATCGGCGTAGCGGTTATCGAGTGAGAAGGCTAAAGAGCTTCACCACTTTTTTTTATAAGCTTTATATTAGGTTCACATCCGGTATGTATGTTTGTATGTATGTAGTGGAATCTAGTAATCAATTTTTCACCCACTTCCCGACTACTTAGAGATCTGAAACTTTGCACACATGCGTAACCACCATGACAATGCATGAATCAATAAATTTTATGGGCGTAGGATAAGGGGCGTGGCACTTTTTTATCAACTCTAGATTTGTGTATAACTTTAGAACTACACATCACACATCAATGAAACTCGGTCGGAACTTACTACATATCCATATCCTTCTACTGAGAAAATAAGACGGGCACTGGATAAGGGGGCATGGCACCCCCCATACAAACAAAATTTTTGATCTCGATTAGCTTTGGAACTAAAGGTCATGCAGCATTGAAATTTCGTATGCAGTCGCCTCTTGGATGTGTCGTCCCACTGGTAAAATTTTATGGGCGTAGGATAAGGGGCGTGGCACTTTTTTATCAAATCCATATTCGTGTATAACTTTAGAACTACGCATCACACATCAATGAAACTCGGTAGCAACTTACTACATATCCATATCCTTCTACTGAGAAAATAAGGCGGGCACTGGATAAGGGGGCGTGGCACCCCCCATACAAACAAAATTTTTGATCTCGATTAGCTTTGGAACTAAAGGTCGTGCAGCATTGAAATTTCGTATGCAGTCGCCTCTTGGATGTGTCGTCCCACTGGTAAAATTTTATGGGCGTAGGATAAGGGGGCGTGGCACCCCCATACAAACAAAATTTTGATCTCGATTAGCTTTGGAACTTAAGGTCGTGCAGCATTGAAATTTAGTATGCAGTCGCCTCTTGGATGTGTCGTCCCACTGGTAAAATTTTATGGGCGTAGGATAAGGGGCGTGGCACTTTTTTTTATCAACTCCAGATTCGTGTATAACTTTAGAACTACGCATCACACATCAATGAAAAACGATAGGAACTTGCTCGCCCCGCCTTGCAAGCAAAACAACAACAAATCATCGCGCCCCAAATATGCCACGAATATTAGGGTCGATCACAGCCGTATTATTTGTTAAATTAAGGATATGACATATGACGATAGGAAACACTGTGAATACCCTAAATATTATGTACTGCTCTGCAACTTTTAAATTCTTTTTGCGAAAAATTTCAGAGCTCTAAAATTTAATTTATGGAAGACTAAAAAGTAGAAAATAAAATTATATAAAAAAAAGTTTTTAAAAATAAGCTTTAATTTATTTAATGTACTAAAAAGTAGAAAATAAATTGTTTCCAAGTCACCTGTATCTTACTATCAATAAAAGCTTGTGCGCTCAATATCCATATTCAAAATATCTTTCATTACTAGAATTTATTTGTAAAAAATTATTTAAATAAAATATTGTGGTAACTGTTTGACAAATATTGAACACATGAGCGCCCCAAGCTTTTATGGATAGTAAGATACAGGTGACTTGGAAACAATTTATTTTCTACTTTTTAGTACATTAAATAAATTAAAGCTTATTTTTAAAAAGTTTTTTTTTATATAATTTTATTATATATTAGATATGTGTATGAAAAATATACATATGTATGAAGACCATTCATTGTAAGCATGAAAAGCAGACCTATAAAAGATTCAAATCAAAATCGATTTATAAATCAACTGATTTAAATTTTTGATTTAAAAATCAACTCCACCAATCGATTTAAATTTCTGATTTTACAATCCGGCACCAGCAATCACAGTGATTTGAATCAAAAAACTCCAATCAGTGATTTGCCCTTGTCTGATTCAAATCACCAATCAAAAAAGTTGATTGGGATTTAAAATCAAAAGGCACCAATCGATTGGCCGCTGTGCTGATTTAAATCATTCGTGGTGCAATCACTACATTAAGTAAGCTACACAGAGCTGCATTTTTCTGTATTAGAAGGAAAGTTGTGGATTTGAGTAGCAGGTATAAGATGCTACAAAATAGAATACACAAGAAATAAACAAAAATTTATGTTTCTTTATTTCAAAATATATGAATGTATAGGAGGAGTATATGTATATAAATACATGACTTTGTTCTTTTACTGAAACCATCAAATCTTAACTAATGCATATGTATATATTTTACTTAACATGTAATGTTTTTTGGGACAGCAGGTAGAAATTCATTACACTTTTGTGGCGGCAGTGGTTTGCACAAAAGTCTACCTCTTTTGTGCGGGTGCTAAGAACGGATGCGAGACAGTGATGCCTATTTTTGTTCCAAACCTCTAAAAATAATGCGATTCACTCAGCTTAATTTCACGGAGCGCAAACTGCTTCGAAAATGTTACGGACTAATAATAGTGTCTTCAAAATAAACAAACAATGGCACTGAAATAGATATCAGACGATAAATGCATTTTCATAAACGTATCAGCTTTAAAAATGCACAAAATCTGGTACGAATTTCACGACGTTGACATCACTGATGGAAGTGTCATATAAAACAGGGTTGCTTTTTATAAGCTTTATATTAGGTTCACTTCAGGTATGTCAGCGGTATGTCGTCAAATCTAGTAATAAATTTTTCATCCACTTCCCGACTACTTAGAGATCTGAAACTTTGCATACATGCCTAAACAGGAGCACAATACATGAATCAATCAATTTTATGGGCGTAGCATAAGGGGCGTGGCACTTTTTTTATCAACTCCAGATTTGTGTATAACTTTAGAACTACACATCACACATCAATGAAACTCGGTAGGAACTTACTACATATCCATATCCTTCTACTGAGAGAATAAGACGGGCACTGGATAAGGGGGCGTGGCACCGCCCATACAAACAAAATCGTTTATATAGAATAGCTTTAGAACTAAAAGTCGTGCAGCATTGAAATTTTGTATGCAGTCGCCTCTTGGATTTTAGAACTACACATCAAACATCAATGAAACTCGGTAGGAACTTACTACATATCCATATCCTTCTACTGGGAAAATAAGACGGGCAGTGGGCGTGGCATCGCCCATACAAACAAAATCGTTTATATAGAATAGTTTTGGAACTAAAGGTCGTGCAGCATTGACATTTCGTATGCAGTCGCCTCTTGGACGGCGATGCGAAACACAAAGTGAATAAATTTATGAAGTGAATAATAACACATTCAGGCATGTTCCAGAATCCGAATCGGAATTGCTTCGGAATTGAAATCCGATTCGGTTTTAAAATGGTGTTCCACAATCCGAATGAAATTTCCCCTTTCGAAATGAATTTCGAATCCGAACCAAACCAAATTTCGTATCAGCTGTTTTGTGTTGACACAAAATAAAAGCAGAAACAAAAGTAATTCAAATTTTAAAATTTGTGCATTTTCTTGTAAACTATAGAAAATATAGCTAAATAAACCAAAATAAGTGCTGCCGTTTTGCTGGTTGCTGAAAAGCTGAAGCAGGAAATTCTGCGCGATCGCAGCAATACCATGGTATTGCCGGATTCTTCGTACGAAGTGTTCAAAATTATATGAATGTAAAATACAACAACAAAAACTGTACTTTTTTTAACACCAAATAATTTTTTCTTACTTACTAAAGCTTCAAGCAATGATCTTATGCTTTTACCACAAAAATTTGATCAACGCTATGGATAGGGCAATTTGTTGAAGTGAGTGTCGCTGTAGTGTACATGAGTAGTCAACGGATGCTAATTTGAACATTTTCCTTGTGTTTTTGTGCAGTAATTTTTTTGTTTAGTCTTGTGGAACAAGCATTGAACTTGCAATAAATTTTTATATTGTCTTCAATCGAAGGTAAGGCTGTGAAAATTTTGGTTTTTTTTGTTGTTGTTGTAATGGTTTTCTTTATATCTAAGAAAATATGGATGGAGGGGGTGGGGAATTTTTTTTCTTTTAATCGGCTATTTTGAGGGCCCTAAGCTCGAATCTGAGGTAAAAAAAATTATTCGTCCACAAACAACAAGGCCATTATAGGCCCATTGTGGTCGGAACCTAAGCCAAGTTAGGGTTCACTGTCACTGTGTACCAAGTTTGGTTCAAATACAATAACTGATTATTTTTTTCCTGCGGCCACAGATGGTCAACAGTCAAGACAAAGTGATTCTAATCATTTCTACATATGTACATATGACGCGCCCAGAGCAAAAACGACTTTTATACCTGCACAGCGCATGTGCGCAATGAGGCGAAAATTGACACTCGAAGCGTTTTTGCTCTGTGCGCGTCATCAGGGGCGGACTAAGGCCTAGGCATCCTAGGCACGTGCCTAGGGCCCGTAATTTTTGGGGCCCGAAAAGTAGGTTTTAAATTTTGTAATTTTTATAATTAATTTTTATTTTTATTTAACCCTGATATTACATTACATTTGTAGATATATTTATTTTCATACATTTTGCATGGAAATATATTTCGAGCGTTATGTTTTTTGACTCCGATTATGCATCAAGAGCAGAGGTGCACAAAAATGATTTGCATTTGTGTAGTTGAGCAAGAGAGAGAACTGCAATTTGGGTCATGAACATTTAAATTTTTTTTAGTGAATTTGAAAAAAAGGTGCTGTCTCGCTCTCTTATTGACGACTAAATGAAAGAGCATAACAATGTGTGTGCTTTTAGTTTATACAACTGTGACAGGGATACAAATGTTGGTATAATTGTACCAAATTTGGAACGACATGAAAGGAACAATGGTACACCAATCACTTATTAAGTACAATTTACATATTCGCCTCAAACAAGACTCTTCAACAAAAAGACGAATCCCTAACTACAGCAGTTTTAATATATGATTCATTAATAGAATTCATACAAACTGTTAGAGATAATTTTGACAACTTAGAAAAAGAAGCAGAAAAAGTTAAAGATATTGCATATCTAATATATAAAAATTAATGTTTGTTTGTCTGTTTGTCTGTCCGGCTATACAAAGCTACACGCGTCGACCGATTTCAGCCAAACTTTATACCAATATTGTTGAAGACCAAACGAAGGCGACTGTATAAAAAATTTTTCGATTCATCAAGAGGGCGTGGCACCTCCCATACAACTTAAATATTTGATTTGGCACATCATTAAAACTACATGTCATACAACATTAAAATTCTGTATTCTGTAAATAATTCTTCGTGCCCTCCTGCTTAAAAAAAATTTGGGGCGTGGGATAAGGGGGAGTGGCACTCCTTATACAACTTAAATATTTGATTTGGCATATCTTTAAAACTACAAGTCACGCAGCGTTGAAATTCCGTATGCCGGCCCCTCTTAGATGCTTCGTCCCACGGGTAAAATTTTATGGGCGTAGGGCAAGGGGCGTGGCACTTTTCAATCAACTAAAGATTTGGGTATAACTTTAGAACAATACACCACACATAAATGATACACGATACGAGCTTACTACATGTCCGTATCCTTCAACTCGGAAAATGGGACGGGCATTGGACAAGGGGCGTTACACCGCCAATACATCAGAATTTTTGATATCGAATATCTTTTGGCCTAAAAGTCGGGAAGCATTGAAATTCGGTATGCAGGCCCCTCTTGGATGCTTCGTCCCACGGGTAAAATTTTATGGGCGTAGGGCAAGGGGCGTGGCACTTTTCAATCAACTATACATTTGGGTATAACTTTAAACAATACACCACACATAAATGATACACGATACGAACTTACTTCATGTCCGTATCCTTCAACTCGGAAAATGGGATGAGCATTGGACACGAGGCGTCGCACCCCTCATACAACTTAAATATTTGATTTGGTATACCTTTAAAACTACATGTCATACAACATTAAAATTTTGTATTCTGTTAGTATTTAGTCATGCATTCACGTAAACATTTTTACATAATTTGGGTTTGAATTATCTATATAGATTTAGGGTCATGGGACAAGGTGGCGTGGCATACCTCAAATGTATGTAAAAAATTTGGGGTCTATGAGGAGTGAAGGGGGTCGTTACTTTAATTTTCGCCTTCCACCAAAGGAGTAATCTACATAGACAGATAGTTCTGTAAGGACCTACATTTATGACTTCCCCTATTTAAACAAAACTTCACACACAAATAGAAAAGTCCTAAGCAAGGTCACTCAATATATCTTATTCCTTAAAACCACCCTAACAAAGTACCCTTTACCATACCACTAACAATAATGTGGCTTTTAATACCATTTTTTAATTCCATTTTAGTTGTTATTCCCCGTATGATGTGGCACTCGGGTAAAGCCGGGTAAATCAGCTAGTACTAATGATAAAAAACGGCAGAAAATACGAAAACTATTTCATGATGAAATTCCAGAACATGCAATAAGATTCAGTGGCAAAGAACATTTTAAAGTTGATATTTTTTTTGTTGTATCCGATTCTTTAATTAGCAACATTAAAAAAAGATCTGAGGGATATAAAACTATTAACAATAAATTCAAAATAATTTTTCATGATAGTGATGTTAGTGACTCTTCAATAGAGGAATTACAATGTTATGAACAAGATTTAAACCTAGCAGAACTGAAAAATTTATAAGTAAAGAAAATATTATTTCGCCTGTATCCATGTGGTCAGTTATTCAGGAAAATAATATTATTGCAACATTCCCAAATTTAAACATAATTCTGAGAATTTATTTAACCCTTCCAATAAGCAATGCCAGCGGTGAAAGATCATTCTCAGTAATAAAAAAAAAGGCGAGAATAAAAAATTTTTTAAGATCCACATTAGGCCAACAATAATTAAATAGTTTATCATTGCTTTATATAGAAAAAGAGTTATTAAATAACTCTATTAATTATGACAAGCTTATTGAAGAGTTTGCAGAATTAAAAGTGAGAAAAAAGGCAATATAAGTAATCAATCTGAGTACATTTGTTTAAGTATTATTGTTTTTTTAATAAATTATGTTTAAGTTTGTTTGTTTTAATGAATTATATTAATGTTTGTTTGGTTTAATAAATTATGTTTATGTTTGTTTGTTTCAATAAATTATGTTTATGTTTGTTTGTTTTAATAAATTATGTTTATTTAGTTTTTGCACATGTATATTATTTTTTAAAATTTTTTTCTTTAAAACCAAACTACCAAACGCAAAGTATGTATGTGTCATGACTGAAAAAAGGCCCGAAATAACAAGGTTGCCTAGGGCCCGCTTTAGCCTTAGTCCGCCACTGCGCGTCATATATACTTACATCTATACCTAGGACGGCTCCTAAATAGCGTTAAAATTTTCACACAAAGTTTATATAGCCTTTTACCATAGGTGTAGGGGGTGTAGGGTATAAAATACAAATGCTTAGCTCTTTGATGTGATGGTTGAGTGTATGACTTTCAAATAATAAAAAACATATCGTGAATGTGCAGAATGCAGGGGGATAAAGGAGCTAGCATGCAGAACAGAGCACTGTAAAAGAAGGAACCACACAAAATACGTCATAACAATTTGTGGCAATGAATAATAGAAAATACCAACTTAATCAAATGTCAGATAGGCAGATTGACGGATGAACAGACAACAGACGCTTGGGTGGATGGACAGCTGGAGCAGTAGCGACGCGCCGAGCTGGTATAGCGGCAAATGCTTGCATTCCCACGATTTGTAATCTTGTAAATTCTGACGGGGAATGCCTACTGCGGAAAGAGGAACGCAGGCATTTACATCGCATGATGCCTTCAAATGCTGCGCAAATAACACAATCAAGGGCCAAGAGTAAGGGGGAACTCCGAGTGTTACCACTTTCAGACTTATTCATAAATTAGTTATTTATAATTGTTGCATTTTACTTCGCTATATTTAGGAAACGATTCGTGAGTGTGTGTTCGTATAAAACATTGCTCAACGAATAACTTCTGCGTATAATTCAAAAAAAGAAAATGGAAAGTTGAAAATTAACAGGATCTTGGTGGATCCAATTAGAAAACATTTTAAAAAGGTCTGCTAAGTATTTGCTGGAACAAATTTTGTGTTTCTGTAGGCAATCATTAATTTTTATAAGCTTTATATTAACTTCACTTCAGGTATCTATGTATGTATGTGGTCAAATCTAGTAATCAATTTTTCACCCACTTCCCGACTACCTAGAGATCTAAAACTTTGCATACATGCGTAAACACCAAGACAATACATGAATTAATCATAAAATATCGGATTGGACAAGAGGGCGTGGCACCGCCCATAAAGCAAAATTTTTATAAGCTTTATATTGATCTCGATTAGCTTTGGAACTAAAAGTCGTACAGCATTGAAATTTCGTATGCAGTCGCCTCTTGGATGTGTCGTCCCACTGGTAAAATTGTAT
The DNA here is from genome assembly GCA_963457695.1 of Neria commutata. Taxonomy (NCBI): domain Eukaryota; kingdom Metazoa; phylum Arthropoda; class Insecta; order Diptera; family Micropezidae; genus Neria; species Neria commutata. The sequence goes on from OY735247.1 coordinate 26,542,687, forward strand.
GGGCGAAGTATAAGGGGCGTGGCACTTTTTTATCAACTCCAGATTTGTGTATAACTTTAGAACTACACATCACACATCAATGAAACTCGGTAGGAACTTACTACATATCCATATCCTTCTACGGAGAAAATAAGGGGGGCACTGGATAAGGGGGCGTGGCACCGCCCATACAAACAAAATCGTTTATATAGAATAGCTTTGGAACTAAAGGTCGTGCAGCATTGAAATTCAGTATACAGGCCCCTCTTGGATGCTTCGTCCCACTAGCAACTACACACTTGGGTTTCAGTTTATAATTATAGGTACACCACACATCAATGAAAAACAATAGGAACTTACTCGCCGCGCCTTGCAGGCAAAACAACAACAACTCATCGCGCCACAAATATGCCACGAATATTAGGGTCGATCACAGCCGTATTATTTGTTAAATTCAGGATATGACGATAGGAGATACTGTGAATACCCTAAATATTGTGTACTGCTCTGCAAGTTTTAAATTCTTTTTGTGAAAAATTTCAGAGCTCTAAAATTAAATTTATGGAAGACTAAAAAGTAGAAAATCTATATATATAAAATTCAAATTATGTATGTACATATGTATGTTCGGAGTTGCGTCCTAAACCGCTTGATCGATCATAACCAAATTTGGCACATAGACTATAGATGTTCCAAGGATGGTCATAGGCTATAAAAAATTTTGATACATCAAGAGGGCGTGGCACCTCCCATACAACATAAATAATTGATTTGGCATATCTTTAAAACTACAAGGTGTACAACATTAAAACTTTGTATTATGTTAGTGTTTAGTCGTGTCTTCCTGCTGGAAAAAAATTTAGGGGCGTGGGTTAAGGGGGCGTGGCACTTCTCATATAACTTAACTCTATTGCATGGCATATCTTTTAAACCACAAACCGCGCAGCATTGCAATTCCGTACGCAGGCACCTATTGGATTAGTCGTCCCACTGATAAAATTTTATGGGCGTAGGACAGGGGGGTGGCACTTCAATCAAATCCTATACGGGTATAACTTGAGAAATATACTTCATACATCAATGAAACTCGGTAGAAACATATTACATATCCGTATCCTTGAACTGGGAAAATGGGACGGGCATTGGATAAGAGGCGTGGAACCACCCGTACAAACGAAATCATTGATATCGAATAGCTTTGGAACTAAAAGTCGCGCAGTATTGAAATTCCGTATGCAGGCACCTCTTGGATGAGTCGTCCCACTGATACAATTTTATGGGCGTAGGACAGGGGCGTGGCACTTTTCAATCAACTTCACATTTGGGTATTACTTTAGAACTATACATCATACATCAACGAAACTCGGCAAGAACTGACACCATATCCGTATCCTTGAACTGGGAAAATGGGACGGGCATTGGATAAGAGGCGTGGCACCACCCGTACAAACCAAATCATTGATATCGAATAGCTTTGGAACTAAAAGTCGCGCAGTATTGAAGTTCCGTATGCAAGCACCTCTTGGATGAGTCGTCCCACTGGTACAATTTTATGGTCGTAGGACAAGGGGGGTGGGACTTTTCAATCAACTCCACATTTGGATATTACTTTAGAACTACATATATATCATACATAAATGAACATTGGACACGAGGCGTGACACCCCTCATACAACTTAAATCTTTTATTTGGTATATATTTAAAACTACAAGTCATTCAACATTGAAATTCTGTTTTGTTATTATTTAGTCATACATACATGTAAACATTTTTACATAATTTTGAGTTTTATATATATAGATTTAGGGTCATGGGATAAGGTGGCGTGGCACACCTTCAATGTATGTACCGTAAAAAAGTGGTGGTCCATGAGGAGTCACTTTAATTTTGGCCTTCCACCAAAGGAGTAATCTACATACACAGATAGTTTTGTAAGGACCTACATTTATGACTTCCCCTACAAGTAGGTATATAGACATCAAAAGCATCAGCAAGGAGAAGCGCTGCTGTTCAACAGAAAACAACAAAAACCAAGAAAAAGACAGACTGGCAAGCACTTCTATTAAATTAAATACAATTAAATACAGCAACATCCAATCAGAGCATCATTCACATTACGTATTTTTATAAAAGCGCGGGGTGGAACCCGCGGGTAACAGCTAGTAAAATTATATAAAAAAAAACTTTTTAAAAATAAGCTTTAATTTATTTAATGTACTAAAAAGTAGAAAATAAATTGTTTCCAAGTCACCTGTATCTTACTATTAATAAAAGCTTGTGCGCTCAATATCCATAAACAAAATATCTTTCATTACTAGAATCTATTTGCAAAAAAATTATTTAAATAAAATATTGTGGTAACTGGTTGACAAATATTGAACACATGAGCGCCCCAAGCTTTTATTAATAGTAAAATACAGGTGACTTGGAAACAATTTATTTTCTACTTTTTAGTACATTAAATAAATTAAAGCTTATTTTTAAAAAGTTTTTTTTATATCATTTTATTTTGGGTTCCGTTCCCCTAAAGGAAAAACGGCACTTTGATATGGGAAAAATTAGGGTTACTAGGTATTCGGTAGGTATTTATATCATGAAAAACTTTTCGTGATTTTGGGTGAATGGATTACAAAGATATAGCTCAAAGTGAAAAAATTATATTTGGGTGTGCAAAATATTTCTTGTTTTAACGTAGCATGCCTGTTTGCGCGAGCCCGACTTGTACTTGACTGCTGTTTTGATTCTTCGATTCTCTAGAGAGAAATTCACGATGTGCTTTATAGTTTAAGGAGCGTTCTTGAAGCTGTTAAGTAGAGTTGCATCTAGATCGTGTAGATATTTTACACCAGCAGAAGGAGTATTAAGCGTCGCCGAGGCATAAGTGCTCGGTCCCTGATATGTAGTCTCTAATTCGAATTACTGACTTATGCCATCTAATAAAAAAAACTTTGTTTATTTGCAAGCGGGACCATATCTCGCGAGGTACTAGTATAAGATTAATTATACGAATATTATTTGATTTTGATTTGAATAAAAGATTAATACATTTCAAGTATATTAAGATATGTACATATGTAAAAACACAAAAGCCTTGTTCGGCAGACAACGACCTACTCGTTTATTCTCGTTCGCTATTTAGACCTCCAGATTTTACCAGGGTTGCTTACACTAGTACCATGATAAAAGAGCATCTCACAAAAAAGCTCAATAAATCTTCTCCTTCGGACAAGGCTATAGAATAAATGTGGGACCTACTTAATTTGTGCTTAAAATAGAACGAGCACACACAAGTAAATCCAAAAAAGGCAGGCCTAAACTTCGTTCGCGGGCTGTTGCGCGAACATATTATTTATTAAATGGGGCATAGCTAACCAATCTTAATGCTTCAAAGATAATTTTTTACAAAAGTTTTAAAATCTTTGTATGGCACTCAACAGAAATTAAGGTGTTGCAATTTTAGCACAAAATAAATATTCTCTGTTACGAGGTGTATATTATAACAATTGATAAGAAATTCCTAAAAACTAATTTGATACTTAAAAAGACACAAGTCACTAACGATCATTCCACAACATGTTCTAACAACATTAAAATTATAAATGCGCAGTAAAATTAAGGATGTGTGAGCGCTTCTTTAAGTGTCAAGGTCGAACGCATAATAATGCCGCTATACAGCCATAATCAAACATACGAACAACGTTGACAAACCCCACAGAGCATTTGCGGCAATTAAACCAACATGCCACAAAGACAAATTTAGCAGGAGGAAGTGAGGAGCTTATTTATAATACCACTCCACTCAATGATAACGGCGAATGATGAACTACAGAAGACGCACGCTTTGAATAGACCGAGGAAGGTACATATATATCTGTGGTCACAAACCATAACCGCGTAAGTCGAGTTAGGACGAAATTGAACTATTAATGCCTTCGTGTTCAGCGTTTCTTAATCTATGTATATGCTATACAATTTTCATGTAGCTTTTACATGTACTGCAGTGAGAATTTGAAACTTTAAACTGCTCTCCTGAAAAACAGACTTAGGCGGTTATGACTTGTGACCACAGATAAATATTTATACTATGTACATATGCACACACATATGGAGGCACATAATTGTGCGTATGTATGTGTGAAAGGACAACTGTTGGCGGATAAAGGCATACAAGGTAAATTTAGGGTCTACTAAAAAATTGTGAATGCACGTTTGGGAAAATGGAAAGCCTAAACAAAAAATAAGAAAAATTCAAACTTCCAAATTAAAACCGAACATTGAAAAGCAAAAAACGCAAAGCTAAGGCACTATTGCTAGATATGCTTACCTGTGAGAGTGAATGGGTAATAATTCCAGGATTTTTCCGTAACGTAAAATACACGCGGGCAAATTGCCTGTATCCAATAGGGCAGACGGCTGTGTGCGTTCGCGTGTGAACAGGAAACGGAAAAATTGGTCATAAAAGTGATTTAAACGATTCGTATAGGTGTGGGTGATATCTGATTTCTTGTATTGCAGTTGTTTATTGATAATTTAAGGCTTTCTAGGGAGAGGCATGGCGGTTAAGCAGAAACATATTTCTAGGCTAGTGCAAATATGCACTGTCAAATGGTTTTACGACCACATAGTTAGTACCTCGATAGGTGTATACGCTTTTCAGTGTACTGCCCTTGTCCGTGCTCTGGATCTTCACATATAGAGTTCTCCACAACTTCTACACCTTCCCCGTCGCCAGACTGCTCCAAGCTGTGGCGTGCTATCATATATAACTGCCCAATTTGATACTGTTAAAATATAAAAGAAAACGAGAAATGTTTATAAAAGTTTGCAATTTTATTGTCGCGGTGCGGTTTCTCATATTTCCAAGCAGCGCTTCTCCTGGCTTACCTCTACCACTGTTAGTGGCATGCAAATGTGATATTCCTTGGTTAGAACCATTTTATGTAGATGTTTCTTTTAAATTGTTCTGAACTTTCACCTCGAGGCAGGAACACTGCCGCGCAACAATTACGAAAGCAAAACACTCCTGGACCTGCTAATCCGGTGCTTCCGCAGGGTTTTCCTTAACCAATCACGGCGAATTTGTGAACACTTTTGTAACACTTCTTCACAGGGTTGCACGCGAAAATATAAGAACGTAGTGGACTTTGACTAAAACGTACCATTTTCAAATTAAATGTACTTCATTCCCGAACCGAGGAGCAAAATTTTGATGAATGTATTTCGGGCTAAACCAATTTTTTATAAATTGTTTGGTAGCTGCTCCTCCACTTTTTATATAAATATAATATCATAATCACCTATATTAACTGTTAAGATCACCAATTTTGAAATTCATATCGTTATATATGTAAACAAAATATTCAGAGTAGTACTACGACCATAATATAATTTTCTTTAACGCTTTAGTTAAGTGTTCAAACAATGCCATTCAAATCCTGAAAATCTGGTAACCACCTCATCTTCGAACAAAAGTATGTATACACTGGTAGCCCCTGCGATTTGTGCATATACATATTCCGGGTTGCAAGAGCAAAATATAAGAGCCTACTAGGCTTTTGATATAATCCGAACTTTCATACATATATGAAACGTACTCCATTCGCAAAACGAGTAACAACAAAAAGCAAATAAAAAAGATATCAGATCCAATATTTCGACTGCCATTTCGGCTGACACAAAAATGTCTGGATGAAAGTGAATAAGAAAATAAAGTCTCTTCGGACAGCCTACAGTGTGGAAAAGCTATACATAATCGAAAAAAGCAAAAAATCTGGATGGGCACAGTTGCTATGTATACCCTTAGCGAGATGACCTTAATCAACGCGTCTCTTATTCGGCGGCAACCTGTTGACAATTCTAACCAGGTGAGTGCATAAATGAAATAAATAAGAACATGTTCGCTTAGACCACAGGGCTAAGGTAAAACTTCTTTTGACAACGACATCTAGACGTTCATACAGGATCTTGCATTCAAAGAAGAAATCGTGCCGCACAGCGCTTCGCTGAAGCTTTTATAGTTCGTAATAAAAGCATTCGCTCCACAGAGATGATATCTCAACCTTCTCTAGGAAATAAAAACATACGAAAAAAATACGGATCAGATTTAAAGTACATACTGGGATTTCCTACCATACCTTTTTCACTTCTTCGAGCGAAGCAACACTATCAGACGTTCAAGTAAACATGGTTGCAATTTTAACACAAGTACTTTTCAGGGCTCCGTTGCCTTAACCCTTTCACTACCTACTTTTTGTTTGTGGAAGAATAATTTTTTTGACCTCAGATTCGAGCTTAGGACTCTCAAAATAGCCGATTAAAAAAAAAAAAATTCCCCACCCCCTCATCCATATTTTCTTAGAAATAAAAAACCATTACAACAACAAAAATATTTTCACTTAGACTTATCTTTGATTAAAAGACAATAAAAAATGTATTGCTAGTTCAATGCTTGTTCCACAAGACTATACAAAAAAATTACTGCACAAAAACACAAGGAAAATGTTCAAATTAGCACCGGTTGACTACTCATGTACACTACAGTGACACTCACTTCAACAAATTGCCCTATCCTGAGCGTTGATCAAATTTAAATTTAAAACGGAACTCTTTATGGTCACTTGTGTATAATATATGTAGTCGTATAGACATTACTTTTTTCAACGTAGAACTTTAAAGAACTTAAAATATGGTAATAGGGTATAATAACTTTGTGCGAAAATTGTAACACATTAAAGGAGCCGTCCGAGGTATAGACATAAGTATATAGAAATGCTCAGAATCACTTTCTGTCTTGATTTCCGGTTGTCCGTCTGTCAGTCTGTCTGTCCGTCTGTGCAGGGGAGAAAGAAGGAGTTGTCCGATTTGGAAAAAATTTGGTACACAGTCGAAATGAAACTTACCTTAGTTCAAGATCTGAGATTAGCCAAATCGGTTGAAGGACACGCCCACAATGGGCCTGTAAGTCCCAATACTTCCGATTTTCTTCGGTAAAATGGCTATAATTTGTCTAATTACTCATTGAAGAGAATAATATTTGTTACTCAAGTTGACGGGTTGGTGTGCTTTGTCATACTAAAAAAATAGGCGTGGTCCGCCCTCCATATAAGAGGGAAAATCTTCCCGGTAAAAAGGCTCGCAATTGACTATTTATGAATTTGAGCGAATGAAATATAATTTCCAAGTTGATATATTGGCCTTAGAGGTCATATAAAAAAATGCGTGTGGTCCGCCCACTATATAAGCGGTAAACGGGAAATCCTCATAACTTCCATAATATATACACCAGAGTGTCCATATTTGGTCACTTCATTGCCGGTAATAATACATATAAATTTTCCTAAAATGGTCGTGGTTTATTTTTATTTATTTTAGTGTATTATCACCCCCACTCGGTTACTTGGTGTAGGGAATTACTCTGGCGGTGAAACCCGACTGATGCTTCCTTACTTGTTTTTACCTAAAATAATACGATCATACTTAAGTTAATTTGAGAAAGCCATGTCCAAGCCCCAGTCGCTGGCTGTTGTGACAAATAATAATTTTTTTTCCATTTTATCCGCCCGAATTTCGACAAGATGGCGCAGAAATTCCTACCATTAGACTCGTACTTTCAAATACTCAAAAAGTTAAATGTTTTGTGTTTGAAAATAAGATTTTAACTGTCACTTTTAAGCTTAGGTTATATGTATATGTATATGTAAGAATTTTAGATGTTCGAGTTTTTCGGGCTTCTTGCCTACCCGAGTACCCGGATAAAACTCTAAAAAGATGGTGAGCCCTGAAATAAATATATATTATAGTATATAAGTTTATATTACAGTACAGTACTTTTTTTTTCTCATTTCATGACATTACAATTCATTCTATCGGCAATATATAGGTATAATTAAACATAATCATGTACATCGTGTAAGACATTTCGAACATTTTAAAAATTTTCATTTATATACATACATATATGAATTTGGTGACATTTCCTGAAATCAAGTTATCTCAGGGGTTCAAAAGATGTGTGCTCGGTCTTTAATGTGAGAGGTCGCTGGTTCAATCCCCACTATAAAAACGTTCAACAAAACAAAGTATTAGAAAGTTAAAATTTTAGTGAGCTGTAGTTGGTCATTACTTTGAAATGTATATTTATTACAAAATCTTAAGGTTGTATAAAATTGAATGAAGAGCGGAGTTCATACAAATAGAAACGCAAAAATAAAGCGTACAGAAACTAAACGAAATTGAATCAAATCCCAATGCAGAAACATTTAAAAACTAAGAAGGCGCTCTTCGTTCATGCTATTGACGATAGCTGAAAGAGCTAATTCTTTTATCCAGATACGTTTTCATTTTGTTTTATTCATCTTTTGTTCCTCTTCATCTTCAATAATCCCATTTTCAGTCGCTAAAAATGCGTTGGCCATTATGCGTGCTTTTATCTTGACAATTTTAAGAAAGTGTAGTTGTGCAACATGTGCGACCATCCAATGCATAGTTGCGTTTACAGTTATTCTTGCTGTCACACCATTTTGTACAACATGTGTGACCATGTATACCCTGCTATTCGAGAAAGTTTGCCACTGTAGCGCAAGTTATATACAAAAGTTTGCATATTTTGCTAACCATTCTTTATAATATTAGTTGATTTCAAACAAAAATAAAAATATCCCTTAGATTTCTGCGAAAATTCAGACAGAGCCAAAACTGTATACATACTTCATTTTCAGCCGAAGCCAAACCCAAACACTAAAATGTACGCTGAATTTAACTACTCAAGTAAATTCCAGAATATCTAATTGCGAGATATAGATGGCGCTGGGGCTAGAAGGTTTCCTGTTGTAACTTAGCTTTTAGCACATGTATCAACTGCAACAACCAAATACCAATTTTGGTTCCTGTTGTAACTTAGCTTTTAGCACATGTATCAACTGCAACAACCAAATACCAATTTTGGTTCCTGTTGTAACTTAGCTTTTAGCACATATATCAACCTATACTATTAATACTATTAAATAGTATGTACTAATATGGGCAACAGTAGATACTAATATGGAGAACAGTAGTTTTTATAGTGCGAAAAACTGCAACCGTTCACCGATTATTTAATTTATTGGAATAATACGGCAACTCCGTAGTTAAGTCAAGAAATTTTCTCTATTGCGTTATTTTGCTGACTGAAAAATTTTGTTGTGGTAATCGAGGAGAGTAAATAATTTTGTTTTTACTTTTGTAAAAATTAGAGAAAAATTATTTTAATTTGTTAAAATACATAGAAGAAGAGGTAAAATTGAAAATTGCCGAATGATAGAAATAAGAAAGTAGCATTGAAAATTTTCGTGTGTGTGGTTGTGGTTGAAGTTTTGCAGGCCCAAGTGAAAATAAACGCTTGGCTTATATACATACATATATTAATTTTCTTTTGTTGTTTATAGTGCACAAAGTTCAAATTCGAGCATTCCAACGTCAGAGCAAGTGCATCCGGTGCATGCAATGCTAAGGATCAAAATGGGTCCACAGCGCACAAGTAACAAGGAGTGGACATGTTGTTTCGGATTGCATGTCCACACAGCCACCATCATGATTGGCATCTGGCATTTGGTAAGCGCTAACTGTGTATACAATACAATAAGTTACATAGATGGGGTGTTGGAGGTGGCGACAATATAAGCAGAAATAAACAAATGGCCTGGGGCGGATAGTACTGCACATTCTAGTATCTAATTTCATTCGAATATATTGATTATTGAATTCATACCTGCTGCCTACATGATTTTTTTGTGAGTCAGTGGTCAAGAGTAGCGGCGGTGAAGTGCCAAGGAGGGAATATATACTGTATGCGTAGGCAAACTAAATTTAAAATACGCTTTCTCCTACAAATTGCCATGTTCAGTTTTGTCAGCATGACCTTGTAATGCTTAATACTATCTTGTTCAAAGTGGTACGAGCAGGTGGAGGGAAAGAGCCTGTTGCCACAACAGATAAGCAACCTTCTTTGCGGCGACCGTCTGCGGCATAATAATGGAATATGACGCCTGGTGCTAATTTTTTATTCTAATTTTATAAACTCGTGTTAAGTACGTGATTTTAATGCACAACGCTTCCATCTTATTGACACAATGTTTATCTTAACTTAATACATATTTTAACAAAAGTTTTGTAGTAAGAAGTTTTGACCTTGACACGCTTAGCTGAATAATCATAATCTTAATTTATTCTTCGATTTGAAAAGTAGAAAACTTGTAGTGTTAAACAATTCGCAGTTTTCATTAATTGTGATAAGATCGTAATTTCAATTGTTTGCATGCCTAGTAGTTTAAATTTACAAAACTGCTTCATAAGCAAACAGTGCTAATTTTGATCGGGTTTATAAAGCGAAAATGCGATGTTTAATTGCATCATTTCAATTTGACCATTTAATACACTGCGATGCCTACCTAGCCATATGAAACCTCAAACTTCCACTGAAATGCATAATATGCATTATATACATACATATGTATGTATGTATGTATATTCTTACTTCGTTTCTTTGCACTCAACGCCGTCTCTTGCGAGCTAGTTGCCAAACCTCTGTGAGTGTTCTTTGCCATTAAAATAATCTCAATCCCGTTCTGACACGGCTGTAGAATAAACGAGTGGGTCCCATTTGTTTGTGCTTAAATACTACGAGCACACACAAATTAATGCGAGTAGGTACGCTATGTCCAAGCCTTGTTTGTGGGCTGTTGCGCCACATACAAAAAGTAAGTATGTACATACATACATATGTATGTGAAAATTTTCCAGCAACGCATACAGTTTTGAGATCAATTTTGAAAATTCTTGATAGTTTTAATATTTTGAATATCATCCGCTACTCTGAACTATTCTTAAAAGTTTAAAAACATAAAAATTAGAAAAAAAGTTATGTATGTAAAATTAATGGGCGTCGGTCAAGGGGGTGGCACTTCAATCAAATCCTATACGGGTATAACTTTAGAAATATACTTCATACATCAATGAAACTCGGTAGAAACATATTACATATCCGTATCATTGAACTAGGAAAATGGGACGGGCATTGGATAAGGGGCGTGGCACCACCCATACAAACCAAATCATTGATATCGAATAGCTTTGAAACTAAAAGTCGCGCAATATAGAAATTCCGTATGCAAGCACCTCTTGGATGAGTCGTCCCACTGGTACAATTTTATGGGCGTAGGACAAGGGGCGTGGCACTTTTCAATCAACTCCACATTTGGGTATTACTTTAGAACTGTATATCATACATAAAGGAATCTCCGTATTCTTCAACTGGGAAAATGGAATGGGCATTGGACACGAGGCGTGGCACCCCTCATACAACTTAAATCTTTTATTTGGTATATCTTTAAAACCACAAGTCGTTTAACATTGAAATTCTGTTTTGTTAGAATTTAGTCGTGCCCTTTTGCTAATTTGCTAAACAAATTTAGGGGCATGGGACAACGGGGCGTGGCACCATTCATACATCTTAAATCTTTGATTTGGCATGTCTTTAGAACTACAAGTCATACAACATTCATATTTTTATTCTGTTAGTATTTAGTCATACATACATGTAAAAATGTTTACAAAATATGAGTTTTATATACATATATAGATTTAGGGGCATAAGACAAGGTGGCGTGGCACACCTTAAATGTATGTAGGTACCGTAAAAAAGTGGTGGTTCATGAGGAGTGAAGGCGGGGTTCGTGCCTTGAATTTTGGCCTTCCACCAAAGGAGTAATCTACATACACAGATAGTTCTGTAAGGACCTACATTCATGATTTCCCCTACAAATATATAGACATCACAAGCATCAGCAAGAAGGCCCTGCTGTTCAACAGAAAACAACAGAAACCAAGAAAAAGACAGTTTGGCAAACACTGCTATTAAATTAAATACAATTAAATACAGCAACATCCAATCAGAGCATCATTGACATTACGTATTCTTATAAAAGCGCGGGGTGGAACCCGCGGGTAACAGCTAGTAGTATATATGTATATAATTCTAACAAAAGCGAAATTAAAAAAAAATATTGAGAGTTGTTTTTTTATAAATGGCATTTTAAATAACTTTCTTTTTACCATTGATTTTAAACTTTGCGTTGAGTTTAAAAAAAACTTTACATTTCTTTAAAATATTCTTACGAGGAGACTAATGACTGATTATTTCTAAGCATATATCCAAAAAATTGGCTGCCACTAAGGTGAGCTGTGGACCCTCTGCAAAATACCAAAAAAAGGCCGTGGTCCACCCACTGTATAGGCGGCAAAAATTTTGCGGTAAAATGGCTCTCAATTGACTACTTATGCATTTAAACGAATCAAATTTGGTTCTTAAGTTCAGATATCGGCTCTACATGCCATGTAAAAAATGGGCATGGTTCGCCCACTATATAGACGGTAAGCTAAAAATCCTAACTTCCATAATACATATATTAACCAGAACGTCCATATTTGGTCACTTTATTGCTGGTAAGCGTACCTTAAAATTTTTAAAAAATGGGCGTGGTCTGCCCACCATGAAAGCGGTACATTATATATACCGATATAGACTTCCATAGCAGAGTGTCAATATTTGCTATATACAGTTCTATTAGGAATATCTTTTAGTTTGACAAAATTGGGCATGGTCCGCCCACTAAGTTACTTGGTGTAGGGTATTACTCTGTCGGTGAAACCCGACTGATGCTTCATTACTTGTTTTAACTAGCCTCCTGCCACGCCCACTTTTTCAAAATTACATTTTTCGTTTTTTATATGAAAATGGGAAAAAAAATTCTCTTATCTTATTCTAATTAATTATTTTCCCACCAATTCCAATTAACTAAAACGCTTTCATATTAATCTTAGACCACGCCCACTTTCTTGTTTTTCCTTAAAAAAAATTGATTTTTATTAAAATATTTAAAAATATTCTTTAACTAATTTTATCCCTATTTAATTTTTTGACATCTCGTAATTAATCAAGATTTTCTACGATGTTAAAAACTTCACTTCTCTACCTTATAGGCTAGCCGTATGACACTCTGTATATATTTTTGTCATTATAAATGCAAAATCTTTCTAAATTTGAAATATTTCCGCATAATTTTTAATAAAAAATGTGCGATTTCTTCTACCTGAAGAAAGGCGCTCTTCAACAACAGATTTCGTCGCACCCTGTATATCCAGACAAACAAATTTCGGTGTCAATAAAGCTATAAAAATTTTCTGTAGAAGACAAAAAAAATTGTTCCGATATCTCTATCCGTTCAAATGTTATAATTTTTGCAACGTGAAAAGACAAATCGAGCGACTGTGCGCCGTGTCTCAGTGGATAAGTGCTCGGCGCCTGATGCATGGAGTGGCTGGTTCAAAATTCTTGCATATCGCATTATTGCATTGAACATGAAAATCTGCGTGCTAGCGGGAAGATATATATAGAATATAGACAATAGAATAGAAAAATCACACACTCTCTCCTTTCCCACCAATTCGCTTTTAGGCGGTAAAAATCCCAAAACAAAAATTCGAACAACTCTCAAACTATGAAGAGCCACAGTTTTGTTTGCACTGCAGTTTATTTAAAACTGTAAAGAATACTACAAATCTATGTTATTATTCTAAGAATGGGCTTATTCTAGACAACGAATTTCACAATATTGAGATACACCATTTTGAAAGTTTCACCGTGAATTTTCAGGCATAAGTTCTAGATTGAAGATTGGTCGAACATGTGCTAAAATATTAGAGTTTTTAATTTCGTAAATTTTGTATTGATTTAATTCCATTCGAGATATAGCTTGCTGCATAGATCCGGAAAACTTTGGCAACAATATTTAGTAGGTTTTTTCTGATTTAAATGTCTTCATAGCTATGTTATAGGACACACCCGATAATCGGGAGCTATTACTAGTTTCTTTTATTTTGTTTATAGATCTTCATGCTATTCAAAGCACCCCCCAAATTGACAGTTTACAAAAACGTAATTAAATCAGTTATCCAGAAACCGAGCTACATAAGACTTAATGCTAATTATTTGTAGAATCGTCCGCTTGGTGTTGGGGCACTTTTTATATTTGTACAGCAGTGAGCGCTAAATATGTTCACAATCTGTGTATCGTGACGAAAAAGACTGGCTATAATTAATTTATTTACCTTTATTTCTCTCTATTTAGTTTCTGAACATTTTGGCCCTGAGCCTGCTCGCCGTGATTTGGCGCAACCCGCACATGATGCAGGAACTTAACGACAGCTACGACTACAGTGTTGACCTCAATGCGCCGGCTTTGCCAACACCGCTGAGCAAAGTGGAACCTCCCTACGCCTACCGCGACCATTCGCTCAACTATCGTAAGCAATACCGTAAGCAGTGTTTGCATGCCATATGAAGTTTTATATATCTTATATATTGAGGGCTTATATTTATAACTCTTCCCTAGCTGCGAAAACCCATTTTCTCGGGAGAATATAACCACTTTCGCTATTTCTAAAAGTATTAATCAATCGAAAATTACTTATTATTATTTGAAATGGACCATAAAAAGCAATGTTTGATTTGAAATTAATATTATGGATGACAGCTACGTCAGCGAAGGTTAAGCCACAAAAACGAATTTTCGTGAACAATGTAGATATAGAGTATTTATTGTAAGCCCTTGATATATTTTATTGGAACTTCTCATGCTAACCTTTTTCGATTTTTATACTCTACACCTATGGTTTTTATTAAGAGAGCCGTCCTAGGTATAGACATAAGTATATATGTACATATAAATTATCATATATCCGGTTATCCATCTGTCCGCCTGTCTGTTTGTCTGTCTGACCGTCCGTCCTCGTAGGAGAGAAAACAGCAGTTGCTCGATTTGAACTAAATTTCGTACACAGTGACAGTAATCCTTAACTAAGTTAAAGTTCCGAGATTATCCAATCGGTTGAAGGACACGTTCATAAGGGTTCTAAAAGTCCGCATACCCCTGATTTTTTCTTTAAAATAGCATTAAAAAGAATGGTATTTTGCATATAAGGTGTGATGTCGGCCCTTTACGTCATGCTAAAAATGGGCGTGGTCCGCCCACTATATAGGCGTTGAAATGTTTTCGGTAAAATGTCTTTCATTTGACTGTTTATGAACTTAAACGAATGAAATTTTGTACTAAGGTTCAGATATCGGCTTACATGCCGTACGAAAATCTGGGCGTGGTCTGCCCACTATATAGGCGGTAAACAGCAAATCTTCATAATATATCCAGCAGAGCGTCAATATTTGGTCACTTTATTGCTGGTAAGGATACATTTAAATTCTCAAATATTAGGCGTGGTCCGCCCACTATATAGGCGGTCAATTGAATACTCCCCGAATACACCTTACTTGGTATGGGGTAGTTGTCGGTCTAACCCGACTGAGGCTTCCTTACTTGTTATCTACTTATTTCGTTATGTTCTTTTGTCGTCTCTTTAATGACAGAGAATTTCGATATGGGTGGTTTGGTCTGCACTTGCATGATCGCAATAACGCTGATGATGATCTACGGCACCATCAAGGGCAAGCCTTCGCACTTGTTGCCCTTTTTCTGTCTGCAACTATTCGATTTTGCTATCACAACGTAAGTAGCTCCCGCTTTAGTGGCTTCTTGTCTGCTTATTTCGACTATTTTGATTTTATAGGCTTACGGCAGCCGGCTATCTGTGCTATTTGCAAGCCATACATCGCCTTATTGCCGAGTCGCATCGTCTTCCATGGCGCGAGAAGTTGTTGGAGCTCTCCCCGGAGGAATTGGTTACTGTTGTTTTGGTGGTTTTCATTTGCATTGTCTTTCTGAAAGCTTATGCCATTGGCATTGTCTGGCGCTGCTACAAGTATTTGACGCTGCGTCAGCAGAGCATGCGGACCCTATTCCCGTGTGTCATACCCGAATTGAGTGGCGCCACGCTGGCCGCAGAGGAGCAGCGCGCCTACTCGACGCTTTTGCCCAATTACGATGAGGCCATTGCTCAGTACATGAAACAGGCCCCGCCACCATCCTATCAGGTCGCTATGTCTAATTATGAAGTGAACGAGGATGGTGCCGCTGGCGGCGCCGCTGCCGGCGTTGCTCGGAGTCAGGCTGACGCTGTCACTGACGCCTTAGACAATAACAATGACACGTCGAACAACAACAATACTGTTCATTTGAATGCCAATACGCCACCGATGCGTCGCAACGAGCAGGGTATGAGTGAACAAGCAGCCGCTGAGGAAGATTTGATGATGCCAGCACCGCCAGCGTACATCGTGGCTATGGTATTGAACAACAACGAGGAGCAACCACCAAGTGCTGGTGCTGCTGCTGCTGCTGCTAATGCTCCATCTGCTCAAGCTATTAATAGAAATGAGAGTCAGGCTTAAACTGTTGGTTGTGTGTGGTATATGCGCGGCAGCGCTTGTGGAGATTTCGTAATTTTGTTTTTCCTCCAAAACAACGTGTTCTTTTTTCAGGCACAAAACTTCAAATTCACTTTGTGACTTCAGCCATTTCGAAATGTATCTACAAAAGGAGCCGATTTACGTGACTCTTTTGAAACGTGTTACAATTATCAGTGGCAATTTTCCCGTTTTTATATTGTTTCTATTAAAAAAATATTCTTTAATATAACAGTTACACTTTTTTTTAGAAAAATCTCCACAGTGAAGCTATTGTGACATTGAGAGCACTTTTTTAATTAACATTCTTCTCTAATGTATGTTACGCTAAACAATTACAACTTAAAGCAACAATTTTTAAATGTTAACGATAAGCTATTGTGCTAAAACAACAGCAGCAATATGCACTATACCCATACATACGAGTACACGAAAATTGTGAAACTATCGAAATTTTCGATATCGGCAACAAATGTTAATAAGTTTTGTGTGAAGAAAACAAAAAAGCAAAAACAAATCAAATCAAATTTATCAATAACATTTTATTTGCTCTAATATTAAATTATGTTATTTCTTTATGAATATCCTATGCAAATAAAATCAATTATTATAGTATCAATGAAATACATACAAGAGAAATTGAAGAAACATGTGAAACCCTTAAAACTCTACACCCTAAAACTGCTGCTGTGAAAATTTTGTTGTGGGAGCAGAAAAAGAAAATAGCTACAGTGTAACAATTATGTAACCAATTTGTTTATATCAAAAGCCGTTTAAAAGAAGTGTATGCATCCAAATTACACAAAACAAAACAAATCTCAAGAAATGCTTTTATAATCTTATTTCATAGTTTTTTTTATAATTGGACAGACTAATTTTTTATGGCGTAAAACTTTCTTATCCATCTTGTCTCTTTTTTTGTATGTTGGATGTTAGTAGTTTACTATATATTTCCAATTATTTAACGTTTTTACTCTCATAGTTAATAAGATTTTGCATATTTTGCGATTCTTATTACGATAACTATGTTTAATAATATAATATACCACAGGAATAGAAGAATGGAAACAAGCATATATATATATATACAAATATTTTAGCTTCTTAAATACATATAGACCACAAGAGCGTGCGGCAGTGTGCTTTGGGAAAGCGCATTTGGCTGCTTTATGTGGAGAATTGTAATAAAGTCTAAATTTCCTATCAAAGCGACGAGTTGGAATTAAAATTGGCAGATGTTGAATTTTTTCACTTCGCTTACTGCCTTTCGAGCGTTGGCAATAAGGAAATTTGGGTTCAAGTTAAATCATTACGGTATATTAAATATCTTTACATGTCATTTTTGAAATTGTCAGCAATTCAGAATCATAGTGTAATACATAATATCAAGTGAACCAGATAGCAATGACATTCTATTCTCGTACCCTTACTTGTCAGTTGCGATGTCAAAAATATTAACCCGTTTTCAGTTTGAGTTTGCGTTTGAAGAAAAAAGTAAAAAGAAAAAACATCAATGGCCAACTCTTGTGGTAATAACGAATTACGATAACTTCTACGAGAGCTTCAACCACACGAATGCTGTGAGTCCACCCACTTCGATTGGCTCTAGAAATTATGGCATCAGCTTGCAATGGTGCCAGCCGCAATCGAGTCGGTTCTCCCACAATGGCTTCAACATGAGTTGCGCACCTCTGTGGACTGTGCTCGTTAGATCAAGGAGCACCAAGGGCGGGTTTCCTGGACTGTCTATAGATGGCGGTTTCGTGGGAAACTGCCGGGCATTGAATCATTCTTTTAGAATAATATATTATGTAATAATAATAATTGATTGGCGCAACAGCCCGTGTGGGCTTAGGCCTAGCTTTCTCGCGCTAACTTGTGTGTGCTTATATTTTAGCACAAATTAACGGGACCTACATTAACCGACTCCGAACAGATTGAGAAGTTTTTCATGGCAAAGAATATTCTCGGAGAATTGCCAATTCATAGCGAGAAGTACTGCTGCCAAAGAAACAATTTGTAAAACAAATTTTTTGTTTATTAGATGGCTTGAGGCCGGTCTTGAACCCAGGCCCTCCCGCATCAGCCACAGCTGTGGAGTGAGAAGCACTTGACACATATTTTCCTCATATAAATTTGCTGTATAAATATTTGCAAGAAAAGTTTGGAATGTCCTAAAATTTGACTAGTAGACTAAATCAAGACGTATTAGAAAATTTCTTTGGGACAATGCGAAGTTCAGGAGGTCTTAACGAGATAAAAAAAGATTAACAATTGGTTCATAAACGCTATTTGTTATAAAATATGTAACACACGTGCTGGTTCATTACTGAAAATAAAAATTGTTTGGCACGTAAAAATGTTGAGTAACTTTTTTGTACTAATGTCTCGGATGGGTTAAGACATATAACGAAGAAGGAGAAAAGAAAAATAAAAAAATTGTTTGACAAGCTAGGGTACTTCAAGCTATCTGGTTCACTTGATATTATTACACTATGTTCAGAATGGGAAAAAAAATTTTATTTAATTTTGTGTGTCCCTGTATCGTCGTCGTGATTACAGTGATTACGTAGCTGCACCTACATGAAGCTCGTCATCTTTCTCATCGCTTGTCTGGCTTGGTCTCACCTTGGACCGCTGCACTTTGGCGCGTGAAATGCTCGATTTGAGCACACCAAAAGAGCACTCGCATCGCGCAGTACGAGAGCTTCAACCACACGAATGCTGTGAGTCCACCCACTTCGATTGGCTCTAGAAATTATGGCATCAGCTTGCAATGGTGCCAGCCGCAATCGAGTCGGTTCTCCCACAATGGCTTCAACATGAGTTGCGCACCTCTGTGGACTGTGCTCGTTAGATCAAGGAGCACCAAGGGCGGGTTTCCTGGACTGTCTATAGACGGCGGTTTCGTGGGAAACTGCCGGGCATTGAATCATTCTTTTAGAATAATATATTATGTAATAATAATAATTGATTGGCGCAACAGCCCGTGTGGGCTTAGGCCTAGCTTTCTCGCGCTAACTTGTGTGTGCTTATATTTTAGCACAAATTAACGGGACCTACATTAACCGACTCCGAACAGATTGAGAAGTTTTTCATGGCAAAGAATATTCTCGGAGAATTGCCAATTCATAGCGAGAAGTACTGCTGCCAAAGAAACAATTTGTAAAACAAATTTTTTGTTTATTAGATGGCTTGAGGCCGGTCTTGAACCCAGGCCCTCCCGCATCAGCCACAGCTGTGGAGTGAGAAGCACTTGACACATATTTTCCTCATATTAAGTTTGAAATTTAAATTATGCTAACTTCGCAAAATGAAGAACATACATATGTACATGTCTTCAGAAGAAAAGTGGGAAATTGATTTTTTTTTGACGTTGACATAAATTAGGATTATGGGAGATTTAAATGAATTTTAAGTTATAAAGTTTGTTTAATTCCATTACATATAACTAGGCAGAGTGCAATTAATTTTATTTACAGTGTACATATTGAACTAAATTTTGTTTCCTTTTTTATCATAATAAAGTTTGTAGGTATTGGTGTTTACACTTCCATAAGGAACTATTGGGCATCACTGCTCTATAAACATTTCAAAAGTAACAGGTCGTTGGTCTATTTAGAAAAATCCGGTTAAGAGTGAGTCGCGCTGGCGCAATTAGGAACTTTATTAAACAACAATCTAAATCGAAATCAATCGAATTGTCAAATTTGAATAATACTCAAACAGAGGGACGCAAGAAGCCTTTTTTCAGCAACTATGAGACTGGCGAAAAAGCTATAGTTTTCCTGCTATCTATGGCTCAATATCTACCAACCCTAATTATATCAAATTTAAGCTTCAGAAACCTAGATAATTAGGGAGGGGGTGATTTTTCCGTACATCTTGAGCTAAATCTTTCTAACTAATCTACAGACAATTTAAATATGATATATTTTGTATAGTATTGGAATCCTTCAAACTAGAAAAAAGACTCGCTTTTTAAAGAACCCAACTCGCCTCCATTAAAAGTTATAACAATATTTCATAATCTTTGACTGTTGGTAAATGTACATACGTACTCGAAATCATATCAATATGCCGCATAGTCTATCAGCCGATATCCGCTAGAAAGATTTTGTTTTTTCTTATTCTGAACTAACTAGTTTTTGAAAGGCGCCCGTGGCGCCCACTGACTCAATTTTGGTCAATTTTTATTTTTTGTGATATGCGGGTCATGTTTGGTCTCACTCCATAGACTTGGGATCACTCCAATGCCCGTCTGATTTTCCGCGTTGCTTGCTCATTATCGCTTTAGACCAATTTTCTTTAAATTTCATGAAATTCTGAATATTTTTGACAATTTTTATTTTTTGAAACTAAAAACTACTGCGTTGTGGTCAACTCAGAAGCTAAAAACCACTGTGGACTTCCAGTGATAAATTAATACCGAAAAAAGAGTAAAAAGACCCTGCCCACAGCAGGGATTGAACTGATTGAACTCACGCACTTTCGGTTTCAGCGCCAGCGCCTTACTCACTCTGCTATCATCCCTTACTAGTAGCAAGGAAGACAATTCAACTGCAACTTGCGGTCTGCAGGATGCTGAATAGTACAAATAATTGTAGCAGTGATTTGAATTGTAAATCTCTAAATTCACTCGCGCTGTAGGGCCATTTATTTATTTAATATATATTTTGATAAATTTTCTCAGTAACGTTCAGCCGGTTGATGTGTTTCAAGTTCAAATAAATGCTGCGATCAATAAAAATAGCAACAATCAATCACTTTCGAAGAATTCTAATGTCAATACCAATTACGATGTTATGCGATAAAATATGTTTCATAATTTTCAAACCATAAGCCTATTGTTTATACTTTAGAATCAAATATCACAACTTCTGATGCAACTGATGAAAATTATATTACTGAATTAAGTAAATAAAATTTCTACCATTAGAAGGGTTGAATTTTTTTAAGAAACCTAAACAATATAGCATATATAATGATTATCAAACAAGCAAAGCACGAATTTAATTTAATTGTAAAAAAAAAGTTTTACTTCAGCCGTGTGGTATAAGCGCACGTGTTTTTTTTACAGTGTACATATTGAACAAAATTTTTTTTCCTTTTTCATCATAACAAAGTTTGTTTATTTTGGTGTTTACCCTTCCATTAGGAAGTTTTGGCCATCACTGCTCTAGAAGTATCCATTAGTGTTGATAACATCTTTTGAATAAAAATACTAATTAATTTTTTTCAACTTATCAATCTTCGTTATAATCTATAACAATGGGGCTTCAATATTAAGATAAACGCACACTTTGTTTTCGTTCGAATTGCGAAGATATTATTTACACTGAATCGGAAGTTTCCCCTAATAGAGCTCTCAGAATGCGGGTGTATGTACATATGTGGGAGAGAGCGACTGATATGCCTTTAAATATATTTTATTTAAAAATTCTTATTACCATGTTAAAAATATTTTCGCACTCCTCCTTTCAGTCTCTCCCACTCAGCAAGCAGCTTTTGATAATACTTGCAGCTGTTATTTTATGGTTTAATATAAAACTTTGAAAGTATTATAGCAAAGAAGATGTATTATATACATACATATATGTATGTATATTAACATATCTTCTTTGATTATTCCCTATGAGCAGCTTACTATAACGTATCACTTTTGGAACTAATTCAAATATTCAGCTTTAAAACTTTTTATAGCATAAGGAAGCGCAGAAAGGACATTAAACCCATAAAAACTTTCGGATTGAAGCTTTCAGGCTTTGCAACGCGCATCAGAGTATTGGTACGAACTTGTTTTAGCTGTGAGCAAAGTTACCATAAAGCTCGTTTTTCCACTTGTTGTAAAAAGCTATAATTATAATTCCTTTATAGCCGTGGACAGTGGCAGTGATTTGTCTTGTGTGTCATATTCCAACGGAACTCAGCTGTAAAAATTCCACTGAATATGGAAGTGTATTTTGATATAAAAGCTCTACGGTTGAGTGAAAGTTTGGATAGTATGTAGGAAGCTTTCAGCGAGTGCCCGGAAAGAAAAAGGGTTTTCTATATAACAATTGTACATTCGACCCAACTTCCCACTTGTTAGAAAGGCCATAATGCTAATTTTCTATAGCCGTGGTGGACATTGGGCAGTGATTCGTCTCGACATTGGCCAAGAAACACATTCGATCGCTGCTTAAATTTTGCGAGAACTTAAGGGGTATTCATTTCTTGTGCAAATGCAATTGCAAGGGTGCAATTGCAAAGTATTTGAATACTCCGCGCTGAAAAATTAAAAGAAAACGGATTATTCGGAACGATCGGAGCGAATAAAGAAACAAAAATGTATACATATTTCGAACGTTCGGAATGAGCTTCTTTTGCCTTCAATTTAATTGTCCAGAAAAATTTATTAAATTGCAACAAATCAAGAAAATCATTCACTAGTATCACGTTTATTCAAAATCTTAGCTATCATAATAGTTTAACTTTGGAAATTGTCAATATCAACATGGCAAAAACCTAGTAAGAAAGTGTAGGTGGTCCCACCCACAAACTTTTTTCCTAATTTTTTCCGCAGCCCCTTAATGGAGGGTTATATGTTAGCGGGACTTCCTTCAATGCGAAAATTCAATATTGTAACGATGTGGGAAAACTTCCGCAGGACGACTATTCCACAACCGGGACGTACGACTAGAGAACGAAATATCTCTCTAGCAATGCACATGTTGCGAGAAAACACGCGGGCAGCTGAGATAATATATCATATCTCGGACTACAGCCTTGATCTATCTATGATAATCAGGGTGAACGATTCAGAAATATTTAAAAATAGCTTATCGGATAAACGAAAATTGGTAAAAAGATTTCCTCAATTCTAAGGAGCAATCGATTAGTGCTTAAATCGAAGCCTTACCAATCGTCTAGAAGCAACTTTAAAATATTAAATGAAAACCCTTTTTTTGCTGAAGATTCAGATTTCCCAGAGAGAATTACTGCCCCTCAGGGTGTACGGGATTGTCTATGCGCTCCAATGTCTGAGCTCGGTATCCCTGCTAAGCTGGAGAGGTTCTGCAGGATGACATTGAGATGAGAATGACAAAAATCTACCCGCACACTGACAGGCATTTGCCTATGGTACTGTTTGACATTTAGTTCTTTGTAATGCCGCATGAAAAATGTTTAACTGAGAAAGAAAAATTAAAAATCCTCGTATGTCAGGAACAAGGTTTATCTAATCCAAAAACTAGACGTGCAGTTCAAAAAACACCCTGAATGTATTGCCCATTTTTGGAGGGATCCAAGTCAAGAAGAAAGGCGGATTTCAAACGAAGCAAGTAATTCGGTTCAGTAATTCTCTGCCCAGGCTTAAAAGCGATTTTGAAATTTCTATATCGAAAAGTACCATTAGCCGAGTCATAAAAAATGTGGACACATCCAAAATTATAAAACAAAGACTGCTTGCTCCCCTTAACACATTGGTAAGATTTAAATTTGCAATGGATAACATGGACAGAGATTGGACGGACCTATGTAAGTAAAGGCGAAATGAAATCTAACTGAAAACCTGAAGCTTGGAATTGACTAAAAATTCTGATGAGAAAAAATTCAATCTTAATGGTCCCGATGGCATTCAACATTATTGGAGGGACTTGATGAAAGATCACCTGTATTTTTATAAGCTTTATATCAACTTGCCTTTAAGGTTGTTATGTAGTCAAATCTAGTAATCAATTTTTCAGATTGAAAATCGAAATTACTTTTGCAATTCCTTGGTATGGAATTGGAAAAAACAAATTACATTCCTAGAAAGTAATTCATTTCAATTCCAAAAAAAGAATTTCCTGGTAATTGGAATTGAAAAATAGCAAATTAATTTTCGGAATTTTTCAAAGGAATTGAAAAAGCTAGCAATTCCTTTGCTGTGAACTGAAGGAATTGATTACTAATTGCAATTACTGAGGAATATAATTGTAATGGAATTGCATTTACCCAGCTCTGATAGTAAGATACAGGTGACTTGGGAACAATTTATTTTCCACTTCTTAGTACATTAGGTTAGGTTAGGTTTTCAACCTGCTGGCAGTAAACCCACCCAGAAGCCGAAGGCCCATTGTGTCCACTTTAATACATTAAATCAATTAAAGCTTATTTTCAAAAAGTTGTATTTATATATAATTCTAAAAGAAATTTTGGTGTAGGCAGTCTAATGGTTTGGAACGCGATTTCAGTCAATTTTTGAACTGATTACAGAAGAAGGAGGTCTAACTCACCACTAAATTAAGTTATTTGTTTTCTATTCATTAATGATCAGGTGTAACTTAAAATTTATGATTTAGTTATAAAACATAGCTGTTTTAAGTTCTGCCAAGAAAACTACTTTAATAATTTCTTCAATTGAAAAGTATACATTGTTTGAAATTTATATGTAATCTGTGGTTTTAAATAAATGTTTTTTGATCTATGTAATCTTTAGTAGAAAAAATATAAAACTCTTATTGGTTATATACATAGTTATGATATGGGGTATATATGGTGACCAACCGTACTATATTATATAGGACAGTACTCTATTTTAAGCCGATGTTCTATATGATATATTTTGTTAATAAAAACATGGAAATGTTCTCTATTTTATAATATGTTCTATATTTGTTCTATATTTGATACAAAGCGAATTAATATCGTATAAAAATATAAATACCAAACATGAATTATTTAGGACTACTTGGAGGAAAACCACAATTTGATAAAAAAAATTCATTCCACAGAAAAATATCAAAGCAATTAGAGCTAAAACGTCTTGTATGTTATGTTAAGAATTTATGTTATACAGTTTGGTTGCCATTAAGGATGCTGATCTGGTGGTTCCTTGGTTCAAACCATGAAAAAAGCTTGCCTTGATATAGGGTCCATTTTGAACCCATTACCATTACCCATTACCACCCTGTATACAGTTTACTTGGTAAATTGTTTTTTTTTTATAAATTTAAGTTATTTTTCAACACGATCTCATATGTTTGAATAAAAAATGCATTTTTAAAACGGACATTTGCCATTTGCAAAAAAAAAGGTATGTTGGCGGGTGTGTTCTCGATTTTCATTAAACAAATATGATCACCGTAGGTATATACCCCATTAAGACGAGAGGGCCTAGGTTCCAGACCGGCCTCAAACCATCTAATAAAAACAATACATTGTTTTTCAAATTGTATCTTTGCGCAGCGCCACTTCTCCCGATGAATTGCCAATTCTCCGAGAATTTTCTTTGCCATGAAAAGCTTTTCAACTCGTTCGGAATCGGTTAATGTAGGTCCCGTTAATTAGTGAAAAATATAACAAGCACACACAAGTTAATGCGAGGAAGCTAGTCCTAAGCCCACACGGGCTGTTGCTTGCGCACAATCAATTATTATTATTATTAGATAAGAATTCCAGAACATCATCTGCTGTGGTACTTTTAATTTGCAAGTAGTGAATTTAAACGAGGCGAGGGTTATCCGGCTTAATCCCAGAAACAGCCGGAAACACTGGATATTTTGAGTACAGGTAACCCTCTTACAACGCGGGAGATAGGTTCCTACAAAATACCGCGTTGTAGGAGGTATTAACTCCATACAAAAATCAGAGTTTGGTTCCATGCTGAATACTGAATAATTGGATTTTGTATAGTACACATATATGT
Organism: Neria commutata; assembly: GCA_963457695.1. Lineage (NCBI taxonomy): Eukaryota > Metazoa > Arthropoda > Insecta > Diptera > Micropezidae > Neria > Neria commutata. The sequence continues at coordinate 26,568,727 of OY735247.1, forward strand.
ATGTACTAAATATATTTTTGTGTACTTATTTACTGAGTTATAACAACATATTATGTAATTTGATAAAACTTCATTAATTTAAACAAAAATAAAATTTCAATTCTACGTAACATATTCAAGTTGAAAGATTTAATAAATTACAACCAAAATAGAAACATAACTTTCTACTCCTCCTCATCACTTAGTATGATTTCTCTCGAACGTTTTGTTCGTACTAGTTCAAAATCTGAGCTTGATCCACTATCAGATTCGGGCATCCTTTCGACGATTATTGGTTTGAAAAAATCTAGTTTTTTTGCTCTTATTTAGTAAATCTTTATAAATTTCTAATTTAAATTTTGTCGTTGTGGAACATAATTCTGACAGCTTTTAAGATGTGGGACTAGAGAATACATACGTATTTGATTGTGAATTTGTAAACACATACTAAAATGTAAGGGGCAATGTTTTAAAAAATAGGTATCAAAATATGTATGTTCATATTGCAAAGAATTTTGTTTGGGGGAAGAAAGCCTTTTTATTAAAATTAAAACGTTTTTATTAGGTCGCTTTCTTGTCTGTTTGTATGTCCCGTACAAATCTAGTAATCAGTTTTTCACCCACTTCCCGACTACTTAGAGATCTGAAACTTTGCATACATGCCTAACCTAGAGCCCAATACATGAATCAATAAATTTTATGTGCGTAGGATAAGGGGCGTGGCACTTTTTTACCAACTCCAGATTTGTGTATAACTTTAGAACTACACATCACACATCAATGAAACTCGGTAGGAACTTACTACATATCCATATCCTTCTACTGAGAAAATAAGGGGGCACTGGATAAGGGGGCGTGGCACCCCCATACAAACAAAATTTTTGATCTCGATTAGCTTTGGAACTAAAGGTCGTGCAGCATTGAAATTTCGTATGCAGTCGCCTCTTGGATGTTCGTCCCACTGTTAAAATTTTATGGGCGTAGGATAAGGGGCGTGGCACTTTTTTTATCAACTCCAGATTCGTGTATAACTTTAGAACTACACATCACACATCAATGAAACTCGGTAGGAACTTACTACATATCCATATCCTTCTACTGAGAAAATAAGCCGGGCACTGGATAAGGGGGCGTGGCACCCCCCATACAAACAGAATTTTCAATCTCGATTAGCTTTGGAACTAAAGGTCGTGCAGCATTGAAATTTCGTATGCAGTCGCCTCTTGGATGTGTCGTCCCACTGGTAAAATTTTATGGGCGTAGGATAAGGGGGTGTGGCATCCCCCATACAGACAAAATTTTTGATCTCGATTTGCTTTGGAACTAAAGGTCGTGCAGCATTGAAATTTCGTATGCAGTCGCCTCTTGGATGTGTCGTCCCACTGTTAAAATTTTATGTGCGTAGGATAAGGGGCGTGGCACTTTTTTACCAACTCCAGATTTGTGTATAACTTTAGAACTACACATCACACATCAATGAAACTCGGTAGGAACTTACTACATATCCATATCCTTCTACTGAGAAAATAAGGGGGCACTGGATAAGGGGGCGTGGCACCCCCATACAAACAAAATTTTTGATCTCGATTAGCTTTGGAACTAAAGGTCGTGCAGCATTGAAATTTCGTATGCAGTCGCCTCTTGAATGTTCGTCCCACTGTTAAAATTTTATGGGCGTAGGATAAGGGGCGTGGCACTTTTTTTATCAACTCCAGATTCGTGTATAACTTTAGAACTACACATCACACATCAATGAAACTCGGTAGGAACTTACTACATATCCATATCCTTCTACTGAGAAAATAAGCCGGGCACTGGATAAGGGGGCGTGGCACCCCCCATACAAACAGAATTTTCAATCTCGATTAGCTTTGGAACTAAAGGTCGTGCAGCATTGAAATTTCGTATGCAGTCGCCTCTTGGATGTGTCGTCCCACTGGTAAAATTTTATGGGCGTAGGATAAGGGGGTGTGGCATCCCCCATACAGACAAAATTTTTGATCTCGATTTGCTTTGGAACTAAAGGTCGTGCAGCATTGAAATTTCGTATGCAGTCGCCTCTTGGATGTGTCGTCCCACTGTTAAAATTTTATGGGCGTAGGATAAGGGGCGTGGCACTTTTTTTATCAACTCCAGATTCGTGTATAACTTTAGAACTACACATCACACATCAATGAAACTCGGTAGGAACTTACTACATATCCATATCCTTCTACTGAGAAAATAAGCCGGGCACTGGATAAGGGGGCGTGGCACCCCCCATACAAACAGAATTTTCAATCTCGATTAGCTTTGGAACTAAAGGTCGTGCAGCATTGAAATTTCGTATGCAGTCGCCTCTTGGATGCGTCGTCCCACTGGTAAAATTTTATGGGCGTAGGACAAGGGGCGTGGCACTTTTCAAGCAACTACACACTTGGGCTTCAGTTTATAATTATAGGTACACCACACATCAATGAAAAACGATAGGAACTTCCTTGCCGCGCCCTGCTGGCAAAATAGCAACAACTCACCGCGTCACAAATATGCCACGAATATTAGGGTCGATCACTGCCGTATTATTTGTTAAATTACGGATATGACATATGACGATAGGAAACACTGTGAATACCCTAAATATTGTGTACTGCTCTGCAAGTTTTAAATTCTTTTTGTGAAAAATTTCAGAGCTCTAAAATTGAATTTATGGAAGACTAAAAAGTAGAAAATAAAATTATATAAAAAAAAACTTTTTAAAAATAAGCTTTAATTTATTTAATGTACTAAAAAGTAGAAAATAAATTGTTTTTAAGTCACCTGTATCTTACTATTAATAAGATTATTTTCTTATCGCTTATTTTCATTTGCGATTTTTCCGCAGTCTAAATGTTGTTCATAAGAGAGAAAACCCTTTTTGTAGGAGCATTTGACCCTGGTAAGCAAAGACTGAATTCCACAATTTTTACAAGGTATACTTTTTTGTCAAAGTGATTAAAAATCTCAGTTTACATGAGCTCGTAATTCATGTTTGGTATTTATATTTTTATACGATATTAATTCGCTTTGTATCAAATATAGAACAAATATAGAACACATTATAAAATAGAGAACATATCCATGTTTTTATTAACAAAATATATCATATAGAACATCGGCTTAAAATAGAGTACTGTCCTATATAATATAGTACGGTTGGTCACCATATATACCCCATATCATAACTATGTATATAACCAATAAGAGTTTTATATTTTTTCTACTAAAGATTACATAGATCAAAAAACATTTATTTAAAACCACAGATTACATATAAATTTCAAACAATGTATACTTTTGAATTGAAGAAATTATTAAAGTCGTTTTCTTGGCAGAACTTAAAACAGCTATGTTTTATAACTAAATCATAAATTTTAAGTTACACCTGATCATTAATGAATAGAAAACAAATAACTTAATTTAGTGGTGAGTTAGACCTCCTTCTTCTGTAATCAGTTCAAAAATTGACTGAAATCGCGTTCCAAACCATTAGACTGCCTACACCAAAATTTCTTTTAGAATTATATATAAATACAACTTTTTGAAAATAAGCTTTAATTGATTTAATGTATTAAAGTGGACACAATGGGCCTTCGGCTTCTGGGTGGGTTTACTGCCAGCAGGTTGAAAACCTAACCTAACCTAATGTACTAAGAAGTGGAAAATAAATTGTTCCCAAGTCACCTGTATCTTACTATCAGAGCTGGGTAAATGCAATTCCATTACAATTATATTCCTCAGTAATTGCAATTAGTAATCAATTCCTTCAGTTCACAGCAAAGGAATTGCTAGCTTTTTCAATTCCTTTGAAAAATTCCGAAAATTAATTTGCTATTTTTCAATTCCAATTACCAGGAAATTCTTTTTTTGGAATTGAAATGAATTACTTTCTAGGAATGTAATTTGTTTTTTCCAATTCCATACCAAGGAATTGCAAAAGTAATTTCGATTTTCAATCTGAAAAATTGATTACTAGATTTGACTACATAACAACCTTAAAGGCAAGTTGATATAAAGCTTATAAAAATACAGGTGATCTTTCATCAAGTCCCTCCAATAATGTTGAATGCCATCGGGACCATTAAGATTGAATTTTTTCTCATCAGAATTTTTAGTCAATTCCAAGCTTCAGGTTTTCAGTTAGATTTCATTTCGCCTTTACTTACATAGGTCCGTCCAATCTCTGTCCATGTTATCCATTGCAAATTTAAATCTTACCAATGTGTTAAGGGGAGCAAGCAGTCTTTGTTTTATAATTTTGGATGTGTCCACATTTTTTATGACTCGGCTAATGGTACTTTTCGATATAGAAATTTCAAAATCGCTTTTAAGCCTGGGCAGAGAATTACTGAACCGAATTACTTGCTTCGTTTGAAATCCGCCTTTCTTCTTGACTTGGATCCCTCCAAAAATGGGCAATACATTCAGGGTGTTTTTTGAACTGCACGTCTAGTTTTTGGATTAGATAAACCTTGTTCCTGACATACGAGGATTTTTAATTTTTCTTTCTCAGTTAAACATTTTTCATGCGGCATTACAAAGAACTAAATGTCAAACAGTACCATAGGCAAATGCCTGTCAGTGTGCGGGTAGATTTTTGTCATTCTCATCTCAATGTCATCCTGCAGAACCTCTCCAGCTTAGCAGGGATACCGAGCTCAGACATTGGAGCGCATAGACAATCCCGTACACCCTGAGGGGCAGTAATTCTCTCTGGGAAATCTGAATCTTCAGCAAAAAAAGGGTTTTCATTTAATATTTTAAAGTTGCTTCTAGACGATTGGTAAGGCTTCGATTTAAGCACTAATCGATTGCTCCTTAGAATTGAGGAAATCTTTTTACCAATTTTCGTTTATCCGATAAGTTATTTTTAAATATTTCTGAATCGTTCACCCTGATTATCATAGATAGATCAAGGCTGTAGTCCGAGATATGATATATTATCTCAGCTGCCCGCGTGTTTTCTCGCAACATGTGCATTGCTAGAGAGATATTTCGTTCTCTAGTCGTACGTCCCGGTTGTGGAATAGTCGTCCTGCGGAAGTTTTCCCACATCGTTACAATATTGAATTTTCGCATTGAAGGAAGTCCCGCTAACATATAACCCTCCATTAAGGGGCTGCGGAAAAAATTAGGAAAAAAGTTTGTGGGTGGGACCACCTACACTTTCTTACTAGGTTTTTGCCATGTTGATATTGACAATTTCCAAAGTTAAACTATTATGATAGCTAAGATTTTGAATAAACGTGATACTAGTGAATGATTTTCTTGATTTGTTGCAATTTAATAAATTTTTCTGGACAATTAAATTGAAGGCAAAAGAAGCTCATTCCGAACGTTCGAAATATGTATACATTTTTGTTTCTTTATTCGCTCCGATCGTTCCGAATAATCCGTTTTCTTTTAATTTTTCAGCGCGGAGTATTCAAATACTTTGCAATTGCACCCTTGCAATTGCATTTGCACAAGAAATGAATACCCCTTAAGTTCTCGCAAAATTTAAGCAGCGATCGAATGTGTTTCTTGGCCAATGTCGAGACGAATCACTGCCCAATGTCCACCACGGCTATAGAAAATTAGCATTATGGCCTTTCTAACAAGTGGGAAGTTGGGTCGAATGTACAATTGTTATATAGAAAACCCTTTTTCTTTCCGGGCACTCGCTGAAAGCTTCCTACATACTATCCAAACTTTCACTCAACCGTAGAGCTTTTATATCAAAATACACTTCCATATTCAGTGGAATTTTTACATCTGAGTTCCGTTGGAATATGACACACAAGACAAATCACTGCCACTGTCCACGGCTATAAAGGAATTATAATTATAGCTTTTTACAACAAGTGGAAAAACGAGCTTTATGGTAACTTTGCTCACAGCTAAAACAAGTTCGTACCAATACTCTGATGCGCGTTGCAAAGCCTGAAAGCTTCAATCCGAAAGTTTTTATGGGTTTAATGTCCTTTCTGCGCTTCCTTATGCTATAAAAAGTTTAAAAGCTGAATATTTGAATTAGTTCCAAAAGTGATACGTTATAGTAAGCTGCTCATAGGGAATAATCAAAGAAGATATGTTAATATACATACATATATGTATGTATATAATACATCTTCTTTGCTATAATACTTTCAAAGTTTTATATTAAACCATAAAATAACAGCTGCAAGTATTATCAAAAGCTGCTTGCTGAGTGGGAGAGACTGAAAGGAGGAGTGCGAAAATATTTTTAACATGGTAATAAGAATTTTTAATTTTCCTAAGCCCACACGGGCTGTTGCTTGCGCACAATCAATTATTATTATTATTAGATAAGAATTCCAGAACATCATCTGCTGTGGTACTTTTAATTTGCAAGTAGTGAATTTAAACGAGGCGAGGGTTATCCGGCTTAATCCCAGAAACAGCCGGAAACACTGGATATTTTGAGTACAGGTAACCCTCTTACAACGCGGGAGATAGGTTCCTACAAAATACCGCGTTGTAGGAGGTATTAACTCCATACAAAAATCAGAGTTTGGTTCCATGCTGAATACTGAATAATTGGATTTTGTATAGTACACATATATGTATGTACTAAATATATTTTTGTGTACTTATTTACTGAGTTATAACAACATATTATGTAATTTGATAAAACTTCATTAATTTAAACAAAAATAAAATTTCAATTCTACGTAACATATTCAAGTTGAAAGATTTAATAAATTACAACCAAAATAGAAACATAACTTTCTACTCCTCCTCATCACTTAGTATGATTTCTCTCGAACGTTTTGTTCGTACTAGTTCAAAATCTGAGCTTGATCCACTATCAGATTCGGGCATCCTTTCGACGATTATTGGTTTGAAAAAATCTAGTTTTTTTGCTCTTATTTAGTAAATCTTTATAAATTTCTAATTTAAATTTTGTCGTTGTGGAACATAATTCTGACAGCTTTTAAGATGTGGGACTAGAGAATACATACGTATTTGATTGTGAATTTGTAAACACATACTAAAATGTAAGGGGCAATGTTTTAAAAAATAGGTATCAAAATATGTATGTTCATATTGCAAAGAATTTTGTTTGGGGGAAGAAAGCCTTTTTATTAAAATTAAAACGTTTTTATTAGGTCGCTTTCTTGTCTGTTTGTATGTCCCGTACAAATCTAGTAATCAGTTTTTCACCCACTTCCCGACTACTTAGAGATCTGAAACTTTGCATACATGCCTAACCTAGAGCCCAATACATGAATCAATAAATTTTATGTGCGTAGGATAAGGGGCGTGGCACTTTTTTACCAACTCCAGATTTGTGTATAACTTTAGAACTACACATCACACATCAATGAAACTCGGTAGGAACTTACTACATATCCATATCCTTCTACTGAGAAAATAAGGGGGCACTGGATAAGGGGGCGTGGCACCCCCATACAAACAAAATTTTTGATCTCGATTAGCTTTGGAACTAAAGGTCGTGCAGCATTGAAATTTCGTATGCAGTCGCCTCTTGGATGTTCGTCCCACTGTTAAAATTTTATGGGCGTAGGATAAGGGGCGTGGCACTTTTTTTATCAACTCCAGATTCGTGTATAACTTTAGAACTACACATCACACATCAATGAAACTCGGTAGGAACTTACTACATATCCATATCCTTCTACTGAGAAAATAAGCCGGGCACTGGATAAGGGGGCGTGGCACCCCCCATACAAACAGAATTTTCAATCTCGATTAGCTTTGGAACTAAAGGTCGTGCAGCATTGAAATTTCGTATGCAGTCGCCTCTTGGATGTGTCGTCCCACTGGTAAAATTTTATGGGCGTAGGATAAGGGGGTGTGGCATCCCCCATACAGACAAAATTTTTGATCTCGATTTGCTTTGGAACTAAAGGTCGTGCAGCATTGAAATTTCGTATGCAGTCGCCTCTTGGATGTGTCGTCCCACTGTTAAAATTTTATGTGCGTAGGATAAGGGGCGTGGCACTTTTTTACCAACTCCAGATTTGTGTATAACTTTAGAACTACACATCACACATCAATGAAACTCGGTAGGAACTTACTACATATCCATATCCTTCTACTGAGAAAATAAGGGGGCACTGGATAAGGGGGCGTGGCACCCCCATACAAACAAAATTTTTGATCTCGATTAGCTTTGGAACTAAAGGTCGTGCAGCATTGAAATTTCGTATGCAGTCGCCTCTTGGATGTTCGTCCCACTGTTAAAATTTTATGGGCGTAGGATAAGGGGCGTGGCACTTTTTTTATCAACTCCAGATTCGTGTATAACTTTAGAACTACACATCACACATCAATGAAACTCGGTAGGAACTTACTACATATCCATATCCTTCTACTGAGAAAATAAGCCGGGCACTGGATAAGGGGGCGTGGCACCCCCCATACAAACAGAATTTTCAATCTCGATTAGCTTTGGAACTAAAGGTCGTGCAGCATTGAAATTTCGTATGCAGTCGCCTCTTGGATGTGTCGTCCCACTGGTAAAATTTTATGGGCGTAGGATAAGGGGGTGTGGCATCCCCCATACAGACAAAATTTTTGATCTCGATTTGCTTTGGAACTAAAGGTCGTGCAGCATTGAAATTTCGTATGCAGTCGCCTCTTGGATGTGTCGTCCCACTGTTAAAATTTTATGTGCGTAGGATAAGGGGCGTGGCACTTTTTTACCAACTCCAGATTTGTGTATAACTTTAGAACTACACATCACACATCAATGAAACTCGGTAGGAACTTACTACATATCCATATCCTTCTACTGAGAAAATAAGGGGGCACTGGATAAGGGGGCGTGGCACCCCCATACAAACAAAATTTTTGATCTCGATTAGCTTTGGAACTAAAGGTCGTGCAGCATTGAAATTTCGTATGCAGTCGCCTCTTGAATGTTCGTCCCACTGTTAAAATTTTATGGGCGTAGGATAAGGGGCGTGGCACTTTTTTTATCAACTCCAGATTCGTGTATAACTTTAGAACTACACATCACACATCAATGAAACTCGGTAGGAACTTACTACATATCCATATCCTTCTACTGAGAAAATAAGCCGGGCACTGGATAAGGGGGCGTGGCACCCCCCATACAAACAGAATTTTCAATCTCGATTAGCTTTGGAACTAAAGGTCGTGCAGCATTGAAATTTCGTATGCAGTCGCCTCTTGGATGTGTCGTCCCACTGGTAAAATTTTATGGGCGTAGGATAAGGGAGTGTGGCATCCCCCATACAGACAAAATTTTTGATCTCGATTTGCTTTGGAACTAAAGGTCGTGCAGCATTGAAATTTCGTATGCAGTCGCCTCTTGGATGTGTCGTCCCACTGTTAAAATTTTATGGGCGTAGGATAAGGGGCGTGGCACTTTTTTTATCAACTCCAGATTCGTGTATAACTTTAGAACTACACATCACACATCAATGAAACTCGGTAGGAACTTACTACATATCCATATCCTTCTACTGAGAAAATAAGCCGGGCACTGGATAAGGGGGCGTGGCACCCCCCATACAAACAGAATTTTCAATCTCGATTAGCTTTGGAACTAAAGGTCGTGCAGCATTGAAATTTCGTATGCAGTCGCCTCTTGGATGCGTCGTCCCACTGGTAAAATTTTATGGGCGTAGGACAAGGGGCGTGGCACTTTTCAAGCAACTACACACTTGGGCTTCAGTTTATAATTATAGGTACACCACACATCAATGAAAAACGATAGGAACTTCCTTGCCGCGCCCTGCTGGCAAAATAGCAACAACTCACCGCGTCACAAATATGCCACGAATATTAGGGTCGATCACTGCCGTATTATTTGTTAAATTACGGATATGACATATGACGATAGGAAACACTGTGAATACCCTAAATATTGTGTACTGCTCTGCAAGTTTTAAATTCTTTTTGTGAAAAATTTCAGAGCTCTAAAATTGAATTTATGGAAGACTAAAAAGTAGAAAATAAAATTATATAAAAAAAAACTTTTTAAAAATAAGCTTTAATTTATTTAATGTACTAAAAAGTAGAAAATAAATTGTTTTTAAGTCACCTGTATCTTACTATTAATAAGATTATTTTCTTATCGCTTATTTTCATTTGCGATTTTTCCGCAGTCTAAATGTTGTTCATAAGAGAGAAAACCCTTTTTGTAGGAGCATTTGACCCTGGTAAGCAAAGACTGAATTCCACAATTTTTACAAGGTATACTTTTTTGTCAAAGTGATTAAAAATCTCAGTTTACATGAGCTCGTAATTCATGTTTGGTATTTATATTTTTATACGATATTAATTCGCTTTGTATCAAATATAGAACAAATATAGAACACATTATAAAATAGAGAACATATCCATGTTTTTATTAACAAAATATATCATATAGAACATCGGCTTAAAATAGAGTACTGTCCTATATAATATAGTACGGTTGGTCACCATATATACCCCATATCATAACTATGTATATAACCAATAAGAGTTTTATATTTTTTCTACTAAAGATTACATAGATCAAAAAACATTTATTTAAAACCACAGATTACATATAAATTTCAAACAATGTATACTTTTGAATTGAAGAAATTATTAAAGTCGTTTTCTTGGCAGAACTTAAAACAGCTATGTTTTATAACTAAATCATAAATTTTAAGTTACACCTGATCATTAATGAATAGAAAACAAATAACTTAATTTAGTGGTGAGTTAGACCTCCTTCTTCTGTAATCAGTTCAAAAATTGACTGAAATCGCGTTCCAAACCATTAGACTGCCTACACCAAAATTTCTTTTAGAATTATATATAAATACAACTTTTTGAAAATAAGCTTTAATTGATTTAATGTATTAAAGTGGACACAATGGGCCTTCGGCTTCTGGGTGGGTTTACTGCCAGCAGGTTGAAAACCTAACCTAACCTAATGTACTAAGAAGTGGAAAATAAATTGTTCCCAAGTCACCTGTATCTTACTATCAGAGCTGGGTAAATGCAATTCCATTACAATTATATTCCTCAGTAATTGCAATTAGTAATCAATTCCTTCAGTTCACAGCAAAGGAATTGCTAGCTTTTTCAATTCCTTTGAAAAATTCCGAAAATTAATTTGCTATTTTTCAATTCCAATTACCAGGAAATTCTTTTTTTGGAATTGAAATGAATTACTTTCTAGGAATGTAATTTGTTTTTTCCAATTCCATACCAAGGAATTGCAAAAGTAATTTCGATTTTCAATCTGAAAAATTGATTACTAGATTTGACTACATAACAACCTTAAAGGCAAGTTGATATAAAGCTTATAAAAATACAGGTGATCTTTCATCAAGTCCCTCCAATAATGTTGAATGCCATCGGGACCATTAAGATTGAATTTTTTCTCATCAGAATTTTTAGTCAATTCCAAGCTTCAGGTTTTCAGTTAGATTTCATTTCGCCTTTACTTACATAGGTCCGTCCAATCTCTGTCCATGTTATCCATTGCAAATTTAAATCTTACCAATGTGTTAAGGGGAGCAAGCAGTCTTTGTTTTATAATTTTGGATGTGTCCACATTTTTTATGACTCGGCTAATGGTACTTTTCGATATAGAAATTTCAAAATCGCTTTTAAGCCTGGGCAGAGAATTACTGAACCGAATTACTTGCTTCGTTTGAAATCCGCCTTTCTTCTTGACTTGGATCCCTCCAAAAATGGGCAATACATTCAGGGTGTTTTTTGAACTGCACGTCTAGTTTTTGGATTAGATAAACCTTGTTCCTGACATACGAGGATTTTTAATTTTTCTTTCTCAGTTAAACATTTTTCATGCGGCATTACAAAGAACTAAATGTCAAACAGTACCATAGGCAAATGCCTGTCAGTGTGCGGGTAGATTTTTGTCATTCTCATCTCAATGTCATCCTGCAGAACCTCTCCAGCTTAGCAGGGATACCGAGCTCAGACATTGGAGCGCATAGACAATCCCGTACACCCTGAGGGGCAGTAATTCTCTCTGGGAAATCTGAATCTTCAGCAAAAAAAGGGTTTTCATTTAATATTTTAAAGTTGCTTCTAGACGATTGGTAAGGCTTCGATTTAAGCACTAATCGATTGCTCCTTAGAATTGAGGAAATCTTTTTACCAATTTTCGTTTATCCGATAAGTTATTTTTAAATATTTCTGAATCGTTCACCCTGATTATCATAGATAGATCAAGGCTGTAGTCCGAGATATGATATATTATCTCAGCTGCCCGCGTGTTTTCTCGCAACATGTGCATTGCTAGAGAGATATTTCGTTCTCTAGTCGTACGTCCCGGTTGTGGAATAGTCGTCCTGCGGAAGTTTTCCCACATCGTTACAATATTGAATTTTCGCATTGAAGGAAGTCCCGCTAACATATAACCCTCCATTAAGGGGCTGCGGAAAAAATTAGGAAAAAAGTTTGTGGGTGGGACCACCTACACTTTCTTACTAGGTTTTTGCCATGTTGATATTGACAATTTCCAAAGTTAAACTATTATGATAGCTAAGATTTTGAATAAACGTGATACTAGTGAATGATTTTCTTGATTTGTTGCAATTTAATAAATTTTTCTGGACAATTAAATTGAAGGCAAAAGAAGCTCATTCCGAACGTTCGAAATATGTATACATTTTTGTTTCTTTATTCGCTCCGATCGTTCCGAATAATCCGTTTTCTTTTAATTTTTCAGCGCGGAGTATTCAAATACTTTGCAATTGCACCCTTGCAATTGCATTTGCACAAGAAATGAATACCCCTTAAGTTCTCGCAAAATTTAAGCAGCGATCGAATGTGTTTCTTGGCCAATGTCGAGACGAATCACTGCCCAATGTCCACCACGGCTATAGAAAATTAGCATTATGGCCTTTCTAACAAGTGGGAAGTTGGGTCGAATGTACAATTGTTATATAGAAAACCCTTTTTCTTTCCGGGCACTCGCTGAAAGCTTCCTACATACTATCCAAACTTTCACTCAACCGTAGAGCTTTTATATCAAAATACACTTCCATATTCAGTGGAATTTTTACATCTGAGTTCCGTTGGAATATGACACACAAGACAAATCACTGCCACTGTCCACGGCTATAAAGGAATTATAATTATAGCTTTTTACAACAAGTGGAAAAACGAGCTTTATGGTAACTTTGCTCACAGCTAAAACAAGTTCGTACCAATACTCTGATGCGCGTTGCAAAGCCTGAAAGCTTCAATCCGAAAGTTTTTATGGGTTTAATGTCCTTTCTGCGCTTCCTTATGCTATAAAAAGTTTAAAAGCTGAATATTTGAATTAGTTCCAAAAGTGATACGTTATAGTAAGCTGCTCATAGGGAATAATCAAAGAAGATATGTTAATATACATACATATATGTATGTATATAATACATCTTCTTTGCTATAATACTTTCAAAGTTTTATATTAAACCATAAAATAACAGCTGCAAGTATTATCAAAAGCTGCTTGCTGAGTGGGAGAGACTGAAAGGAGGAGTGCGAAAATATTTTTAACATGGTAATAAGAATTTTTAAATAAAATATATTTAAAGGCATATCAGTCGCTCTCTCCCACATATGTACATACACCCGCATTCTGAGAGCTCTATTAGGGGAAACTTCCGATTCAGTGTAAATAATATCTTCGCAATTCGAACGAAAACAAAGTGTGCGTTTATCTTAATATTGAAGCCCCATTGTTATAGATTATAACGAAGATTGATAAGTTGAAAAAAATTAATTAGTATTTTTATTCAAAAGATGTTATCAACACTAATGGATACTTCTAGAGCAGTGATGGCCAAAACTTCCTAATGGAAGGGTAAACACCAAAATAAACAAACTTTGTTATGATGAAAAAGGAAAAAAAATTTTGTTCAATATGTACACTGTAAAAAAAACACGTGCGCTTATACCACACGGCTGAAGTAAAACTTTTTTTTTACAATTAAATTAAATTCGTGCTTTGCTTGTTTGATAATCATTATATATGCTATATTGTTTAGGTTTCTTAAAAAAATTCAACCCTTCTAATGGTAGAAATTTTATTTACTTAATTCAGTAATATAATTTTCATCAGTTGCATCAGAAGTTGTGATATTTGATTCTAAAGTATAAACAATAGGCTTATGGTTTGAAAATTATGAAACATATTTTATCGCATAACATCGTAATTGGTATTGACATTAGAATTCTTCGAAAGTGATTGATTGTTGCTATTTTTATTGATCGCAGCATTTATTTGAACTTGAAACACATCAACCGGCTGAACGTTACTGAGAAAATTTATCAAAATATATATTAAATAAATAAATGGCCCTACAGCGCGAGTGAATTTAGAGATTTACAATTCAAATCACTGCTACAATTATTTGTACTATTCAGCATCCTGCAGACCGCAAGTTGCAGTTGAATTGTCTTCCATTTCGATATTTCACGAAGTTCACTTGATATTCGAAAACTGATTGATTATGCAGTGCCACCGGCGGCCTTTTATAGCTCTTACTCGCAATCAGCTGCCGATCTTCTAGAGCTTCTCGTTCACACTCCTTTCTATGATTCTAGTCGAACATTTGTTCGAAAGCTCATTTCATTTATTCATATTCTTCACAATGCGGCAGAGTTTCATATTTGAGTCTGTCTGCGAACGGACAAACAGTCTGTCAGGCTGGCTTCGATTTCCTTTGAATTGTCTTTGCATATTCCAAGGGAATCAAAGCTGCGCCGCTGCTGCTGCGTAGAAATATCCTTTTTTAAACATTTTCACACATTTGCAGGTTCTTAGCTTGTAGCAAACTTGCTTTTCATTTTCCCCTTGTTTTTCAGGATTTACTATTTATTGCTTCTTTACACCTATCAACTTTTCTTTCATTTTTCATTTGTTTATTTCCTACCAAAATTTTTAATAATTTTTTCATTCATTCTTTGAATGAAAAGTTGACGTTAAATTTGTCATGACGACAATTTCTTTATACGCGTCGTATGCGGAGTAGTTATTAATTTTTAAATTCTTTTTAATTAATTTCAGTTCTTTTTGATATTACTGGAAAATATGCTTGTCTTAAAAATTTTCATTTAACCCAATACAATTTTTCAGAATTATGGTTTGTTCAATCATTTTTCATACATGTTTACTTGATTAAACATTATTTTCGGATTCCAATAACAACCAAACTTCGAACAGATGGTGTTGATATAAGCTATTTGGTTGGTTGGTTGGTGCACAGGATGGCACTTTTACTAAAACCACTACAATTTGCCGGCAGAGGCGCTGATGCTAGTCGAATCCAATAAGAATCCAATACGAAAATTAGTACTTCCATTTGACAAAATTTTAACTTACCCTCCGCAAAGAAGTTTTACTTCAAAAATGAATTGCATATTCTGCTTAGCTATATGTAATGAAAATAAACAAACTGAATAACTTAAAGTTCCTATAAATATCCCATAATCCTTCCAATTAATGATCCTAATTTATGTCAACATCAAAAAAATCAATTTCCCACTTCTCTTTTGAAGAGATATGTGCTTCATTTTCTAAGTTGGAAGAATTAAAATTTCAAACTTAATATGAGCAAAAATTTTTTCAAGTGCTTCTCATTCCACAGCTGCACACTTTTTTGCTCGAAATCATACGCAAGGCAACAACAAAACCTGCGTTGAAGATAACTGTCGCCAAAGTGTACCAACAAAGCTGAAGAAAGTGTTGTTGCTTTGCGCTCGGGCAGTGGCAGACCAAACGAAAATAAGAACGTTGTTTGTGTTTTTCGTATTGCTTAGCGCGAAGAGCTGTGTCTGTGTGAAGAAATCGCAGCCTATACCCAAGGGTATTTACAAAAACAAATGAGTACCGAGGGTATAGGCTCTGGGCATCTCTGTTCTAGAGTAGGTAAGTACGAAAAGTGCCACCATTTATGTCAATACAGATAATCACATGTGGAATGATAATGCAGCCCGCCGAGAGTGGTATAAAAGCAGAAGTCGAATTTGTAAAAGGCATTAGTTCCTCAACAGATTAACAATTCGAAATAGTAGAAATGAAGTTCTCTCTCTTACTGGTCGCTGCTCTGGCGGTTTTTGCCGTTCCCTCCTTCGCTAGGACCATGGATCGCTGCTCATTGGCCCGGGAGATGTATAGCTTGGGCACACCCAAATCCGAACTGGCCATTTGGACCTGCATTGCTCAGTACGAAAGCTCGTATCGCACCAATGTCGTAGGACCCACCAACTCCAACGGTTCCAACGACTACGGTCTCTTCCAGGTTAACGACTACTATTGGTGCACACCTCCCTCTGGCAAGTTCTCCTATAACGAATGCAAAACCACGTGCAACAGCTTGCTCACCGACAACATCAGCGCTTCAGTGACCTGTGCCCGCAAGGTCAAGAGCCAACAGGGCTGGACCGCCTGGTCAGTCTACAAGCCAAAGTGCAGCGGCTCCCTGCCCAGCATTGATAGCTGTTTCTAAACTCTTCCGTACTTGATAATGAAATAAAGAATATTTTCTTAAAATAATGGCGCATTTTATCCAAGCCGATTAATCTATGGTCTATGTGGTGTGATATACATATATGTATGTATGTAATTCGGTAGTACACATCTTTGCGTAGAAATATGAAATTGGGTTTCTTATTTTAAGTTTTTGTGAGGTAATTTGAAGTTTCATAGATCAAGCAAAAACATAAAAGGGAAAAGACGTCTCACGGCGCCATAATCATATGTCTGCCTTGACTTGCGCCGAGCGGCCGCCCGCTCATAGATGGCACCACCTTTGCCCATTTAGATAATTGTCAAGAAAATTTTTCTATCTGCGATTATGGCGCCGTGAGACGTCTTTTCCCTTTTATGTTTTTGCCTGGTGGAACTCGTACACACATCGAAGTTCTTAGCTACATACAATCCATTGCTATAAAGAGAGCACATTTATGGTTGCGCATTGCGGAGACTTATAAATAAATTCCTATAAATGCTTTTATGCGCGTTTACGTGTTTTGCAGCGCGAAAGAAATACTTTTCTGAAAGCTTGGAGATTTGGAGATTGGTTGAAGCTTAACCTAGTAAGCAACATTTAATAGCTGAATCTGTTCACGTGCTCTCAATGTGTCGTTTTCTACAAGAGTATGTTTTTATAATGGTATAACACTTTTGAATTGCTTTCATGAATGAATGTATGAATGTATGTATAATGTATGAGTCCAGAAAAAATGGAAAGAAACTAGAATTATTTGGAAATCTCAGTTTTGTTTATAACAAAAGAATATACGAAGGACAATCGGCCGAGTCGCTCGATTTAAATACCGTTCCCATTTTGAGAACGAACAAATTTTAGAGCGGTTAAAACTTGAAGTGCGATGACCTAAGTTCATTCAGGTTTTAGATCTGCCAAAGAGATTTTTTCAATGGGGTGCGTGTATTTGGACTGACAACTATGTTTGCATGTTTACGCATGGAAATAATAAAATGCACATATTTACGTTTACGAACATAAGTAAATATCATGTACCGTACTATGTTTATGACGTATAAATAATTTTGTTTACATCATTACATTTTGATACATATTCATCGGGAAGATGAGCTTTTCATAATACATATAATCCAAAATTGTTGGCGTGACGCAGAGCTGGGCCATAATGATTCCTTTAGGAATTTAAGTACTCTCAATTACAAATTACAAGGAATTGCAATTAGTAATCAATTCCTTCAGTTCACAGCAAAGGAATTGATTACTTTTTCAATTCTTGTGAAAAATTTCAAAAGTGATTTCCTTTTTTTCAATTCTAATTACAAGGAATTTCTTTGTTTGGAATCAAAATGAATTACTTTCTAGGAATGTAATTTATTTTTTCCAATTCCATTCCATGGAATTGAAAATGTTATTTATTTTTTACAATTCCATTCCAAGGAATTGCAAAAGTAATTTCGTTTTTTCAATTCCTCAGAGGTATTGTGAAAGTAATTGAGAAACTGAAAGTTCATTCATAAATGTGAAATTTTGGTTGTAGTCAAAAATAAGAATCGAAACCAAGCATTGGACATTTTTATACCCTACAAATATGTTAATAGGGTATAATAACTTTGTGCGAAAATTGTAACGCATTAAAGGAGCCGTCCTAGGTAGGTATAGACATAACTATATAGAAATGCTTAGAATCACTTTCTGTGTTAAATTCCGGTTGTCCGTCTGTCTGTCTGTCTGTCTGTCTGTCTGTCTGTCTGTCTGTCTGTCTATCTCTCTGTCTGTCTGGCTGTCCGTTGGCGCAGGAGAGAAAGAAGGAGTTGTCCGATTTGGACCAAATTTGGCACACAGTCACAGTGAACCTTCCACTACTTCAGGTTCCGAGATTAGCCAAATCGGTTGAAGGACACGCCCACAATAGGCCTGTAAGTCCTACTACCTTGGGTTTTTATCGATTAAATTGCTATAATTTGTCTAATAACTCATTCAAAAGAATAATACTTGGTATTGAAGTTAAGGGGTCGGTCATCTATGTCATACGAAAAAATGGGCGTGGTCTGCCCACAATATAGGCGGTAAATTTTATCGGTATAATTGGATCGCAAAAGATGGCGCTGCGCAATAAAACTAATTTTTTTCCTTTTTTCCTACATGGTATGAGTCTGCTAGGGATCGAACCAGCGACCTCGCGCATCAGAGACCGAGCTCTTTCCCTCTTTCCCACTATGTCACTGCGACATCAAATTATAAAGTAGAAACTAGTATTTTGATAAACACTTATACAGCCCAATTCTGAATAGAAAATTCCTGGGAATTTTTTCCCATTTCCCAATTTTCCTATTCTGAATAAAATTTTTTTTGGAGTTTTTTCCCTGTTCCCAATTCCCCTATTCTGAATAATGTTCGAAAAGTCAAAAAAACTCCCATTGGAAAAAGTAGGCATCGCCAATGTGAAAAAATGGGAGAAGGAGTTACGATTTTTTGGGGGAGCAACTTAGGAGGGAGCAGCAAGGAAAAATGGAAATATTTTAGTAATGTGCAGCAATATGTGGGGCAGAAGCGGCTCAAAATTTCTATGTCAGGATTGAAGCAATTCAAGAGGCCATAACACAAGTGGTGGAGGATTTCATCGGTTCCTGGATAGTGTCGCTACTTATAAGCAGACGCATCCAGGCTGAAATTGGTCTAACAAACAAAATTAAATTTGTTCCTTAGCCCAGGGTCAGTTCTATCTCCTATACTATGGCTGATCGTTATGAACAAACTGTTGCTAACGATGGAGGTGGACAATGCCAGTGTAGTGGCCTATGCTGACGATGTGGGCATATCAGGGTTATTCCAAGGCATAATTAGTAAAATTCGTTCGAAACTGGTGGAGGAGTGGAGGATGGAACTGCTAATCCTGGCTAGAAGATTTATAGGAACTCTGGTATGAATACTAGTTTGCAGAAATATATCTGTGGTCATATGCAATAACGACTTAAGTCGAAAACAACTGTTTCGAGAAAATGCAATTTGAAATTTGAAATGCACATAAGTGCATGTACATAAGTGCATGTGTTTTTTTTAAATAACTTTTTTTTTGAGATGGGTACAGATACCGGGGTTTGAACAAAATATGCGCATCAACGTCAGGAATACAGTGGTAACGTCAACTCAATTTCGTCTTAAGTCGACTTAAGTCGTTATTGCATATCACCAAAGATATTAGGACTGCTGATGAACTGGCGAAGCTAGGCTCTGCGCTCGACGATTCTAGCGCGGCAGACGTGGTTGCTTCGATAAGCGAGATCAAAGGTAGACGCAAAACGACAATGAAGAGATTTGGGGACATGCAGAATCACCAAGAATATCTGCTGCACGTATGACACCTGTTTAAATGTCTTGCCCTAGCAAGAGGAAGGCTTAAAACGTTTAAAAGGCTTTTCTAGAGAACACCAATGACATCCAAAGTATGAAAACCATTAATGTTCTAAAAGTTCTGAATTCCGCCAAATGGTTGCAGGTTTATTGAGGCGTAGCACTCAATGCTAATTGATAATCATTAAGCCACTTAAACCAGCCAACCAAACATTTTTCACACAATTTTTGCACTTTTTAAAATTTTTTCAATAAATTTTGAAAGTTTACATTTATTTTGACAGCACAAAAGCTGTTTTCAAATATTCGAACTTCTTCTCCCAAATTTTGCTTCTCCCAAGGGGATTAGAATAGGAGAATTTGTCTCCCAGGAAAAATAAAATTCTTGGGAACTAAACTCCCAGGGAATATTCAGGATTGGGCTGAATACTTGGTATTTAAGGTGAGGTGTGGACCCTCTGCAAAATACCAATAATAATTTTATATTTTTTAATACAATAAATAATCAACCAATTTTGCTTAAATTGTAGAGATAATTCAATTAAATTAAATTCAATTTATTAGACTATAATAAGAGTAATAACAGAGGAGGAGAGATAGATGAGAGATGAGATTGTAGTTTGGAAAAGTATTTGAAAATTAGATGCTTAAAGGTTCTATAGTTTGATACATTTTTAATAGTAGACGGTAGCGAGTTCCACAGTCTGATCGCGCTTACGAAAAACAGTCTACTTGAGTTCATATAGTTGAATTGAGGAATCGTGAGACCTACAGAACTGGAGCTTTTCGAGTAAATACCGTGGAGAACGCGAGTATATAACTTTA
This sequence comes from Neria commutata, assembly GCA_963457695.1. NCBI lineage: Eukaryota > Metazoa > Arthropoda > Insecta > Diptera > Micropezidae > Neria > Neria commutata. The sequence goes on from OY735247.1 coordinate 26,589,339, forward strand.
TGCAAAAAGATGCAGTTTCTTGCTTGAAGATATTTAAGCAAACCAGTACAAAGAATTTGGTTGCAATATGACGAGATGTGGTCGGATCTTTTTAAATCATAAACACAGCGAGCAGCATTGTTAAATGCAACTAGCAGCTTGTGGGAAGACCTACATATCAAGTTTGCTATATACAACTTCTGAATACGTTATAATTGGTAGCAGCAGTTGTACTACCAATTTTCTCCTAGTGCCCGTGGGAACGAAGGAGGCTGTCATGCGGAGATTTCGTAATAGATAGAAATATTAGTAATATTTAAACGAATGAAATTTGGTTACCAGGTTTAGATATACATAGGTCCTACCTGCCATATAAGAAAATGGGCCTGGTCCGCCCACTATATAGGCGGTAAGCTTAAAATCCTCATAACTTCTGTAATATACCCATCAAAGCATCCATATTTGGTCACTTCATAGCAGGAGAAAATGTCTTTATGTTCTCCAAAAATGGGCGTGATCCGCCCACAATGGGGGCGGTAAATTTAATATACCGATAATTTCTGTTGTACTCCTGTCAGAACATCAATATTTGGAATATATAGACTTATTAGGAATAGCTTGTAGTTTGTCAATAATGGGCGTGGTTCGCCCACTCAGTTACTTGGTGTAGGGTATTACTCTGTCGGTGAAAACCGACTGATGCTTCCTTACTTGTTATGTTGACAATTATTTTTATTATATGCACAAGTGCCAAAAATTTGAAGTTCAAACAGCATTCCTTTTTCAATTACTTTGAGGAATGGAATTGAAAGAACGAAATTACTTTTGCAATTCCTTGGAATGAAATTGGAAAAAACAAATTACATTTCTAGAACGTAATTCATTTCAATTAAAAAAAAAAGAAATTAATTGTAATTGGAATTGAAAAAAAGTAAATTATTTTTGGAATTTTTCAAAGGAATTTAAGAAGTAATCAATTCCTTTGCTGTGAACTGAAGGAATCGATTACTAATTGCAATTACTGAGGAATGTAATTGTAATGGAATTTCATTTACCCAGCTCTGCCGTGACGTTATTCTGACTTACATGCATCGGTTTTTGAGTTTCGGCCATTTTGTTTCAAGTGATAGAGAGACAGACAGACAGATAAACAGGAGACAGACAGACAGATAAACAGGAGACAGACAGACAGATAAACAAACAGACAGGCAGTTTTCGCTGCTGAAGGGTCAGCTGAAGTCTGGCTACACTCTGTAGGGTCATCGTCAGGTGGGCTCCACTGAGTGCCCTGGCACAAACTTATACAACGAGATCAAGACATGGGCCAACTGGAAGGCTTAAGAAATATTTTAATTCCTAATATATGCATGCTTATTTAAAAATATTGCACCTATAACTTTGTACGACAAGAAATATCTTTAAAATTAAAACAGGTTAATGGAACAGTCGATATGGAATTTATTTGCAATCACTGACATCGTTTAACAAGCAATTCAAAATGTGTCTGTAAGCTAGAAATCACCCAGTAGGTTAGCCTAAAAGAAAGGTTTCCTTAAATATTTTGAGCTTTCCCAGTGAATTCTGTAGTGAACAATCAGACGATTGTGTATAAGAAGCTTAGTTTCCAAGGCAAATAATACTGTTGGAGAGTTTCCGATCCTTCGCAATAGCTGGCGCCACGCAAAGAAAGAATTTGAAAACCAATTCTCTTTGCTTTAGATGGTATGTGTCTGCTGGGGTTCAAACCAGCGACCCCTCGCATTTCGATTCTGGGAGGTCAAACCCACGCTTTCCACATCAGAGACGATTCGGTTAAACAGTAGATCTAAATTAACCACCAGTTCCTTCGTAAACGTTGGATCTTCGGCCGTCAAGCGGTTTAATATTTGACTACTAGCGCAAACTCTTGGACTTATGAGACAATAGTGACCAATTCCCAAATTTTGCACTTGATTCTTTTTTCAATCTTAAATACTATACAAGTTTACAAATTACTCCCAAAAATATAGCTTTCGCAAAAAGGGTAAAAACCCTAAATTTAATATCTAATGCGTAATCGCGTAGCGTTAATAAATCTGACAAGCTATAAATAAAATATAAAAATAAACACGCTTACTTTATGTGGAAATAGTAGCAAGTTCTTATACGTACATCTATATATCTATATATATAATAAAATTATATAAAAAAAACTTTTTAAAAATAAGCTTTAATTTATTTAATGTACTAAAAAGTAGAAAATAAATTGTTTCCAAGTCACCTGTATCTTACTATCAATAAAAGCTTGGGGCGCTCATGTGTTCAATATTTGTCAACCAGTTACCAAAATATTTTATTTAAATAATTTTTTGCAAATAGATTCTAGTAATGAAAGATATTTTGAATATGGATATTGAGCGCACAAGCCTTTATTGATAGTAAGATACAGGTGACTTAAAAACAATTTATTTTCAACATTTTAGTACATTAAATAAATTAAAGCTTATTTTTAAAAAGTTTTTTTTATATAATTTTATTTTCTACTTTTTAGTCTTCCATAAATTAAATTTTAGAGCTCTGAAATTTTTCACAAAAAGAATTTAAAACTTGCAGAGCAGTACCCAATATTTAGGGTATTCACAGTGTTTCCTATCGTCATGTCATATCCTCAATTTAACAAATAATACGGCTGTGATCGACCCTAATATTCGTGGCATATTTGTGGCGCGATGAGTTGTTGTTGTTTTGCTTGCAAGGCGCGGGGAGTAAGTTCCTATCGTTTTTCATTGATGTGTGGTGTACCTATAATTATAAACTGAAGCCCAAGTGTGTAGTTGCTTGAAAAGTGCCACGCCCCTTGTCCTACGCCCATAAAATTTTACCAGTGGAACGAAGCATCCAAGAGGGGCCTGTATACGGAACTTCAATGCTGCACGACCTTTAGTTCCAAAGCTATTCTATATAATCGATTTTGTTTGTATGGGCGGTGCCACGCCCACTTGTTCACTGCCCGTCTTATTTTCCCAGTAGAAGGATATGGATATGTAGTAAGTTCCTACCGAGTTTCATTGATGTGTGATTTGTAGTCCTAAAGTTATACACAAATATGGAGTTGATAAAAAAGTGCCACGCCCCTTATCCTACGCCCATAAAATATTACCAGTGGGACGACGCATCCAAGAGGCGACTGCATACGAAATTTCAATGCTGCATGACCTTTAGTTCCAAAGCTAATCGAGATTAAAAATTTTGTTTGTATGGGGGTGCCACGTCCCCCTTATCCAGTGCCCCCTTATTTTCTCAGTAGAAGGATATGGATATGTAGTAAGTTCCTACCGAGTTTCATTGATGTGTGATGTGTAGTTCTAAAGTTATACACAAATCTGGAGTTGATAAAAAAGTGCCACGCCCCTTATCCTACGCCCATAAAATTTATTGATTCATGTATTGGGCTCGTGTTTAGGCATGTATGCAAAGTTTCAGATCTCTAAGTAGTCGGGAAGTGGGTGAAAAATTGATTACTAGATTTGACGACATACATACAAACATACCGGATGTGAACCTAATATAAAGCTTATAAAAATCAAAAAATGTATGTATGTATGTATGTTCGGAGTTGCGTTCCAAACCGCTTGATCGATCATAACCAAATTTGGCACATAGACTATAGATGTTCCAAGGATGGTTATAGGCTATAAAAAATTTTGATACATCAAGAGGGCGTGGCACCGCCCATACAAACCAAATTGTTTACATCGAATAGCTTTGGAACTAAAAGTCGTGTAGCATTGAAATTCCGTATGCAGTCGCCTCTTGGATGTGTCGTCCCACTGGTAAAATTTTATGGGCGTAGGATAAGGGGCGTGGCACTTTTTTATCAACTCCAGATTTGTGTATAACTTTAGAACTACACATCACACATCAATGAAACTCGGTAGGAACTTACTACATATCCATATCCTTCTAATGAAAAAATAAGGGCGCACTGGATAAGGGGGCGTGGCACCCCCATACAAACAAAATTTTTGATCTCGATTAGCCTTGGAACTAAAGGTCGTGCAGCATTGAAATTTCGTATGCAGTCGCCTCTTGGATGTGTCGTCCCACTGGTAAAATTGTATGGGCGTAGGATAAGGGGCGTGGCACTTTTTTATCAACTCCAGATTTGTGTATAACTTTAGAACTACACATCACACATCAATGAAACTCGGTAGGAACTTATTACATATCCATATCCTTCTACTGAGAAAATAAGGGGGCACTGAATAAGGGGGCGTGGCACCCCCCATACAAACAAAATTTTTGATCTCGATTAGCCTTGGAACTAAAGGTCGTGCAGCATTGAAATTTCGTATGCAGTCGCCTCTTGGATGTGTCGTCCCACTGGTAAAATTTTATGGGCGTAGGACAGGGGCGTGGCACTTTTCAATCAACTTCACATTTGGGTATTACTTTAGAACTATACATCATACATAAACGAAACTCGGCAAGAACTGACACCATATCCGTATCCTTGAACTGGGAAAATGGGACGGGCATTGGATAAGAGGCGTGGAACCACCCGTACAAACCAAATCATTGATATCGAATAGCTTTGGAACTAAAAGTCGCGCAGTATTGAAGTTCCGTATGCAAGCACCTCTTCACATTACGTACTTTTAGAAGAGCGCGGGGTGAAACCCGCGGGTAACAGCTAGTACATAAATAAATTTTTTTTATTTTTAAGTGTGCAAGTAGGTACATATTTGTTATTTGTAAAAGTTTACAGCTGCCACTCGTTTTACGTCAATTGGTTTTTCCATATGCATCGCACGGCAAGTAGGAATTCAACGGTCGTACCAACGGATTTGATTTTTATTAAATATTTACGGTTATTTATTGAGAAGATATCGATTGTAAATCTAGTGAGCTAACAGTATCGGTTAAAAGCCGTTATCAATGGAGAGCATAGTTGAGCGGTGTGTGAAAAAACACGCGGTGGGATAGGGACAAAGAGAGCAAATAAATTGACTCATTAAGAACACGTGCCCGATTCCGTTCAGATGTTTTGAAAGTGGTTTTGAAAAGTGGCGCCGCGGTGGCTCGAGGTCAAGTGCTTTGTCGCTGATGCGGGGGCCCTGGGTTCAATACCATCTAATAAAAGAGAGTTTGTTTTTCAAATTGTTTCTTTGCGCGGTGCCACCGCCCGCGTAATTCTCCGAGACTATTCTGAGACTATTCTTTGCCATGAAAAAGCTTCTTAATATTTTCTGTACCGATAAACAAACATGCGGCTTATCCCGTGTGAGCGGAGCGTTTTAAAAACGTTGCCTTTTTCTATTTTACACTTGTAAAGCGCTATAACCGCGATACGGTTTCCTTTATCCGACCATTCCATCGCAAAAACAATTACAAATTCGAATCACTGATACAGATTAGCCTATCTAGCATGCTATCAGAAACCATACGATATTATGTGGGTATATAGTATTATTGTAATAGGTTTTTCAATATTGCAACAATATTTAAAATGTGACAATAAAAGAGAGATTGTTAATTTATGTTCCTTCGCTGCGGGAATTTTCAAGTACAGATATGTGTCGAATTTTATGCCAAAAGTGGCTACATTGAAATTTAAATCATGCAACACCCCTCCCGCCGCCGTGCCCGCCGGCGCACAGTGGTTCGTTTGGCCGAAAAAGTTTAAAAAATCATAACTTTTGAAGGGATAGAGATATCGGCATAATTTTTTTTACTTTCTAAAGAATTTTGTTATAGCTTTATTCACACCAAAATTTGTTCGTATGTATATACATGTATATATAGGGTGCGACGGAATCTGTTGTTGAAGTGCAGGTATGAAAAAATCGCACATTTTATATAAAAAATTATGCGGATATATTTCAAATTTAGAAATATTTTGCATTTATAATGGCAAAAATATCTACAGGGTGTCATATGGTGAACATATAATGTGGAGAAGTAAAGTTTTTAAGATCGTTAAAAATTTTGATTACAAGGTGTCAAAAAACCATTAGGGATAAAATAAGTTAAAACGATTTTTAAAATATTTTAATAAAAATTTTAATAACTTATTTAATAGAATCCTTCCTTTTTTTTCTTAATAATTACATTGTTAAAATTTTTTTTAAAGAAAATACAAAAATTCGTGACGCTTTAGCAGCAAAAAACCGAAAAATAATATTTTTTTTTAAAAACAAGAAAATGGGCGTAGTCTATGATTAATATATAAGCATTTTAGTTAATTGGATTGCCTTCATATTCGAATAAGATCGTTTTTTTTCAAATTTTCATATAAAAACCCGAAAAAATGTAATTTTAATAAAAGTGGGCGTGGCAGGAGGCTGGTTCCAAAAAGTTTTAATTTTTAACTATAACGACATGAATGGAAGTCGTATACCAAATTTCAACTTTCTAGCTCAAAATTTAAGGTTCAATATTTGTAAAATGCAGTCGGACGGACATAGCTGATCTGTAGACCTTTCGATAAAAATCGCTCTAGCGCAAAAAGTTGCAAAAAGTAGCAGCCAATTTGTTGGATATATTCTTAGAAATAATCAGTCATTAATATCCTGGTAAGCATTTTTTAAAGAAATTTAAAGATTTTTTTAAACTCAACGCAAAGTTTAAAATCAACGGTAAAAAAGAGGTTATTAAAAATTCCATTTATAAAAAAAAAAAACAAAAAAATTTTTTTTTTATATTTTGCATTTGTTTAAATTGATGAATTTACTTAATTCTATTAAAAAAATCTAATTTTTGTGCAGGGGTATCACAGTTTTTTTACCTCAAACATGGAAATTTTTTTCCCAAATTTCAGATTTTTGCTGTGTTTGAAAAATCAGTCAACTTTGACCAGCTCAACAGACCAAACTACTTAAGAAAATAAGTTGAAATTTTCACGCTTTTAAAGCACAATCAATTCCCTATCCAATACATATAATAGTTTTGCCAAATCTTTCCACACAAAAAATTGATTTTACGTATTTTTGAAATTTTTCCTGCCAAACGAGCCACTGTGCGGCGTCGCATCCATCAACATCCGCATTGCCGCCCCGTGGTAGTGTTCCCACATTAACGTCATTGCCATTACAGCAAAGTACCACTTCGTGTTATTCTTCTGTCTTGCTTGAAAAGGGAAGTTGGATCTGTGAAGGAGGAGGTGGTGGGTGGGGGGAGGGTCATGGGGTGGAGCAGAGCAAGACTAAAGCTGGAGCGAAACGTGAGCAGATTACGTGATCGGAAATTGAATATTTCGTATCTTGCTAGTTCCTTTGACCCGCACTCCCTTCTGCGTTACGTAGCTACTTTTACGTTGGATCGGAAAAATGCGACTGCAGCGAATGTAAATAGCAGATATTTGCCAGATAAAATGCTGAAAAATGCTGAAGAGAAATGAAAGGAAATATTGTTGTTAATAATTTATAAGGCAAAAACTAAAGAACGGGGGAAATATGCACACACAGAAATACAAATTGTAAGGGAAAAAGGACATGGGAGGACGGTACCAAATGTTCGCCATTATTTGAAGAGACAGTAGCATGAGAAGATGAGCTATTTTGGTTTTTATTAAATATATATCTATATTTTTTTCAATATTTGTGGACGCACATACACACATTTGTATGTGTGCACTGGCCTATCATAAGGATATGCAAGTTTTCTGAGTGCCAGCAAGCAAGAGAGGAAGTCAAGGACAGCCCCGTGGCAAGAAAACAAGCGATTTCGCATTGAGCAGGATGAATGCAATTACTGCTTATCCTATTCCGTTTCCTTTTTGTTTACATTTGTGACGGTGTGTGTGTGTGTGATTGACAGAGTAGAGTACGCCTGCATGCCAGATTTGACATTTTACACAAATATTTTTGTTTGTTACTGGAAAGTAATAAAAAGTTGTCGCTTCTTTTATTATTGTACTTATTCGATTTTATGCTTTCTCGTCAAAGGCTTAGGTACTTGGTTCCGGGAAAGGGAGACAACCATAAAACCATTCTGAACACTTGAAAGAACTGAAAATGGTACCCGCTGGAATTCAAGCGGAAAAGTTGTACGGCTTTATGTGTAGGGGAGCAGGAGAGAGAGGCAGCTAGCGGTACTGTGTTAGGGAGTAGGAGAGAGAGAGAGAGAGAGCGTTAGCACTGTTGGCTACATTTGAAATATTTATTCTTGCTGTTGTTTGATACGGTTGAGCTACTTTAAAATTTTCCCGTGTTGTTGTTTTGTGCATCTTTAATTTGCTTTTTTTGCTTCCCTATTTTTATGCACTTTAAAGATTTGTTACACCCTACACCTATGGTAATAGGGTATAATAACTTGAAAATTTTAACGCATTAAAGGAGCCATGCTAGGTATAGACATAAGTATGTACATATATATAAATGATAAAAATCACTTTCCGTCTTGATTTCCGGTTGTCCGTCTGCCCGTCTGACTGTCCGTTCGCACAGGAGAGAAAGAAGGAGTTGTCCTAGCTGAGCCGAATTTGGAATACAGTGACAGTGAACCTTTTCTTAGTTAAAGTTCCGCGATATGCCAAATCGGTTGAAGGACACTCCCATAATATGCTTGTGTGTCCTACTACCTTGGAATTTGTTCAGTAAAATTGCTTTAATTTGTTAAATTACTCATTTACAGGAATGATATTTGGTATTTGAGGTAAGGTCCTCTACGTCATATGAAAAAATGGGCGTGGTCTGCCCACTATATAGGCGGTAAATTTTATCGGTATAATTGGATCGCTAAAGATGGCGCTGCGCAATAAAACCAATTTTTTTCCTTTTTTCCTACATGGTGAGTCTGCTTGGGATCGAACCAGCGACCTCGCGCATCAGAGACCGAGCTCTTTCCCACTATGTCACTGCGACATCAAATTATAAAGTAGAAACTAGTATTTTGATAAACACTTACAATTTGAGATTTTGAGCTAAATATGAAAAAAAATTTGAGCTAAATATTCAGCCCAATTCTGAATAGAAAATTTCTGGGAATTTTTTTCCCATTTCCCAATTTTCCAATTCTGAATAAAATTTTTTTGGGAGTTTTATCCCTGTTCCCAATTCCCCTATTCTGAATAATGTTCGAAAAGTCAAAAAAACTCCCATTGGAAAAAGTAGGCATCGCCAATGTGAAAAAATGGGAGAAGGAGTTACGATTTTTTGGGGGAGCAACTTAGGAGGGAGCAGCAAGGAAAAATGGAAATATTTTAGTAATGTGCAGCAATATGTGGGGCAGAAACGGCTCAAAATTTCAATGTCAGGATTGAAGCAATCCAAGAGGCCATAACACAAGTGGTGGAGGATTTCATCGGTTCCTGGATAGTGTCGCTACTTAAAAGCAAACAAAATTAAATTTGTTCCTTAGCCCAGGGTCAGTTCTATCTCCTATACTATGGCTGATCGTTATGAAAAAACTGTTGCTAACGATGGAGGCGGACAATGCCAGTGTAGTGGCCTATGCTGACGATGTGGTGATATTCATATCAGGGTTATTCCAAGGCATAATTAGTAAAATTCGTTCGAAACTGGTGGAGGAGTGGAGGATGGAACTGCTAATCCTGGCTAGAAGATTTATAGGAACTCTGGTATGAATACTAGTTTGCAGAAATATATTAGGACTGCTGATGAACTGGCGAAGCTAGGCTCTGCGCTCGACGATTCTAGCGCGGCAGACGTGGGTGCTTCGATAAGCGAGATCAAAGGTGGAAGCAAAACGATAATGAAGAGATTTGGTGACATGCAGAATCACCAAGAATATCTGCTGCACGTATGACACCTGTTTAAATGTCTTGCCCTAGCAAGAGGAAGGCTTAAAACGTTTAAAAGGCTTTTCTAGAGAACACCAATGACATCCAAAGTATGAAAACCATTAATGTTCTAAAAGTTCTGAATTCCGCCAAATGGTTGCAGGTTTATTGAGGCGTAGCACTCAATGCTAATTGATAATCATTAAGCCACTTAAACCAGCCAACCAAACATTTTTCACACAATTTTTGCACTTTTTAAAATTTTTTCAATAAATTTTGAAAGTTTACATTTATTTTGACAGCCCAAAAGCTGTTTTCAAATACATATTCGAACTTCTTCTCCCAAATTTTGCTTCTCCCAAGGGGATTAGAATAGGAGAAATTGTCTCCCAGGAAAAAAAAAATTCTTGGGAACTAAACTCCCAGGGATTATTCAGGATTGGGCTGATTATGTATTTCGGAAAACTCCAACAACTATTTTGTTTCTTTAACATAATCTTAGTTGCGCTTACTTAAATAAGTATTACCATTTGATAGAAATTATTCATGTATGTTATTTAAAAAAAGCCTTTCCGTATAATTTGTTTGATTTTTTCATTAAATACTTTTAAAATCTATTATAAATTTGTTTGAATTTGCCTGCAAGTTTATAACTCACATATTGGTTAGTAAGTTCGCAAGTTTTTATTGCGACCATTATTTTATTTTACGTAAGTTCTTCGCACATAATACCAAAAATTTGTCTGACATTAAAAACTGTCTTCAGATGCTTTCCAATTTTATTTCCTTAAGTTTATCGCTTTAGCAGTCATAGCTCCTGGGAGCACTCGCCTCATTTCGACTTTCAAATGCTGAGGCGGATAAAAGATTGCATGCCGCTGTTAACGAGCAACACGTTCCCAAAATATTATGTCATAAAATATGCATATGAAGTTCAGTCCAAGTGTATGAACTGGAATAACATGAAATTACCGCGAAATTTTGCTTATACTCGTACTATACTTCAGCGTCGAAATTATGTCGGCAGAAAGGAAACTTTTTTATTGAGCAACATTTTTTTTATAGCTTGTTGCTTGGAAAAAGAAAAGTTTGCCAATAAAAATGCTTCGCATTGGCAACGTCGTGCAGTAGTGCCCAGAGCCAGCGACAGTGGCTGAGAGGTAGCACGTCTGAAAGAAAAAGTTTTCTTAACACTTCATCTAAATATATTCATCAATGGAACAACATGATTTTCCTCAATTTTCACAAACATGGAACATGCTTCAAAAAACGGCGTTCTACGCGAGACTCGAGGCGTGTACGAGCGCTGCCCGTGGGTAAATCTAGCGTTAATCTAGATATGTACTATTCTAGTTAATGAAATTTAATCGACTTAACGATTGTTAACTCCTTTGAAATTTAGAGTCGAAAGCAAAGCCCTTGCAGCTAGTACTCGTTCAATATTGTCAATCATAGTAATTTTATTATTGTCGTTATAATTCCTAGTTTCCAGTTGACAAACCCACTTTCGCTGATTCTCTTTTGGTAGCCGAGTAAGCAGCGGTAACATATCGCTTGCTGGTGGCGACGATATAAATATCATCGGCGTACGCAAAGAGCTGGACACTTTTGTAGAAAATACTGTCATGGCAGTGCACACCGGCTTTCCGTAGCACCCTCTTCATTAGGAAGTTGAAGAGGTCGCAGGATAAGGGATCGCCTTGTCTGAAGCCTCTCCTGGTATCAAAAGGATTGGAGAGTTCCTTGCTTATCTTGACGGAGCTTTGTGTGCTACTTTACGTCATCCTGCAGAGCCTCACCAGCTTAGCATGGATACCGAGCTCAGACATTGCGCCGTATAGATGATCCTGTAACGGACTATCGAAGGCAGCTTTATGACGGAGAGATATTCGTTTGATATTCGTGAGCGTATGACTTTCCCATGCAAATTAGTAAGTCCAAAACAAACAATGCGCTCAAAACCCCCTCCTCCTCTCTAGAACTACTTCAAATGTCAATGCTCTACTGACCCGCCCTCTCTACCCCTCTCAACCTTTTATTCAATTGGCGAACAGAGTAATCAAACCCCGTTCTCCGTGTTGTATGAATATTCTTGACTGTCGAATTTTTGTGCATTTTTCGTAGTTACTAGTGATTCTATTTTGCATATTCCAGCTCCTGTACATTTGAAGTGGCACATGGTGTTCATTGGCATTTGCCAGCGCCAGCTTCCTCTGCCCTGTTCTTCCTTGTCTTTCCATTCGACTGTCTGACTATCTGTCTGTCTATCAATTTAAATGCACTCACTTTTATCAATGCTATTTTCGTCGAATTTCCTCCTCCGTGCTTGCAGCGCGAGTACATCACTTGGGGGATTCGTTTTTGAATACGTGCCCAGCGAAAACGTGCTTTGCCCTTAAAGTGTTGGAAAATACGTCGAAATATATGCAATATGCAAACACAAAATTGGCCAAATCAAAAGCAACCTGCTGCGAAAGGGGGAGTAGTGCCAGAGCTGAGCACTCCAATAGAGGAACAAATTTTGGGAATAGAGGGATGTCATCATATCTTATATGCTTGCATCTATGGAGTGAGAAATTACTTTGGTAAGTAGTTGCAACGAGTGGGTAGTTGGAACCACTTTTTTTACTGATTGGAACTCAGAAGCAATACGAAGTTAGAGTAAATTATTTTTCAAATCCATTCTCTTGCTACTACCCAATGCACGACTCGACTCAGAGTACTGGAAAAAGAATAAAATTATATAAAAAAAAACTTTTTAAAAATAAGCTTTAATTTATTTAATGTACTAAAAAGTAGAAAATAAATGGTTTTTAAGTCACCTGTATCTTACTATCCATAAAAGCTTGGGGCGCTCATGTGTTCAATATTTGTCAAACAGTTACCACAATATTTTATTTAAATAATTTTTTGCAAATAGATTCTAGTAATGAAAGATATTTTGAATATGGATATTGAGCGCACAAGCTTTTATTGATAGTAAGATACAGGTGACTTAAAAACCATTTATTTTCTACTTTTTAGTACATTAAATAAATTAAAGCTTATTTTTAAAAAGTTTTTTTTTATATAATTTTATTTTCTACTTTTTAGTCTTCCATAAATTCAATTTTAGAGCTCTGAAATTTTTCACAAAAAGAATTTAAAACTTGCAGAGCAGTACACAATATTTAGGGTATTCACAGTGTCTCCTATCGTCATATCCTCAATTTAACAAATAATACGGCTGTGATCGACCCTAATATTCGTGGCATATTTGTGACGCGGTGAGTTGTTGCTATTTTGCCAGCAGGGCGCGGCAAGTAAGTTCCTATCGTTTTTCATTGATGTGTGGTGTACCTATAATTATAAACTGAAGCCCAAGTGTGTAGTTGCTTGAAAAGTGCCACGCCCCTTGTCCTACGCCCATAAATTTTTCCAGTGGAACGACACATCCAAGAGGCGACTGCATACGAAATTTCAATGCTGCACGACCTTTAGTTCCAAAGCTAATCGAGATCAAAAATTTTGTTTGTATGGGGGGTGCCACGCCCCCTTATCCTACGCCCATACAATTTTACCAGTGGGACAACACATCCAAGAGGCGACTGCATACGAAATTTCAATACTGCACGACCTTTAGTTCCAAAGCTAATCGAGATCAAAAATTTTGTTTGTATGGAGGGTGCCACGCCCCCTCATCCTACGCCCATAAAATTTTACCAGTGGGACAACACATCCAAGAGGCGACTGCATACGAAATTTCAATGCTGCACGACCTTTAGTTCCAAAGCTAATCGAGATCAAAAATTTTGTTTGTATGGGGGGTGCCACGCCCCCTCATCCTACGCCCATAAAATTTTACCAGTGGGACAACACATCTAAGAGGCGACTGCATACGAAATTTCAATGCTGCACGACCTTTAGTTCCAAAGCTAATCGAGATCAAAAATTTTGTTTGTATGGGGGGTGCCACGCCCTTTCATCCTACGCCCATAAAATTTTACCAGTGGGACAACACATCTAAGAGGCGACTGCATACGAAATTTCAATGCTGCACGACCTTTAGTTCCAAAGCTAATCGAGATCAAAAATTTTGTTTGTATGGGGGGTGCCACGCCCCCTTATCCTACGCCCATAAAATTTTACCAGTGGGACAACACATCCAAGAGGCGACTGCATACGAAATTTCAATGCTGCACGACCTTTAGTTCCAAAGCTAATCGAGATCAAAAATTTTGTTTGTATGGGGGGTGCCACGCCCTTTCATCCTACGCCCATAAAATTTTACCAGTGGGACAACACATCCAAGAGGCGACTGCATACGAAATTTCAATGCTGCACGACATTTAGTTCCAAAGCTAATCGAGATCAAAAATTTTGTTTGTATGGGGGGTGCCACGCCCCCTTATCCAGTGCTCCCCTTATTTTCTCAGTAGAAGGATAGGGATATGTAGTAAGTTCCTACCGAGTTTCATTGATGTGTGATGTGTAGTTCTTAAGTTATACACAAATCTGGAGTTTATAAAAAAGTGCCACGCCCCTTATCCTACGCCCATAAAATTTATTGATTCATGTATTGGGCTCTAGATTAGGCATGTATGCAAAGTTTCAGATCTCTAAGTAGTCGGGAAGTGGGTGAAAAATTGATTACTAGATTTGACGACATACATACCGGATGTGAACCTAATATAAAGCTTATAAAAATAGACCGAGCCCCACAACAGTGTTTGGAATTCTTATTTTACAGAAAGGATTTTATAGGGCACAATGGCTCTGAAATGAAAGTCAAGTGTATCTTTTTATCTAATAAAACTAACATAATGCAACACTTTAAAATACACATAAACATATACAATAGTTTAAAATAGTATTAAGTGTAAGCAAAAATATCATTAGATATTTGTGGCTATCTTCTATACTATTACCCTAGAAAGGGGCGGTTTTTCTCGACGATCTAAAAGTCGTAATGGGCAAGTGCCAAAAGCTTGTGTTTGAATCCCTGTAAATCAATAGTTCTGCCAGTATGTAAGTACAAAGTCTATCATGCAGGCATATGTACCTTGGATCAGTGGATCAGCTGAGTTCAAATCTGTTCACAAAGCTTGCAATTTGGGCTTCCACATTAATTCTTCACTGTTTTGTGCTGATCATATTTATAGTCTGACACCTTTGGTAATAGGGTATAATAACTTTGTGTGAAAATTGCAACGCATTAAAGGAGCCGTCCTTGGTATACAGAAATGATCAGAATGAATCATTGACTTGATTTCCGGTTGTCCGTCTGTCCGCCTGTGATTGCAGGAGAGAAAGAAGGAGTTATCCGATTTGAAGCAAATTCAACAAACAGTGATAGTCAACCTTAACTTAGTTTAAGTTCCGAGATTATTCAAATTGGTCAAAGGAAACACCCACGATGGATCTGTAAGTCCCACCATTTCAGATTTTTTTTCAGTCAAATGGCTATAGTTTGTCTAATTACTCATTGGAAAGAATAATACTTGGCATTTAAGGTCACAGCGTATGAAACTAAAGCATGGAACCAACCAGAACGTGAGAGCACAGAAGAGGCAGTCCGATCGTAACAAGTAAAAGTCGATGACTGTTGAAACTCATAACTGTCTGATTACGCAGAGATCTGCGAAAATTCAACGGGCGTAACCGACTTCTTGTTAGATAAAAGAATGGTCAATGATTGCATTTTATGGATCGAAAGAAAGATCGATAAAAATGCAATTGTTACGGAGTGATGTTTGGCTTATATGTACATAGTGTATGGTTGGACCATGCCTACAAAAAGTCGTAAAAACTAAAAGAGAAATTTATTCTTTAAGCAATATAAATAGACGCGTGCAAAGGATAAAAAATATATGAATCAAGCACAGGGAAGTGTTTCCAATAGGATCGCAACTTCGAGGAGGCGAGGAGGAAGTAGAAACGCACGGAATAGATGTGGTGACTGGTGGGATCCTAAGCAGAATATTGCATGCCAAATTCACAGATTCAAGCTCACTCCCAGTTAGCCATTCCTGCCGAGTCATCCAAAAGAATAGTCAATCGATTCCGCCATGCTTCCTTTTTTGCATTGCAATAGCTTCATTTCAATCCCTGCTCCGTACTTGGTTTGTATTTGAAGGCAGAGCGTTTTGGCGGTCACGTGGTGTAGCTCTGGTGAGAAGCTGGTGGCACAGATGGAGCTTTTGGTAGCGCAGCGTGGAGGATAAAGATGCGTTAAAGTGAATGTCAGCTGGATAGCGGTAAGTCGACGCAAAGGACGTTACGTCAACGAAAGCTTCGGAGAGCGCGGAATGAACGGAAGAAACGGCTGGCCTTATGGAAACATGGCGTTGCCTCCCTGATGGATTTCATTGCCGGATTCAAAACTTTAAGTGGTACGAAAATATCAAAGTAGCGGGAGGGTTTTCAAAAAAAAAAATGCAGGGCAGGCGGAGAAATGGCGAAAAGATTTCAAAGAGGAACAGGTGTAGAGAAGACGAAAAGGAGACCAAGTCAAGGCGTGGAGGCAAAGAAGGATTATAAGAATGTGCAGCTGTGTGTAACTCTACTTTTAGTTATTTTTAGATGGTACATATTTTCTCAGCATATTTTCCTTTAGGGCGATTTTCAAAAAAACGTTCTTATATTCGCTGCAAAATAAGTCAAAAACTGCTTTTTAATTTCGCTTAAAAATTAAAAATTCAAAAATATTTCAAAATTAAATTTTCGTTAGTGCCGATTTTTCAATACTATCGGAAAAGGCAAAAGTTTGATTTGGACGACCGGTATACAGGGATTTTCTACACACTGGCAGAGTTGATATTAGATTAAATGTATGTATATGTATGTTTATTCGGAAGTGTATTGTAGGGCAGGCAAATCTAGTACTTTTATTAGGTAAGCCCTATTAACGTTCTAAAATCGGATTAACTTAACTTTGCCTCACCATTCCTGAAATGGGAGCCAATTCAAGGTTCACCTGTGCGCTGTAAAATGGTAGCCAGGCAGGAGCACTGCAGATCTGAATGTATCTGAGTGTGTGCGGTATATGCTTTTAGTGTGCGTGCATGTGTGCCCTCATCAAATTGGAAGAGAACTTTTCGATGGGACAAACTCTTTGCGCCACTTTCGACCCCACACGCCCACGCCGCTGCCAAAGTTGCGTCGGCATGCTCGTTCGTGTGTGTGTGTGTGCCCTTTTCAAAGCGACATTAAAATTAACAAAGCAAATTAGAGAATGAAAGTTTGCACTGCGCCGCGCGCCGCCCGTGCAGCCGCTGCTGCAGCAATTCAATTTGCACATGGCAAATTGATTCAATGAAGCATTGCCAGCAACAATGGGAATGCTGCATCCGCCAACATCAATGCAACATATGCCATGCCACGTCATGCAGCGGCCCTGACAGCAGTGACAGCTGCTCAGTGTGCTGCGATGCCGCCCACCGCTGCAAGCTGGCGCTGACGATGGGCGACCCCACCCATACGACGCGACTTCGGCTGAGCTGCCGTTGAACTTGGTTCACGGCATGTTAACTTTTATTTGCGCAAAGTCACTCTGCATGTTGCATGCTACACTAGTCACTGATGCCTCCAGTAGCCCACCCACTCTTCCCGCCCTCACCACAACACAACAAACTGCATTTTGCTCGCTTGCCTGTTGGCAAGCAAATCCAATTGAGTCACAGTCAATTGAATCTGAAGATGCATTGCAACAGCACCGAGCTCGTGGTCCTTCCCCACCCCGCTCCTTCTTTCAGCGCTCCTCAGTGCATTCATTTCGATTTTGTTGTTGTTGTATTTCGTTGTTCCTTTTGTAGTCTCTATTGTGTGAGTATAATGCCTTGTTGAGTTTTCGCACCATTGCTCGGTGTTGAAATATACATACATATAAGCTGTAAGCCACTTGCCTATCTGAAATAGCATGTATTTGAGAATTGTGCCACGCCACAAATGCATGCCGGGGGAACCACTCCTTTCGTGCAATATTAAATTTCTTGAAATATGAATACGGAAATTTTGTGTTGTCACTGTTACTTGTTACTGTTACTTTTTAGGGTTCCATTACCTTAAAGAGAAAAGAACGGGATCTCTTATAAGGTCACTTTTGTTTCCGGAGGAGTGTATATAAACATACATTTTTTTTCAACATAAATATTTTCACTATAAAAAGTTGAGAAATATTTTTAAAAATACCTTTTTTTAATTTTTAAAGGGGGTTGGGTTGGCCCAACACAAAATTATTATTATTATTATGTACAGTTTATTTATTTAATTAATTGAGTAATAAACTTAAGAACTAGGCACTAATAAATTATTTCATTGTAATAAATGTTTTCATATCGTACAAATATAATTCTATTTTAATTTTAGGTAAACGGGTTATAATGATATAGCTCAAGATGAGAGAAAAACGTATCTGCTCCCCATGAACTCATAGGCACACTACATTTCTTAACCTAAAATTTTTATAGAATAAAGGTTAGTAGGCATTTGGTCATATATTATTGGAAAACTGATGATGTTTTTGAAATTATTGGTTTTTATATTTTCTTCAAGATAACCCCGCTCTGTAAATAATTGTTGTTGTTTATACCTTGTGGGGCTTAGTTGGAAAGGGCTACGTCTAGATTCAAAAAAGATTTCATAATTTTAGGTGAATTGGCTATGAAGATATAGCTCAAAATGTTCCTCCGATTTTTTTTTCTTGTTTATACCATGTGGAGTACCGTTAGAAAGGGTCGATCGAGACTGGGAAATTTTACATACGTATGACCAAATTTGAAAAAAGGCGAAGGGATTCACAACGTATATAATTCGGTGAATCCCCTTCTTGTTTTTCTTTTGCGGAAAGTAGTAAATTTAAGCAAAATCTTGTTTTTATCTCCATTTGAAGGGCTATATAAAAAGCTATATAAAATCTCGCTTTGTGATAAGAAGCTAACTCTTTTGGAGTTTTAAACGAGTTCTCGTTAATTCCTTTTTTTAGGAGAAAGGTTTGCTGGGAATATACATATGTAAACACTTCACATACAAACTTGCAGCCCGCTGGAAAGCGTATAATTTGTAAAAGTAGGTGAGCTGTTTGTGTGTGTACTTGCATGTCAATGCAGCCGAAGCGTTTTGGCATTGATGTCCTTGTTCCTGTTATGGCCGTATGATATTAAATTATGCCTTCACTCTGCTTTTCGAAATGAAATGACAATATTTGAAATGGCATAATTTACAATTGTGTGTGCATTGTATGTACATATGTATGTAGATATATTTGGCTTCGTCGCTTTGCATTTGTGCAGCAGCTGCTGCTGCTTCAGCGGTTCAATATAAATTACATTTGTCATGTGCTGTTGATGCAGGAAATTCAACGAGATATAAACTGAAAAAATCTTTGAAGTTGCCAATGACAGAGCGAAGGGAAGCACAGGAGAGGACAGAAAACAGTGTAGCTATTCTCGATTTTAACTGGTTGCTGTTTTATCGTACAACTATGGTAATAAGGTGTATAAACTTTTTGTGGAAATTGTAACGCATTAAAGGAGCCGTTCTTGGTGCGAGCATAAGTATTTCAGAAATGATCAGTATCACTATTTGTCTAAATTTTCAATTGTCCGTCTTTTCGTCTGTCTGTCCATCTGTCCGGGATCGCAGGAGAGAAAGAAGGATTTGTCCGATTTGAACCAAATTTTGAATACAGTGACAGTGAACCTTATCTTAGTTCAAATTCCGAGAATAGCGAAGGTCGAAGGACACGACCACAATGGGCCTGTAAGTTCCACTACCTCAGATTTTGTTCTGGCAACAATTTGTCTAATTACTTATTGGAGAGAATTATAGCGTCTTCTATGTTATACGAAAAACTAGGCGTCATCCGTTCATTATGTAGGCAGCAAAATTTTTTCCGTTAAAAGGGCTTTCAAGTTGAAATATTCGCTTTACATGCCCTACGAGCAAATGGGCGTGCCCCGCCCACTATATAGGCGGTTAGCGGAAAATCCTCATATCTTCCATAATATGTATACATAACTGCCAGGGCGTCAACATTTGGTCACTTCTTTGCTGGTGAAAATACTTTTAAATACCCTAAAAAAGGGCATGTTCCGCCCACCATGAAGGCGTTAAATTAAATATACCGATCATTTTTGTCGTCAATCTACCAGAGTATAATATTTGATATATGTATGTATATAGTCCTATTAGAAATATCTCTTAGTTTGTCAAAAATGGGTGTGGTCCGCCCACTATGTAGGCGGTACATTTAAAACACCCTCAATTTCATTTCTTTCATTGAATTATCACCCCACTCTGTAACCTGGTATTGGGTATTACTCTGTCAGTGAAACCGGACTGATGCTTCCTTACTTGTTTATTTTTTTGTTGACTAATTTTTAAGCGTCTTCCTGGGCCCCTCGGTTTTTGCGGTTTTTCCAGGCAAAAAATGTTAATTTTTGTTTTTCAGCACTCACCCATTCTTTCTTTCTCTATTTCCCTGACGTCCAGCTCTAGTTATTTTGACAGGAGCAGCAGCAGCAGCAGCACAGTTGCCAAACTGCATTGTTCCGATTTTGTCCTGACTGCTAGTAAAGTGCTGCCATTGTTAGTGGCTGTGTGGGAGAGGTATGTATGGAGGTAGGCTGGTGGTGGGTGTCACCAGTGAATTATCAGCAAGCTGAGTTGCCATTGTGCGATTGTTGTGCGGTGCCCAGCTCTCCTGCTCCTTGAACTCGTTCCCAGTCTTTCGCGCTGCTTGAATTGGGTTTTAATTTGAGCCAAACTGAAGTGGCACAGTCCCGTAGAGTGAGGTTAAAGGCCACCGGGTAACAATGCAAGTTTTGAAATAATGATCTCAAGTGCTTAAGCATATTAAAACTACTACAACACTGTTATATAGTTGCCAGAGCTGGGTAAATGCGAGTCAATTACAATTACATTCCTCAGTAATTGCAATTAGTAATCAATTCTTCCAGTTAACAGCAAAGAGATTGATTACTTTTTCAATTCCGTTGAAAAATTCCAAAAGTAATTTGATTTTTATATTATTATAAGCTTTATATTAGGTTCACATCAGGTATGTATGTTTGTATGTATGTTTGTATGTATGTTTGTATGTATGTTTGTATGTATGTCGTCAAATCTAGTAATCAATTTTTCACCCACTTCCCGACTACTTAGAGATCTGAAACTTTGCATACATGCCTAAACACGAGCACGATACATGAATCAATTTTATGGGCGTAGGATTGCGTGGCACTTTTTTATCAACTCCAGATTTGTGTATAACTTTAGAACTACAAATCACACATCAATGAAACTCGGTAGGAACTTACTACATATCCATATCCTTCTACTGAGAAAATAAGGCGGGCACTGGATAAAGGGGCGTGGCACCGCCCATACAAAAAAATTTTTGATCTCGATAAGCTTTGGAACTAAAGGTCGTGCAGCATTAAAATGCCGTATTCAGTCGCCTCTTGGATGTGTCGTCCCACTGGTAAAATTTTATGGGCGTAGGATAAGGGGCGTGGCATTTTTTATCAACTCCAGATTTGTGTATAACTTGTAATGACCCGTTTCACGGGGTAGGGAGAGCTGGGGTATGACCTCAGCGGTTGTCCGGGTCCTTGGAGGATTAAGAAGATTGGTGTTTTAAAATTTTTCAAAATTTGCTTCTTTATTGGAAAGAGAAGGACTGAATGGTTAGGTAAAAGAATTTGAAGAAAAAAAAGGAATACACTTCGATTTTTGGCGAAGTAAAACTTTCGCCTATACTACTACTGTGCGGGAAGTAAAACGTTCTCGCCTATACTACTCCTATGCAAGAAGTAAAACGTTCTTGCTTCCTAAGATGACCTCTCTGCTCGTGAGTCGACAGTGAAGTGAAATCTGCTGGTTTCTGCTGCCGTTTATATGCTGCCGTGCTTGTTCTTCTTCCGTTTGTCTGCTGTTTGCGTTCTGCTGCAGTCTACTATGCTGCTGTGCTTCTTCTTCTTTCCTTGGCTAGTGTAAATGTAAGCGTAGGTGTGAGTGTGTTTGTTTGTTAGATTTTTAAGCTGCATAATAAATTAAACGCATATTTGTGGTATTTACTTTATAATTCATTAATTCAATTCTAAGACAATCTCATGATTCAAAATTCAGTTCTAAGATAATTTAAGATTTCATGATTAACAATTCAACAAATTTGTGGGCCTAAATTGCCCGCAAGTTTTTAGGTCCTCACATTCCCCCCTTACTTTGGAGGGAGGATCTTTACCTTGACGGTGCCGGACCTTCGGATCGTCACTTGGTATGTGTTACCGTTGTCCGCGACTTTGAATCGGGTTTGGGCCGACTTCCTCTTTGTCTGTGCCCTTGCTACGGCACGTTCGACTGCTATGGGCAGCTCTGGCTGTTCGTTCGTTGCTTGCGGTGTGACAGCCGTGTTGTCTTCGTCTGGCACGTCGTCTTGTAACGTTGCCAGTATTTCTGCCAGATCACTTGGGTCGTAATCCAGTTCTACCATGTCGTCTAGTGCGAGTATGTCGTCTGGCCAGTTGTACAATGTTTCCTCGTCTTCTGTCGGCGGGGAGAGGGGGAGTAGCGCCCATGATTCCGGGGTTGGGTGTGACTGCTGCGGGTGGAAGAGCGTACTGTCAGCACTTCCTACCTGTGATAGGTGTCGTACGCTTTCTTGTAACCACGTCGTGTGCCATAGCTCCATCTGCGATTGCTCTTGGTACTGGAGTGGGGCCCCATCGAAAATGACAGTTTCCCTGTCGTCCAGCTTACCACCTGCGCTTTTGTATTTTTCCGACGAGCTGCTGCCATCGTCTGCTGTTTCCTTCTCATGCGTCCAGCGGGTATGTGGGTCGTAGATTTCTTCTACGCTGCTGCCGGACTCGCTGCTGCTGTCCGGGATGACAATCGCCCAGTTTTGAGACGCGTTGTCTTTCTGCCGGCGTAATCTGACCGTTGGTAGTGTGTTGCCCTGTTGGTCCCCTCTTTGCTGCATCGTCGACTTGTCTGGTCTGCTTGTTGATTGGTAGTGTCCTTAGTGTGACTTTGGGTCTCCTTGTTGGCCTCCAAAGTCATTTCTTTCCCCTTTTTTTCTTTTATTTTCGCTTCTTGTGTTGTTTATTTGTTGTTTATTTTCATTGATTTACCAGGGTTGTGTTTTCCCTCGGAGATGTGGTGGTGCCAGATCGTTTACATTTGCAGTGTCGATAATACAGTTTTTTCAGCTTTTGGACTGCGTTACCATGCACTTATTTTTGCTGCTGCTGTTTGGCGTTATTATTATTGTTATTATTAGTATTATTGTTATTATTATTATTATATTTATTATATATTATTATTATTCTTATTATTATTGTTATCATTATTATTATCATTATTGTTATCATTACTATTATTATTATTAGTGTTGTTATTTTTATTACCGTGGTTCTGTGTTGTATTAGGTTCACGCTGGTTGCCGTCCTTGTGGTCGTTGTAGTATGGTTTCAACTGATTTATGTGCGTGGTGCTGGCAAGCTTTCCACCTTCCTTTTGTAGTTTAACTATCACTGGGGAGGTAAACTTGATAACTTTGAATGGCCCGTCATACTTCGGTGCTAGCTTTGCTGCGAACCCCTCTGCTGCTTTGGACAACGGGTGTTGTTTTAGCAGCACTAGCTGTCCCATGGTAGGTTTCCACGTCCTGCGTCGTAGATTGTAGTGTTTCTGTTGGTCTTGTGCCGCACGCTCTAGGTTTCGGTGGACTAGCTCGAACACTTCTCGAAGTCTGGAACTTTTTTCAGCTGGATCTGTTACCTCGTGAGCGGATCCTGGTGTGACTTCGTCGTAAAGCGTGTTTGGTAGTCGCGGCTCGCGACCTTGTACGAGGAATGCTGGGCTGTAGCCAGTTGACTCGGAGACGCAGGAGTTGATCGCTAGTGAGATTTCTGGTAGTAAGTCGTCCCACTTTCTCTGGTTCTCCTGTGTGAACTGTGCAATCATTGTCTTGATTTTGCGGTTTTCTCGTTCCGTTGGGTTTTCTTGTGGCGTATATGGAGCTGTAAACTGCTGTTCGACGCCGAGCTCGTGTAGAAATTTTCGGAATTCTCGACTTGCGAACTGGGTTCCGTTGTCGGAAATGAGGATCTTTGGCACACCGAATCGTGCCATGATTCGTTCTCGGAAAGCCTTCTTGACGCCTGCAGTTGTCGCGCGCCGCATTGGAATGAGCTCTGTCCACTTTGAAAACTTGTCGAAAAATACGAGCAGCATTGTGTTGCCGTGCTTCGACCGAGGCAGTGGTCCCATAAAATCGGTACACAGTGTGGACCATGGTTCTTCAGCTATTTGGGTTAGCATTTTGCCGGCGGGTTTCTGCTGGCTGGCCTTAAAGCGTTGACAGGATTCGCACTTTCCGACATGCTTCTTTACATCCCGAAACATGCCCGGCCAGTAATACCGGTTGGCAATTCTTGCGATTGTTTTTCGGATCCCTAGGTGGCCGGCCGTTGGGTTGTCGTGGTTTTCCTGTAGAACTCGCTCGCGTAGCGGGGTGGGAACGCACAGTTTCCATGGGGTACACTCTTCATCGTGACTTCTGCTAGGTATGTGGCGGTACAGCTGCCCATTCTCTATTATGTAGTCAGGAAGTTTGGCTGGTTCTTCTAGTACCTCAGCCTTCTTCTTTCTTACCCAGTTACATTCCTTTGTTGTCTCTTCGTCTGTTGTCACCCTGCAACACGTTTCTCTCGGTTGTCGTGAAAGGGCATCAGCGACCACGTTTAGTTTGCCTCTCCTGTATTCGACGTCGAAGGTGTACTGCTGGAGTTCTAGTGCCCATCTTGCTATGCTGCCAGTGGGGCTCTCAATGGAGTTTAGCCACTTTAATGCGAGGTGATCTGTTATCACCGTGAAGTGGTATCCTTCAAGATATGCTCTTAGTTTCCGTATTGCCCAGACAATCGCCAGGCACTCTCTCTCTGTGGGTGAGTAGTTCTTTTCAGCAGGGTTGAGGTGGCGGCTCACGTATGAGATAACCCGTTCTTGTCCCTCCAACTCTTGCGTGAGAACTGCTCCGATCCCGTAGTCGCTGGCATCGGTCTGGAGCGTGATTCGTTGTGCGAAGTCTGGACAGGCTAGGACGGGTGCTTCCGTCAGCCTTGTTTTTAGGTCTTCGAACGCTCTTTGTTGTTCCTCGGTCCACTTCCAGTGCTTCCCTTTGCGTAGAAGAGCAGTTAGCGGTTGGACGACGTCCGCGAATTCGGGAACGAACCGACGATACCATGATGCGATGCCTAGACATCGCCGCAGCTCACGTATGTTTTGTGGTGCGGGCAGTTCTTTGATGGCTGCAACTTTCTCTGGGTCCGTATGAATTCCATAAGACCGCCCTGTCTTTTAGTAGCTCTGGCATCGTCCTGGGCAGCATGTCCTTTGGTAGCCCGTAGACGTCTGCCAATTCCTCGACCCGCTCTATGAATGTCAGTGGGTCTTTTGTGCCGTCGTATCTGATCGACCATCTTCTTACGTGGTCGATAACCGTGAGATATGTGATCTCCGGTGGGGTTTGGCTGGTAAAGTTCAGCAGGTCCTCTGTTGGTCTGGGTGCACTCGTGATTGCTACCGTGTGTGTGCAGCTGGCCTGTGGGCTGGTCATGGCTGGTCCAACAAATCGCAGCTCAGTCTCGCTGCGTGGTTGCTTGTTCTTTGCACCTGCGTTTTCGTCGGTGTTTGTTACTAATGGTGGTGGTACTTGCTCTACATGTATGCGCTCTAGTTCGCGTAAGCGTTCTACATCGTGTGGAGTGTTGTCGCTTCGTTGCGCAAATGACGCAAACCGTCGCCTGAGATCTTCCACGTTTCCTTCGGTGTCCAAGTTGAAGCTCTCGGAGTACTTTATTAGGTCGTCCTTCCGAAGGAAGTAAATCCATCGGACAGTCCCCATCTTTTGTCTATTTTCCTTGTTCTTCTCCTCCTGCATTTGTCAAGTCCCTGCTCGGGCGCCAATGTAATGACCCGTTTCACGGGGTAGGGAGAGCTGGGGTATGACCTCAGCGGTTGTCCGGGTCCTTGGAGGATTAAGAAGATTGGTGTTTTAAAATTTTTCAAAATTTGCTTCTTTATTGGAAAGAGAAGGACTGAATGGTTAGGTAAAAGAATTTGAAGAAAAAAAAGGAATACACTTCGATTTTTGGCGAAGTAAAACTTTCGCCTATACTACTACTGTGCGGGAAGTAAAACGTTCTCGCCTATACTACTCCTATGCAAGAAGTAAAACGTTCTTGCTTCCTAAGATGACCTCTCTGCTCGTGAGTCGACAGTGAAGTGAAGTCTGCTGGTTTCTGCTGCCGTTTATATGCTGCCGTGCTTGTTCTTCTTCCGTTTGTCTGCTGTTTGCGTTCTGCTGCAGTCTACTATGCTGCAGTGCTTCTTCTTCTTTCCTTGGCTAGTGTAAATGTAAGCGTAGGTGTGAGTGTGTTTGTTTGTTAGATTTTTAAGCTGCATAATAAATTAAACGCATATTTGTGGTATTTACTTTATAATTCATTAATTCAATTCTAAGACAATCTCATGATTCAAAATTCAGTTCTAAGATAATTTAAGATTTCATGATTAACAATTCAACAAATTTGTGGGCCTAAATTGCCTGCAAGTTTTTAGGTTCTCACAAACTTTAGAACTATAAATCACACATCAATGAAACTCTGTAGGAACTTACTACATATCCATATCCTTCTACTGGGAAAATAAGACGGGCAGTGGACAAGTGGGCGTGGCACCGCCCATACAAACAAAATCGCTTATATAGAATAGCTTTGGAACTAAAGGTCGTGCAGCATTGAAATTCCGTATACAGGCCCCTCTTGGATGCTTCGTCCCACTGATAAAATTGTATGGGCGTAGGACAAGGGGCGTGGCACTTTTCAAGCAACTACACAATTGGGCTTCAGTTTATAATTATAGGCACACCACACATCAATGAAACACGATAGGAACTTACTCGCCGCGCCTTGCACGCAAAATAGCAACAACTCACCGCGCCACAAATATACCACGAGTATGAGGGTCGATCACAGACGTATTATTTGTTAAATTGAGGATATGACGATAGGAGACACTGTGAATACCCTAAATATTGTGTACTGATCTGCAAGTTTTAAATTCTTTTTGCGAAAAATTGAATTTATGGAAGACTAAAAAGTAGAAAATAAAAATATATAAAAAAAAAACTTTTTAAAAATAAGCTTTAATTTATTTAATGTACTAAAAAGTAGAAAATAAATTGTTTCATTACTAGAATCTATTTACAAAAAATAAATTAAATAAAATATTGTATCAATTGGTTGACAAATTTTGAAAAAATGAGCGCCCCAAGCTTTTATTAATAGTAAGATACAGGTGACTTGGAAACAATTTATTTTCTACTTTTTAGTACATTAAATAAATTAAAGCTTATTTTTAAAAAGTTTTTTTTTTATATAATTTTATTTTCAATTCCAATTACAAGTAATTTATTTTTTTGGAATTGAAATAAATTACTTTCTAGAAATGTAATTTATATTTTCCAGTTCCATTCCAAGGAACTGCAGAAGTAATTTCGTTTTTTCAATTCCATTCCTCAAAGTAATTTAAAAAGGATTTTGCCAAAATGAACTTTCAGTTTCTCAATTACTTTCACAATTCCTCTGGCAGCTGGACTCTATACCTGTAAAGATGTCAAGGAGCTTATATATCTTGGCACCGTCATTACCCCACAAATGATGTCAGCTTGAAGATAAAGCGGAGAATAACTTTTCCAATAGGTTCGACTACGGACTCGGTAAGAGTAGTGGTGATGCAAAGGTGATTTCGCAGCCTCTCTTGGAGTGCTCGAAAGAATGCACCGCTAGATCTTTGGCCCGATCAGCGCTGGCGACGACTATCGTACCAGGATGAACTGTACGAGCTCTACACCGACACTGACAAAGTCAGCCGCATCACCACCAGCGGCTTCACTGCTTCACTGGCTGGGCCAAGTCGTGCGTTTGGACGATGGAGCTCCAGCAAAGAAGGTAGCAGTTGGCAGACGTAGGCCGTGCGGGAGGCCATGCCTTCGATGGAAAGACCAAGTACAGAAGGAACTGGCAACGCTTGGAATTTCCATCTGGAGAAGGTGCGCGCGTAGCAGGGGCGCCTACAGAGAAGTCCTACGTCAGGTCGTAACCGGTAACGGGTTTTTCTGATCTCTTAAGGAAGAAAATAATGCATTTAAAATTTTTTATGACTATTACTCTCAGTAGTACCATTGTTTGCTCTGCTACATTTTGAAAAGCTTTTTCCTTTTTGGAGAATATATTAAACGTATAAATCGTCATTTCCAGAATCATTCCCATGTACCACCACATTTCGCCTGACTTCTCGCAAATAATTTATACCATCGCATTTTGTGTCACATATCATGGCTGTCATTGTCATTGTCGTTGTTGTTTTGTTGTTGTTTTATTCGCATGCATTTATAATGGCATCTTCTTCTTTTTCAACTTTGCACGAGTTCCAAGTATTGTTCCAACTTTGTGCCATTTACCTGCCTTATTATATGCGCTTAAGCCTCTTGCCGCCGTCAAAGGCAGACACACCGTGCCGTGAGTGACTCAAAAGGCGCACGCGATGCGGTGCGAAGTGCACCATTTCGTGTGACACTAAAAAGTTGCTGGAAACCTTCAAGAGTCTTCAGCTCTTCAGCAGCTTGCAGCGCCTTTGTTTGGCTGTAGTGCGCGCCGTCACTCTGGTGTGTGCTCCTCAGTACTCTGCTCCCCTCACTTGCCGCTCACCACAAACTGTCACCCACTTCACGAATTTATGACTACACAAACACCAAACCCACGCATTTCTTTTTGTTTGCATGCCGTTTCAATCGAAGCGCGCGGGCGCGGCAGGAGGGGAGCCATAGAAACGGAAGGAAGTGCAAATTAGAAGTGATTAACCCACATCCTTGAGACGGGCGCAAAGCGAGAACTTTGTGAATGCTGAACGAGTTCAAGTGACATAAGACCGGGAATTAAGCAATGAAGAAGAAGAAATGTTTTATTGAAAGTTGAAATCCGGCGTCTCAGATTTCGATGGATTTATAAAGCATATAAATTTGTTAGTCATTGCAGAAATGCTCATCAAAATTAAGGGATCTTGAACAACTGCAAGAGTTATGGTCAAAGTCCACGGCGAGGCAATAAGAAATTGTGTACTAGCACTTCCACGGACAGACTGCAGATGCACCATAAGTATACCAACGGGTCAATGCCTGGTGGCGCTTCACGCACACAGTATGGATATCGCCGATAGCGGAGGGAGTAGGAAATTCGGAGAGCCTGGATCTATGGAAAAAATCTAACAGATTTTTTCGAGCGACGCACAATGGGAGATCGACTAAATAGGAATAAACGGAATATCCTCTTAACTTCCATAATATATTGTACATAAATGCATGTCAGAGCGTCCATATTTGGTCACTTCATTGCTGGTAAGAATCAGAGCTGGGTCGTAATGATTCCTTTAGGGATTAAATTACTCTCAATTACAAATTACAAGGAATTGCAATTAGTAATCAATTCCTTCAGTTCACAGCAAAGGAATTAATTACATTTTCAATTCCTTTGAAAAATTCCAAAAGTAATTTGCTTTTTTTCAATTCCATTACAAGGAATTTCTTTTTTTGGAATTAAAATGAATTACTTTCTAGGAATGTAATTTATTTTTTACAATTTCATTCCAAGGAATCTCAAAAGTAATTTCGCTTTTTCAATTCCTCAGAGGAATTGTGAAAGTAATTGAGAAATTTCATTCATAAGTGTGAAATTTTTGTTGTAGTCAAAGATCAGAATCGAAACCAAGAATTGGACATTTTTATGTTGACCATTATTTTTAAGTTCAAACAGCATTCCTTTTTAAATAGCTTTGAGGAATGGAATTGAAAAAACGAAATTACTTTTGAGATTCCTTGGAATGAAATTGTAAAAAATAAATTAGATTCCTAGAAAGTAATTCATTTTAATTCCAAAAAAGAAATTCCTTGTAATGGAATTGAAACAAAGATTGTATTCGGAGTAGGGATTAGTCTCCTAGCCACCATGGCCTGAAAGGCCTATTGTGATAGTTCTCCATCTATTCGAGTATTGTGTGACTTTTCCCTTTTGCCAGACTTATAGGTTATGTTGAACTCTATGGCATTACCAATAGGTCTCGTAATATATTTAAAAAGCAACTACTTGTACTGAATTTGCTCCAAACAATATTTATTTTCTTTTGCTCTGTTTAAATTGATAGAATTTAGGGAAAATTTTATATATAACTATCTTTTTTTTAATATTACTGTATAAATGCAAAATCTAAGAGAGTTTAACTCGATAGATGATATATAAATAAAAAGAGGGAAGACATTTTTGTAAAACCACTTCGCATTTGCAGAAAACATTAGTTTTGTTTGCTAAAATGACCGCTTATTCGGATGTTGCTGCTCTGACCTGGATGTCTTTTGCTTAGGCTCTCGTGGGAAAATGGCTCTACCTTCATCCGAAATTAGGCACATATGTATGTACAACTGCGTATCCATCAACTGCGAATGGACTACCTTCTTCTCCCCGCCTTCACTCAGTCGAAGCTTAACTGATTCTTACACAGATATAAGAAACCAACAAATGGTGTATACATATACACATGCGTTCAAGATGCGCACATGTTATGGCACCCGAGCTGCCCACATCAAAGACACGGCAGCGCCAGGAATGGGCCAAGATATATGCCGAAACAGAAGAAAACAGACATTTCAAATTGGCAACGATTTATATTTAACGCTTAAAATCAAGCAGACAAAGCGAAGAAGAGTATTAAGCAGCAGAAGAGGCAGCAGAGCAAATAGCATGGCAAGCAGCGGAAAGGTGCTAAGAAAAACGAACCCAAGCGCTCAAGTGAAAAGTGAAAAAACGGATATCCAGCTGAAGGAGTTGAAGTGGAAGCGTTGATAGATGGATGTCTGAGAGAGTGCATGTGGGTGTGAGTGTAGTTGTGCGTGCCTCCAGTGTGAAAAGTGTGTGCGTTGGTGTCATGCGCAAATTGGGTATCAATCGAAAAACGTTTTCAACTTCAGTTCACTTAACAAAACTCAACTCGGCTCGGCTCAGCTGAGCTGCTAAGCGTTCCACGTTATTCCACTCGAATCCACAGCGGGAAGTGCGGCAGCGGTATGCAACGCTGTGTTCAAGTGAGGCGTTGTGCTTCGAGCTGACATGGAATTGAATCTCGATAAATGCTTGGGATTATGGCAATAACTTGCGTTAACCGTTATACATACACACACACACTTAATGCAGCAGAAAGTGTAGGAACGCCGTATAAGAATAGCTGCAATAAATCTCGCCCTCAGATTGGCACAAATGACAAAAGAGAAGGATGAATAGAATGAAAATTTGTAAATCTATATTCAAGCAAATATTCGGCATGTAGAAGAATGAACGCTTCGTAGGAACATCTATGAAAACGTTAAGCGCGTCTGAAGTGACACTTGCTACTCTCCACGCTCCTCTAGGCCACGCCAAGCCGCTTCCATGTGTCAGCTATCGTTTCAGTTAGGTGTAACCGACAGACACTCACACAAACAAACAAACAAACAAACCAACAAAAGGCACAAATCAAATTGAGGCAACGGAAACGGAAATGGAAATGGCAAGCAAATGTCAACATTTGTTGCTGTCATAATCGCATGTGGGAGCATTTGAGCTATCAATTCCAGGCTGAGTTCGTGATCCCGGGATATTCGGTATTGAAAATTGTAGCTCCGGGATCGGGATTGCGTTTAAGATATAAACAGAACAAATAAACCAATCAAGTATTTTAACGAACGGTCTAATTCATCGCACCGCGGTGGCTCAGTGGACACTGATGGGGGAGGACCGTTGTTCATATCTCAGTCCGGCATAAACATCTAATAAAAAGAAAATTTGTTTTCAAATTGCGTGGCGTCCTCTCGCGATGAATTGGCAATTCTCCGAGAAAATTCTTTGCCATGAAAAGCTTCTCAACCAATTCGGATGCGGTTAATGTAGGTCCCGTTAATTTGTGAAAAATAGTATGACAAGCCCACACAAGTTAATGCGAGAAAGCTAGGCCTAAGCCCACACCGGCAGTTGCGCCAGTCAATTATTAATTCTAATTCCCTAGAATTATACAAGATTTAAAATCCTCTTTGTTGCCATGCTTAATTGATACAGAATTATAGCTTGTTTCGCATTGGAAGTAAATCAAGGATCTAAAGTGCTTATGGGCAATGCATTTGTTGATTGATTTGGGAACCGATGCAGTTGTTTGGAAAACCCGGAGAGTTTTTCCCAACGACGGCCGAGAAAGCAGAAAGCACTTGCCCACATCTGAAATCGAATTTTTAAAATTTGTTCAATTGTTCAGTCTGGTACTTTCTTATCACTAGCATAAGCCTATTAACATTGTCTTTAGAATACATACCTGAAAATGCATTACTTCAATTTGCCATGACAACGAATATAAAGTATTTTTTGAAATTAAGCTTAAATTTATTTGGGAAAACAATTTTTCACAACTTTTTGTAGAACCATGATGATTAATTTGTAAATATTTCAATAAAAGAACATAAATATTTCTCATGCCTCAAAAAACCCAGAATCTCGGGACTACAATCTATAAATCCCGGGAGTGGAAATGGTCCGGGACCTCTGCATTCATGACCCGGGGATTGAAAGCCCTAGTAAGCATATAAATCACAGCAGCAACAAACAATAAATAAATTTCACAATAAATAAATCACAACAACAATAAATAAATTTTACAAATTCCTGTCAAATTCGTCAGCGACTTTCATTTATTGTGTGTTGTGTTGTGCAAAATTTTGCTGTTTTTCTTGGAAAAATTCTTTTTTTTTTGTCAAATAAGCATTTTAATCTATGTATAGTTTGTTTGGGTAAACTTTCTGAAGTTTCGTTTTGACAAGGGAAGACGACAAAAATGTCATCTGTAGAACTCGCCCTGACTCAGCTGTGTGAGTGTGAATGTGAGTGAGAAATGGGAAACATGACAGCTGGAAGGGTGCAAGTTGGAAATGGAATACGGGAAAGAGAAATGTAAATACAAAGAAGGGGTTTACACGGGATGAAAAGAAGTTGCTCATTGGCGCTTAGCCAGGAACTTTCCAATCGGAAAGTGCAGAACGTGTCATCATAAATGGAAGGCATATTTTCGAGCATATATTAGTACAGCACAAACTACATTGCTAGCTAATGCCTTTTTCTGGGCCCAGAACCTGCTCATGGTCTGCCATCATCCACGGTCTATTAACGACTGGGCTGTTTTTTAACACTGTCTTAGATGGGCCGGTCTTGCTGGATATAGGCGAAACTGCGAAAAAGGAAATCATCATTCCTTAGGCCCGTTAACCGAAAGTACATACGGTGGACTTCTAGTTGGTATTCTGACCGATGACAATGCTAAACAGCATCTGTCAGAACTTAGGTCGAGGATACCGCTACCCACTTCCTATGTGAGTGCATCGCCGTTTCCTTGATCACGACTACAGTTTCTGTAGTCAGACAAAGTAAGGATTGACCAACTACAATCATTGCCACCATCAAAAATCCTCCGCTTTGCAAAAAGCCCAGGAAGATTTCAGTAAAATGGAATTCAGTACAATGGACAAATATCTGTCTACGTTTCAACTCCGTAAAAAAAATGCAGTCTGGAATATACAGTGAGGAGCACAAATGAGTACATGTTTGTACTTCATGCACTTCTGGGTGTATAACAAAAGCAATAACAAAGCAAATCGGAAAATTCTTTTTGGCCTTTATTTCTTGTTAAATTCTCTACAAAATTGTTAATTATTATTATTGAAATTTCGGTGTACACTAAGACTTAGTCTTTTTTAGTACTTCAAAGGAGTTTAAACATGTTATTTACAAAAAAATGTGACTTAAAGCTAACATTCACATAGAAATAACATTGAAACAATAACAGTGATAACATTAAATTAATATAATATTTTAATATAATATTTAAGTGCAAGGAGTGACATTAATAACTTAAAATATATAAGATTTAAACTAAGTAGGATAAAGTAGAATATAGGATAGGAAAGGTAAGTAGATTATTGATTAGAGGTAGTGAAGTATTGAAAGAGAGCATGTTTAAAGCTGGCTCGTGACGTTATTTGTTTTAGATAGTTAGGAAGTGAATTCCATAATCTAATGGTGCTGATAAAAAAGAACCTTCGACTGTTGAGATAGCTGCACATTGGAACAACAAGGCTATTAGACCGCTGCGATTGGAAAAAATGCAGTTTATCATAAAGATACTTAGGGCTTTTTGTGTGCATAAGTCTGTGTAGAAATATAATGTTGCGGATTTCTAAATACTCAACCAAACCACAACCGAGAATGCCTTTACTTTTTAGAGATATGTGATCATAGCGACTGACTCCATATACATACCGAGTCGCATTATTGAACGCCACAAGAAGTTTATGCTGGGATTGTGAGTCAAGCTGGCTATATACGACTTCAGAGAACGTAATATGTGGCATAATTAATTGTATTACGAGTCTACGACGAGTCTCAATAGGCGTGAAGTCCGAGGAAGTACGTAAGTAACGTAGAGTCCCGTATATTTTACCTAAAGTGCTGTTAATATGGTCAATACAAGTCAGTTTAGAATTAATTATAAATCCTAGGTTTTTCGCTTTACATACTAATTCAAGTTGGTCAAGTCCAATAAACAGGGGAGGGATGTCCGTAAAGCATGATTCACTCCTCGCAATGGGAAGTACTTTAGATTTCAGGGGATTTATGAGAAGCAAGTTATTAACAGCCCAATTATTTAATGAAGTCAGGTCGTAGTTAAGTCTATAAGCTAAGTCTTCTAAGAGTCCAGTAGGTCGAGAGAGATAGAGTTGAATGTCATCAGCGTACGCATGAACAGTAGCGTATTTACAGATTGAAAAAACATCATTGATAAACATAGAGAATAGGAGTGGACCCAGGATAGACCCTTGGGGAACCCCAGTCTCAACTGCTCTAAGTGATGAAAAATCATTCCCTATTTAAAATAGTATTTTTATTTTATTAATAAAAATAAATATTCGGGACTGAAAATTTTAATCCCGGAATCCGGGATTGGGATTTTTTGGGTGCAATTACAGGTTTTATAAGTAAGTTCCCGAATTGTGAAGTAATCACCTCGGAAATCGAGCGAAATTTGAATTAAATCGCTTTAATTCGTTGTAACTGATTTAATTTTATATGTACATATATTCTTTAAAAATGTGCCGAACTTCCGCGAGCTTTGCCGCATCATTCCCGAGATTTTCGGGAATGAAAAGGGACCAAGGATCTTTGGCATAACTGTGATATAGCTAGGAAGGAAACTTCAGACTTGCTCGCCAACTTCTCTGATAAGGATATGCTAAATAAGCGAACGGCCAAAGTAATAAATAGAGAAACTAATATAGAAAACTGAGCAAAATGTGGCGAAGGGACAAGCTTAACCGGAAGCTCAATATGTAAAGCGCAAGGTGAATTGGACAGACATACATATAGAAAGACAGATAGAAAAAGGGAGGAAATATAAAGAGAAACTATTATGTCATGCAGTTCTTGAGTGCTCATTCGTGCTTCATTGTGTCCATCTGGCAGGCAATCTCTTTGTCCAGCCTGTCAAAATGAGTCTGAGAAAGCGAAGCACGTGCTCTTTCACTGCACGTGTTTTGATAGTGAGGGAGAAGAGCTGGTCAATGCCTTTGGAGTACACCGTTGCAGCGGTAGTGAAATTAACTGCCCACATATACGAAACAAAACATTGGCTATGCAAACAAAATAGTCAAACAAACAGGACGGGAAACAAGAAATCGCTTAGCTTGAGCGATTTCAGTGTCGGCACTTATCCGCTTGTGTTTTTCCAAGCAATCTAAGGTGCCACAAAGCGTGATTCTAAAAGGAAACACACAGAGAGAATTGCTTGAAAACGATTTGAGCAGTGAGTTTGAAAAGTAAAAAAAAATGCACACACGCAAAAAAGCCAACATAAAAGCACCTGTGTCCTTCTCATTTATCGTGCTGCGTTAGTCCTGTGGCAGGATGCTGAGTGTACTTTCGCACTCACTCACTGACAGCTTTCGTGGCGCGCACTCCTCAGGCTTTGCTTCTGCTCCATAATTGACAGAAATCAAAAAGACATTTGAAAATGAATTTCAATTGAAGCTGGAGTTGAAGGCGGTATACACGGAGGACCTGCTCCCTATTCCTATTCCCATTGCTAAGCATACATAGCTATATTATAGGTAGTACACATGTACATATGTATATTCTAACTCGGAATAGGGTTTAAAAGAAACTCTAGGCAAGAAATATCTAATTGTTTGAAAGGTTATATTTTCTTTGTCGAAGTATCTTCTAAAAATTTAAAATAACAAAATTATGATTGGCTCTAGGACTATGAATTTTTTAAATTTTGCCTATAAGCATTTCGCAGAATGGTGTAAATTTTTTTGTTTTTGATCATTGAAGGGGGAGGAAGAGTTATAAAACGAAAATCTCCATTGTGGTTGCGTTCCAGCCCTTCTACGATGATCCATTCGAAATGTGCGACTTTGGCTCTGATGTGTATTATTATCAGGGATGGGCCAAGTGCATTATATTTTATTTTCAACTACGTCAGTGGTTAGTGGAAAACTTTAATGCCTATTCTACTAAAGTTTAGTGACGTGCGAAAAAAATGAATCGGGTTCTAGAAATATCGGGTAGACAAAATATATGTTATAATACAACTGTCCATATTTTCAGTGCGGTTAGTGATAAGAAACTAACTATAAGTTGTTAGTGGTAGTGAAAATAAATTGGGCATTTGGCACTGAAATCTTAGTGGTGGGTTAAAAAACTAGCACTACTTTATATGTAGGGTTAGGACTAGGTATGTATAGGATTATTTCCGTTCGTTCATACGAGTAACGAATATTTTGTTAATCATTTAAAATTCACTACGGGGGGAGGTACGACTTTAGCGCACGATCAGCATTGCGTAGGTATTATTCATACGTTAACTCTTTCCGATTAGGCAATCAGCTGTCCAATTAAACATTTTAATGTTCCTGTAGAAGACATTGATTAAAGCGTCGAAAAGGGTGACTGAAGCTTTTATAGAAAAGTAATCTTCTATTGTGCATGAACCATCTTATGTAATATATCGCCATAATCAAAGCAATTCGAAAAGCTATACACAAATCTAGTTATTGATTACTGACGAACTAATCAACCGGCGCACAGTGGCTCGTTTGTCAGAAAAAATTTCAAAAATACGTAAAATCAATTTTTTTGTAGAAAGATTTTGCAAAACTATTATATGTATTGGATAGGGAATTAATTGTACTTTAAGAAAGTGAATATTTCAACTTATTTGCATAAGTAGTTTGGTCTGCAGAGCTAGTCAAAGTTGACTGATTTTTCAAACACAGCAAAAAAACGAAATTTGGGAAAAAATTTTCATGTTTGAGTTAAAAAAACTGTGATACGGCTGCACAAAAATTAGATTTTTAGAATAGAATTAAATAAATTCGTCAATTTTAACAAAATCAAAATTTCTAAAAAAAATTTTCAGTTTTTTTTTTTATTAATTGCATTTTTAATAACCTCCTTTTGACCATTGATTTTAAACTTTGCGTTGAGTTTAAAAAAAACTTCAAATTTCTTCAGAGCATGCTTACCAGGAGACTAATGACTGATTATTTCTAAGAATATATCCAAAAAATTGTCTGCCTTTTTGTGAGCTAGAGCGATTTTTATCGAGAGGTCTACAGATCAACCATGTCCGTCCGACTGCATTTTACAACTATTAAACCTTAAATTTTGAGCTAGGAAGTTGAAATTTGGTGTACGACTTCCATTCATGTCGTTATAGCTAAAAATTAAAAGTTTTTTGGATCAGCCTCCTGCCACGCCCACTTTTAAAAAATCACATTTTCTCGTTTTTTTATATGAAAATGGGGAAATAATCAATCTTATTCAAATATGAAGGTAATAATTAACTAAAATGCTTTTATATTAATCTTAGACCACGCCCACTTTCTTGTTTTTCTTTAAAAAAGATTATTTTTCGGTTGTTTTTGCTGCTGGAGCGTCACGAATATTTGTAATTATGTAATTATTAAGAAAAAAGGAAGGTTTCTATTAAATAAGTTATTAAAATTTGTATTAAAATATTTTGAAAATCGTTTGAACTTATTTTATCCATATTGAATTTTTTGACACCTTGTAAATAATCAAAATTTTTTACGATCTTAAAATCACTTGTCCACATTATATGTTTCCCATATGACACCCTATATATATTTTTGTTATTATAACTGCAAAATCTTTCTAAATTTGAAATATTTCCGCATAATTTTTTATATAAAATGTGCGATTTTTTTCCTATCTGCACTTCAACAACAGATTCCGTCGCACCCTGTATATACACACGAACAAATTTTGGTGTGAATAAAACTTTTACAATTTTCTGTAGAAAGCCAAAAAAGTTATTCCAATATCTCTATCCGTTCAAAAGTTACGATTTTTGAAACTTTTTCGGCCAAACGAGCCACTGTGCGGCGATCCGAGAGGCTGTACAGGTAGTGCTCCTTGTAGTCTTTTTGTAAAGGAGTAATCAAATTATTATTTTCCATTTGTAAATAAAAGAGTAGGTTTCAAAAAGGGCCAACTCACGGCCGGCTTCTAAAGTCGACAGAGTCATAGACACTCTTGATTATACTGCCATAAGAATTGTTCATATGGATAGGCCACGGACGTTACGTTCGGACGTACAAAATATGAACTAACACAAGGAAGGATGTGATATTTTGTTTAGCATAGCGCATATGCCAGAGCAACTTGGAACAGCTAAATGGAGCGGCACCAGAAACAATGATTTGAGCAAACTTTCCGAAAATCTGCACACCGAAAATGGTCACAACGTGGCCGCACTGCAACGAAGAGAATAATGCAATTATAGTTTGGAGGCCGCTATTATGGAACGGCAGCAACAACAACCATGTATAAGAACTTAGCAATGACAGACGCGACTACAGCATCGGTAGCAACACATCATCAACGACAGCGGCGCCGAATTCGTGCCATTGTGGCACAACAGTTCGCCGCGAGACATTCAGGCTCTCTACCCACTTTTCGCTGGCAAGTCAAAATTTTGATTCGCAACAGAACAACAGGAGCGTAGCCAAGAGAGGGGGGTGGGAGTGAGTAGCACAACAATTAAAAAAATTATATTTTGCTGTTTCAAATTTACAAAAAATTAAACTCACAGAAACATTCTTAGAGGGTCTCTGTTAAATTTATGTACGAGGTTTGATAAAAAATTCGCGATATTTTGAAATTTCAGGGGGTGAATAAGTCGAATAGTAATTTGGCAACTGTGCTTCGAAGATTGGAAAAATGTATTATATCTGATGAAAAATACTCTGAGGGGACAGAAATAATACCGATGAAAACAATTTTGTGAGAAAGAAAGCAGTCAAGTGCGAGTCGGGCTCGCTCACTGAGGGTTCCGTACCAGAAATACCCTTTTTAGCCTTCGAATTTAGTTTCTCTTTGCCCGTCTGGCCATAAAATTTTTCACATTTTGACCTACATCTTCGAAACCAATTCACCTAAAAATATGAAAAAAACATTTTTGGAATCCACGGACGTAGCCCTTTCTAACGACACCCCACAATATGTAAACAACAAAAATTTTTCGCTAAAGAAATTTTTTACTATGGTAATCTTAAATAAAATTAAAAAAATAGAAAAACAAATAAATCGAAAAAAGCTGCAGTTTTCCAGTAATCTATGACTAAAGACCTACTAACTCTGATTTTATCAAAATTTTAGCTTAAGAAATGTAGAAAGCCAGGGGGTATGGTCATTTTTTCGACATTTTGTGCTATATCTTCGAAACCACTTCACCGAAAATTATAAAAAAAATATTTTTGGAATCCATGGACGTAGCCCTTTCTAATGATATCCATGGATTCCAAAGATATTTTTTTTATAATTTTCTGTGAAGTGGTTTCGAAGATGTAGGTCAAAATGTGAAAAATTTTATGGCCAGACGGGCAAAGAGAAACTAAATCCGAAGGCTAAAAAGGGTATTTCTGGTACGGAATCCTCAGTGAGTGAGCCCGACTCGCACTTGACTGCTTTTTGAGTAAAATGTAGACACTTTCAAGTGTTCATCGTGAAGGAGAACTTGTTGCTCGCTTGCATGACTGATATGGTCAGCACAAACGATCTTGTGAAGAAAGTTTCTCAGGAACTTGCGCGACGAAAATTATCCATGCAAGAGAGTATTTTTATTAAAAATGTTGGAATTCGATAATCGCTTTGCCGAAAAATTTCTTCAGTATTTTTGGTTAAACCACATGACACTCAGAAGTCCTCCATACCCTTCACATTTCGTTTCCTTGCCTACGGGATGTGCTTGCTGCTTAGAGAAGTGAATGAAGTGATGGAGCTGCTCCTGCGTCATCTGCTCAAATTTGCGAAGTCCAGAAATCCAAAATTTTTTAGGTGGCCCGCCAAGATGCCATCGGCTCACTACATTTATCAAGCTTATCTTTGTTAAGTGAAAAGACGGGCCAGGAGAAGAGCTGTTATTCACAGAAAACAACCAAAACCAATCAAAAGATTTGGGCGGCAATGTAATTTTTATAAGAATTAAATTTTAGAAGTAGGCGCAAAGTCTCAAAGAGCTTCAGCCCTGGTCTCCTCTTAAAGCTACGCGCCTGCATGGCACACTTCAGATTTCAACCAACGTTTCCCCCATGGTGCTTAACTGCTCAGTTTGAATTTTTCCTTCGTTTTTATACCCTACACATATGGTAATAGTGTATAATAACTTTGTGCGAAAATTGTAACGCATTGAAGGAGCCGTCCTAGGTATAGACATAAGTATATAGAAATGCTTAGAATCACTTTACTTTCTGTGTTAATTTCCGGTTGTCTGTCTGTCTGTCTGTCTGTCTGTCTTTTTTTTTTTTTTTTTTTTGCTTCTGCCTTCCCCCCCCCTCTGTCTGTCTGTCTGTCTGTCTGTCTGTCTGTCTGTCTGTCTGTCTGTCTGTCTGTCTGTCTGTCTGTCTGTCTGTCTGTCTGTCTGTCTGTCTGTCTGTCTGTCTGTCTGTCTGTCTGTCTGTCTGTCTGTCTGTCTGTCTGTCTGTCTGTCTGTCTGTCTGTCTGTCTGTCTGTCTGTCTGTCTGTCTGTCTGTCTGTCTGTCTGTCTGTCTGTCTGTCTGTCTGTCTGTCTGTCTGTCTGTCTGTCTGTCTGTCTGTCTGTCTGTCTGTCTGTCTGTCTGTCTGTCTGTCTGTCTGTCTGTCTGTCTGTCTGTCTGTCTGTCTGTCTGTCTGTCTGTCTGTCTGTCTGTCTGTCTGTCTGTCTGTCTGTCTGTCTGTCTGTCTGTCTGTCTGTCTGTCTGT
The DNA here is from genome assembly GCA_963457695.1 of Neria commutata. Lineage (NCBI taxonomy): Eukaryota > Metazoa > Arthropoda > Insecta > Diptera > Micropezidae > Neria > Neria commutata. Next base: position 26,630,469 of record OY735247.1, read on the forward strand.
CTGTCTGTCTGTCTGTCTGTCTGTCTGTCTGTCTGTCTGTCTGTCTGTCTGTCTGTCTGTCTGTCTGTCTGTCTGTCTGTCTGTCTGTCTGTCTGTCTGTCTGTCTGTCTGTCTGTCTGTCTGTCTGTCTGTCTGTCTGTCTGTCTGTCTGTCTGTCTGTCTGTCTGTCTGTCTGTCTGTCTGTCTGTCTGTCTGTCCGCTCAGGATAGAAAGAAGGAGTTGTCCGATTTGGACCAAATTTGGTACACAGTTAGAGTGAACCTTAGCTTAGTTTAAGTTCTGAGATGAGCCAAATCGGTCGAAGGACACGCCCATTATAGGCCTGTAGGTCCCACTACCTCGGGTTTTTTGCGATCAAATTGCTGTAATTTGTCTAATTATTCATTGAAAAGAATAAAACTTGGTATTCAAGTTAAGGGGTCGGCTATCTATGTCATACGAAAAAATGGGCGTGGTCCGCCCACTATATAGGCGGCAAAATTTTTCGGGTAAAATGGCTACCAATTGACTAGTTACGAATATAAATAAATGAAATTCGGATCCCAAGTTGAAATATAGGTCTTAGATGCCATACAAGAAAATGGGCGTGGTCCGCCCACTATATAGGCGATAAACGAAAATTCCTCTTAACTTCCATAATATATAAACCAGAGCGTCCAGATTTGGTTACGTCGTTCCTGGGAGGAATACATTTCAATTCTCCGGAAATGGACGTGGTCCGCCCACCATGGGGGCAGTAAAATAAATATGCCGATCACATCTGTTGTACACCTGTCAGATATCAATATTGGGCATATATAGTCCTATTAGGTATATCTTTTAGTTTGCCAAAAATGGGCGTGGTCCGCCCACTATGTAGGTTGTAAAGCAAATGCACCCACAATTTCAGTGAATTATCACCCCACTTGGGAACATGGTGTAGGGTATTACTCTGTCGGTAAAACTCGACTGATACTTCCTTACTTGTTTTGTACTATATTTTTGCAGCTGCAAAACGAGGGCCATTACAGGGGTGAGGGGTGCGCCGCAGCACACAAAAGTCGAAAGTGGAAAACTTTTGCAATTTTTGTTCGGAATGTGCCAAATTCAGCTTTAACCATGCTCCCACAACTTTTAACATCTTTCTCGCCACTTCGTTGGGCACGGGAGACAGAGAATTGAGGGTATGAGTTTGGAAGGTAGAACGAGGGGCGAGGAATGACAGTAAATGTTTCTTGCAAAATGTGCGCATTTATTTAATATCAAACATTATTTTAACTACATTCATAGTGTCGACCCACTTGGCGTGCCCACTTTCCCCCTTCACCTCGAAGGAGTTATGAGTAGGTAACTCCTTTTTGTGTCCCAGTGACAAAAGGCATGGGAAAAGAGAACGGCACGTGCTGTTCCAGCGCCATCAAATCGCCTGGGTACAGGTTGCGGGTGTATATGTTAGTATGTATGTATGTGCCATTTTTCGCACTCCCATTCACATTGCTCACTTTTCCGGCTGTCTGGCCAATCTCTTTCTCCGTTTGTTGGCGAAAATAATAATTCCTGATTTATGGCGCATGAATCACGCTTATTACTACGCTCTTTTGTTAGCACATTTCACCCATTCGGAAAGGTTCGTTCGTTGAAAGTAGGAATGAAAGTCACACTCAGCTTTTTTTTTTATCTAAGCCTGGAGTACACGGCAAGCCAAAACGGCTTGAATATGCCATCGTGACGTCAAAATGACGTCAAAATTGATTCTAAATCATGGCATGAGACGAAGTTTTACGTCATTTCGACGTCACGATGGCATGTTCATGCCGTTTTGGCATGCCGTGTACTCCAGGCTTAACAATTTTGTATACATCTTTATTTCCATGTAAAGTCGTATGAAGAAATGGCTTATAACGAAACAATAGTTTTTCAAGAAAATGAAACTTCTTCTGTTCCACAATATTGCAAATATCGCAGCATCTGGTAAAAACTCCACAAAACTAATAGTAATAAATGGAAAACAATTTGGTTGTATGATTTGACTGGCGCGCAAATAAGTAAGTAGGAAAGCATCAGTCGTGAAGCCGATAGAATAAGACCCTTCATCAGCTAAACGTATGAGGCGGCAATCTACTGAAAGATTGAGTGGACCACACCCATTTTTCGCACATTTTTAAATATTCTAATTATTTATTTCTCCGAGAATATTCTTTGCTTTACATAAGTTAATGCGAGAAAGCTAGGCCTAAGCAGCCCGAGTGGGCACTAAATAATTTTTAATATAATTATTAAGTATTTAAATACTTTAATAACATTCTTTAAAATGAGTAATTAGACAAAAAGTACCGAAAAATATTCGAGGTAGGTGTACGTATAGGCCCAATGTGGGCGTGCCCTTCAACCAATTTGGGTAATCTCAGAATTAAGTTTAGTAACTAAGTGAAGGTTTGGTCTCACTATGTACCAAATTTGGTTCCATTCCGACATCTGCTTCTTTCTCTCCTGTGGCGGCAGACGGTCAGACAGACAGACAGACAGACAGACAGACAGACAGACAGACAGACAGACAGACAGACAGACAGACAGACAGACAGACAGACAGACAGACAGACAGACAGACAGACAGACAGACAGACGGACATCCGAAAATCAAGACAGAAAGTGTTTCTGATCATTTCTATATAGTACTTATGTATATACCTAGGATGGCTTCTTTAATGCGTTAAAATGTTCACATAAAGTTAATGTACCCTATTACCATAGGTGGAGAGTATAACAAGCAGCTTGCAACTATAAGTTAAATCTTGAAAGTGATAGTCACTACGGAAACACAGAATGATATCATGGAAGCTGCTGTAGCATGCGAAAATGTGCAATGCACCGAATCTGAAGTGAAAGGTACCAGGGAACGGTTGATAATAAAGCATAAACGTTAAAATCAAAAGGCAATGCCAACAAAAGTCACCATTGACAAGCAACCGACGATGAACTGGCAGCTCTGCGAAAACCAAACTGGGTAAACAACACAAGCGGTGCCCAACACAAGGGAGAGGGTGGTAACAGCAACAGTAACCAGAACAGAGGTAACAGCACTCCTTCGGGCCGCCTCATCAACTTAGCCAATTTCCAAAAGCAACCGCATTGAAAGCCAACGAAACGCTGAAAGATATTACAGATTGCCCGGTACAGCCGGGCAGAGGGCGTTGTCAGCAAGGCTGTCTCAATGCAATGGTAACTGCACAATAACAACAACAACAAGTCACATTTACGTTGCGTTGCGCTTGTGTGAAGGGGAACGAACACTCGTGCTAATTACCTTTTTCGGTTACCAAATTGCACACAAACATCGGCACACTAACACACGCAAGCAACAGCCACAGACGGAAATGCTGTCACCAGTCGGAATGCAGTTGCTGCTTTGCTGCTGCCAAAGAAGCACACCAACCGCCAAGCGAGCGAAGGCGTTGTGGCGGCGCAGGTGCATTGCTCCCTTTGACCACCTTCTTCGCAAAAGCTCTAAGCGACGCACAGTGGGATCATTTCATACAAACGTTGGCCAGAAATAATAAAAATAGAGATGAGCACGTTAAACTTGGCGCAGGTGATTTTTAGGTTAGTAAAAGTTTTGCAGCCTAATTGTATAAGACGCAACGCATCACTTCACCCTGCGTTGAAGAATTTTGTATTGTGTGAAACGCATCACCTCACTCAGTGACCGCGGGCGTTGTCTTACGTAGTTTCATATGAAACTCGGTATCGTATAAAACGCAACGCTGCGCATTCACTCACATGAACTGTCAAATCGTTCACTTGGGTTTTTGCTCGCGTTCGGTTTTTTAAACGCATAGCATTTAGAAATTTCGAGTGGAAATTGATTTGTGGTTGACTTGTTGTAATACTAGTTAAAGCCAAATACAAAAAAAAAAGCATAAAAAAGGAAAATACTAACTAGCACCGCGATCGAGAATGAACTTACAAAAAAGAAAAAAAAAAGTACCGCGGTTGAGTATCGAACTCACAACCTCTCCCCTGCTGGTTAAATGCTCTAACTAATAGGCTATGAAAGGTATGCAATGAGGGCGCGAAATTTGGTGTGTTTTGCATTTGGTTGGTAAATTTGGAAAGTTCGCGTTCGATCACGGGGATTTATACAATGAGGCTGTTAAATTCCACACCATGACAACGGTTTTGCTTTTCAAAACTCAAATATGAACCAATTGCGTGACCAAACGTTAGGTATTTATATACATACTTGTATTCCTTAGTTCAGTGGTGTTCAACTCATGGTATGCGGCCCGGTACTGCTCCACGGAGCAAATGGAAAACCAAGTAAAAGGACAGGCGGGCAAGGAAAAGCCCGTTGACCGGTCCACTGCCTTAGTTGACTTATCCCAAATATTCCCTGTCGATCGCCGTAGGAATTTTGTGTTTTACTAAAAATTTTATGTTTTTATAATAATGGCCACGGCCTCCATCTGTGAGACGTTAAAGTTGTCAGTGCACACACACACGCACTAATGTTAGCTCTAAGTTATAATAAATATATTTATCGTGCCGCCGCGGCCCGGAAGAAAAGTACCCGGTGCCAGATGAGATGGATATATGTAATTTCATTCGACTCATACTTTCTAAAAAAAATATACTTCGTTTCTTTGTGCATGGGGAAATCTCTCGCGACGTGTTGTTAACTCTTTGAGAGTATAGCCCAATTCACAATCTTGTGCAAATGATCTTGCATCGTTGCAATTGCAATTGTGCTCAAGATTTGATCAAGATTTGTATTGAAAGAAGTTGTTGGCTGACGGAATGTATCTTAAGCTTGCGCAGTTAACAATAATAAATATTTTCAACCATCCACACTTTGCTAGAATTAAACTCTCTAATTGCTTTTGCATATACTACATATATACAGTTGTGTGCAGTGTCCTGTGGGAAACGTCAGAGCGTCAGCATGAACATGTCAATCGTATCGATTCTTAAAAAAATTAACTTTCTAAATTGTCAGGCAACAAGAACGTGAAACTTGCCAACAACAGCTACAACAACAATAAGCTTCATAACGACAACGACAAGCAATGAAACGTTAAGCGTATTGAAACTGAAATCTGTGCGAATCCTTTGAAATCTTGAGTATTTTCGAGTGTCAAAATGTCAAAAGAACCAAATAACAAAACAGAATTCAAATAACAACAAAACAAAGCACACACCTATACATATATGTAAGCATATGCAGTAGCGCACTTCCAATAACAATTCAATTTTGCCATGCTGAACAATTATGCCAGGATGATATCTCTCTTAAATGCCACATCACAGTCGAAGCACACTTCTAGCTAACAACATCGTGCACGATTTACGACAACAGCAAAAGCAATAACTACACTTCCATACACACACACACACACACACACACACACACATTTCAATTGAGTAGAGCAGAATGACTCTTCAGATCGGTCCTTGTTATACTTTGACTTCGGCTGTTGCCCTGCGACACACTCCCCCACACACACACACACACCACACACACCACACAGCCCCACAAGCCCTGCAGGCCTAATCCAATACATGTTAAGTTCGCAAGAGACATGGGATACTGCCAACTGCATCTTTACTAGAATGATGCAGCGAGTACGACGCGACGAATGTGCGGAAAGGCTGAGACTGGCACAACAACTCTCGACGGCCGATTAGCAGATCGAGGTTGTAAATCGAAAATGTCCCCGAAGAAGCGCTTCCGACTGCCTTGGACCTAGGCCTCGTCCGTCCAGGCCAGGGTGGATCGGAGTTCCGATAAAGTGAGTAAGAGACGAAGATATAGACAGACCTAGGCCACGCCCGTCTAGGCTGTTACAACCAGTGCAGCCCCTGTCGACCAGTGAACTCTATCACGGTGGACCAAAGGCGAGCCTCGAACTGCCATTGGACCTCGTCTGAACCGAACCTGGACCTCCTCCATCCAGGTCTGTGACAAATGGCACGAAGCTATCAAAAGAGAATTAAACATGCAAACTACTGCATAAATAAACAGACGAAACCCTAGAAAAGGGTTATCCTGCCCTGCGAAGGAATGCCTTGATTGGTGGTACCGCAGGGGAAAACAGGACTGAGTCCAGGAGGGAGGTGGGTTTAGTACGTAGGCACAAAGAGGATAAACGTGAATCGTGCATGCTGACTAGTACCGGCTAGCAGTATCTATGAAGATTCCCACCTTCCTGCGTATCGAAACAAAAAAAAAAAAAAAAAAAAAAACACACCACACACATTTTAAAAGCGAATGCACATTCCATAATAAAGGCAAAATCAGAATGGAGTCGAAGTGGTGAATTCGCCATTTACAGTGCGTGTGTAAGAGTAACTCGTGCGTGTGTTAGTAACTCGAGCGAGTCCGCCTCTGCCATCAAACGCTTGACACGAATGTTGGTATGATTTTTTCAAACAAAAACTCAATAGTTGACCCTTTGTATGTGTGTTGATAACATAAGCTGATTATTGTGTTGTTAACAATGTGTGCGAGAGTGTGTGTGGGTGTGTAATACTTGAGAGTTGGTGATAATTTATGTCATAGCAATAAAGCTCACTTAAATATACACAAAATATGATCAGAGTGTGCGGTCGTACATCACATACACACACACACACACACACTTTAACTCGAAATCATTCATAAAAATTTAGGTCCTGCCTCGCCGATATTACAAAATTCGATTTCAAATGTTTCGTTTTAATTTTTCGAAAGTCTACTACCTTTATTACCATTTTTTATGGTTTCCATTTTGTCGTTTGTTTTATTTTTCACGGCACGCTACAAATAAAGCTCTGCTAAGTGCTTCCTTATTTCTCTGCAAAGCTCCTCGACCCTTCTCTCTCTACCCACTCATGTATAACATATACATACATACATATGTACATTTGGTTAATGAGGCGTCGATGTCTAATAGCATAAACAGATAACCGCTTTTGTTGTTCGGCCAAAGGGCAAGCCTTTGAGCAGCTGTCTCCTTTCATTGCAGGGTTCTTTTTTATCGCATTGAATCCATTTTGGGGTGCTCCAAGAAATGTTGATGGATTGTTAACGCTCTCCGTTGAGCTTCGGATTCCATTCTGTAGCCAAGCTGAAGGCATGGTTGTAGATCAAAGGTTAAATTTGGCAATGATTTTTTGTGGCAACGTTCTGTTTTCTATAACAATTTAAAAAATTTTTAATTAATTATCAAAATATTATATATTGGATGATATTTAGTTTTAAAATAAATTAACATTCAAATATAAAATATATAGTAAGGATTTGGTTCCAGAGTCGTCCATGGCTTGGTAGGCGAAGACAAATCACAGTCAGTTCTACCTGCTTGTCTACATCAACCGCCTAGAAATGCTCTATTGTACACTGTCCATTGTGGTCTCTTGCCTTACTTACTTACGACAGGGTGCAGACGACAGTTGAAGGCAGATGAATGTATCAGCTTGCAATGCCATGTTGCTTCTACAGTCGTTCCTCATGTTGGTTCAGGATATAGGCGTTTCCTCTTTTATCATATGCAGCCATTGCGGATCTGTAAACTACAGCAGTTAATGCAAATTCATTTCGGCTGAAGACGCCGTCGAAAGTAGTCGTTGCCAGAATCGTGCTTGTTCATCCTCTGTTTCCCCAATAAGGATTCCACAAGTGCCATATTCTCGGAAGGCTCTCAGCTCCATCGGTTCGGCACGTATTTATAGCTCACTTCACGCCATATAAGCACATAGTCTATTTTAACCGAATGGCATATTAAAATTGACACGCTCAAGTGCACATGCGCATGTGTGTGTGTAAAGTTGTGTAAACTTTTACGATGCTGCTGGACATTTGTGCTTCGTTCCATGCGGGAGCAGTGGGGAAAAGCAAAATAATGCTAGAAATGTCTGCAAATTTAAAAGATTATATGCAGTCGTGCAACAACACACGAACGCAAACACATGCATAAGGAACAGACATAAGATACCACAACGTAAAATAGCGTGATGGGAAGAGGGAAGGGGAGGGGGGGGGGGGGGGGGAGTGGCAGAAAATGCAGTGCAGTTTTTCAGTTTAATGAGGTGCTTATTTTAAATTTACAGATGCATGCACATGTAAGCAATAACGGAGGCGGCTGCTGTCAGCGGAAATGGAAGTGAAAAACGCAGTCACTGTGACAATGTGCGTGTTTGTGTATGTGAATGTGAGAGCTGAAATTGCTATTGTGGCATGGAACAGTCTGCTCCGTGAAGGAGAGCTCTTCTGAAATGAAAGGGATAATGAAAGCATATAAAGCTAAGCTGCTAAAGCGACGCCGAAGACACGCACACGCACATGGATTCCCTGGACTCTAGCCCCAGGTGTAAATGCACGCAATAAATTTTAATTAAATGCACAAACATTTAAGTGTAAAGCATATAATTCCATAAAAATAAAACATTGCACGTGGACATTTCGAAGCAACAAACACGCACTTAGTTTTTATTAAGAAAATATTGATGGTATTTTCCATCAAAAACAGATTTAAGTTAATACGTATTTGCAATACGGCTGCAGAAACAACTGCCAAAAATAATAAGCATTTTGCTGGTTAAAAAATTTAAAATTTTCACTGTCCTCGGCAATTTTAACGCAAAGGTAGGCCTACAGCGAGTATTTAGTCTAACAGTCGGACAGTTCAGCCTCCACGACACCAACCCTCCAACAAGAATCCGAGGCTTTCAACTTCATCGCTGCGCGAAATACTTATGATATTACGAGTTTAAGTTTAAGCGTCTAACCGACTGTGGCAGCTTCTAGCCGAGGCGAAAACACATCCGGTAGCGGATGTGCTGAGTTATGGAGGGAGCACTTCTTCAGCTTATTAGCAGGCAATTGCACATATTCCGCCAACGGAGGTTGCAATCCGCCGACTCAAGAATAATAAAGAGGCGTGTGCTGCCGGTGTGCCTGCAGCGATGTAATATACGTAATATACGAAGTTCCTTCAAGATTCTCCGATTCTTTTGATACTGAAAGAGGCTTCAGACAAGGCGATCTCCTATCTCTTGATCTCTTCACTTCCTGATGGAGAGCATATTGCGGAAAGTCAGTATGACTACGTGAAATCCTCACTTTTCATTTAAATAATATTTGTTAATCAAAATTCATTCTTTTATATTACAAATTTCGCATTCCAGAAAAATATGCAGAAATGAGCGTGGCTCGCAGACAAAATTTTTTATATGACGTGTATAGTGCATTCGTAATCGTTGGTTGAAGTGACTGTAATTTCTAACTTATTTTAATTTCGATACAGGTTTAAAAAGATATTCTAGAGAAATCGTTATTCGGTTGTACATCCCAGTTGTGGAATAGACTTCCTGCCGACATTTTCCAACGTAATTACAACATTCCCGAAGGCAAACGGCCACCGCACTACTCCACTTTTCCCCCATCCACTTACCTACATATGATCCTTTCTAAGCCAACAAGTGTTTTGCATCTATAGGGGGCATCCCTTGAGTGTCGATTTATGTGAAAAAAATCCAACTACCGTCCATTTTGTGTATTAATTGCTTAAAATCAATCAATTACAAACTGAAACTGTGAACTGGCAGTATATCATATTTGTTACTAATGTAAATTTTTTCCAAAAACATATCACTTACAATTAGTAGGTATAGGTACATATTAAGAAGATCTGTTATTCCCTTTATCCGCTAGCTTCTCCATATGTAAAATCTACAAAAAAGCTGGTGGATACTACGAGTACTAGATGGTTGTTTAGAATTTTTTATCAATTAAAATTTCATTCAATTAAAATAATAGAAATAGTAGCTAGACATAACGGTTACTCCATTAATCAACGGTCCATATATCCCTGCCTATAGCAGCTCAACAAAAGCAGTCCCCTTTGTAGCCTTTCACCTCCGGTCAGCGACGAACCAACCATACAATCTGCTCACATGCCTCAAAGTGGTGGATGCTCTGCAATCTCACTCACGGAATCAATAAAAGCGGTGATAATTTGCATAAATATTGGCACTGGTGTCATTTTCTCTAGCAAAAATTAATTACAAAATAATTGACAAATAATGGACATTTATATGAGCGTGTGTGTTGTCTGTCGCTGCGCCTGTGTATGTGCGTCAGTGTGAAATGGTTTTGAATGAAGCGAAAGACTTAATGATAATACGTATGGTGGCAAACAGCGACTGCGATTTGCGGTATACGCTTTTTGAGGTACAGAATGAAAGCGCTCATATTTGAAATCATCCACCTGCAAGGGAAAAATTTCTGAGAAGACCGAAAACCAGCAACATTTTTGAAAAGCTTAAATCGATCGAAGTATTACAATGTTATTCAAAAAGGATAATTACGAAAAATTTGTTTCCTTCAAATTAATATCATAGACGACAGTAACATTATTAAAGGATTTGCCACTTAAGTTGGTCAGAACAACCCGTTACCGGAGTACAACCTGACCTACGGCCCCTCTCCAGGCGCCCTGCTTCGAGCGCGTCTCCTCCAGTTTGAAATTCCAAGCCTTGCCAGTGCCTCATCCACTTGGTTTGTCCATTGTAGGCATGGCCTCCCACGCCGTCTCGAATACCTTCTTCGCTGCAGCTCCTTCGTCCATACGCACAACATGACCCAGCCAGTGACGCCGCTGGATGGTGATGCGACTGACTATGTCAATATCGGCGTAGAGCTCGTACAGTTCGTTGTTCGTTCGGATGCGGTAGTCGTCGCCAACGCAGATCGGGCCGAAGATCTTGCGTAGCACTTTTCTCTCGAACACTCCATTTAATTCGATTTGATATCCGTGGGTCTTCTCCGCGATTTGGCGTAGTGTATAGATCTGGTCGATGGTGGATTTTCCAGGTCTAAAGCCGCACTGATAAGGTCCAATCAGTGCCTTGGCGAATGGCTTCATAAAAATAAAGCTACGGGGTATTCCACTAGCGCAGCCAGAAAAAGTTGCATTACATTAACAGTTTTATATTCGACTATTTATAGAATAGGAAACAGTCATTAGATAGAATAAAAACGGGTTCATAAGACTTCAAAGAAAACATAAACGGCAATGAATTTTTATATAATGTTCTTGAAAAATAATGATTATACATGAGTGTCACACAGGACGGTATGTATGTATCTTTATTAAGTAGTAAATTGACAGTTAAAAATTGTGTACATAGCAATTTTTTCTAGTAAAAGAAATTCATATTTTGAATATAGAAATTTGTATTTTCACCAAGTATTTGTGAAAGCATTTTGTTCGTATGAAAGCGATTTTAGGTTTATATTTGGGTGCTTAAAATTTGTCGATGCAGTGCAAGTATTTCTGAATTCGAACTAACGAAAGTTACTTGAAAAGGGACCGCAATCGTTATAAGGAAGAATAAAAAGACGAAATTTATTGCTCAGAAGAAGTCACACAGCCAGAATAATCACGTTATCGTTGTGCTTATTAACGTTATTCATAAAAGGTGAAAATCGTAACGAATGGTTTTTACCACCGTCCTCACAGAAAAAAAACCGCATGATGTCTAAAATTGTGAAATAACTTAAACTTTAAACTTTATGTTATCAATAAATAAAATAAAATTGTGATTTTTTTCCAATATAATATAATCTTGACTTGTTGTGATTATTTTATGAAGAAATCTTATACTTTATTAGCAGATTGCTATTTTGGAAAATTGCGGCTTAAGATCGAGTAAATTGGAATAAATATTAATTGATTAATTGATTAATTGATTGGCGTAACAGCCCGTGTGGGCTTAGGCCTAACTTTCTCGCATTGCCTGTATGTTGTTGTTATATTTTGCACAAATTAACGGGACCTACATTAACCGACTCCGAACGGGTTGAGAAGCTTTTCATGGCAAAGAATATTCTCGGAGAATTGCCAATTTATCGCGAGAAGTGGCGCCGCGCAAAGAAACAATTTTTAAAAAAAATTATTCTTTTTAGCTGATGGTTTGGGGCCGGTCCCAGGCCGTCCTGCATTAGCGACCAAGCACTTGTCCACTGCGCCACCGTGGCGCCACAAAATGGCTAAAGCCCAAAATAGAAACTTCTATTAAATTTTGTCTATATTCTTTGCCATAAAATGCTTCTCAACCCGTTCGAATGCGTTTATTTGTAGGTCCCGTTAGCTGGCGCTAAAATAAAAGCAAAATATCCATACTAGGAGCAAGAGATTTTCAGTGAGACTGCAGCTCAAACGCACTTCACACACAATTATGGGCATCACTGAAATGTAGGGTTCAAACATTAACAATGCATTTTAATTTTTTAAATGAAATGTCGACATTGCAATGTTGTTATTGGATTAAAAATACAAAAGCGGAACATTCGCAATAATCACAATTAAAATATGTAGTTGCGAAACTGAAGCCTCTTTTAAATTCATTGCAATTCGGAAGCACTCAAAAAGCAGGTAGAAATCAGGTTAAGTTTTAAACTGTTCAAGGGGTGGGTCTGCGGCCCCTTAAATAGATGAAGTCCATGTCGGGCCGGTTCGCTCGAAATCAATTGTTTGTGCGGCGTCTGTTCTTGGATTGATCTGGACATTTGTATGAGCAGATGCTTTCTGTGTTGATAAGGAGTCTCAGATTCAGAAAAGAATAATTAGTTTTAGATACTGTCAATTTGAGCTTATACGAGAAAATTGATTTATATTTCTGTTCTCTTTTTATTAACTACTTAATTGAAATTTGTAAAAACATAAATGTTGCACATTACTCATACGCCATGTGATTCTGGGCAGCACTCGCCTATGCTACCAGCGCCATTGCGAGCCACTACAAAATTTGTAAAAACGCATTAAACTAATGGAATCTAAATCCTGCTCGCATATTTTTCTCTTATAATATATACCAGTAGCTTAAAGTGGGTTTATGTATTTGCGCATAACTTGTTAAAAGTGGAAACTTTCAAATTTCCATGCAAAGTGCAAACGGAGGAGAGAGGAGGAGCGCAGTGCAGGAAGTGAGCTGGACTTATTTTTCGTTGTTTGGCAACTCTGACAAGCGACGCCACGGAGTGGAACTGGTTCAGCTACTGACAGGCGACTAATGGCAACTGCACACTTACAAATCCACTTAAGTTCGTTGCACACGAAACTTTCGCTGGCACTCTCGCTGCTGACGCTTGATCCCGATTGTCGCTGTTCGGCAGTTTGTTGTCCTTTAAAATTTTAGTAAACTCCACACTCTGCCTCATGTTTGTACTTCATAAATAATTTATTTAATTTCCTATTGCCGAGTTACTTGGTTACAGCTTAGACACACACATTCGCTACCTCACTCCGCTGCGCTCGGCTTGCACTCAAAGCTGAGCGAAGTTCACTCGAATCCTGCTCGAGACGCCACAAACTTTCTGCCAATACGCTACTGCCTGCACTAAATCTGTTGCTTTCACGTCGACCCCGCTGCTGTTGCTGCTTCTCTGGCTAGAAATCCCTTCCGTTGCTGCTGCCACGATGGAAAGTACTACTGCTCAACAGTCAAATAACAATAATTCAAGCAGATCCTGTGCTCGTATCCTTGTCCGGAATTGAATTAATTTTTTCGCTGCCTTCGCTCTTCACACGCCGCTGCAGTGTGGAGAGGCGGCTGTAAGCTGGCACGTACCGCATTGCCAAGCAGGCAGGCAGGCAGGCAGGCGACGAGCGAAGGAGCGTTTATTTTATAAGTCAGCAGCAGGATTCGTAACGTAAATTTCATGACACGTCGTCGCCGTAAACGTGAAGCTGTACGGCAAACAAAAGACCATGCCAGGCAAGCGGGGAATTTCAAACAGAAAAAACCCGCCGAATTTCTTATGAGCTGCGTCGCGTATCGTCTTTGCTGGGACGGACTGTAGCTGACAGGCGTCGGACGTGGCTCTGCCGCGAGCAGCAGTATGACAGTTATTCGCGCGGATAATCCACACGGTCTTCACTGGCAAGTGGCCAGTGCCGGCACGCCTCGAACTGTGAAAATTGTATATGCATATTAATTTGAATGGGCTTTTTGCGCATATCGAATTGGAGAATCTAAATCCCCACAACTCGTCTTCGTCATGGCTTTTGCAGCGATACAGTAACTAGATGAATAAATTGAACAGTCCAGTCGCCAATTTGGTCGCCATGTTTACTTGGCGGCACTCGCCGCGCATAAATTAGCAAGTCGAGCGGAAGCCCAAGAAATCCCATGAAATTGTATAAATAGCGCTGGTTACGTGCCAGAAATGTTAATTGAGTTGCAGTTGCAAGTTCATAATTTTTGCCATTATTGCTCTGCAGTCTTCTGCGTCCGCGCTCCCCTTCCCGCCCGCTCTTCATTGCTTTCTTTTACATTTACTCCTGCTCGTGTATCTTTTCGCAGTTTGGATTTACTCCAAAATTGCAAAAGTTTTCGCCGAACTATTCATGAACTACTCAAGTTGTTCATAAAAGGTCTGAGTTTCGCAATCCCGGCTTAATGCACGTGATTACGACTTTTTACGCGTGCAAGGAGAGCAACACAAAGCGGCACCTTCAAAAGAGCTGCAAGGATTAAAATTCTCTCTTTATTAAATAAGATTTGTTGGAATTTATTATGTAATATGAGTCGATCAAGTAGAGTAGACCAAGGCCATTATGGACTTAGTTCTTCGAGGCAATTCATTAAATCGTACAATTTTATCACTTGAATAATTGCTTATATTTTTGAACGGTTTACTTTCAGATTCAGTTTTAGAGTTGGAATCCTGACTACTGTCTCCGCGGCCTGAAAGGCGTTGGCGTTTGACAGTTAGCGATGTATCTGCGGATCCTCATGCATGAGCAGATTCAAGAGGTGTTCAGCTCCTTCCTTTGAGGATATGTCCACAATACTCGGGTAACGAATTCTGGTCCCCACTTTCGTATCACAATGACAGCTTACATGAACGCACTTTCAAATGATTGGTATGCAAGTAAATATGTTGGGAAAATAATGTTGTATGAAAATATTATGTCTGTAACATCGTCCCACAAAGTTAATATTTTTTTTAAACGCATGAAGAAATTTAATACACTCGTATTCTGAAAGTAGGGCTTGTTTAAGTCACTTTTGACTTAACAATGTTTAAACCGATTTCGACCGTTTGATCGAAAAGCAAAAAGATCGGGGTTTTTGGAGATTTTATTGCGCGGAATTGCGCGTTTATTTATATGTAATAGAAACGATAGAGTTTTAGCACAAAATTTAATTTGGAATTGGGCGCTTGCCCTTTGCACAACGTCTCGCGGTCACTTCTTGGAATCTGAGTTGATTGTTGATCAGTGAGCGCGCGAGAGCGGAACGACAGGGAAAAAGTGACAGCTGGAAGGGAGCGGACTGGAAGTTGATTTCGAGGAGAATGGAAGAAGAATGGGATGTGAAAATGAAGAGGTTTATACGGGATGGGAATGAGGCAGTTGAAGAAATGGAAAAAAGAATAGCTGCTGCTCATTGGCGGTTAGCCATTCTGGCCGCCTTGCAAGACTGCAACAGATAGTCCCGTTCGGTTGGAGGGATGATGTAGTGACTGCTGCAGCTGCTTCAGGGTGTCCAATGCAGGAGCAATCTGTCAGCTCGCCATCCTGGAAACTGTGGAAGCCATATTCCGGCTGCTGGGGGTTCGCGCCTTAATGGTTCAACGGCAGATATCCCACGATGGACGCGTACAGCTGTGAATGTAGCAAGGTGTAATGGTCATAACCTCCTCCCATGCATTGACTGGAGAAGTCACAGTCGCGTGCGGTAAGCGACCCGGCCAGACAGGCAGTAATGTTGGGTCCGCGTCGCGAAGATGCGATGAGCCATCCTGCATGCCCCTCTGCCTTCCGAAGGATTCCAGCTGCCCGTTGCGTTGGAGTCAGGGCTAGGACATCGTTATAAATGGCGAGTTGAGGCTTAGAAGAAGCGCACCATTTATAAGTTCGGGAAAATAATGTAGACCATTTGGGGATGACGGTCTGTTCTTCAAGGGGACGAAGAACATCACTATTCTTTTTCTTCCGAAATGAAGTGGCACGGAGAGTGCGTTTCGGCCAGGCTTCAGGGGGAGTTAGAAGCCGTACAATTCGAGAATATGACGAGAACCGTCGGAGTATGTCGGTCTCTGGATTGAAGTGGTTGGGTATGAATTTGACCCACCGTGGAGTTTGAGGGCTGGCAAGGCTGCCATTTTCTGGAATGTGGCGGTTGGGTGCGGAGTTGACCCACCATGGAGCGCTATTCCATTTTGGCGAGAGCCATCCTGCCGGGGCGAAGGGATTCGCACCCGGAGGCAGAGTTCGTGCCCTAATTGTCTTAGGAATTTTTGACGAGCTGAAGTTGGCAAGGGAGCCATTTTCTTGAACTGAGCGGTAGGGTGCTTGCGGCGCGCCGATTATGACGGGAGATGTCGCCGACGCTGAAGAACCTATGCTGCAGCACTGCTCGTGACTACTAACTTGCCGTTTGCGGCGCAATTCAGAGGGGAACTGATGAAAACAGCCGTCATTACTTGGTGCTGAATTTGAGGTGGTATTTGAGGGGCACGATGGTTTCAGATTGCCCACAGACTGAGAACCGCTGTTGATGTCGGACGAGGCATTATACAGTCCCGAAGAGGTCGAAACCGAATAAGCTGGCGTGGCAACATTAGTGCCCGACGTTAGTGTATTCATAACAACGGGGGTTGTCGGGGATGAGGAGTTAATGGAACGGGCAGCCGAACACCAGGATGTTGAGCTCAGGGGCTTGCCAGTTGGGTTGATGGGGGCTGAAGCCGCACCTGCCGCTGATGTGGACGTACCACTTGGAAGCGTCGCGCTTGAGCTTGAAGAGATAATCGGAAGTGTTGGATCCATTATGTTGGCCGTCGGACGAGAGACGCTGGACACCTTTCCATCAGCCCATTTTGGCGATAGCCATCCTCCCGGGGCCAAGAGTTTGTCACCTGATGGCAAAAATCGCTGCTCCACTACATTTTTCTCCGACGTATTTTTGGCCAAATTCAGGAGTGAATTTGGTTGGGATTTATTAGGGCGAATCGAAAAGGGATTTTCTTTGCCCTCGTATCCGCTCGTCTGAAGGAGTCTTGACGAGCAGCTACCAACTGGGTTGGGAACCCAGTTTTGAGTGGGAGTATTCTGGGGGGTCAGAACATTGTTATCAGTAGTGGAGGCTTTTGGGATCGCCTCACTACTTTCCGTGGTCACAATAGGGATATTCAGAGGGGTTCTGATGTCCTTCTCGTATACCGCCTTAAGTGCTTCCCAGGCGATAGAGAAATTTTCGTCTAGCAACGGAAATGGCTTGACGATAGCACCCGCCTTACCCTGGGTTTTGTACCGGAGGTAGTACAATTTCTGAGCGGGAGTCAGTTTTGGGCGATTTGCGTACTTTTCCGTGAACATGTCTCGGAAAGACGGCCACTCCTCATCATCTCCGTAGAAGATTTCGGAGTCGGCAGGCGGAACCCGGGGATGGGTATTCGAAGAACATTGAGGCTCTCGAACTGCTGTTTTCTCTTGCAGCGTTACAGGCTTTGGAGATATTGCACTGTGGGCAAGCCTTTTCTCGAGGAGATCAAGAATCTGGGCTTTGCATGTCAGGAAATTCTCGGAGCAGAGATCAAATTTCTGACGCATCGACTCTTTTGAATCATCAGGCAACTCACTGTCGTCACGGGAGAGAACGTCTTTGTGAGCGCTGACAAGTCGAACCCAATTATCATTGAGAGTTTCAAGCTTGACCAACAAAAGAGATTTTCTAAGGTCATCAAACGGGATTGATTGAAACTTTGTGCAAAATTTCAGAAGGCAGTCGGATTCCCATATAAAGACAGAGTTCGCGGGATGGAATCTCTGCTTCCGGGTAATAGCCTCATTTGCCGTTTCTGAGATATGAAACATTTTAAGAAAGATATTCGATGAATTCGAAATATAAGATTTATCGTTAGGGAAAACGATATTTATTTCTTCCGTTGGAGGTAGCGTATATAAAAAAAAATTTCTTTTCTCTTGGTGAAATTTATTTCACTGCTGAAAACTTTCTTTGGAAATTGTCTTTAGGGTGCTGAAATTTATTGCACGCGGTAGCAGAAATAATTTATTTGCTATTGAAACAATTTTTTTTTTTTTTTTTTTTTTTTTTCTTTTTTTTTTTCGAGTGATGAAATTTATTCTTATGAAATGAATTTATTTCAAGCTAGGGGAGCGTGAAACAATGTATTGCAATCAAAAATTGCCTGCGGAGACGTGAAATTTATTTCACTTGTGCAATTGCGCAATTTTCTTGCGAGAACGAAAGAAGAATCTATCGCTTGCAATTGCGTCGGAAAATTATTGCTCGAGAAAGCAATGGTGCTTATTTTTTACGCAGGGGCTGCGTAATAAATATCAGTGGCTTTGCAGAGATGCAGGGCTTCACTGAGAATAGATTGAACAAAAATTATAAATAGAGAATTTATAATATGAGTATAAATACATATAGGGAATAAATATACTTTGAAATATTTGAAAAAAATTTTATTTTATTTAACAAATAAATTTATCTGCAAGAGTTGAATTATTTTATTTTATTTTATTGATATCAATTTCGGGATGATTGATTTTTGTTGGCATTTTAGGAAAAATTTGATTCCTGTATTTTTCGTGTAATACGGGTAAATAGTTATAACAAATTTTCTGCTAGAGGTAACAGATAGCTCATTATTTTATTCGATCAAAAATTATTATTCTTGATTGGGAATGAAGATATATATAATTTTTTTGTGTGTCAGTTATAAATATAGTGAGTGGCTTTGCAGAGATGCAGGGCTTCACTGATTGAATAAATAAATAATATAAATCGAGAATTTATAATATGGGTATAAAATATAGGGAATAAATATACTTTGAAAAATTTGAAAAAAAAACAATTTTATTTTATTTAACAAAATAAAATGAATTTATCTTAAAGAGTTGAATTATGTTATTAAATTCAATTAATATCAATTTGGGGAAAATTGATTATTATTGGCACTTTGAATGGCAAACGTAGGAATCGAATATGCCGGCCGTAGGGTATCGTTCCCAAAGTGACCTGCTCTTGCTGTCAAAACAAGCAAAGCAAGAGCGACGAGAGCGCTTGTATGTGTGTGTGAGGGCACACGAGTAGTGGACTGTATGTTGGTGTAGAGTGCAGAAGAGATTGCAATGGAAGTGAGAGAAATTGGTGCGTGTTAAGTATGTACAAATGTGAATTTGTAATATTGGCGCAAAAAGTCTTGCAATGCCAATGACTATATAACGCGTAGGTATATATCCCCTTTTGAAGTGGATATATGAGGTTATACCACGGTCACGGGTTTTTACCAGCCAATAAAAGAAAGTATTGAAAGCTCTACTTACGGCTTGCCCTTTTACATGGGGGCAAAGGGGCTTTTGTTTGGGGGAATGGGGGTGTTGGAGATAGTGACTATTAGGCTGCTACTCCTTGGCTGTTGCTGATTTCTGCTGCTACTGCTCAAATTTTCGCACTGCACTTTTTAATTTTATTTTGTTAAATTTTGTGTTGTTATAGATTTTAGAGTTGCTTAGATTATGCGTATTTTTAAATTGTAGTGTAGTTATTGTAGTGCTCATGTATATTTTAAACTGTAGTGTTGTTGTAATTTTTGTATATGTTTGAGGCTGTAATTGTTGTTTTATGTAATTTTAATTTGTCACTTTTGTACAATTTCTCACTTAAATGTATTCTTAGTTTTTTTGGGGGGGTTAGCAATTAATTTTTTGCTTTTAACTTTGAACTTTAAGTCACATCACACGCGCCGATTCGAGGTAGGCCTCGAAGGACCAATGTTTAAGTCACTTTTGACTTAACAATGTTTAAACCGATTTCGACCGTTTGATCGAAAAGCAAAAAGATCGGGGTTTTTGGAGATTTTATTGCGCGGAATTGCGCGTTTATTTATATGTAATAGAAACGATAGAGTTTTAGCACAAAATTTAATTTGGAATTGGGCGCTTGCCCTTTGCACAACGTCTCGCGGTCACTTCTTGGAATCTGAGTTGATTGTTGATCAGTGAGCGCGCGAGAGCGGAACGACAGGGAAAAAGTGACAGCTGGAAGGGAGCGGACTGGAAGTTGATTTCGAGGAGAATGGAAGAAGAATGGGATGTGAAAATGAAGAGGTTTATACGGGATGGGAATGAGGCAGTTGAAGAAATGGAAAAAAGAATAGCTGCTGCTCATTGGCGGTTAGCCATTCTGGCCGCCTTGCAAGACTGCAACAGATAGTCCCGTTCGGTTGGAGGGATGATGTAGTGACTGCTGCAGCTGCTTCAGGGTGTCCAATGCAGGAGCAATCTGTCAGCTCGCCATCCTGGAAACTGTGGAAGCCATATTCCGGCTGCTGGGGGTTCGCGCCTTAATGGTTCAACGGCAGATATCCCACGATGGACGCGTACAGCTGTGAATGTAGCAAGGTGTAATGGTCATAACCTCCTCCCATGCATTGACTGGAGAAGTCACAGTCGCGTGCGGTAAGCGACCCGGCCAGACAGGCAGTAATGTTGGGTCCGCGTCGCGAAGATGCGATGAGCCATCCTGCATGCCCCTCTGCCTTCCGAAGGATTCCAGCTGCCCGTTGCGTTGGAGTCAGGGCTAGGACATCGTTATAAATGGCGAGTTGAGGCTTAGAAGAAGCGCACCATTTATAAGTTCGGGAAAATAATGTAGACCATTTGGGGATGACGGTCTGTTCTTCAAGGGGACGAAGAACATCACTCTTCTTTTTCTTCCGAAATGAAGTGGCACGGAGAGTGCGTTTCGGCCAGGCTTCAGGGGGAGTTAGAAGCCGTACAATTCGAGAATATGACGAGAACCGTCGGAGTATGTCGGTCTCTGGATTGAAGTGGTTGGGTATGAATTTGACCCACCGTGGAGTTTGAGGGCTGGCAAGGCTGCCATTTTCTGGAATGTGGCGGTTGGGTGCGGAGTTGACCCACCATGGAGCGCTATTCCATTTTGGCGAGAGCCATCCTGCCGGGGCGAAGGGATTCGCACCCGGAGGCAGAGTTCGTGCCCTAATTGTCTTAGGAATTTTTGACGAGCTGAAGTTGGCAAGGGAGCCATTTTCTTGAACTGAGCGGTAGGGTGCTTGCGGCGCGCCGATTATGACGGGAGATGTCGCCGACGCTGAAGAACCTATGCTGCAGCACTGCTCGTGACTACTAACTTGCCGTTTGCGGCGCAATTCAGAGGGGAACTGATGAAAACAGCCGTCATTACTTGGTGCTGAATTTGAGGTGGTATTTGAGGGGCACGATGGTTTCAGATTGCCCACAGACTGAGAACCGCTGTTGATGTCGGACGAGGCATTATACAGTCCCGAAGAGGTCGAAACCGAATAAGCTGGCGTGGCAACATTAGTGCCCGACGTTAGTGTATTCATAACAACGGGGGTTGTCGGGGATGAGGAGTTAATGGAACGGGCAGCCGAACACCAGGATGTTGAGCTCAGGGGCTTGCCAGTTGGGTTGATGGGGGCTGAAGCCGCACCTGCCGCTGATGTGGACGTACCACTTGGAAGCGTCGCGCTTGAGCTTGAAGAGATAATCGGAAGTGTTGGATCCATTATGTTGGCCGTCGGACGAGAGACGCTGGACACCTTTCCATCAGCCCATTTTGGCGATAGCCAGGGCTAAACTACACAAGTCGGGCCGATTTTATAGATCAACCCGTTTACGTTGTTTTAAAGTGCCTTTTGGCCCTTGGCTTTAAAATTTGAACATTTAGTTCAGAGCGCACAACTTGTTCGTTCCTCTTGCGGCCACAGACAGACAGCCGGCAATCAAGACCAGAAGTGATTCTGATCATTTCTATTATACCTCTGCCTGAGATGGCTCCTTTAAGGCGTAACAATTTGCGCACAAAGTTAATACTAATTTCAACTTTCTCTATCAAATATCCATGTTTTTTCATTTCAAATGTCTGTATCGACTTGTATGAAAAAATTGACAGTTGATTTTAAATAGTGATGGCGATATGAACATAAGATGAACGTTAAATCATGTCGTCTCATGTCATTTCCATATTATCACCTGAGCCAAAAAAGTGTTGAATTTTTCATGCGTTGATCATAAAGAATTAAAGTTTGTGTTGGTTTCGACCTCGGTGATCAACATTTCTATGTTTCTTAGAATTCCCTTCTTCAAAAGGAAGAAACGAAACGATGTTTTGTTTGAGGTTGGAATTTGAAATTCGGCATATTTTTAAGTCTTCTTGATGTGAATGTATTTCGACATTCAAGGATTACGAAATTTTCTCTTTGTTAATTTTTAATTAAGGTAAGTTGGCTCTCTCTAGAAACTTTTTAAATTGTAGGGGTGTCATTTTAAAACACTAAGTCTAAGAACTCGTTACCCCCACTCAACTCCCATGGAATCAGGGCTAGTAGGGCATAAGTTACAGATAAAAGGAAAACTTCAGCGCATTTCGGATCTGTCTATGCTAAATATTTCATTCATTTTGACATACTCTTTTTGGCTTTTCTTTTATCCCGCCATATAACACAAAATATGTATGTACCAAATTATTCACAGATAATAAGCCATAAAATATGTCTGTTTCAAGTTCAAGATGCTGGATATGTATTTTTTGAATTGAAGTATTTTTGCCTACACAAGAAGAGACATCACAGGCAAATTTGTGTTCGATTTAAATATACACAAATTCGGTCGATCACATGGCAAAGTCCTGGGACGGAACCTTCTTTGGTAAGCTGCGTCCTGTTACTTTGGTTTTAATACGGATCAACGAAAAAGTAGTCGATCAGGGCTGGCCAACACAAATGATTTCGGGGGCCGCATATAGGGTAAATGAGAGGAAATGGCCGGAAATGTTCAAGGCGGGCCGCGGGTTGGCCACTCCTGCAGTAGATGGTAGTACTGCTGCAAAAAGTACGGTTGGCCACTTTAGGCATGACACTTCATTTGAGAGTTGGTCCGAATGACGGGTGTAAGGTAACAGTATGGAGGAGGTTGAAAGCCTCACTTAGACCAGTCTGGTAGAATATATCTTTCGCGCTGTGTTGTGACCAATGAGAACGTATCTGTCTGTAGATTTAATTTCAATAGCGGTGTTACAAATAACAGATCTGACTATAGTTTTTATTACATATATATATGATTTCATCAGATATCTAGATATCTGGGAATTTATTTACGGTTCCATTTCTTGGCATTCCTCTGCTTTCCACGGCCGTTTAATGTCAAGGCTGCTTTACATTGAACACAAACAAATTGGTTGCAGAAATAGGCAACAGAAATTTCCGTCAAAACTACACACGCTCATTAGGTGGAAAATAAGCCGCAAACCAAACAAAGTTTGCCCGACACTAGAAATGTTTCCAACTGCTAATTGAGTTGGCCTTTTGCAGCACTTTTGTCGGGTGTTTGTGCCGCGTGTAAATGCCTGGCTATGAGAGTGTGTAAGTGTATATGTATGTCTACTGAAAAACATGGCGTACAAGTCTGACATGTGGTTAACAGCAGTAGCTATGAGAGCAACGCAAAGGCAAGCCACAAGAACTTTCCAGCCCGACCGGCAGCCCCAGCAATGCTGCCCAATTAGGCTTGCTTTTAGTAGCTCGCCTTTTTATTAACTTTTTTTAGTTTTTGTGGTGTTGCCACCTTTAAAAGCAGCTTAAAGCGTTTTAGAGCACATTTGTCAACTGGGTGAGGGGAAGGGGGGTTTGAGATTATGTGCGAACTGGAAAGTCTCACAAAGTGATATGAAAATTATTTTTGTAGGCAAAATTCTGCATTTTAATGTTTTTATAAAAGTATGTATGTGTTTGTATGTGAGTACATTGCCCGACGATTTTTGCGAAAAGGAATAACTCTTTGAATATTGAAATTCTAAACATATATCACAGTGTTATAAACTCCAAGGTAATAAATTATGTTTTTTTTCCCCAACAAGCTGAATCTCGATAAATTGTAGAATGTGTCCGTTCAACTGTCCTACTGTTCTAATTGCCCGATAACATCTCGAATAACACATTAAAACATTTCTCAACTCATATTTTTGTATCCTATACCGATGGTATATTGACTTTGTGTGTAAATTTTAATGCCTTAAAGGAGCCGTCCGTAAAGTTGATTAAATAGTTTTGCAAAACTTTGTAAAGAACATTTTTGAAGAAAATATTTGTAGGTAATGCTTATCACAGATTGAAAATGGGATTCAGATTGGCACAAGAACAAGGGCGTGTAATTTCCCCTCAGCAAAGAATCACGTTGAGTAAAGCTGACAATCATTTATCTCTAATAAATCTGGCAATGAGTGGCATAAAGGATGCTGAACATTCATACATACATACATACATACTCACAGACATGCATATACACACATACAACGGCGCATAATGTATGTATGTATGCTGTGAAGGGGATCAACATAATAACCATAGAACTCTTTTTCCACATATTAATCTCAAATAACTGGAACAAATAGGCACAAATACACATGCACTTCCACCCTCACCCTCACGCTCACTCAATTGCTACGACATTTGCACTTGTGCGTGTTCTGGCTGCCTGCACGGCTTAAAGCGAATTTAAAACAGATTTCCAAGCTGGAAATCGGCCTGAAATTTGCGTGAGGTGAGGTGGCGCGGGGGTGGCGTGGAAGGCGGTAGGTGGCAGCTGCAACAATGTTTCTGCTGCTCGTGCTGATAATGTTGTTGATGCCGCTGATGAAGTTGCCGCTGTAGTGCGGCGGCCACTTGTGGCACGGCCGTCGTCGCCGCCGCGGCTGTTAATGATTACGTGGCATGCTGCAAATTATGTGTTATGCCACGCATGCAACGTGCAGCAGCAGCGAAAATGAAAGCAGCAGCAGCAGTTCGTGCGCAGTTGTTGCTGCAGCAGCAAAATACTTTGTCACGCACACACACGCGCATAAATCGTTGCAAACTCGAGTGGAAAACGTGCAAAATATGTTGCACCAACAACGTCGACAGCCTCAACAGGGGCGTGGGCGGAGCGGCTGCAGCTGCAGCAGCTGTTGTTGTTGTTATTGGCTTCAGCGTAGGCAACGTACAAAGTGCGGGGCAAAGCGCTTTGGCTGCTGCGAATGTAAACCGACAACAACAACTTCGGGCAACATCTCTGCTGCCGCTGTTCGCTGCTAATAATTCCCCCTTAGCAAAAGTGAAACAAGGCGGCAAAAGCAGCAACAACAGCAACCGAAAAATGTTGCACATGAATACATAAGTGAATTGCATTTATGTATGTATGTGTGTGCATTCGAGTATGTATGTGTGTGTGAGCCTGAGTGTGCATGCTTGTTGGCATTTAATAAAGCAATTTGTGCTTATTAATGGGCATAAGAGGCAACTTGTCCCAGATGTCTTCGCCCCGTTACCCTTTCTTCGCCTCTGAATTTGTGCCCTCTACCCTCCCGTGGAGTCGGCACACCTGCGCACACGTACACGCTGCACGTTCCTCTCCGATAAATCTCAATTAAACGTGCCACAATTGTGAATTATTGCTGCTGTTGTGCTTCTGCTGTAAGTTGCATCTGGCTGTGGCTGGCTTAGATCCTCAGGAAGGAATGAATGAGTGTACTTATTGGACATTTACGCTTTATGTTTGGGGTTTAAGAAACCTGTTGCTGTGTGCTGATTGCCACTAAATTTGCAATCTAGATTTTTAATATATAAATTTTATAAATTTTTTCTTCAGAATGTATCGAAATTAGTTTCGACATAATTTTAATACTACCAGAATTTGAAATTGATTAAATTCCTTTGATCGCAGAACCTAGTAACTAGTCTTTCGAGACTTACATACATATCACCTTGGTTTTGATAACTGTCCTCTAGCATGGACTGGTAGTTTTCTTCTCAAGTCACATTTTCGAGCGTTAATTGCAGGTCGTGTATTGGAAATTTTTTTAAAACCATTCCTAAATGATAAAATAGATAAAAAAAATTGAACTCTTATAAGGTCACTTTTGTTTTTGGAGGTGTGTATATAAACAGACCTATTTTCATCATTTCAAATTATCTCCCCCCCAAGCTCCTCAGCGTTCCTATGATCCAAGGATTCGTGTATGCCTTCTCTGCCTCCTCAGTCATATGTTATTTGTTTTTTTGTATGGTTGCTGCCTCGAATGAAGCTTACGGGTTCACGTACTAGATGGCGCTATCTTTGCTTCACGGACAGCTGGGTAAGGATAATTTAAATTCGAACGCTAAAGAGGGTAGTTCTGGTACGGAACCCTGTTTGCGCAAGCCCGACTTGCACATGAATTTTCACGAACTCGAAATACCCCATTTTTATCACAAAAATGCCTTTCTTATTTTGTTATAAACTCTTTCAACTAAAATTGCTAATACATGCCGAACATAGTGGCGGATTACTATTGAAATAAAGTGATATTCCTTTAAAATTTATATGGCAAGTAAGAATGTCGACAATTCTAGGAAAGGTTTGAAACAGAGGTGTACTTATTATGATCAAAATAGAAACAGTACTGTTAATTTTACTGTACTATAAAATAAATACATACTAACACAATACTCTCTCTCTCTCTGATGCTCTTGATTTAGAATGGGACGAACCATTTGAGGAATTTTGTTCTGCCATAAAAATTACATCTTTTTCAAGCAATGATCGAACCATTTATTTATTTATTTTTATTTATTTGTAACAGAATTATAATTATAAATAATCATAATACTAAAAGGAACAAGTAAGGAAGCATCAGTCGGGTTTCACCGACAGAGTAATACCCTACACCAAGTAACCGAATAGGGCGATAATCCACTGAAAGAAATGAAATTGTGGGTGCATGTAATTTACAACATACATAGTGGGCGGACTACGCCCATTTTTGGATAATAAAAAGGTATTCCTACCAGGAATGAAGTAACCAAATCTGGATGCTCTGGTGTATATATTATGGAAGTTAGGAAGATTTTCCGTTTATCGCCTATATAGTGGGCGGATCACGCCCATTTTCTTGTATGACATCTAAGACCTATATATCAACTTGTGAACCAAATTTCATTCATTTAAATTCGTAAATAATCATTTGGGAGCCATTTTGCCGGAAAAATTTTTCCGCCTATATAGTGGGAGGACCACGCCCATTTTTTCGTATGACATAGATGACCGACCCCTTAACTTCAATACCAAGTATTATTCTTTTCAATGAGTAATTAGACAAATTACAGCAATTTGATCGCAAAAAACCTGAGGTAGTGGGACTTACAGGCCCATTATGGACGTGTCCTTCAACCGATTTGGCTAATATTAGAACTTAAACTAAGTTAAGATTCACTCTAACTGCGTACCAAATTTGGTCTAAATCGGACAACTCCTTCTTTCTCTTCTGTGTAAACGGACGGCCAGACAGACAGACGGACAACCGGAAATCAACACAGAAAGTGATTCTGATATTTTCTATATACTTATGTGACATAAGCAGCCCGAGTGGGCACCAAATAATTTTTATTATAATTATTAAGTATTTAAATACCTAAATAACATTCTTTTAAATGAGTAATTAGACGAAAAGTACCGAAAAAATTCGAGGTAGGTGTACGTATAGGCCCAATGTGGGCGTGTCCTTCAACCAATTTGGGTAATCTCAGAATTAAGTTTAGTAACTAAGTTAAGGTTTGGTCTCACTATGTACCAAATTTGGTTCCATTCCGACATCTGCTTCTTTCTCTCCTGTGGCGGCAGACGGTCAGACAGACAGACAGACAGACAGACAGACAGACAGACAGACAGACAGACAGACAGACAGACAGACAGACAGACAGACAGACGGACAACCGGAAATCAATAGAGAAAGTGTTTCTGATCATTTCTATATACTTATGTCTATACCTAGGACGGCTCCTTTAATGCGTTACAATTTTCGCACAAAGTTATTATACCCTATTACCATAGGTGTAGGGTATAAGAATGCACTAGCGTCAAAGGCTATCGGCATGACATTATTCTAAATAGATTTTATAAAAGAAATATAAACTATCCGTAGAATAACTTATGATTAGACTTAACAAATATAGGTATTATTTACGAAATTATATGATATTCAGAAGTGAGCACTGGGATATGAACTTATAAATGGTTAGTATGTTGTCCATAGAAGGGGATTTTAAGAGGTCGTAACGGTTGTTTTTACCAAAGGCTTTGCATCGGGCGTCACAATATTTTTGACAATCGTTCAAAATGTGGCTTATGGACAGTGGGCAGTTGCACGTCGGGCAGTTTGTGGCAGCGTTTCCACTCAGTAAGTGCTCGTGGGTAACTTCTGTGGGGCCTAACCGCAGTCTGGTAAAGCTGCTGATGGGATATAAAGTTGTGATAGGTCAGGGTTAAAGATTTTATAGTGGTGCTGGTAGGAGATCCAGTTCGTTAACTTTAGCTCATGTATGTGCTTTTCGATTAAACTTCGAATGTCTGAGCGCAGTGTTGTGTTGAAATGGATGCATGGGGAGTGAGAGGCATATTTGGCTTCCGTGTCAGCCAATTCGTTCCCAATGATACCGCAGTGCCCTGGAATCCACATTAGTTTTAATTTCGAACGGTGCTGGATTAATCTATGTCTGATACATTCGATCACCGGCTCGTTGTTACGTTGGTTTTGTAAAGCTTGAATTGATGATTTGCTGTCGGTGCATATAATGAAATTGCCTTTGGTTGCTGCTGCATATTTCGTTGCAAGGCAGTATTTATTGAGCAGTGAGGGAATGATCGAACCATAAAAAATGTTTTCCTATGTGTATGGGTGTTAATAGCCATATACTAGCGAAACCACTCAACTGACCATTCAAAATTTGCTCACGAATTCGAAAAAAATAACGCTTGATATTGCAATAAAATGTGACTGGTTCGTCATCTAACCTCATAATTAGCTACCCACAACTTTCCCAGCTCAAAAAAACATTATTGTAAATGGGGGGGTTAAGATAAAGTTGATCAGATTATGTGAGGCAATACTAGCAACGCATTTAATTTGGTTCAATGCACACACACACAAAAGTGCCATTATATTTTCCAGCCTTCAATCACGCAGTGGACCGTATTGTCCTTGCCTCTTTCTGATCGTCTCTTTCACCTTTGCTAAATTTTATGGCGGCCATCTTTTTTTAGTACCTGTAATAACAGCCCAAATAAAAAGAATGGAAGCTGGAATTTTACTTAGCAGCATATTTTTCGCATTCCTCGCAAGACAATCTCTGCACATTTGCCTACGCTTCGAGTGCAGCAGCAACTGTTACTGATGGCAGCAATTTGCAACAGAGGAGCTGCACTACGCTGGAACCAACTTAAGGCGTAGACGAAAAATTCAGGGGACGATGATTGGAAATATCGCAAGGCATAGTAAGTGAATATGCCTTGTTTCTTGTGGTACATATACAGAATATTTTTAAAAAATTTGCGCTTTGACAATTATAATTTTTATTTGTTGAATAATTTGTGAATTTTCACTTTACCAATATATATTTTTGTAAATAAAATCCTCAAATTTTGAAGTATAATTCCAAAAAATATTTATGTCCTTTTTCCGGAATTAAAATATAATGTGTGCATTTTTCATTAACGTTCGACATTCAAATAATTATAATTGTTGTTGTTGTACAATTAATTTAGTTGCTTGCACACGAGAATAATCAGTTGTTAGCTTTACTTTGAAATGTCTTCTTCCGGGAATTGTCCTGCAACTCTCAGCGATTTCATGACCATCACCCAACGTCCTACACAACTGAGTGACACCATATTACGGTTTGTTGGTATGGTGAATTGAAACAAAGAAAAAGAGCAATGAAACCTCAAACCACGGGAGAAGATACAGCAGCTCGCGACTTTTTTATTATAAGCTTTATATTAGGTTCACATCAGGTATGTATGTTTGTATGTTTGTATGTCGTCAAATCTGGTAATCAATTTTTCACCCACTTCCCGACTACTTAGAGATCTGAAACTTTGCATACATGCGTAAACACGAGCACAATACATGAATCAATAATGGGCGTAGGATAAGGGCGTAGGATAAGGGGGGTGGCACTTTTTTATCAACTCCAGATTTGTGTATAACTTTAGAACTACACATCACACATCAATGAAACTCGGTAGAAACTTACTACATATCCATATCCTTCTACTGAGAAAATAAGGGGGGCACTGGATAAGGGGCCGTGGCACCCCCTATACAAACATAATTTTTGATCTCGATTAGCTTTGGAAATAAAGGTCGTGCAGCATTGAAATTTCGTATGCAGTCGCCTCTTGGATGTGTCGTCCCACTGGTAAAATTTTATGGGCGTAGGATAAGGGGCGTGGCACTTTTCAAGCAACTACACACTTGGGCTTCAGATACGATAGGAACTTACTCGCCGCGCCTTGCAAGCAAAACAACAACAACTCATCGTGCCACAAATATGCCTCGAATATTAGGGTCGATCACAGCCGTATTATTTGTTAAATTGAGGATATGACATATGACGATAGGAAACACTGTGAATACCCTAAATATTGTGTACTGCTCTGCAAGTGTTAAATTCTTTTTGCGAAAAATTTCAGGGCTCTAAAATTGAATTTATGGAAGACTAAAAAGTAGAAAATAATATTATATAAAAAAAAAACTTTTTAAAAATAAGCTTTAATTTATTTAATGTACTAAAAAGTAGAAAATAAATTGTTTCGAAGTCACCAGTAATCTTACTATCAATAAAAGCTTGTGCGCTCAATATCCATATTCAAAATATCTTTCATTACTAGAATCTATTTGCAAAAAAATTATTTAAATAAAATATTGTGGTAACTGGTTGACAAATATTGAACACATGAGCGCCCCAAGCTTTTATGGATAATAAGATACTGGTGACTTCGAAACAATTTATTTTTTACTTTTTAGTACATTAAATAAATTAAATCTTATTTTTAAAAAGTTTTTTTTTATATAATATTATTTTAACACTGAGAGCGCTTGGAAATACTACAAAGGCTATGCTTAATAAATCTCTAAATTTGCTCTAATCGTCCTTTTTTGCCATGAAAATAAAAACTCCTCGGGCAAAAAACTCTCCGGATATGTTTATTGAATAAATTTGTAGGTCCGTTAGCTTATGCGTTAAATAGAATGAGGACACCTAATTTAATGCCAAACTAAAGCCAAGCCTCGGTTGCACGAGCTGTTGGGGTCAAGATATAATTTTCAATTCGGAAATCAAAATCAGTGTTCTAAAGAAATTATCGATAGAAGAATTCGGATAAAAGATTGTAAAGTTTTCTCTCTAGCGTAAATACAAAAAAGGTCTTTTGAACTGCAACAAAAATTCAAATCTGCAAAGAGTTAACTCTTTTGTGACTTTCAACAGCAAATCACAAATAAACTCACTTCACGATAAAACAGAGCGAGAAACCGATTTGCCGTTATCTTGATTTGAAATCAGATATTAATGGATGGCTGTAAATTCATTGCTTAAAAATAATATTTTTCGAAAATCTTGAACAATGTGGTTGTGTAAATACATTTTCTAATTCGAATGACAGTTTCATAGGCATCAGCTCCGAAATTTGTATACAAAACATTCGTTTCAACTGAAAAATGCAACCATGCATCAGACGACATTTTAATATCACAGGAGTTGAATGTGCAAAGTGGAGAAACATTTCACTATGGTGTGTTTTAAGTCTCAGGTCGGGTTGTTCAGTGATTCGAAACGCATATGGGGAAACGCTTGGAAGTGCATCCAAACAAAATCAGAAGCACAAAATCGATTGCTTAACCGCAAACCAAACTACAATCGATTTTTTCGTTGAAAATAATTCCCCCCAAAATAGACAAAAAATTTGGCTACGCTCCTCGCAAGTGGTCAGTGCGACCAAGTGGCGAACTACTTAGTTTTACCACACCAGCATTGAAGTAGGCACTTAGAAGCAACACTGCGCCACTTAGCGACGTTAGAGCTGTGCCATTCCTTGCAAGCATATGCCACACTCTGAAGTCAAGACCCAACTGGCTGCTGAGATTTCCAGCTTCGAACAGCTTGCAAAGGACATTCGTGGCACAGGTTGATGATAATCGCCACCGACGCACATTCAACACTAAAGCATCACTGGCGGCATGCTTGCAAGTTAACTGTAATTTATTGTTATTTTGCAGCTGCTTGTGGGAATGAGTGATCCGTGGCAGCTGAGCTTAAACTGATTCGCTTAAAGCGGCTGCTGGTGGCTCGCTCAACGCGCCCACGGATGCCTCGAGTACATATCCCTTATCCGTTCATTTATCTTCATTGCCTTTGCTTCAAGCACTATTTTTCTGGCTTCCTAATTTTATACGCCTCTCTTGCCGCACGTTAATGAAAATTTTTATTTTAATTAAGTTGAAAAATGTAAAGAACTTTTTCCGCTATGCACGGAATTGGGAAACTTTACTAGCAAAAAGCAAAGCTCGCCAGCCGAGAGTGGGTTAAAGTACTTAAACATTTTCACAACTTCTTTGCAGTTACGTAAAAAAGCTTTGTATTCATCAGCGCAGTGCAAACAAGTTGAATGTTTTAAATGCCTTGCCGGGAAACAATGGACGACAGCAGGAGCTACGCCTTGCCGAGCCGAGTGCCGTTAATGAGCGGGAGCTGCAGCGCAATGAGCTAATTGCTGCCGAGAAAGTGCTCAGAATAAATGCAAAAATGCAAAAAGTGACTAAATTAAAATGGTAGCATTTTCTACAAAAGGAAGGAACTAACAATAGTCCCTTTAGTGGACTACAAAGAATTTACGAAAATAATTTTAACTTCATAACTTCAATCTCTATCAAATCTTTTGTTTTTTTAATTTTTAATTTTTTCAACATAATTTATATTAATTTCTATACATTTTCGAAGCCAGTAGATCTACTTTGGGGAAAGGTCCTCGAAATTCTGGACTCCATACCATCGAATGTTGTTTTGTTGCTGGGATGTACTTGTAGAAGCAAGCTCCATCACCTGGTTCCAATTTATTGAAGGCGTTCTGGTGCACGCATGACATCGGAAAAACACGTACCCTTCTCAGAATGAACAAGAAGGATGTAAACAGGCCTACTGCCGTATGCAGTGAGCACTGGGCGCTAGGTAAGCATGCTGCTAAACTCGGCATTCCAAAACGAAAGATCACTTCCTGTGTAAATGCCCTGCCCTAGCAAGAGGAAAGCTCATAATACTAGGAAAGGCATTTCTAGAGAACATCAATGACATCCAAAGTAATCATTAATAATCGAAAATTTCTGAATTCCGCCAATGGCTGAAGGTTGACCGAGGCGTGGTAGCAAACTGTTTGAACGTTTGTTAGTCTTTTCGTACATACTTACACAAACCGAGATATGCCGTTGAAAATTTCAAACTTAAGAAATTATTTCTTGCACGTGGAGACATGAGTAAGGTGGCTTTTCTTCAAAATTTCAGGCAGACGATGCCAAAAATCGCTTTAAAAAAGACTAATCTATTTCTTAATCGGAATTTTATACGCAACGGTTTGTACTTCCCGTTCAACTTGAACGATCACCGCTCCTAAGCAAAATAGCCAATCTAACTAGTTAGATACTTAATGATAGCGGCTCGGTAACTTAATACTGTTTTCCAACTCTAGTGAAGACAGTCACAAACAATTTTCTAGCTCTTCAAAGATTATTCAAGTTTTCCCATGGAAGGGAAAATGTTTGACTTTTCGGCATTCAACACCTACAAATTTCAATATATAAATAGGTGCGCAGCACTGAAAAAATATAGTCTAAGTACCAAAAAAATTCGAAAACACTAGATTAAGTTTTCGATCCACATTCAACGAACCTTCTGAAATTAGATTCTTCATGAGGCGCTCTCTACAAATCTAAAAAAATTTAATGCCGTTTGAGATAATTTTTTTTAGTAACATATTCCCGACTAAGCTCTCCTAGCCCAAAATATTATTAGACGTTTCTTCATTTGCAAGTGTTGTGCTTGTGCGTTTTTACTTTTCTCTCGCATAGCTTAGAGCCAGAAAAAGGACGTATGTCCAACACAGAAATTTAATTTACAACCCCTACCACCTTTAGGGCTAGCGAATATTTTCATCCATCTGCTTCTAAGCAGTGCCACTGCTCACAATCAGTGTCAATAAAGACAGTCCCCTTGAGGGCCCTCCATTGTTGCAAATAATTGAGCGTAAACCGTTGTATGCTCGGCCCTTCTGTGTCCGCATTAAGAGGACATGCTGCTGCAGACTGTTCGCTCTATCGTAGTACAAACTGTTCTTTTAAATTTCCTTTCCCCACATTGTGCTTTTGCCCTGAAGGCGTGTAACGGACTCCAGTTAACTATGCTACAGCCGAAGCAATCTGCGGCAATGAAAAGGGAGAACGAGAGAAATTTCACACCATAATTTTGGTATTATAACAGAAGCTGCCCGAAGCATATTAATTGTTGTCTATGGCATCGCTTGTTTTTATATATCCGGCAGAAAGGGCAGAGTTGCCAATTGGTTAGAAAAATTTAATGCTAATAAACTGTGCCAGAAAAGTGCTGTCTATTCTATGGCAAAGAGTCTGAATTAAAAAACTTAATAACATTTCTGCTTCAAAACTGGTTTTCTAACTTCTATATATAAAAATTCAAATTATGTATGTATGTATGTATGTATGTATGTATGTATGTATGTTCGGAGTTGCGTCTTAAACCGCTTAATCGATCATAACCAAATTTGGCACATAGACTATAGATTTTCCAAGGATGGTCATAGGCTATAAAAAATTGTTATACATCATGAGGGCGTGGCACCTCCCATACAACTTAAATCTTTGATTTGGTATGTCTTTAGAACTACAAGCCATACAACATTAAAATTTTTATTCTGTTAGTATTTAGTTATACATACATGTAAATATTTTTACAAAATTGTGAGTTTTATATATATAGATTTAGGGGCATGGGACAAGGTGGCGTGGCACACCTTAAATGTATGTACCGTAAAAAAGTGGTGGTCCATGAGGAGTGAAGGGG
This sequence comes from Neria commutata, assembly GCA_963457695.1. Lineage (NCBI taxonomy): Eukaryota > Metazoa > Arthropoda > Insecta > Diptera > Micropezidae > Neria > Neria commutata. The sequence continues at coordinate 26,665,429 of OY735247.1, forward strand.
GGGTCGTAACTTAAATTTTGGCCTTCCACCAAAAGAGTAATCTACATACACAGATAGTTCTGTAAGGACCTACATTTATGACTTCCCCTACAAATATATAGACATCACAAGCATCAGCAAGATAAAGCCCTGCTATTCAACAGAAAACAACAGAAACCAAGAAAAAGACAGACTGGCAAACACTGCTATTAAGTTAAATACAGCAACATCCAATCAGAGCACAATTCTCATTGCGTATTTTTATAAAAACGCGGGGTGGAACCCGCGGGTAACAGCTAGTAGATTTTACAATAGACACCAAAATTCTGATTTTCGTCAGTAAAATACAATTTAATGTATTTACGTGAAATATGCCTCGCTTTTTTCATTTACCCCACATTTCCCACACCAAATTATCTTTGACAAGTGGGGCCACCTGTCGTGTGTGCCTGTATACACGACAGCTAGTAAAACAATTAGCAACAATAAAACGCAAAGCAAAGTAAAAAATAAAAAAAAATTTTAAAAAATTTTAAAACCTGTGGTATTCGAACCCGTGACCTGCCGAGTGCAAGCGCGCGGTTCTACACACTGGGGTACACAACGAACTAATTTCATTCACCTAAAGTCGTAGAAGACAGAAAGTGGACAGGCTGCAGGCTGCAGGCAGACGCTTTTTAGTCAGTCTGCGTTTTATATATAAGATCATTTCTAAACCAACAAGTGCTTTGTATGTATGTATGTATAGGGGGCATCCCCTGGGGATCGGTTTAAGCGAGAAAAAAAATGATCTGACAAACTACTTTTAAAGCTTTCTCGCATTAGCTTGTGTGTGCTTGTTGTCTATTGCACAAATTAACGGGACCTATAAAAAACCATGTCTGGACGGAATGATAAGCTTGTCATGGCAAAGAATATTCTCGGAGAATTACCAATTCATTGCGAAAACTGGCGCCGCGCAAAGAAACAATTTTGAAAACAAATTCTCATTTTATTGGATGTTATGTGCCGGACCGAAAGTTGAACCCAGACTATCCAGCATCAGCGACCAAGCACTTAGTCCACTGAGCCACCGCGATATTGTTGGACATAATGTTTAAAATTTCGGTACAAATATTTCTTAATAAACTGAATGGTATACTTGATCTGAATTGTTTCTGTCGGATCCATTGTTGGGGGGACGGTAAAATTTGGAAGCAGCCGGTTCGAACGATATCACACACGGTACATTATAAAACAAGTAAGGAAGCATCAGTCGGGTTTCACCAACAAAGTTATACCCTACAGCAAGTAACCAAAATAATATTGTTTGTGCATTAAATTTACTGCCTGTAGTGGGCAGCACACCCCTATTTTTGACAAACTTCAAGGTATTCCTAATAGGACTATATATGCCAAATATTAATACTCTGATGAATTTACGACAGAAATTATCGGTAAATTTAATCTACTGTCTTCATAGTAGGCAAGGTTTGACTGCGAATTCGTCCCATCACATTATTCTTCTAGCTCTTTTCGTGCCCCTATAATTTCAGCCCCATACTCTGCCTATTTTGAAGCATGAGATAAAAAGCAGTGAGTAGCATAGCGGCACAAGCTAATATGCTTTTACTATAGTCCAATATGTCGACCAATGACCTAACATTATAGATATTGCATAGTTTTGTAGGTTTGATTATTACCTATGTATAAAGTAATGAAATCGAAGTCGAACACTTTTTTGGCAGGTGCCGAAATCTCTAGAAGCCACTGCAGCTTTAACTATACAAAATACAGGATTTTTAGCTACTAGGAAATATCGAATCAGACTACTCAACAACCTCTCAGGCCGATGTTCCCAGATTCCGCTTAGTTTCCTCTAGAACAATACTGGCTGCATCTCTGCAGTCTCTGGTTTACCCGTTCTCGCTGAATGCTGCTGGAGGTTTTATATCTGAGAGAACAGACTTACGGAACGTTTGGTAGCCATATCTTGTACAAGAACTCTCCCTATTGCTCTCATTTTTAACTCATTCGCCATCCTAGTTTTCACATAGCATATGTCCCGAAAGAGCTGCAGCGCATTGTTCCAATTCCCTTCGGGGTGATAATTGTGCAAGGGAGCAGTTGCAAAAAAAAGGAGTACGAAATCCTCCGATAAATATTACGCATGCTCTTTTTGTTGTTTGAATGCATGTGTGTGTGAGTGCTTGCTGCCATTGTTTATCATTTATTTTGTGTGCTAGTTTCGCAGTTATTTGTTGTTCGTAGGCTTTATGCTCGCCGCATCCTTTATCATTTCCTGCTGCAGGCGTACCAGATTTTTCTAGGAGCTCTCCGCCCACTACCCCGCGCATTTTCTTTTATTTATTTATTTCTGTGTCTTTTGTTTGTTTGCTATTTGGTTTTTGTTGCTGTTGCTACTGAGTGATGGATTCCATGTCCAGCACCGCCTCCAGAGCAGCTTCCCCCCTCTACAGTCAGAAAAATGCGAGTGATGAGCTTTCTGTGGTTGTATTTTGTTGTTTTTGTTGTCATTGTTGTCTTTGGCTATTGTGTGAGCAATGCAAATGAGCAAAAGGACTTCAGCCTCAAATATACCCTCCCCCCTCAACCTACCTCCTTTTGTAGCTGTATCTCTATCTTTGTTCTGTATTTTCCTAGGCCTTTTGTTATAAGTCATGCTGACGTATTTATTCATTTGTTCCCAAAGCAGAGGCAGCACAATAACGTAATGCAGGCATGTTGGCATTTTATGTTCTGCAGAATGGTTGGAGAAGCGCTTATAGCATCCTTGAATCTCGGCAGCAGCATCAGAGCCAAAGAATGTTACTGTATCTGGAGCTGCATGCGAATGTGAGTGTAAATCCAAATCACAGATACCCATTAATATTCTAGGATTACGCAGCAAGGTTTTTCTGTTGGCTTTTGCTTTTGTTGTTGTTGTGGTTTTTGTTTTGTTATTGTTACTTCTGTGTTTGTTGTTGCTGTGCCAAAATGTGCCTACAAGAATTTTAATAAATGATGCTCTTTCAGCGCCATAACGATGATGAAATGCTTCTCTTTTTTCTGCAAAGAATGTTTGCGGAAAATATTTTCTACTTGTTTGCAAGGACCTCATTTTACAAATTATAACAATTGCCATCTTCTACGGAATGCTTTGTTTAAATATGGCTTAAGCAATTTTCTCATACTACTTTGGTACAAACATAAGTAACTGTAGATACGCTTATACTTACCGAAAAAAGATTACCATAAAAAGAATATGAAATAAGTTGAACCACATTACCCACGCACTTCCCGACGTATGAGTGATATTAAATTGATTGCCTACAAATTTTGAATATAACTTTTTTGTTCTATTTAATTTTAATGATTCAAACTCTATTTGATGCTTTCGCCTTTTCAGATTTTATTTCATTGATTTTACTTTTCATTGACTCAACAAATGTCCAGTCAAATGTAGAATTAACTTATTTTACTAAACTATAAAGAGATTTGATTCGGAATTGATTTGGAGTGGGATTTTTGCGATGCTCCGAAAAAACTGCTGGCTTATTTTCCATTGTATCTACTGAATGTGACAGGTGTTGCGCATTGTCTATATAAAAAATATGATTGGTTAATTTCCGATCAATTTCTCATATCTCGTCACTGTCAAATATGATATTTTTGCTTCGGACAGCAGAATAGAGTAAATGCATTTGAATTGCGTTGCAGTGGCAAGCAACCACAACTTTCCAGATCTAGAGTAAGAGGTGGGGGTGAAGGATCCAGCGCAGTCACTCTTGAGGCCGGCATTTCAGTTCGAGCGCTTATTTGCAGTAATTACATTCCTTGAGAAGAAAGGCATGTCATTCAGAGAGTTCTCACAACCTATATTAACAGATAAATGGACAACTTTATCAGTTGGTTGAGCTTCTTATGAGGTTAGATAATGCTATGATCATCCATCCTGCTAATAGAGCACTTAAAAACGCAAATTTCTGGTGTAACACCATTCCAAATGACCTCATTGACATAGTTGCGAGGAAGGCCAGGACGGAAATGAAAATGGAACTGGACTTAACCTACTCATTCTGCTATGCAAATGGCGGCGTGGTTGGCGCTGCACACTACACAGCAGCAGAAAGGAAGAACACAACAACAACAATATGTTATCAATTATGACTAGCTTGAGGAAACAGCAAGATGGGGTCTACATAAGAGCTCACTCACACCAACTTGTAGTTTCCTTCAACTTCTGAGTTCGAGCATGCGAATGACAGACATTCCCAATCAACGCTTCTGGTAACAGCAACAGCTGCGCAAAAAGTCGAGAGTATCGATTGCCATTCACCGGTTTACATCCATCACAAAATTTTTCCGCCCATCTGTCCATTAGAGCTTTAGTTAGTGCATTTTTCACTCTCTTGGTTTCCTTGATCGTCAGTCCCTTCCTTGCTTTCCAGGACTGCATAAGTGGGTTAGTCCGTTTGTACCTCAGTCCATCGGTCCTACAGCTTGTTTGTCCCTCAATCCATCGGTATTTTGGTTTATTCGCCTTCAACCCGTCAGTCTTTTTGACCAGACCAGACCAGATTAGACCATTTCACACAGTTTGACCATTAGTCCGTACATTCTTAGGTCCATTCCTAGGACCGCTCTTTAGTCTATTTGCTTCTTAATTCGTCGTTGGTACTTCAGACAGTCCTCAATTCATACATATTGTAAATCAGTCTACCCATCACTAAGTTCGTCCATCCATTATCCGGTTTAACTCATCCATTCCGCCTGCCCCACAATTCTTCTGTTCAACCAATAGACAGTCCCTTTTTTGCTTTGTGACTGTTTCTGCTATCCGATGCATAAATGCATCTGCATAAATGCAGATATCAGACAAAAAAGACGCATACACACACAAACTGGCGCAAGTGGCCCATACTGCTATTTTGAACTTTGTTAGTTGAAACGGAGCAAAAAGAGGACTCGAAGCAAACTTTGCACATGAAATTGAATTTCATTAAAAAGTTGCATTACGTAGGCAGACGTTATTACCTTGCATGTGTGTGTGATATCGGTAGTAAGCATAAGTTGCCGCAACGCTATGACACACACATTGGCGCATACGCTCACAAGGATTGTACCTTATCCACCTTTTGCACTTCGGATCAAGTCTTTCGGAGCGTGCTTTTGTGTTGCATATAGAACGAAGGTATGGTAAGAATGGCAAATGCCCCCTCTTCACTTTGTATAAGAAACAGCAATAAAATACGACTGATAATCTTGAATATTTATTTAATATGCATGGAAGTATTTCTAAACTATTTGAGAAAAAAATTACGGATGACTGTGACGAACTCTTTTCGGAAATAATTGTGGAATCATAATTGTTTAAAAATGATTGAAAAAATTTTACGTGAATTCCCAAATATTGAAAAAATAGGACCAAAGGAAACATTGGACAGTAAAAAAGGGTTAACTAAGAGAGGCGGCAGTTGGAGTAGGGAGAGCATGCAGATGCCGTGCCTCCGATAGAAAGACCAAGTCGAGGAGGCACTGGCAACAATTGGCATTTCCAGTTGGAGATGGCGTAGAAAAGGCGCCGTCAGAGAAGCCCTTCGTCTGCCCGTAGCCCGATAACAGCGGCGCACCTAGAAGAGCATTTTGGAAGGGTTTTGGTTTCGCGGGAAATTTTTCTAATGAATTCGATTCGAACGCCAACGGGGTATAAAAGACGTCAGGGCATCCAGTGTTTTACATTTATTGTATGTATTTTTGTACATTTTTGGTAATACCACTCCAATCTACGAATTTGTTCTCCGAATGGTTTATATTTTTTTCGTATCTGATCATTTCAGCGAGTTCAACACTGAAAGCATGTGAAAGCCTCTCCCCCGTGGGTAAACCCCTGCCCGTAAACGGTTTCTAATTGCGCAATTATGTAAGTAAGTATCTAAAAAAATGTTGTCTGTTATAAGTTCTTTATTAAATTAAATTTATTAGTAGTAGTTTTCCATAATAATTGAAAACAAATACAGTTAATTTCATTCAAAAAATAAATTGAAATTATGTGCGAAGTAGGACGAGCTCGACATAACACCAATGAAGAAAATAAATTAAGTGACATTTTATTTTTTTTTTAAATAAATAAAAAAATTCGACAATCATGCAAATCTATTTCAAGTTGGTAGAATGTTTTATACTGCCGATATTTTTTCGAGTCGCAAATTAGACAAACAAAAATTTGATCTTTAGGTCCCCCTGTTAATGAAATCCTGCGTACAACCATGGCTGTATGTATGTATGTTTGCATGTACATATGTACTATATTTGATAAAGCAACAGTGAACATCCAATGATGTCGGGGGATGGCACACTATAGGCCTCGCTTACCAAGGGGAGCAGTGGGGTTCGGATGGAAGCGTAACACGGCAAAATCTGCAGACACCAAAAAAAGACCCAAGTAGAGAAAAAGAAAAGGCGACCGTTTCTGTTCACAAGAATCGGTTGGGTTATATTGAGGGTTTTTTCTTGTTTGGCTTAGCAAGACTCGATTTGCGAGCACTCAAAGTTTAAAAAATGATGCGGCGCACACTGGCTCGTTTGGCCGAATCACGTGGCAAAAATAGCAAAAATAAATTTTTTTCTAGAAAGAGTTAGGGAAACTATTATATGCATTGGATATGAAATTGATTGTACCTTAAGAAAGTGGAAATTTGCATTAGCAGTTTGCTCTGTAGAGCTGGGCCCTATTGCACCAACGAATTATCATTAGCATTTTACAATTTTTGGATAACTCTTTTTTGTGAAAAGTAAAGTTGATAGGTGTTGCACTTAATACTTATCTAAAAACCTTATCAATTTATCAAAAATTGAGTACTTTGCAAGAGTTTTGGATAAGTTGATTCGATGAGCATTGCACCAACAATTTCTGTTGCTTTGCAAATTGAGAACTTTTCCAAGAATATGCATAGCTAAAATGATTACCGTTTCTCAATGGAAGGCAAAGGTTTAGCAAACCCATGTGCGTTTTGATGAGCATTTTCAGTTTCTCTTGTTGTTTTACCATGTCGCGCGCACAGAGCAAACCCAATAAATTGGCTGTGTTAAATAAATTAATACTTACATTACAATTAAAACATTCATACTTTTAAAGAGACAGCTTCGCATTCCAACAACAAACTACCGAATTAAAAAAAAGTATTACTCTGTAGCAAAAAATATAACCAGTAACAGCTTTTCGTCCTCTAATAAATTTAGTAGTTCAAATCGAAGCATTTTTGGTATCAATATTTTATAGAAGCACGTGTTAAAGCACTGATTAGTTCATTCGGACTGAATAAATGTTACTTGGTAATTGATATGATAGGTAAAATTTTTATTAGCAAAGCAATGCTAAATTTAGCAAAATTAAAAATGGTAAGAGATAAGTAAAAATTGTTGGTGCAACGAAATGCTAATAAATTTTGCTAATTTGCATAACTTGTCACTTATCTGCTAAGATCTTTTCGCTTAGCATTTCAAATTTTGACGCAACGCTTATCAACAACTTTGAGTGAAATTTTACTTATCCACACTCAATTGAGTGACTTTCACTTATCAAGTTGGTGTAACACATATCTTTGCGCAACTTCGATAATTTGCTAAAATGCTAATGATAATTCGTTGGTGCAATAGGGCCCTGGTCAAAGTTGACAGATTTTTCAAACACAGCAAAAAAAACGAAATTTTGGGAAAAAATTTCATTTTTGAGTTCAAAAAACTGTGATACTGCTGTACAAAACTTACATTTTTAAAATAGAATTTAATATATTCGTCAATTCTTACAAAAGCAAAATATAAAAATTAAATTTTTGTGTGTTCTTTTTTTTAAAATAACCTTCTTTTTACCATGGATTTTAAACTTTGCGTTGAGTTTAAAAAAAAAACTTTAAATTTCTTTAAAATATGCTTACCAGGAGACTAATGACTGATTATTTCTAAGCATATATCCAAAAAATTGGCTGCCACTATTTGCAACTCTTTGAGCTAGAGCGATTTTTATCGAGAGGTCTACAGATCAGCCATGTCCGTCCGACTGCATTTTACAAACATTGAACCTTAAATTTTGAGCTAGAAAGTTGAAAGTTGGTATATGACTTTCATTCATGTCGTTTTAGTTAAAAAGTCAAACTTTTTTGAATCAGCCTCCTTATAAAAAATCACGTTTTCTCGTTATTTTTTCTATGAAAATGGGGAAAAATCGATCTTATTCAAATATGAAGCTAATCCAATTAACTAAAATGCTTTCATATTAATCTTAGACCACGCGCATTTTATTGTTTTTCTTTAAAAAAGATTATTTTTCGGTTTTTTGCTGCTGTAGCCACGAATATTTGTATTTTGTAAAAAAAAAAAATTTTAATAATGTAATTATAAAGAAAATAGGAAGGTTTCTATCAAATAAATTATTAAAATTTTTATTAAAATATTTTAAAAAATTCCTCAACTAATTTTATCCATATTGAATTTTTTGACATCTCGTAAATAATCAAGATTTTCTACGATCTTAAAAATTTCACTTCTCCACATTATATGTTAGCCATATGACACCCTGCATATATTTTTGCCATTAAAAATGCAAAATCTTTCAAAATTTTAAATATTTCCGCATAATTTTTTGTATTAAATGTGCGATTTATTCTACCTGTAAAAAGGCGCACTGTAACAACAGATTCCGTCGCACCCTTTTTATCCACACAAACAAATTTTGGTGTCATTAAATCTAGGACAATTTTCTGTAGAATGCAAAAAAATTATTCCGATATCTTTATCCGTTCAAAAGTTATGATTTTTGCAACGTGAGAAGGCAAATCGAGCCACTGTGCGGCGTCGGCTAGGTGATATGCAAGATGGATCCCTACCGATCGAGAAAAGGAGCTCGCAACCCGTTTTCAAATCAACAAGCAGTGTGTCCTCTTAACTACACCAGCGCCACCTACATTTTTTGTAATTTTCACTAAAGCTGCTGCATCAATTTACACAAACAACTTTTGCAGCATATATTTAAAAAAAATGATGGCATAATTTTATAATTACACATGTTTAAAGAGTTAATATGTGTGTGTGTGTGTCAAAGTGTTGTGTGGCGGTGTGCGTGAATGTGTGTGTCAGGTGCAAATCATTCTACCGCTGCTGCTCATTTGTGGCTGCATGCCTGTCTGTCTCTCTACACGCTCGCACACACACACACACGTACACCCATGTATGGAATGTTATGTTTCTAATTAAATATTTAAGATGATTTCGCACTCAAATTATGGTTTGTGCAATTCATGTTTGGCCTTGGCTGGTGTTTTAATGAAATTTCACAAATTTTTGGGTTTTCGGCATTTTATGTGTTGGTATTTTTACCCAAAAATGTGTGTGTGTGTCTGCATATGAATTTCTAATAAGAGCTTCCAACTGAGTTTACATAATTTATATGTATGTACTACGTCTCTTTACAAATATCTTGGCTTTTAAATACTTATTACAAAAGCGCTCACGTCGCGTTACTTATACGCTCTGCGAAGCGTAAATGTTAAAGATAGAATGTTAATTTTATATTTTGATATTGTTAGTTATATTTACCAGTTTATACATATTGACACATATTGAAATATAACAGCTGTGATTAAGACTGATTTGTCAATACAGAAACAGCGAATTTCTATATCGCTGCTGTCTATCTTGCGGAAAATACGCTAAGTGTTTAGTCTTGATTAGCCAGATCTTAGTGGACATGTTAAGTTTTTCGTTTCCAATCCACGTTTACCTATATCGACCTTAAAAATAGCTTTGTTTTGATTTTCTTTCAATATCACTTCAGGGTCAAAATGGAATTCTCAACCATTTATCTGCATTTGTGAACAAATCGCCACTTACTTCTCTCTGAACTCGATTGTGCCCCATGGTGGGGGGCCACAAGTTCATACAGTTTTTCTCTAAAACCCGCTCTTTTAAATTTGTTTTCAAGGTCATATAATTCGGCAATATTTTTGCGGATCTCTCTGGCCCGTCTGAAGACCGATTGAATTCGTCTACGATTTGCTTCCAAATCATTTATTTTCGGTCTAGAGTCTAGATTTGTTTTGTTGTTTTTATCTTGATGATGTGTTAGTTTTAGATGCCGAAGTTGTCAAGATGATTCAGTTGAACAATGTTGAATAAATGGTAAACATTTGAAGTTGCCGCAGGTAATTTCTGAGTTAAATAAATGTTCTAACGTAACTAATGTAGAAACGAGGTTTGTTTTTATTAGAGGGTATGTATGAATTGTCATTTAAAACAGCGACCTTACGCATCAGGGACCGAGCATTTATCCACTGAGCCACGGCGTCGTCTTTTCATTACATACAAATATGTATATATATAGCTTTACGCCGACGTTTCGATTTACCCATTGCTCATGGAAAATCAACAAAACACAGTTTTTACCCTTTCACTGAGTCGTCTCAAATGCCATTCGTAACACTGGATTATCGGATTATAGACTATCCGCAATAGAGAACAGAAGCCATGTATGAAGTGGATAAATTCGCAGCTTAAGATATGTCAAGATTTAGCTCAATAGTCGACTCCTTTCAAAAACTGTTCTTGCCAAGGCTCGAAGAAGCAAATACATTTTAACCCTTTCACTACCCTTGTACACTACAGTGTACACATCTTTAAAAAATATTTAAAATATGACCGAACAAAATATTTCCGTTTTTTCTTTAACAATCATATTAATTGAGGTCAGGGCATGCTACTACTATTTTTGTTATGAAGATTTTTCAAACCATTTCATTGTAGTCGCGGTTTTTGTGAGCGAAGGTTGTGTTTTTTGCCTTAGCAGCGACTTTCGTGCCTATAAGCTGCAACAACAACAACAACTGAACTTTTTTTAACACCAACTAATTTTTTCTTAGTTACTAAAGGTTCAAACAATGATCTTATGTTTTGCCACAAAAATTTGATCAACGCTAAGGATAGGGCAATTTGTTGAAGTGAGTGTCACTGTGGTGTACATGAGTAGTCAACGGGTGCTAATTTGAGCATTTTCCTTGTGTTTTTCTGCAGTCATTTTTTTGTATAGTCTTGTAAAATAAAATTATATAAAAAAAAAACTTTTTAAAAATAAGCTTTAATTTATTTAATGTACTAATAAAATTATATAAAAAAAAGCTTTTTAAAAATAAGCTTTAATGTACTAAAAAGTAGAAAATAAGTTGTTTCCAAGTCACCTGTATCTTACTATCCCTAAAAGCTTGGGGCGCTCATGTGTTCAATATTTGTCAAACAGTTACCACAATATTTTATTTAAATAATTTTTTGCAAATAGATTCTAGTAATGAAAGATATTTTGAATATGGATATTGAGCGCACAAGCTTTTATTAATAGTAAGATACAGGTGACTTGGAAACAACTTATTTTCTACTTTTTAGTACATTAAAGCTTATTTTTAAAAAGTTTTTTTATTATATAATTTTATTTTCTACTTTTTAGTCTTCCATAAATTCAATTTTAGAGCTCTGAAATTTTTCGCAAAAAGAATTTAAAACTTGCAGAGCAATACACAATATTTAGGGTATTCACAGTGTTTCCTATCGTCATATGTCATATCCTCAATTTAACAAATAATACGGCTGTGATCGATCCTAATATTCGTGGCATATTTGTGGCGCGATGAGTTGTTGTTGTTTTGCTTGCAAGGCGCTGCGAGTAAGTTCCTATCGTTTTTCATTGATGTGTGGTGTACCTATAATTATAAACTGAAGCCCAAGTGTGTAATTGCTTGAAAAGTGCCACGCCCCCTGTCCTACGCCCATAAAATTTTACCAGTTGCACGAAGCATCCAAGAGGGGCCTGTATACGGAATTTCAATGCTGCACGACCTTTAGTTCCAAAGCTATTCTATATAAACGATTTTGTTTGTATGGGGGGTGCCACGCCCCCTTATCCAGTGCCCCCTTATTTTCTCAGTAGAAGGATATGGATATGTAGTAAGTTCCTACCGAGTTTCATTGATGTGTGATGTGTAGTTCGAAGTTATACACAAATCTAGAGTTGATAAAAAAGTGCCACGCCCCTTATCCTACGCCCATAAAATTTATTGATTCATGCATTGTCTTGGTGTTTACGCATGTATGCACAGTTTCAGATCTCTAAGTAGTCGGGAAGTGGGTGAAAAATTGATTACTAGATTTGACGACATACCGCTTGCGCAAAGTGAACCTAATATAAAGCTTATAACAAGCATTGAACGTGCAAACATTTTTTTTAATGTCTTCAATCAAAGGTAAGTCTAAGTGAAAATTTTGGTTTTTTGTTTTTGTTGTTGTTGTAATGGTTTTTTTTTTTAAAGAAAATATGGATGGAGGGGGTGGGGAAATTTTTTGTTTTTTAAATCGGCTATTTTGAGAGCCCTAAGCTCGAATCTGAGGTCAAAAAAATTATTCGTCCACAAACAAAGAGTGGGTAGTGAAAGGGTTAAAGGGATGAAAGAAGGCAATTTGGTTAAATTTCATAAAATTTCTCTAAACGAACGATCTCTCATCTTCCTAAAACATATATATGTATATAACAATGGGTTTAACTTGGCTTTAAATTGTGCTTCAATTGCGGATGAAGTTATGTAAACGTCGCCGCAATGCCGCAGTGACCCCTTTAAATATGCAACAAATTAAGAATGTAAGTCAGCCGGTAAGTCAACGCAAGCTGCTGTAGCCGATGCTCAGAAGCTTGTGACGCCTTCCAACTGGCTCCTTTCTTCCAACATCCAGGAGTTGGAGTAATGTGCCTACCACTGCCGCCACACCTTCATCGCCGGCACTCAAAGAGTAGAGTGCGCTGCGCACAATTTAAAAGGCAGCACAAATTGTGACTTTCCCAACAACAACAACAATAACAGCAGCAGCAACAACAACGGAAAATGTCAACGCAGATGTCGCTGCTGCTGATGCCAAGCAATTCAAAGCAACTGCACTGCAATGCGTTCTGCTGTGCTATGATGCGACATGTGGAAGAAGGCGGGAGGGTAGGGACGCGATGTGATGCGGTACGAAGAGTGATGAATTGCAACAGGAAACGGAGACGATAATGATGTGACACCATGCAACGAGCAGCAGGAAGCAGAGGCTGGCAGCCGACGCTGGCTCGGGCGCATTCCGCCTAGGCATGAGAATGTAGAGTGGAGGCATTAATGTCCGACCGAAGTTCGGCCTCCGGCTTCGGCTTCGGCTCCTTCGGGATTAGGCCAACATTTTACCGTCGGCCTCAAAATGACCACTGGGCGCTATCCGTGCATCCAACTTCTCTTTTCTCATTTGCTTAAAATTTTTTCACTGAACATTTTTTTGAAATACATTTTGCCATTCATATTGACAACAAAGATACTATAACAAATGTTAGACCTCTTACCGGTTTCCCTTAACTGACACATTGTCAACCAACACTAGGTGAAAATGAAATTTCTGAACTGCCAGGTAAACTACAATTGGGCGGTTAGTTATTCGCTGGTTAAGAGTGAAGTTTTGAACTTGGGAGTTTTCTTCGATTCAGGTCTGCCCTGATCTGAATCATATAATCCCAAAATCGTACTCCTCTATAGTTCCTTTGTAAGGTCTAAATTGGAATATGCTTCATTCATATGGAATCCTTACTACAATGTGCACAACATTCGTCTAGAACCTGCTAAAAAAAAATTTTTTATATTTGCATTGGGGCATTTGAGTTTTGGTTTGCCGTTACCTCAGAAATAAATAATTTAAGTTCTAGTTTTAATGTAGATTTTTTAATACCTAGCAAAGAATTTAAATCTTTTGCTATCTTTCATTTCTTAGATAATAGTTCATCATTATAAGTTAAACACTTTTAATATCTAGTCAGTAAAGCTCCTGTAAACCATAGACCCAATAAATTAAATTAAAACTAACCAGACATTGAGAAAACGGCACTAAGAATAAACTTTTTCAAATTTTTAAAACCAACAATCTTACATGCATACATACATAATTGGTCAGTACAATCCGTTACCGGGTTACAACCTGACATACGGCCTCTCTCCAGGCGGCCCTGCTATCAACCATCAACGACCAACCATCAACGTAAATAAATAACAAAATATAGAAACATTCAGACTTGTTATTATAATAGAAGAAAGGTGCCAAAGAGCCGAATATTTCTTCGGCTCCGGTAGGACACTAGTGCGCCTGAGGTTGAGGACGTTAGCGTACAGATGAGGATGAGCGAATGACAGCTGCAAGTGAAGTAACTTACGAGTGACACTCGAGCTGCGACGCATGAATATAATGAGATCTGTGGTTACAAGCCATAGCCGCATAAGTCTTTTTTCATATTTCTAGGAGAGCAGCTCAAGCAGTTTCAAATTCTCACTACAGTATATGTAAAAGCTATAAGGTTTTTGATGAATAATTGCCGTCCTAAAAAAGATACAAACATTAAAATCAGTTAGCACATAGATTTGGGCACGCTGAGCACGATGGCATTAATAACGCAATTTTCTTCTAACTCGAGTTAGGCTGTTATGGTTTGGGGCCACTGTGATGTGCATAGATGGCGCGAGAAAGGTGCTGCAGGTGTGCATGTGAGTTGGTGTGCCTTTCATGCTGGCATAACGTTGCATTTCGAAACACTGACACTTGCCTCGAGCACCCGCACACGCAAGTGTCAAATGACACTCATGCGATGGTGAACGAATACAGCAGTGTAGATGTTTGTTTGAGTGTGTTTGCATTTGTGTCACCGGTATGAAAGTGATGAAGCGTTCCATCATTATCATAATTACTGCATATAAATAAACAAGTGCAGCACTTGTGCTCAAAAGCACGAGAGCAACAAGCATTTGTAGGGACGCTTTCCCATGGCTGCAAACATATCCATTTAAAGAACAGCGTCAGTGGAAGATAAGGTCAAAGTTGCACCTTAGTTTGTAAGTTTGTAAGAAGATAAAAGCTTTCGCGTTTTGCTAAAAAAAATTTAAGAAATAAACTCCACTTTAAAAGTCCAATCTTCACGAACTTGAGGACCACCACTTTCAGAAGAAATCTTCGTTTACAATACATAAACTAGAACATAACATTCGATGTAACTCGTAGATTCGTGACATGTATTCGACGAATTAATTACTCATTTACAGCGTGCTGCGAGCTAACCTCTCGCTTCGAGCAACGGACACAGACTGAATTCTTGACACAATATTTGGCATATATAGTCCTGTTAGGAGTATCTTGTATTTTGGCAAATAGTGGCAGTGGTCCGCCCACTATGTAGGTGGTAAATTTAATACACTCACATTTTCATATTTTCTAGTGGATTATCGTCCCAATCGGTTACTTGGTGTAGAGTATTATTCAATCGGTGAAACTCGACTGATGCTTCCCTACTTGTGTTTTGTTATTTTATTTCATTTTTAAAAAGGAGCATGTATTTGGTCCATCCTTTATATATTTACAATAAGAGTGTGAGTTGCAGTTCTGTCTATGGTTCGAACCCAACAGACTCATACCATCCAAAGAAAGATAATTTGTTCTCAAATTGATTCATTGTTCGACGCTCTATCTCGAGAATGATTGGCAGGTCTCTAAAAGTCTTTTTTGCCATAAAGCTTCTCAATCTTTTTTGCCATAAAGCTTCTCAATCTTTTTCGGATATGACGGGAGTAAAAGTTTGTTGAACCCAAGGTAATGAGAGATATTTTTGGCTAACGGTTTTTGGTTCGATTTTTGTTACGCCAGACTGTTGCTTCAATTGTATATGCAATATAATATCTACCTTAGGAATGGTTTGTTGAAAATCTCAACAAAATTTTTTTTTTATGACAAAATTATGTCTGTAAGACGAATTCAATTTGCAGTACAATGCTTTACAAGTCCCCATAATATCAAATTTTCCTGAATATAACTTTGACAATCCCCGTTAACCTGGATGTAGCTCATTTATCTGTCGACCTATCGTAACCAACTATAATTATTTGTTCTTAAATACTTTCATTAATTTAGAACTTCTGCGCTGAGGCAATCGGACCTTATGGCTGACAGCTGTTATCATTTTAGTCAGCATTTTGTTTATTTATTTGTTTATTTACGAAAAGCCTGGAATTGGTTACAATTCACTTCAGGCTAACAGAAATATAAGAAACTAGTAGTAACTCCCGATTATCGGGTGTGCCCGATGACATAGCTAAATTAAATTTAAAGAAAAATTAAAGAACTTTGTTGCCAGAGTTGTCCAAATCTATTCAGCAGGCTTTATCTCGAAGGGAAATAACCCAATACAAAACTTTCGAAATTAAAATCTCTAATATTTTAGAACATTTTCAAACAATCTTCGAGAACTTATGCCTGAAAATTCATGGTGAAACTTTCAAAATGGTGTATCACTCAATATTGTGCAATTCTTAAACCGTCTAGAAAAGCCCATTCTTAGAATAATAGCATGTCTGTCAAATAATAGACCTCGAAATCTTTAAAATGATATATAATTTATCATGCAACTCTCTCTAGATCGTCTGAACTAAGCGCCGATCTTCAAATAAATAATAGATGTAGCATTCTTTAATGTTTGTAATAAATGCAGTGCAAGCACAACTGAGGCTCTTCAGCGATTAGTGGGAAAGGAGAGAGTGTGTGATTTTTCTATTCCCTTGTCTCCATCTTCCTGCTAGCACGCAGATTTTTATGTTCAATGCAATAATGCTTTGCTCAATAGGAAATATGGGCAATCTTTAAACGCAATTATTTTGGAAATGACTTGACCAATCGTTGATCTGATATTTTTGTGCAAATGTACTCATCGAAATCTTTAAAATGATATATAATTTATCATGCAACTCTCTCTAGATCGTCTGAACTAAGCGCCGGTCTTCAAATAAATAATAGATATAATATTATTCCTAGCAACCGCCAAGCAACTAGCAGCGGTGCTACGGATCTTGAAGATAGACGAAACGGGTGTATCCCAACATCAGCAGGCCAAATATTTGAGCTCAATACCTTCTCATAACAGAGTTCTGAAACACCTAATTAAGTTGTTTAAAAGTGTCCAATATAGTACCTTTTTTAATCATCTTATAGCACAAGAGGTGCTTAACATTAATAGCAGCATGTTTGGGCGACATAATTCAAAATATCGGCTTCTGTCACTGTAGGCAAAAACGAAGAGATGTGCAGCCACTTCATTCGAACTTCAACGTTTAAGTCATGGTTGTTGTTGGTCCCAACAACCACTGATTGTTTCCGATTGTGTTTAGCGACAGTTGTCCATTCAAATTGCAGTTGAGATGGTGATTTAGATCCATTTTGGAAGTTCAAAGTGTAACGGCCATAATTTGCGGCCCAAATTAATGACCACACAACTAGCGCCCACCTGAGGCACCCACGACGGCCATTCAACATGTTTCTCTCTTTTGTATTTCCTTGTTTATGTACATATTTTCGGCATGAAGCCAAGACTTTTTGTACCAAATCACTCCTTTTCATATTATTACATTAGTTATAAGATTACCTTTAGACCTGTTATTCCTTATATAGTAATGATAAGCATAAGTCTAAGTTCGAAACATAAAAGTACAAAACGATCGCCCTGCAAAAGACAACAACAACGTGCGGCGCCACAACAAAACGAGAGTTGCGCACGGCACTAGCTGACATGCAGGGAAAGAAAATAATAACAAACGCGCCACAAAGACGAGATGTGCGCACGGCACTAGCTAGCATACAAAATACAAAAACAGCAACGCACAGCGACATAAAAACAAACAACAACAACAAACGAGAGAACTTGCGTGTGGCGCCAGAACAATGCATGGCATTTGACGGCGCAGAAGTACCGTTAGGTCGTTCGATGACGGCAGAGGCGCAGCGCATGAGCGACATAGGGAAAATACGACCATAGCATAGGACGGCAGAGCCCAGCTCGGCATATAAAAGCACGAGCAGAATTTCAGTCTGGACAGTCTACGCCTGGCAGCAAGCCAGAACACTTGGCCCGATCTAAGCCGCGGAAATAAACCCAAAGCCAATAGTACAGTAGAGTAAAAGCAAGTAGTGACGCCAAATAAGTACAGCGGAAGGTAAGCATTGGGAAGGGGAATATAAAAGGGTTTTTTTTAGTAGTTGGAAAGCGCTCGAAAACCTCGTGTAGTGCGGGGCCCAAACCCGCCAAAACCACCTCGTGTCCGTGTCCGTACGGATAGATCCTCCCGGAACCACCGTTAGGTATTTCGTCGGGAGGCCGTAGTGATTATAATTACTCAAGCGTCAGTCGGTTCGTTAACTGTCTATTTGGGATTGCTGATGTCTTCAGCGGCACGTGTGTGGATGCGTTCCATATTTCGCCCCCGCTCAATACGCCGAAGTGTCGTCATGATTTTCATTCCTTCTGTCTGGAAGACTTCCCATTTGTAAGGTGTGTCGCAGATGTGTGCCACCATGTTCGCCACCGTGGGAGCCTCTCCGAAAGCCTGCGCAATTTCGCCTCGCTCACTGTCAAAGCGCGGGCATTCCAGTAGAATGTGCCGGGCATCTTCGATTTTATCAGCGCAGTTTGGGCAAAAGGGATCCTCCTCATGCTTGAAGCGATGAAGGTACTGCTTGAAGCAGCCATGCCCACTGAGCAGCTGCGTGATGTGGTAATCCAGCTCTCCGTGCTTGCGGTTTATCCAGCTATCAATATTTGGGATAAGGGCGAAAGTCCATCTTCCTTTTTCAGAACGTTCCCAGCGGCGCTGCCATTCCTGGATGCTGCGGCTTCGCTCCTCTGTCTTTGATGTTGTTGCTCCTGCTACATATAAGTTCTTCAGCTCGCGCGCCAAAATGTCAATCGGGGGCATTGCTGCGATGACACCGATCGCATCGTCCGACACAGTACGGAAAGCACTGGCGACTCTGAGGGCACTCAGGCGGTATGTTGTGCGAATACCTGCCGTGTATGATTTCACATGTGTTGCTTCCGCCCATACCGGCGCGGCATAGAGTATGATCGAGCTCGTGACTCTAGCCAGTAGCTTTCTCCGACTTGATCGTGGTCCACCGATGTTTGCCATGATGCGCGAGAGCGCGCCGTTGACCTTTCCTGCTTTTTCGCTAAGTGCAGCCAGGTGATCCTTAAAAGACATTCTTGTATCGATGAGGACTCCCAGATACCGTAGGTTTGGACTGGAGACGATGCTGTTCTCGCCTACTCTAAACGTGAGGACTTCGCGAACTTTCCGCGAGCTCAAGAGTACTGCCTCGGTTTTCTGTGCAGCCAGCTCCAGATCTGCTCTGTCCAGCCAGCCAGTGATTCCGCCTACTGCGTCACTGCACAATGCTTCAAGTGTATTGAGGTGCTTCGCTACCACCACCAGTGCGATGTCATCCGCGTAGCCAAAGAGAGTGGCGCCTGTTGGAAGGGCAATTCTCAAGACCCCATTGTACATGATGTTCCACAGCGTGGGCCCAAGTACTGAACCCTGCGAAACGCCTCGAGATACTTTGTGTTGCTTGAGGCCATCATCGGTGTCATACAGCAGGATTCTATCCTCAAAATAGTTTCCTATGATTCGCTGCAAGTACCTCGGTGCATTCAGACTGTTCAGCGCCATCAGGATTCTCGACCAACTTGCCGAGTTGAACGCATTCTTTATATCAAGCGTTACCACTGCGCAGTACTGCTTGTTGCCGCCTTTCCACCTTTCGCCGCTTCTCGGGCAATATCCATTACCGTTTGGATGGCGTCGATGGTTGACTTGCCACGGCGGAACCCGAATTGAAATGGCGATAATCCTCCAGGCCTTTCCAGAGTAGGTTGTAGGCGTTCAACTATGATGCTTTCCAGGATTTTTCCCAGTGTGTCAAGCATACATAGGGGCCGGTACGACGCTGGCTGGTCCGGTTGCTTGCCAGGTTTCAGAAGCAGCACGAGTCTCTGACATTTCCAGAAGGTCGGGAAGACCCCTTCATTTAGGCACGCTGTGTACATTCTGGCGAATACACCGGGGTCTGCTCTGATAGCAGTCTTGATGGCCACGTTGGGAATGCCATCTAACCCTGGTGCCTTCTTGTCAGCCACCTTTCTCAATGTTAGCAGTACCTCTTCCGCTGTAACAGCAGGGATTTCGCTAATGCCTGGATTGTGGCAATAGTGGAGCACTCGTCCCCCGTGTGGAGGAAAGAGAACAGACACCACGTGGATTTATTGGGGGGTTGAACTCCGCTTTCACGGTAATGAATAAACATTTGAAATTTTATGTCAAGGCTTGAGCTTTATTTACGCGCATAGGCGCGGACAGTATCAGGACACAAGAAATGAGTGCGCGCTCTAACTTGACGACGACTCCTCAATCTACTTCACTTCAAGAAATCGCAAATATATATATAAAGTCACTGGATGGCGTTCGATTTAAAAAACGTGGGATGTAATGCTTAAGAGGCACGTCCGAGTTGATTGATGATCCACAGGAAAAGAGACGAGCAAAACTTCGGCCGGCGCGAAGTTGGGTGTTCGCCCGTGCGCTCGCATGATACGTGGTTGGCAGCCATGCGCGCGGAGCTGTGTTTAATGCGCAGGGCTGTGTTTCGACGAGGCGATGGGCGAACACTCATCAGCGCTTAGCCACCACGTTTTCCATTAGTGCAGGATCTGAAGGTTGTGGTGCTCTAGGGCCCTTCACGCTGCTCATCACCACCTTGTAGGCCTTACCCCATGGGTCGACATCCGCGCTATCACTCAGTTCCTTGAAGCAGGAATCTTTGCTTAGCCGAATCGCCTTCTTGAGCTGTTGACGGCATGCTTTGTATTCTGCATGTTTTGCTTACCATGTCGGAAGATTTCGCGCTCGCTGCGCTTTTCTGCGTGCTTGGTGGCATCTCCTTCTAGCCTCCGCAATTTCCTCGTTCCACCAGTAGACTGGTTTCCTTTGTGGCTTGCTCGAACGCCTGGGCATTGCTGCGTCGCATGCCTCGTACAACCGCTGTTTGACGCCTTCTGCAATGTCAGTGGCTCCTTCACTGATTATCTGCTCTCCGCACCATACCAGCTTAAAGATGTCAGCATCAAAGACATTTCTCTTCCATCCTTTGGGTTGTGCCAGTGCTACGTTGCGTACACGTTGTGGCTGCTGTATCTCGATGACTATGGCACGATGGTCGCTGTGCGTATAGAAGAATATAAAAGGTAGACATTGGGATCTGTGGGCTTCCACTCTGAGTCGGGTATCTGCTCGAGTGGGACTACTGCCTCCTTCTGTGGACTGCCACTTCGAGTCGGGTATCTGCTCAAGTGTCATCGCCACTTCGGTGCAGTTGGTTGCCACTCAGAGTCGGGTATCTGCTCAAGTGGGACCACTGCATCCTCGCTCAGGCTCCAAGTCCGAGGAATTTTCATAGCCGTTACGAAGAAAACTGTTGCCAAATAAATTTGCCTGTCAACCACCGTACGTAGGTCTATGCTGTGGACGAAGCCAGAGTCTAAGTTATTGAGTTACCTATTGTTTTAAATCTTAACAGGTATCACATGGTAAAACCAAGCAATCGAAATAATAAACTTACAGCCAGAAAGTGTTCTTTATTTCTTTCCCTAAACAAATAAATATTTTTGTTGTTGTATAGAATGCTTGTTGGGAATGCGCACTTCAACAAAAGTTGAGCGCGCCAAAGATAAATATTTTACTTTTTTCAACCTCAATAATTTTGCTCTTGCTTCAATTGATTGAACTGGCGGACACAATTTTTGGGCCCAACAATATTTGTGCTGCTTCAAGAGCTAATTTCGAAAGCTGAATCGGAAGCTATCATTGGCTTTGCTTAAACATCTGTAGTTTTGAAGTTGAAGGTAAAATAATATTATATAAAAAAAAAACTTTTTAAAAATAAGCTTTAATGTACTAAAAAGTAGAAAATTAATTGTTTCCAAGTCACCTGTATCTTAATATTAATAAAAGCTTGGGGCGCTCATGTGTTCAATATTTGTCAACCAGTTACCACAATATTTTATTTAAATAATTTTTTGCAAATAGATACTAGTAATCTTATATATAAAACGCAGACTGACTAAAAAGCGTTTGCCTGCTGCAGCCTGTCCACTTTCTGTCTTTTACGACTTTAGATGAATGAAATCAGTTCGTCGTAGCCCAGTGAGTAGAGCCGTGCGCTTGCATACAGTAATTCGGTAGGTCACGGGTTCGAATCCCAGCTCCGCAGGTTTGAAAATTTTTCTTTTTTAACTTTTTTTATTAGCTTTTTTTTTTTACTTTGCTTTGCCTTTAATTGTTGCTAATTGTTTTACTAGCTGTTGTGTATACAGGCAGACACGACAGGTGGCCCCACTTGTGAAAGATATTTTGAATATGTATATCGGTACTTGAATATGGACACTTTTTAGTCTCTACTTAAAGCTCTGAAATTTTTCGCAAAAAGAATTTAAAACCTGCAGAGCGGTACACAATATTTAATTGGTATTCACAAAAAGGTACTGAAATTATGTGATATGGTACTGCGGTAATTTTCAAATTTAAATAGTACTCAATTTTGCATGTTGTTCATAGGATAGACGTATCTCTAATTTAACCCCGCAGGTACTAATGAGAGCAGAAGCCCTAACGCCATGGGAAAAAGTCGCTCATAGAAACAAAAAAAAGCAGTTAAGTGCGAGTCGGGCTCGCGCCCTAAGGGTTCCGTACCAGAAATGCCCTTTTTGAGGTTAGAATTCAACCAAAAGAAACAACGAAGAGTAAAAATCAGATAACCTCTTTGCTTGGCAGCTCGTACCTAAGATAATATAAGGAGAAGATGGCTCAACCCGTACCAGTGCTAAAAATGCGTGACTTTAGTACAGAAAAACTAGTAGAAAACTCACTCGTTCTACCCAAAAACCTGCTCATTTTTCTCGAGCAATTCCGACCATTATGCTGCCACTTGTGTGGCGGATATTGAGTAAATTCGAGGACCGGTTTGTTCGGCGCAGGATAGATTGAGTTTCTTTCGCATTGTGACTTTCGATGGCAATACCTGGTATGTTGAAAGGGAAACGGCGGGCGGAGGCGGCTGTGTACAAATGGTTCTTGTATTTTTTTTATGAATGTAAGCAAATGTGACAAATCGTCAATGGCAGTTGCATGACCCTTTTCCTTTGATTTTTAGGATTTTGGCTATTGGCCTGCATTTGTGCAAGATCGATTTTCATTCGTTTTCAGCAATTAAGATTACTTATTTTTTTCCTTTTGTTGCATTTCATTGATACATTTTTTGAGAGTTCATATGAAGTTTTCCTGGAGGAGCTAATTTTAGGAAAGAATATTTGATAACAGGCCGGAGTATATGATCATAATTTTAAAAATGTCTTGCATTACAGATATGAATAAATTTTTGTATTATTTAACAGACCTCAAAACAATTTGCGAAATTTAGAAGTTATGAATGGTGGTATATGTTGGTGGCCATAAAACTATCGTATCCGCCGACTTGGCTACTCCAAGCATTGTACTCACTGGCAAACATCGAGCCCGCGCACGTACGCCTGTCCCTTTTTTACGGCTTGGGGAAATTCTATTTTTCCTTTGTTGCCTGAATTGTTTTTAAATAGAATAGAGCAGCAAAAAGTGCAGCTTCCTTAATGTGTCTGCAAAAAACGATCTTGCTAAAATCCTCGTTTCTGCCGAATTATACCCACGAGCATCATGTGCGCGCGGATTCGCGGTTACACATATCTTTTTTGCAGTTTGGGGAAATTCCATTTTTCATTTGTTGCCTGCATTGTTTAAAAATAGAATAGAGCAGCAAAAAGTGCAGCTACCTAAACTCTTGCCAATCCTTGTTTTGCAAATTGTCCCTAATCCCACTCATATTCAAATTTTTGCATTCAATTTCGTTTTGACTTCGAAACTTAAAGGTGACAGTGTGCTTCGTGACTCGGTACAAATAGCTTGAATAATTTTTCCTTCACACACAATATAAAAATGATTTTTTTTTACTTTTACAATGTCGTCGTCGCGTTATCGAAAATGTATTTTTCAATCTTGCTGGAAATACAGCGGGTTAAAATTTTTCCGTTTTCCTCCAAAAGAAAACTTGTGCTCTCTGTGGCTTAAAAACCTGAAAATTTCTTCGGCAAATAACTTGAATTCGAATTCCTATGTGTACAGCCGTAATTTTTCTCCAGGCGATATTTTGAAAAAGAAGCTAAAGAAAGGAGCGCTTCCTGTTTTAAACCTTGGTAAGTACCTGTAAATTTCCCATTTTTTCCCATTATATAATACAAAAACCTCCCCAAAAAATTATGTCGATGACAGCTAATCGCGTTTGAAAAAAACTTATGCTCAAGGATATTTTCCAACTGCTATTATTTATAGCATTAAAAGAATATTTTCCACACATTTTTAGTTATACGCTGTTATTTGCTTGATTTTTTGTACATTTGGAGCATACAAGGAAGAATTTTCGGGATTACCTTTCTGTTATTCAATTGTTACTTTCTGTTATTTAATTGCTAAAAGGTCTTTCGTTTGTACTAAATAACTTTTGTGTATGTTATCAGCCATAGATTCCGAAGAAGTACAGAATTCAACTGAGCTATGTGTGGGTGACGATCCGTTGCAAGTGTCGGAGGACGGTAAATATATTTATATCTTACGGTAACTTCCACGGGTTTTAACCGGGCGCAATACTCCGAAATCAAGGTGGAAATGAACCAGTGAATACCGGAGACCTGACTCTAGAAGAGTTCGAGCAATTTTCAATTCTGGAAGAACGTCGTCAACATTGTGCGATATTGCAGGAGGAAGGCCTTGGCAGGACTTGCAAGTGCGGGATGAAGTACGCCAAGAAGCAACGGTTTTATATGCGGACAATTGGCAAGCTGCGGAAGGAGATTGCTGTGTTGAAAAAAACAGAGGGTTACCTTCGCAAAGAAAAGTGCTCGGTTGAAAATCGAGCAATTTTCCCCTCTTCAACTGCATCGAAATTTGCTATTTCGTTCGCCAAAATGATCGTCAGCGATAAACACGTCTATACCTCCCTGGACCGGAAAGTGGTGCAAAATATACAGTACACGTCCTCCGCCGCATACAATCTTCTCCGGGAGGGTTTGAATTTCAATTTGCCTGCGTATTCCACCATTAAGCGATGGCGCCCAATTAAAATCGTCAACTGCGGATTGGACAAAACCGTACTTGGTGCACTAGCTGGTAAGATACTTAAACTTCAACAATAGTTTTTACTGCAAAAAATGCAGTTTAATATTAATGATATTATATTATTCAAATAGCGGCAATAAGTGAGATGCAGCCCCTAGAGCGCCTGTGCACATTAACTTTGGATGAGATGGCAGTTAGACCGGACCTTAAATATAATAACAGCACCGACCGCATCGATGGTTACCACGACTGGGGAAACGATGAGCGCAGTAGCTCTATTTGCGGAAAATGTTTGGTGTTTATGGTTAAAGGCATATTTAGTAGCTGGAAGTATGCCATTAGCTATTATGCTATGCCAAATTGCACGCCAGGTAAATGATTAATTAAATGTTACTTGACAATGAGCTAGAGTTGATAATTTTAAGTTCTTAGAATTGAATCTCTAGTTGCAACAATTTACCGCATCTCATTAAATTTGCAATAATTCCAGGAGACATGCTATTAAAATTAGTGCACCAAAATCTTGAGGCTTCTGAATCGGTTGGCTTGACAGTAAAGGCCTGATTACTACCATTTGTTTAAATCACTTCGAAATACGCTTTTAAAATATGATTTCCGAACATCGTACGGGACTGTCAGCGCTGCAGTTTTGCGACGAAAGTTATTTGAATTAGATTCCAAAAATGAGAACTTGCGATTATGCCCCAAATTAAAATACGATCACGTCTACCCTAACAATTTTGAGAAAATGAGCGTTCGCAGAGCAACTCAACTATTTAGTGATTCAGTAGCGGCTGCAATTGGTGTATGCCAGCAAATCGAAGAGTTCAATAGCGACATACATGTCAGGGATTGTTCTGAACCTACAAAACGATTTATCAGGGCCACAAACGATGTGTTTGATATCATAAATAGTAAAAGCATTTTGGATAGAAACCCCTTAAGGCGCCCAATGCGTCGCGAATCAAAGGAGCGAAGGGATATTTTGAAAGGATACTTATTGCTTTTGGAAGATATAGATATCCCCTCAAGTCAAGTTAAATGCATTAGCGGCATGACGGCAATGATAACTGGAATGCTGGGTTTGATGGACGATTTATTCGAGGAATATGAAGAAATAGAATTTATTCCATTGGGTAGGTTCAACCAAGATGCTTTAGAAAACTTATTTTTTAAGCTTCGGTCAGTTTCTGGGATGAATACCCATCCTTCAATAAATGAAATTCAATACATTTTAGCGAAGCTCATTTCCATGAAGCTCATCACATTTTCTTTTCGTAAAGTGTTGGGCAACTGCGAGAATGATGACGCCGACTACATAGAGCTGAGGGATGCTTTTCTTGAAAGCTCCTCCGAGATAACTGAGCAGGCGCAATTTGAGAAATCGATTCTCGACGTAGTTTCCCAGCACTCTACACCCGAAGAAAATGCTTGCTCTAGTAGTATGACGGCTGGTGAAAGTTTTCTAAATGATGGTGTGGAAAGGTATTTTGTAGGTTTTAGTTTATTTAAAGTTTTTACAAAGAAAATTAATTGTGATAGTTGTTCGAAGTTGATAAGTAGTAGCAGCAATAAAGACTTAGTTAGACCAAGTGAAATTATGATTAAGGAAAAAAATTACGATAGCGATAGATTATTTTTAAAAAATCCCAGCGAAGAGTTCTTTGAACTATGCCAGCTTTTCTTTGAGTGGTTTAAAGAGCTTTTCGCAAAGATCAGTTGTAAGAATAATGTTAAGAAAATAATATTAAGAATAATAAAGGATAGGACAAGTCAGGTAGACAAATACTCAGATTGGTTCAGGGATGATTCACCTTGCGCAGAGCATCATTCAATTTTCCTCGAGTATTTTACTACGGTTTTATTATACAAGAATGCCCAGTTTTTAATTAATAGTATCAAGGAGAAAAAGTCTGCTGGAAAGGATAAAAGTAAACATTTAGATAAGTTAAATAAATTAAATTAGGTATAAAAGTAATGAATATGGTAATATGTATAACATGCCGCCGCATTATTGAATAGATGCGTTGCCATTTGGACATACATTTTCCATAAATGGGAGGGTAGACGTCTTGTTGTTTTCAACTAGGAAATATATAAACTTTCTGAATTTTCTTTTTTTAAGTCTTTCGCAGCATTGCAGTCCTATTTTTTGTTCCAATCATGTGTATATTTTTAAAGGTGAATTCCGCAAAATTTTTCCTGCGCTTTCATCAATTAAAACGCTATTACAACTTCTCTAAATAACTTACTTACATATATATGCATATAGCAACGCATTATTGATTACACTTATTCATCACATGTTTATCTTTATATCCTTTCCATTTAAATTTCCTATATGACTTTAATATACATATGTTTACACATAAGTTCTATGCTCAAGTTTATTTCATTATATTATTATCTATTTATTTATTATATTATGTAAATTTTTTATCTCATTAGTTCATAAGAATGTATGAAAATGTTTCTCTTATAATCATTGAAAAGAAGTAAACCAGAAACATAGTTTAATATTCATATATCCAAATGTTGTGTGTTCATTTTAACGCTTAGGATAAACTCCGACTACAATGCGTGTACGTAAAGACAATTTGCCGTAATGGGCTCCTGCCGGTATTTCAAATGAAAATGAAACCAGAAGAGAAAAAAAAGAACTCCATATTTTATACATAGATAAATCAGTTGCAATGCAAAAAAGAATACAACCATTTTGATAAATTTTAATGTATTCGTAAACGAAAATTAAAAGATTTTCGCTGTTAGCATAACTAGTACAAGTATAAGTTGCCAAATATACCAATGAATTATTCAAAAATCCCACTTGGCAGTTGCATTCATCTTTATATTTTACATCAACACACTCACATACATATAAGCAACAATTACGTGGGTTCGAGAAACACGAGCACAAAGCAAACCAGAGTCTCATACAAATTTCTATAATTAAGGTGCAGAAATAGGAGATGAAAGGGCTATATATTGCAGAAATTTAATTAATTAATATGCATATTAAATAGTATGATTTTAAAAAAAAATATGACCTTAAAAAATATTTAACGAAAAGTATCTAAAAAATTTAAAAAAAATTTTAAAATTAAATTTATATCAATGCAAATAAAATAGATGAAAAAATATTAAATAAAGCAAAATTTCGGAAATATGCATTGCGTTCAAATAAATTAGATAAAATTTAAAGGCAAGCAAACATATCATTTGCCTAATAGGAAGTTGCCATTTGTCAATTTGCAGTCGGCAAAACGAAAATTCGACAAGACGGCAAAGAATCAAGAAATTGAGAAATGCACGGCACTCGCAGCAAACCAATTTCCCAAAACCGGTTTTTGCCACGTGTTGGAACATACTTACATGAGAACAAGCAGAACATCCACACTTTGATCTGTTCTGCTTGACATCAGCAGCGATACTGTCGAATAAGGCCTTGTCACATAGAATCCGTTGCGTCCGTGAGAGCGTCGTTTTCAACTGACGGCGACGGACTGCCGGAGAGGGTCGGCACAATGAATACGCTGGCAGCGCATAGAAAATCAGCTGCCTCGTCTTCTGTATTAAAACATTTATATTGTTGCGCCAGCAGCAGAAACCCCAGCATTTTCCTTCAGAAGCTTCTTGCGGTACACCTGAGCCCATTTGTCATAAAGGCAAATGTACTGTTGTACTGTTTCTATTAATTGTTCTTCGAAACAATTGCTAATACAGAAAATTTCAATGAAATTGAAAAAATTCCACAGAAAATTGCAAGTCGGCAAAACAATAAAAACAATCAGCTGATATCTGTCAACGTTCTGCCGGACGGCAAAAGTTGAAAGTTGTTCAACTTTTTGCGTTGCGGCATCGCATCCGTTGCTTATGTGCCATGCTTCATATGATTTCATACATTTCAACTTTGCTGTCAGTTGAAAAATCGCTCTCACGGACGCAACGGATTCTATGTGACGAGGCCTTCAACATAGAAACCTGAAACCTGCTGTTCTCTATTTCTATTTCTATTTCCTATTTCATGAGTAACAGCATGTACAGAGTTTCCGTATGGCAGGTTGGCTTAAGTCAAGTTAAGTTATTCCTAAATCATAACTAATGGGACTATTTTAAGTATGAAAGGGTAAGTCAAAGTAAGCGCCAGACTCTGAGAGCATTCAATCTATGCTATGTACTTAGAGCTGTGTATTATAACCAAGTAATGGAGAGCGGGTTGCAATGTTTGAGAGAGCACGTTGCTCTCTGTTGGAGAGCAGGTTCTAAAGGCCTTGTCACATAGAATCCGTTGCGTCCGTGAGAGCGTCGTTTTCAACTGACGGCGACGGACTGCCGGAGAGGGTCGGCACAATGAATACGCTGGCAGCGCATAGAAAATCAGCTGCCTCGTCTTCTGTATTAAAACATTTATATTGTTGCGCCAGCAGCAGAAACCCCAGCATTTTCCTTCAGAAGCTTCTTGCGGTACACCTGAGCCCATTTGTCATAAAGGCAAATGTACTGTTGTACTGTTTCTATTAATTGTTCTTCGAAACAATTGCTAATACAGAAAATTTCAATGAAATTGAAAAAATTCCACAGAAAATTGCAAGTCGGCAAAACAATAAAAACAATCAGCTGATATCTGTCAACGTTCTGCCGGACGGCAAAAGTTGAAAGTTGTTCAACTTTTTGCGTTGCGGCATCGCATCCGTTGCTTATGTGCCATGCTTCATATGATTTCATACATTTCAACTTTGCTGTCAGTTAAAAAATCGCTCTCACGGACGCAACGGATTCTATGTGACGAGGCCTATAGGCTTGTGTCGTTCGCGAACTAATGATCTAAAAGATCTGGGGCCGAATCGCCGCAGTCGTGATCGAGCGAGCATTCGTATCGAGTAAAATTTCGTGACGTATCGAAGGATCGAATCGCCGCACTCGTTACGAAACGAATCGTAATTATTCCAAATGTAAAAGATTTGCAATCTTGTACAATTTTAAAAATCTTTTACTATTGTTCAATTTGACATTTAACCCTTTCACTACCCATGGTCATTTCTGTGTACACATCTTAAAAAGAAACATTTTAATATGAACAAGCAATATTTTTTAATTTTTTCTTGAATTGACATTAATTTTGTAGCTTTTGCATGCTATGTGCGTATTCCTTTGTTCGTGTTTTTTGCCTTAACAGTGTGTTTTCGTTATGAATTCAGATAAAAAAATGTATCTAATTTAAACACTTTCTTCGGAAAAATTACAAAACTTATGAACGGGAATAGGTTAAAGATGAATCCATTGATATAAAACTGTTCAAAAGTAAGAAAAAGTTGGATTTTTTAGTCTTTTATGGACAAAAGTTACTTTATGGTTACCACTTTATATCGCCTACATGAATGATGGAAACCCTTAAGTTTTTGTAAATTATTGCTTTATGTATTCCATCCTCCTAAAATAATTCCCTTTTGATTTGTTGTATGGCGAAAGAAAAAGTCGGTAGTAAAAGGGTTAAAATGTCAAAATAAAATTAAAAAAAAGCGCTTCAATTCGAATGTGAATTTGATTTTGTGTTAAAAAAAATATTAAATTAACAAAGTATTGTCCTCACAATGAACCCGATAATGCTCTTCTTTGAGAGCTCATCGGATACTGAAGAGGAAATCAGCCGCGAAGAGGAAGAGGAGACGATTGCGCGATAGGAGTAACCCTCTGACTTTACCGGCAGCAGCGACATCCATTCCGGTAGCCTGAAGGAGGTGTTCTTCTGCCACGGTCAAGACCTTTTCCTCATAAGGGCCTCCGCCAGTTCTTTGCTTTGATGCTTTATTGAAAGAAAGCTTCTTCTTGACATTATGCTTTTGGTCGGCAAACACCTATTAAGTCCGTAAACATTTAGGAAAATTTGTTGTGCAATCCTAGAAAGGAACGTACCTTCCGCCAAGACTTGGCATCCTTTACTGGTGGACCTGCTGCATTGAGCTTTACGGCCAAGTTATCCCACAATTTATTGGCAGTCGCTTTCCCTTGGCCGCAGTTCGGCAAAATGTTTTTTGCGAAGTCTTGGTGCTGCAACATAAATTCTGCCAATATATTTTTTTGCTGCATATTTATTTCGTTCACGTTAGTCCTAAAATAAGTTTAATTGTTAATTGTACTATTATTTACGATAAAAAAGCTTACTTACATTGCGCTTTTTCTTTCAAAATTATCGTGCTACACGTTAGAACTTTTTGTATCGAGTGAAATTTCGTTCTCTTCGTACGAACGCCTGCTCGTTATCGAGTGACAAAATTTCAAATTTCGAACAAGTGCGCTCGATAACGAGTGCGGTGATCCCAAAAGGAAAAATTTCGAACAATTTCATTCGATCACGACTGCGGCGATTCGGCCCCTGGTTCTCATATCTGAACTAGCTCTATCAGTCGTTCAGTTGGATGACCTAGATGAACTAAAGCTAAATTTACTTGAATTGTGTTGTTTTAAAGAAAGCATTTAAATGTATGTTCAAAGCTTGAAGCTTTGTTTGAGTTGGTTTATGTATTTTAGAAGATAACAAAATTGAATTTAATTTAACAACAAAAGTACAAATTAAGGTTAACTGTTCATAAAAAAAATATTTTCCCTTATTTTATTAAAATAAATGTTCTATTACTAAAATATTTTTCGATAATGTTTTTTTTTCTTAATTTTACGTAAACGTAAAACTTTGGCCGTTGACTTGAATACGTAAAACATATTGCAGCTGTCAGTCCTTTGCATATTTAATTTTTTGCTAGTGCTGCCGTATAGTTTCGTGAAGAAAAAGAGCACGCTGATCATTTTGGTAGTATTAATATACAGCTGTTTTTGTTGAACTAAGGTTGAAGAGCAAGCACTTTTCTGCAACAAAGCTATAGCTGACATGTTTTTCAAGCTCCGTTACGCTTACGTACAAATTCGTTTAAAGTAAACGCATGTATAGAGCTCGGGTATAATAGGTTGTGTCAGCTGAAAACGGAAAAATATGTTACGGCTACACTAACTGAGCCTTAAATTGTGACTAGTAGACCCCGCTTAACTGACCAGACAAAATCGAACGATCTTGGTAGAGCTTTTAAAATTTTTTCTAGAACAAATAGAATAATTTTAACGAACTAGTGAACTAGAAAATAACTAGTTCTAAAAGGTAACCTAATCCCAACTGAACTAATCGCTCAAGTGAACTAAACGGCACAACTCTACTGTCGAATTCGACTGCATGCGGAATGTGAAAGAAACTCAATCTATCCTGCGCCGAACAAACCGGTTCTCGAATTTACTCAATAATGGTCGGAATTGCTCGAGAAAAATTAGCAGGTTTCTGGGTAGAACGAGTGAGTTTTCTACTAGTTTTTCTGTACTAAAGTCACGCATTTTTAGCACTGGAATGGGTTGAGCCATCTTCTCCTTATATTATCTTTGGCTCGTACAGATCTGTCCGTTTTTGCTACAGCTCTGCTCCTTATATACAGCAGTGCTTCTTCTTCCCTGTCGTGCTCTGATTGGCTGTTGCTGAAATTAATTTTATTTAATTTAATTGGAGTACTTTTCCTTGCCCGTCTGGTCTGTTCTTGGTTTTCGTTCTTTTCGGTTCGGAGCAGCGCTCCTCCTTGCCCGTCTGTCCCGGAACATTTGTTCATGTATTTGATGTGATTGAATGTTATATCTATATAATTTTTTTTTTTTTGTGTCGGAATATGAAAAACCTACCAGCACGCAGACAAGTGTTTGTCCATTGTACTGGTAAGCTAATTCCTTTTACTGAAATCTTCCTGAGCTTTTAATAAAGCGGAGGATTTTCGATGGTGGCAAGGAACTTAGTTAATCGGTTCTCACCACGTCTGACTCCAGCAGCTGCAATCACGACCTGGAAAAGGCGGGACACTCGCATAAGAAGTGGGTAGCGGTATCCTCGTCCTCCAGACAGCTCTCACAGACGCTGTCGTCAGCCAGACCCATCGCACTCAGGTGTTTTGCACAGGAGGTATGACCGGTCAGGACGCCCACAAGAAGTCTACAATCCTTACGGTTAGAGACCTAAGAAAAGAGGACTTTCCTTTGTCGACGGTTGGAAGCAGGAGCTTCGTCTGTCTGCATCCAGCTAGCCCGGCCCATCTTTGACCGTGTTGAGAAACAACCCAGTCGTTTATGGACGCTTTAACCATGGAAGAAGGCAGGCCAAGGGTTCAGGGACCAGAAAGAGGTCTTCAGAACCTGATCTTGCAAGTTCATCGGACACTTCATTTCCGGACACGCCGAAGTGCCCCGGTACCCAAAAGAGGGCGAGTGAGTTGTGAAAGCCTACGCTGTTAAGCTTGGCCTTACACTCTTTGACTGTCTTGGAGGTGGTGATTGGGTTGAGCAAGGCCATAAGTGCAGCCTGACTGTCACTACAGACGCAAATACTCTTGCCAGACCATCCACTTTCCCTGACGAAGTCCATAGCCTTTAGGATTGCAAAGACCTCCGCCTGAAAGACGGATGCATGCTTTCCCAATGGATAGTGAAGTTTTGTGTCGTTTTCCTCAAAATACACACCAGCTCCTGAACCTTCATCAGAAATCTATATCTATCTATATAAACCTATATAATATTGGTTGTGATGCCTATATATTGGTAGGGGCCTAATTCAGGCGTAAATCTAGGTCATGACACATTTCGTATTCTATAAATACGGCAAAATTATATACATACATAAATTGCGATTAAACAGCTCCTTGCTCGTCTGTCCCAAGAATATTTTTTGATGTATTTGATGTGATTTAACGATCTATATATATAATATTATTTGTAGGGGCCTAAATCATTTCGTATTCTATAAATACGGCGAGATTATATAAAATGCGATTAAACAGCTCCTGGCCCGTCTGTCCCTACGTGCTTCTTCTGTCTGTCCTCTGATTGGCTATTGCAGTTTCGCTAATAACTTTGATTAAAGTAAAAATTTTAATAGTTTTATGATTGATTCATGTATTGTGCTCCTGTTTACGCATGTATGCAAAGTTTCAGATCTCTAAGTAGTCGGGAAGTGGGTGAAAACTTGATTACTAGATTTGACTACAAAGAAACCTGAAGTGAAGTTAATATAAAGCAGTGATGGGCAAAAGTTCCTTATGGAAGAGTAAACACCAATACATACAAACTTTGTTATGATAAAAAAGGAAAAAAAATTTGCTTGATATGTACACTGTAAAAAAAGGAATTTCATATTCTGCTCAGTTATATGTAATGAAAAACAAACCAACTTAATAACTCAAAAGTCATATAAATCTCCCATGATCCTTTCAATAAATGATCCAAATCATTTTCCCAGTCAAAAAAATCAATTTCCCACTTCTCTTCTGAAGAGATATGATCCTCATTTTCCGAAGTTGGAAGAATTTAAATATCAAACTTTATATGAGCAAACATTTTTTCAAGTGCTTCCCATTCCACAGCTGCACACTTTTTTGTTCGAAATCGTGCGCAAGACAACAACAACGTCTGTGTTGAAGATAACTGTAGCAAAAGTGTACCATCAAAGCATATGCGCGAGTTAAAGAAAAACAATTATTTCAGTATTAAATTCAGTGTTAAAAACAACGTCTTTATTGTTTGACTAATCAACGCCAACTGACTCTCTTACAATTACAAATGTTTTCTTTTCTTATGTTCTACTTAACAAAACTTATACTATATTAAGGTCCGTTATATTTATTGTGTTTGTTGTTGGGGCATCGACTTCCAAACAACATCACGCCACTATACGGGACGCTTTTATTGTTGTTGTACATTTGGTTAACATTTATGTTTCCTATATGTTTGTTGTTGGAGCATCGACTTCCAAACAATATCACACCACTTTACGGGACACTCTTATTGTTGTTGTACATGTGGTTTAATATCATGATTTATGTAATTTTACATACAGGTAAATATGTATATATGTATATATAAGAATAGGTATGTAAGTATGTACATATAATTGTAAGAAAGTATGTATACATATATGATGTATATATTACTCGCGCGAGCTGGTAGACGAAACGAAAATAACATTGTTGTTTGTGTTTTTCGTGCTGCTTAGCGCGAAGAGCTGTGTCTGTGTGAAGAAATCTCGGCCTATGCCAAGAGTTTTTACAAAAACAAATGAGCACCGAGAGTATAGGGCTTGCCCATCACTGATAAAAAGCTTATAAAAACGTTTGAACTGAAGTTCGCTGAGAAACCATCAGGCGTGGCGGGTCATCAGATTTTGCAAACGCCATAGAATTTGGCACGTTCTTAAATAAAATTATATAAAAAAAACTTTTTAAAAATAAGCTTTAATGTACTAAAAAGTAGAAAATAAGTTGTTTCCAAGTCACCTGTATCTTACTATCCCTAAAAGCTTGGGGCGCTCATGTGTTCAATATTTGTCAACCAGTTACCACAATATTTTATTTAAATAATTTTTTGCAAATAGATTCTAGTAATGAAAGATATTTTGAATATGGATATTGAGCGCACAAGCTTTTATTAATAGTAAGATACAGGTGACTTGGAAACAACTTATTTTCTACTTTTTAGTACATTAAAGCTTATTTTTAAAAAGTTTTTTTTATATAATTTTATTTTCTACTTTTTAGTCTTCCATAAATTCAATTTTAGAGCTCTGAAATTTTTCGCAAAAAGAATTTTAAACTTACAGAGCAGTACACAATATTTAGGGTATTCACAGTGTTTCCTATCGTCATATGTCATATCCTCAATTTAACAAATAATACGTGGCATATTTGTGACGCAGTGAGTTGTTGCTATTTTGCCAGCAGGGCGCGGCAAGTAAGTTCCTATCGTTTTTCATTCATGTGTGGTGTACCTATAATTATAAACTGAAGCCCAAGTGTGTAGTTGCTTGAAAAGTGCCACGCCCCTTGTCCTACGCCCATAAAATTTTACCAGTGGGACGACACATCCAAGAGGCGACTGCATACGAAATTTCAATGCTGCACGACCTTAAGTTCCAAAGCTAATCGAGATCAAAATTTTGTTTGTATGGGGGTGCCACGCCCCCTTATCCTACGCCCATAAAATTTTACCAATGGGACGACACATCCAAGAGGCGACTGCATACGAAATTTCAATGCTGCACGACCTTTAGTTCCAAAGCTAATCGAGATCAAAAATTTGGTTTGTATGGGGGTGCCACGCCCCCTTATCCAGTGCCCGCCTTATTTTCTCAGTAGAAGGATATGGATATGTAGTAAGTTCCTACCGAGTTTCATTGATGTGTGATGTGTAGTTCTAAAGTTATACACGAATCTAGAGTTGATAAAAAAGTGCCACGCCCCTTATCCTACGCCCATAAAATTTTACCAGTGGGACGACACATCCAAGAGGCGACTGCATACGAAATTTCAATGCTGCACGACCTTTAGTTCCAAAGCTAATCGAGATCAAAAATTTTGTTTGTATGGGGGGTGCCACGTCCCCTTATCCTACGCACATAAAATTTTACCAGTGGGACGACACATCCAAGAGGCGATTGCATACGAAATTTCAATGCTGCACGACCTTTAGTTCCAAAGCTAATCGAGATCAAAAATTTTGTTTGTATGGGGGGTGCCACGTCCCCTTATCCTACGCCCATAAAATTTTACCAGTGGGACGACACATCCAAGAGGCGATTGCATACGAAATTTCAATGCTGCACGACCTTAAGTTCCAAAGCTAATCGAGATCAAAATTTTTTTTGTATGGGGGTGCCACGCCCCCTTATCCTACGCCCATAAAATTTTACCAATGGGACGACACATCCAAGAGGCGACTGCATACGAAATTTCAATGCTGCACGACCTTTAGTTCCAAAGCTAATCGAGATCAAAAATTTTGTTTGTATGGGGGTGCCACGCCCCCTTATCCAGTGCCCGCCTTATTTTCTCAGTAGAAGGATATGGATATGTAGTAAGTTCCTACCGAGTTTCATTGATGTGTGATGTGTAGTTCTAAAGTTATACACGAATCTAGAGTTGATAAAAAAGTGCCACGCCCCTTATCCTACGCCCATAAAATTTTACCAGTGGGACGACACATCCAAGAGGCGACTGCATACGAAATTTCAATGCTGCACGACCTTTAGTTCCAAAGCTAATCGAGATCAAAAATTTTGTTTGTATGGGGGTGCCACGTCCCCTTATCCTACGCCCATAAAATTTTACCAGTGGGACGACACATCCAAGAGGCGATTGCATACGAAATTTCAATGCTGCACGACCTTTAGTTCCAAAGCTAATCGAGATCAAAAATTTTCTTTGTATGGGGGGTGCCACGCCCCCTTATCCAGTGCCCCCTTATTTTCTCAGTAGAAGGATATGGATATGTAGTAAGTTCCTACCGAGTTTCATTGATGTGTGATGTGTAGTTCGAAGTTATACACAAATCTAGAGTTGATAAAAAAGTGCCACGCCCCTTATCCTACGCCCATAAAATTTATTGATTCATGCATTGTCATGGTGGTTACGCATGTATGCAAAGTTTCAGATCTCTAAGTAGTCGGGAAATGGGTGAAAAATTGATTACTAGATTCCACTACATACCGGATGTGAAGTTAATATAAAGCTTATAAAAAGACAGAACATTTATCGTTCAGTGGAACGAGCGTTAGCTTCATTTACTACATACATATACACGCTGAAAACAGTCGAAACCAACTTTATGTAGAAAGCAACATTTCAAAATGCTGTTGACAAAGAATTTCTTCTTTCGCTTTTTTAACATTTTCAACTATTGCTAACAGCTCCATTTTTGCCTTACAGTTACAACTGGTTACCATTCTAATTTCTTTTCCAATGTTCTTGGTATATGTTTTATTAATTTTTAATCCATTTCTCAGATTTTTCCTGAAACCAATACAAAACTCCATTATTTAATATCCTGACTGATACATTCTTCTATTCCAAGCCGAAAACTTGAAATAAATGACGCAAAGGAAATTCACGAAAGAAGCAAAAGCCAAGTTCGAAAGATTAATTGCAGCCCAGATGACATGTGACACAAAGAGTATTACATTTTGGTCGCGGCGGAAACGGAAGCCAGCACGCAACCACAAAAAAAGATAAAGAGAAAACACAAACGCAAACTCAAACTCAAGTGGCCACAAGCCTAATCAAGCGCAAAGTGCGTAGATGGCATGTGAAGCGAAGAAGAAATGGAAAAAGGAATCGGAATGAATTCTTGCCCCATTAACTTTTAATAGGAAATGTCAGGAAAATTATAATAGGAAAATAACGAGAAATAATTGAGCATTTTGAGAGCTACGTACATTGCGAAAGTAAGTGACTAAAGAATGTACTTGGCTACGGACCATGTGCTGCTAATAAGCCAAAGAGTAAAGGGAACACCTGCAGGCGAGAAGAAGACAACAAGCACTCGCCGTCGGCTGTCAGCAGACGAAAGTAGTGAACGAACTCAAACACTCCCACAAGCATTTGCGCCACATGTAACCCTGCACACAATCCTTGCGAAGTTTTAATGTTGTTATAAGGCCATTTAAAACTCGTTATTTTGTGATAAACGAGTGTGAAAATTCAATTTGAGCAACGGGAGCAGCAGCAGCTTATGCGTTGCACACACTTACGCAGCTACTTACAAACACATGTGCATTGTCATTTACGCACAGAGTCATTCATGTACGTGTATATCTATGTATGTGCAAATAAAAAGCAGTCAAATGAGAGCCAGGCTCGCGCACACAAGGTTTCGTACCGGAAATGCCCTCTTTAATCGATCGAAAATTGTCCTTGCCCGTTTAACGGTAGCCCAAACAATCTAATATATAACAAGTAAGGAAGCATCAGTCGGGTTTCACCGACAGAGTAATACCCTACACCAAGTAACTGAGTGGGCGGACCACGCCCATTATTGACAAACTACAAGATATTCCTAAGTCTATATATTCCAAATATTGATGTTCTGACAGGTGTACAACAGAAATGATCGGTATATTAAATTTACCGCCCCCATTGTGGGCGGATCACGCCCATTTTTGGAGAACATAAAGATATTTTCTCCTGCAATGAAGTGACCAAATATGGATGCTCTGGTGTGTATATTACGGAAGTTATGAGTATTTTCAGCTTACCGCCTATATAGAGGGCGCACCACGCCCATTTTCTTCTATGGCATGAAGGACCTATGTACATACACTTGATTTAACCGCGTAAAAATTAACTGATTTTCACACAAAACTAATGCTAATGCGGTCTACTTTTTGTCAAAATCCGCGCAAAAAAGAAAGCCGCGCAGAAAAAACTAGATTTTCATATTAAATGTCTAACTCGTGCCAACTCGTTATAAAGATATGTATGTACTTTTCGGTTTATTTACATATTTATGTAAATAAAATTATATAAAAAAAAACTTTTTTAAAATAAG
The DNA here is from genome assembly GCA_963457695.1 of Neria commutata. NCBI lineage: Eukaryota > Metazoa > Arthropoda > Insecta > Diptera > Micropezidae > Neria > Neria commutata. The sequence goes on from OY735247.1 coordinate 26,704,893, forward strand.
CTTTAATTTATTTAATGTACTAAAAATAGAAAATAAATTATTTCCAAGTCACCTGTATCTTACTATTAATAAAAGCTTGTGCGCTCATGTGTTCAATATTTGTCAACCAGTTACCTCAATATTTTATTTAAATAATTTTTTGCAAATAGATTCTAGTAATGAAAGATATTTTGAATATGGATATTGAGCGCACAAGCTTTTATTAATAGTAAGATACAGGTGACTTGGAAACAATTTATTTTCTACTTTTTAGTACATTAAATAAATTAAAGCTTATTTTAAAAAAGTTTTTTTTATATAATATTATTTATTAGAGGGTTTTGGCTGTGATTTGAACCAGCGACTTCACGCGTCAGGTTCTGAGCCGTGGCGGCAACGTATTTATTCTAAAACATATTTGAGACACATGTACATCTACATATAAGAAATAGCTGCTTTTGCTTTGCACCTAAGTGTACATTAATGCATGCTGAGCACGATAAGCATAGACGCCATTTTATGTTTTGAGCTTAAATGCAAATAAATACGTCCACCATCCCCTCTGCCACCTTACCAATGCACCCATCAACTGCTCTGTCCTCTTGTCCTGCTCGCACACACACAAACAACAACAAAAAATTTATTTGTAGTAAATTAGCTAACATGGGAGAGCTAGTGCCAGAGAAATGGAAAAAGCGGTAAAATTAGCAATAAAAATGTCAGCCATATGCAGAGATTTATCGCTTTATTCCGGACCCGTGTGCATTCACTTTGCTAGAAGAGGGGGCTCAATTTACGGCTTCGCCGAATTACTACAGCCAAATTTATTAATTACGTTTCTGCAGATACATTTTTATTAGTCTCAGTACGCGTGACTAATTAAATTCACAGCTCTTTATGTTCTTGTTGTTTCAAGTTGCCACCCAGAAAAAGCACGTACGTGCCTCATTAAGAACCAAGGAGTGGCCTCGTGGTATTCAAGACACTTGCGAAATATTAATAAAACATTTTGAACAGCGTAAGCCGCTGTGCTTGCTTTTCAGCATGGAAGGGGAGATTCAGAGGAATGGAATTTATTCGATTTAAGAAATATTTATTTTACAATAATAATAATAACAAGTGATAGTAGAGTTGCATAGGAATATGCTATAAATCGAAATGGACAATTAAACGAAGTTCAAAGCGATTGGAATATAATATTTCCAATGAATGTAATGGAAAATATAAATTTTATGAATGGAAGTTGAAAATTGGAAGAAGTCGCTAACGAGTGCGTGCTCGCTTCGGGGCGCAGATCGCACGAAGGTAATGTTTGATGCATGGATGGCGATTCCGTGCAGTTTCAGCACCTGCCAGTGTTGGGCCTTGAGGTGTGGTGTATGCGCTTGAACACATTTAATTACTTTTACCATTTGTATGTTGTTTTATAGCAATCTTCATGTATATTTCAAAAAGACTGAAGGCATTAAGCAAGCTGTGCTGTGATCAGAATCGATTGACGGCCAAAATCACTCCAACAACTAAACTCTTGTATTTTATTTGCAATATTTGCAATTTCTTTTCTATTTATTTCACTTTACTTACTTTAAGACAACAATAGTGCTTGGTGAGGTGGCTGAGGTCGCAATTCCGCGGGTCGTTGGATAAGTTTCTGGCCGAAAATATTACTAGTGCCACTACTTGCCCTCTTTCTCTTTTTATTGCAGATCTTTTTGCTGCATCGGCGTTGCGTCACAATTAAAAAATTGTCGGTGCTCCGAATACCCCAGTGGAGACTTTTCTTTATACTTAAAACTAATTGAAACTGCAAGACCAAGCACCGAACTTGTCCCACTGTGCAGCGTCCTATCGCTCCAAGGTGATCCGGCGTAGAAACCCCCTATCACACTCCGTTAAAGCTTCGGATAATCACTTCAAACGATTTTGAGAAGTCGAGATTTCAGGCACGAATAATTTTAATGCAAGCATGACATTATTTTAGAATGTAGATATTTCACGCACAATTGCACTGCCGTGGCTCAGTGGATAAGTACTCGGTCCTTGATGCAAGAGGTCACTGGTTCGAAGCCAGCAGACTCAGAATATCTAAAAGAAAGATAACATGCTTTCAATTTATGTTGTTTGCGCCGTCTCTCGCCAAATATTGGCAACTCTCCGAAAATTTTATTTGCCATCAAAAAAGCTTATCAATCCCGTTCGAATAAGGCTATAAAATAAATTTGTAGGTCCCGTTGACTTCTGCTTACATAAGAATGAACGTGCACACAGAAGTTAATGCTAGTTCCTCTGTTAAATGGACCCATTTAATTATTTTATTTTTATTACTTTAAGAATGATTTCCTTTGTTAAATTCTGTGATCCATTTGTTTAAATTGTAAAATAATATTATATAAATAAAATTATATAAAAAAAACTTTGCAGAGCCGAAAGCCGCTGCAGCTAGTGCTCCTATCCTTAAGTTATATAATAATTGTATTATTGTATAAATTCTTAATAATAATAATAATAAAAAAAACTTTTTAAAAATAAGCTTTAATTTATTTAATGTACTAAAAAGTAGAAAATAAATTGTTTCCAAGTCACCTGTATCTTACTATTAATAAAAGCTTGGGGCGCTCATGTGTTCAATATTTGTCAACCAGTTACCACAATATTTTATTTAAATAATTTTTTGCAAATAGATTCTAGTAATGAAAGATATTTTGAATATGGATATTGAGCGCACAAGCTTTTATTAATAGTAAGATACAGGTGACTTAAAAACAATTTATTTTCTACTTTTTAGTACATAAAATAAATTAAAGCTTATTTTTAAAAAGTTTTTTTTTATATAATTTTATTTTCTACTTTTTAGTCTTCCATAAATTCAATTTTAGAGCTCTGAAATTTCTCGCAAAAAGAATTTAAAACTTACAGAGCAGTACACAATATTTAGGGTATTCACAGTGTTTCCTATCGTCATATGTAATATCCTCAATTTAACAAATAATACGGCTGTGATCGACCCTAATATTCGTGGCATATTTGTGACGCGGTGAGTTGTTGCTATTTTGCCAGCAAGGCGCGGCAAGTAAGTTCCTATCGTTTTTCATTGATGTGTGGTGTACCTATAATTATAAACTGAAGCCCAAGTGTGTAATTGCTTGAAAAGTGCCACGCCCCCTGTCCTACGCCCATAAAATTTTACCAGTGGGACGACACATCCAAGAGGCGACTGCATACGAAATTTCAATGCTGCACGACCTTTAGTTCGAAAGCTATTCTATATAAACGATTTTGTTTGTATGGGCGGTGCCACGCCCACTTGTCCACCGCCCGTCTTATTTTCCCAGTAGAAGGCTATGGATGTGTAGTAAGTTCCTACCGAGTTTAATTGATGTGTGATGTGTAGTTCTAAAGTTATACACAAATCTGGAGTTGATAAAAAAAAGTGCCACGCCCCTTATCCTACGCCCATAAAATTTATTGATTCATGCATTGTCTTGGTGTTTACGCATGTATGCACAGTTTCAGATCTCTAAGTAGTCGGGAAGTGGGTGAAAAATGTATTACTAGATTTGACGACATACTGACATACCGCGGAAAGTGAAGTTAATATAAATCTTATAAAAATACTGAAAACATCGAGTATCCGAATAATATAGGGCATCCTGGAAATTGGATTCTTCTGATCCCTGAATTGACTGTTTCAGTTGAAATCTGTGATAATAAATGATTTGGCGAGCAGTAGCAAAAGACTATTAAGTTGTTTAGAACCATTAATATGCACACATAAACACACGAGGCAAAGAAACAAATAAACCCATACACACTTCCACACTTCCACACATAAACAGAAGAAAGATGTCAGAACAACTTTCAGAGCAGACCGACTGACTATATCATTAATCAAATTGTCACACTCACACATTTATACTCACACTTCACACACACCTATACATACAACACTCCACTGACAATTGACTTTTGACTTCTTTTGACTGTTTTTTTTAGCAGCATCAGCAACAACTCAGAAACTATGCCAAGGCATGGACCGGACGGGCTGGGAAAACTATTTTAACATGGCCGAAGCTAAAATAGCAGCAGATGAAATTATCATCATTTTTCTTCATAACAAATTTAGCAGCACAGAATTTCCCACTAGACAAATTCTGCCCTAAAGGAAATGTTGCAAGTGGAGCAGGGAAGTGGGAAAAGTGGCAAGGATGTGCCTAAGCATTGGCAAAATGCTTGTGCAAAAGAGGCAAAGTTGCAAATGCAATAATAAGAAGTGAAGCCATATTTCCTTTTAAAATGACACCACTCAAAAGAGCAGAGACGTAATGAGCAGCCGAACGGGGGTCACTATATTTGCCTGAGAGTGTTGATGAAAAAATAAAGAGGTCCTACCAATAGTAGCAAACAAGTTATATTTATGAATCCTGGATGCGAAATGTGAAAAATTCGACTAATTAAAAAGGACAACACATATCTGGCGTCTTATACCAATGGGCACAGAACTTTACTGGTAACTTCGGAAGATTGCTAACATTTTATAGCTATTTTTTCAAAAGTTTTTGAATAGGGCCCTGGCAGCTGGAACTCCACAAATTGATTAATTAAATAAATGTATTTTTATAATTAGGGTAAACACTATATAAATAATTAAATGTCTTTTTAGCGAGTTACGGAAGAATTGCGTAGTATCTGAAGATGAAATTATACAAAGACAACAACTTTTTGTGCAGCTCGTGCGAAAAGTTAAGTGTAAAAAATATATTAGAAATACATACATATATCTCACTGTCGGCGCCGTGGCTCAGTGGAAATTGGGCAGTCCTTGATGCGTGGATGCATCATCCAAGTCGTGCTGATGTTCCTCCGCCCAAACTAGAGGAAGACAAAACAGCTATTCAGTGACTGAAAAACAACAAAGCTGCTGTCGCGGACGGATACCCGCGGAGCTGTTTAAGACCGGAGAGCTGGTCGGGTGCATATACCAGCTCATCTACAAAATATTGTCCAAAAAGCGTATGTCCGATGATTGCAATCTCAGTGTTCTCTGCCCTATCAAAAAAGGAGATCCCACGATCTGCGCTAGCACCGTGGTATAAGTCTCCTGGCCATCGCATGTAAGGCTATATCGAGCGTAATCTGTGAATTGCTGTCTTTTACCAACAATGTGATAGGGTCTTATCAGTGTGGCTTCAGACCTGCTAAGTCCGCCATTGACCAGATATTCACATTGGACCAAATTTTCGAAAAGCCCCATGAAAAACATGTCGACGCGCACCGCCTTGTCGTCAACAACAAGGGTGCATTCGATAGCCTGATGCGGGATTACCTATAGTATGGCGCCATGTCTGAGTTTGGTATCCTTGCTAAGCTAGTTTGGCTGTGCAGGCTAACGTTGAGAATCCCAAGTTTCTCCGTCAAAGTTGGGAAAGATCTTTCCGCTCCGTATAACACCAAACGAGGCTTGAGATAAGGTGACGAACTATCGTGCAACTTTTCAATATCCTGCTGGAGAAGATAATGTGAAATATTGGAGTGCATCTGATTGGCACGATCTTCTATAAGAACATCGACATTCTATGTATAAGACAACGACATTGTTGGGTGAAGTTAAGTTACTGCGGGAAATTGGTAAGAGAACACGTACACAATGGGCCCTCAGAATTTGTTCGGCAAAATTTCTCTAAATTATTTTATTACGCATTTTGTTACCGGCTCTACACGTCAAACGAAAACGTGGTCCATTCGCTAATATAGGTGTTCAAGTTTTGTCAGTAAGTAAAATGGCTCTCACTTTACCAATTATGAATTTAAACGAATAAAATTTTCCACTCAAGTTCAGGTATTTGCTTTACATGTCGTACGATGATTTCATAATACAGCCAATAAAATATTTTAAAATTTTCCACCATGTACGGGATAAAATTAACACACCCACAATTTCACTAATTTCAGTTGTCTATCGCCCAAGATTATTTAAACGCTTTTCCATGCATGTGTGTAATACATGGAGCTTCTCTGCGATCTCACGTGTTGTGATATGACAGTTCAAATCGACTATTGCTTTAATTTGCTTCTCATCAACTTCAATTGAACGACCAGAGCGTTGTTCATCTTTGAGTGAAAAATCTTCAGAACGAAATTTGGCCAGCCAATTTTGACACCAGGATTCTTTTAAACAATTGCCAACATACACACAGCATACATATAACTATTTTTGAGCTTGTGTTGCGCTTTTTGTTCCACTGTTTGTCAGTTGATTTACCAAATGTCAAATAACCATATGAGTTTGATATTTCGAATACGTCAACATGCCTAAGAATTTAGCTGAAACCATCCATCAGTAAAATCAGCAATTTCTTATTCGCCAACCCAATATGTAAGTACATAACAGGCGTGGATAACTGTGCCTACATAAAGGCTCGACATTTGATTCTGATATTTATACTCCCTGCAGTTCCTGTTATATTCACCCCATCGCTAAAGTTACAGTGTGACTATGGCATACACTGCTCGTACGCAGAACAGTAGCCAACTTCAACGCGCTATAAGGACTACATACAAAATGGCGTGGTGCGACGTGGCGTGACGTGGCGTGCTGCGCTCAATTCAATTGCACAGTCAGAGTTGCCAAATCGCTGGCACACGCTGCTGTGCGAAGCGTTGAGATGGCGAAGCAGGCGAGGATAGCAGCGAGCATGATTTATGTTGCTTTTAGCAACGGCATTAAGCACATTATAAATATAAATAGAAGTTTTTAACAAATACTAACACATAGACCCACACAGATGCACGCACGGACAGATGCCTTCGTATAGCTATCTACGATTTTAGGAGGCAGCAAAGAGAGACGAAGAAGTAGTTAAATGCGAGCTTCCGACGGCGAGGAGGTAGGTGCGGAAGAGGGGAAGCAGCCTAGCAGAAATCCCCGAAAGTATGGTGAAAATCCTGAAGTGAAAAGGAAATGTGCGCACGTTGAAGCATGCGGATTATAGCGGATTCGGGAGCACGAGCGAAGCAGCATTATATTGTGCATAAGGACATAAAGTGGAATGTTGGTACCTTCTCTCATAATGGAGTGCAATAGAGCTTTTAGTCGCAGTTATGTATATCACAATTTTAATGGTTGAAAATTAAATCGCATACCAAAATATGTGCTTCTTTTTAAGAATTTGCCAATAGCAGCTTCAAGCAGCGACTATGCGTATGTTTAGCTAGTATATTTGATATGTCTCCCTCAAATGCCAGCTTTGATTTCCTTTACGATGCACTCAGAAACAAGCACACCAGTTATAGGATATACCAGCATCATCGCAAGAGCGATTCTCTGGCACTTCCACGAAGATGCTCTGACACTTTGGGCAGCCTTCCGCTGGCGGCAGCTTCACACCAGGTTCGAATAATTCCAATATGTGTTTCAATGTCATGTGCACATCATACGGCGAAGTCAGACGATTTCGATTTGCTGCCAGAGCCTGCACGTACTGTGGATACTCCCTTTGAAACCATTTCGGCAAGGATATGAAAAACATTGGCAGGCGCCGCTCAAAAAATCCCTGTGTGAAATTCATTAGCGGCCCGCTTTTGGAGCCATGGTTACTCAGAAACATTACAATGGATTTTTCGAAAACTCCCTCATGCTCGAACGATTTGAAATACTCCAAAATGCGTTGGTCCATGGCAGAAGAATTGTCGAATGCTTCGCGACTGAAGGAACTCGTCCAGAAGAGACCGAATATTGGTCCATCAATATAGCGCCGCACCAGCTCTAAGGCGAAGTCATAAACGTACTCCGCGACATGCTTCCTGCCAATGCAATACGCCAAAACACCCCATAGCTTCACCCAGAGATTCTCTTCGGCAGCCAATAACGTGGGCCGCAAGTAGTAATCGGTTGGTTGTTCGCGAAAACCGGGATTGGGAAAATTCCAGCTGCTGTACGACGTAGCATCGTCCGCCAATGCCGTCCGGTAGTTGAATTTTTTGAATGTCTTCCAGAGGAAGTTGCACTGCTCCAGGCCGCCTACGTGGGCTGGCATGCAGGCGCTGGGTGCATTGGTCCAATTAAATCCCGTCAATAGAGCCAGTGCATTGGCGTAGTAATCCAAACCGACCTGGCACATACAGAACAATGTAGAGCATAGCTATACATGGCACATGCATGTACATAGTTATATACATATGTATGTGTACAATACCGTGCTGTAACCCTGCAGTTCGAACCAATTCTGTTTCATCAAGTACGCAAAAGTGCTCGGCATGTTCCTGCGAAAGTTCATCTGTGACAAACTGTCGATTCCTATGAGCAGCACACTCGGTTTCCTCCCGCGGGATGCATTCGAGACCTTAGGGCCGTCTTCCTTATGCTGTATCAGTGGAAAAGCCTCGACTTGCCTTATATATCTGTGAGAAGTGCGCAAAAAGCAGCGAACAATCAGACCGTCAGCGTCCTGGGACACTGGAATGTCCCGATCGAACTGCACAGCGGAGAATGAGCTAAATTTTGAGAGGGAATCTGAGAAGAGTGTTCGTAAAATTGTTCGCTATGGCATGCTCACTTACACATAGCCTTTACGAGACGTGTCATCGCTGCGCAAGAAGAGCACTTCCTGATAGGTGCACAGCAGATTCGCCGGCGGACCAATGAAAGAGAACAGGTGCCTGTATTTGTTGATGGCGCGCTCATTGATATGCAGGTAGTACTGTCGTTTCTGCGCAACATATACAGGGATAACTATTTGCTCGTCATCGGAACACTGCATCGGCGGCTGCGGCTTGAATATACGCAGTGCATCTGCATCGAATGGCTCAAAACGCGGTATACGGCAGTAGGATGTATTCACAAGATATTTGTAGTCCAGAGTTGGGTGCGTGACTGTGCTGAGGCCCGCATTTATCAGGATAAGCGCCAGCAGGCAGAGCATACCGAAACAGAGGCTCGTCAGCTTTTTTCTACGCAACACAAATCTCTCAAAAGTTCTGAAGACGCGGTTCATTTCGCAGATTGTATTAGATTTAATTTGTATTTATGCTTTTCTGACGTTTGTTTTGAAATTGTTTGCTTTTCAGAATTTTCTGTTTATTATTTTCATTACATGAAGCTGACGAAACGGCGCAAGTATTCTCAACTGTCAAAAATCGATATACGAAATTAGTGCTTATTTGAAGCCATTGCCTGCTCAATGAGGAAGCCAAAATCCAGAAAACTTTCAAGTGAATGAAAGAGACATTTTGTAGCCCTTCATTCTCCCACGTTCTCAAAATAAGTATTATTTATTTAAAGAAGTTTGCAATATGGTCTTACTTATTACCTTGGTCTTAACCTAATGTGGCTTGATCTATTTGATGTAGATATCCCAAACTAAAAAATTAGTTAGTGTTCTACCAGGCAATTTGATTTTGTATGAAAAGGTTCGGCTTTTGGTCTGGCCAAAGGCGATCATTATATATAAGTTGTATTCAAGCCGAACGGATCGGAACATTAAACGTAGTATAGTTATATAATAAGTGAACTCAAAATGTATTAACACGCCTTAAACATCGAGTATTTTTGTGAAATAGTTAACAAATTTCAATCTGCTTCGTGAGGCTGTTGACAGTTTGCTGGATAAGTAGAAAAAAATTTTAATTTTAAGCTTTAAACACAATCAAAACGCGAGGCGTATTTTACGCGGCGAACAATGGCGGCTTGACGGCAGTCGTCGTGGAATTTCGCCCAGTGAAACAGAATCAGAGCGAAATTCGCATCAGTTGATTCGGAAAAAATCATCCCCACAACAAGCACAGAATTTAAAAAAAATCACGGAAACTACGAATTCACGAATTTTCCGAGTTGTAAAACTATAAAAATAGTTTCCGCACAAAAATTTACAATTTCCTTACTTCAATTTATTTATTTTTCACCACTGACAGCTGAGGCGGCAGCGACAAAATTAGAATTTGTTCTATCGCGAGGCGAATCGTCGAGAGGCGAACTACGCTAGCGTCGTCATTGTGGGCAATCACATGCACTGCTGTGTGTTTTAATTTTGATAGCGCGCGTTCGCCGCGTAGAATTCGCCTCGCGATTTGATTGTGTTTAAAGCTTTACAATGCTATTGATCTCATGACTCCTTGTTGGCGTTTGCTATTATGTATAAACACCTTATACATATTGACATACATATGCTATATGTATGTACTTTGTGCGAAAGTAGAACTGCGACCTTGAGGGAAGTGTCCGCTCCAAAATGGTGTGGTCCACCCACTAAGTAGCTGGTAAATTTAACATGTTCATAATTTCTGAAGTTCGCCGCTTGATTCAATACTTGTCGTATGTCGACTTTTTCACTTTTTGCAGTTTTAAGTTTAAAGTACTCCCATTTTTTTTGGCACGGTAGATTTGTCTGATAATCGAGTATTTGGTAGAGTGAAACCTTGTTATTAATACTGTTTATTCCAAAAGATCGACTTTTCGATATTTAGGAAGATATAGCCAAATGCCATCCTTAACTCAAAATGTGAATAAATCGACATACGACAAGTATTGAATCAAGCGGCGAGTTTACACTCCCGAATATCGATATTTATTGGTCCATCTTCCCCAAGAGCTTCTTCCCATACTTGACCACATCTCGGATACATATTGATTTTATTGAAATATTCCTGAGCTTTTTATAAAATGGATTATTTTAAAGCGATGGATTTTCTATGGCGGCAATGAACTTTGTTGGTCGGTTCTCACCACGTCTGGCTTTAGCCACTTCAATTGCGACCTGAAAAGGCGGGACACTCGCACTCTGTCGTTGAGACGTGACTGATGCTTATCTGCTCGTTTTTGGTTTCAGTTAAGTTGCGGCTCCATAAGCTCCTACTATGCACTGGCCCACATTCTTACATTCACCACTTTGATTGTAACGCGATTTTTTTCAGTGTTTACGCATGACAATTGCTAAATTAAGCAGCAACGATAACAATAACAACAACAACAACAGCAGCGTCATTTTGAGTGCTCCGTGCAACTCTGCAAGTAACTACACCGAGAAAAAAACGTTGTAAAATCAAGCATAAACCACCTTAAATCAAGCATAAACCGCCATGATAGTCACGTTAGGTTGGAAATTGTTAATTCAACTACGAACAACGTTGATTTTAGAGTGAAATTTAAGTACGTAACATTCTTAATTTAAGGTTGTTTATGCTTATTTCAACATTGTTTCCTACTTATTTTGAGAATGTTCAGTCTTAATTCAAGGTGGCTCATTTTTGATTTAAAGTTATTTCAACTTTGATTCAAGGTGAAAACGTTCTTGAACTAACATTGAAATATTATAATGTTCTTATTCACCCCATGCAATTAATTCACCATTATACACACCAAAAAGAAATAGTCAGTATAGTTTATTTAAAAAGTATGTTTATTTAGAAATGGTCTTACATCTAATTAGAAAGATTTTAGTTTACCATAAGTTTTTCCATTGTAAATGGTTTCGAAATCTAGTAAAATCCGTAAATATTTGTTCACAATTGCCCTACTTACACTGAAGCTTGAGAAATTTGCTTGAAATTAAGTGATCTATTTTAAAACGGCGTATTAGAATTGTGGCAACAGGAAATTGTTTAAAGCACTTAAAGCAAAGAAACATTTTTAACGTAATTAGTTGTTTTTCATGAAATTCAAAAGAGCAGTTAATTTGGCTGATTTACAATTAAAAGACGTATTAATATCAAAGAAAAATTGCAGTATGAAAATCCAGGATGATGCACATGCTTGGGGATATTTTAAACAAAGGTTTTGGAACATTTTAAAGCATATATGTTTCTTAGCTTTCCAGAACAGAGTCAAATTTATATAAAATCTTATCGAAATACATACATAAATATAAAAACCGCATACTTCTGCATCGACAAACCTTCGACGATGAGGAAAGGCTGAATGGTTAAACCGATTGAGTAATACTTAGTAATCAGCTCGTCAATTTCCCTTTTGTAGTCATTGATAGACGCCAAACAAAACTTTCTTGTGCATCAGATATCGTTGCTTTTTTGTTAGATTTTCCGCTCGCGTTTTTAAATCTCGACGCTGGAGGAAACACCGCATTCAGCAGCACGGGCAAGATGTAATCCTTTGAGTCTTGAAAAATTTAACACAGTTACGTAAATATTCATATGTTTTATTTTAATTTGATAAGTACCTTATTAATTGTAGATTTGGCAAGAGAAAACAGCTGCTTACAATATGCATTACGAATGTTCGCTTCATAGAAATTTGGAATTTTTTCCTTAAAAAACTCTCATTTAGAGTACATCAAATGCTCTCTTTCCGGGTACATAATATTAAAGTCAATTTGTATCTGAAATAGGTTTAAAATATTAGTATGAATTTTGAAACACAATGTGAAATAAATACATCTTCGCCCGGCGAGCAATATCGCGAACACGAAATTTCCCTATCGCGAGGTGCCTATATATTTTGTACCTGAATTCGCGAATTATAAACGGTATTGAAAGTGGCATATACGCGGTATTGACGAGATGTATAGAAGTATGTTTATACGTACCAAGTCAGGAGCTCGTGCATCTGCGTACTTTGGCCATGCATGTTATAAATCAACATTACTCATTTCCTTAAATCATTTTGTCGCATTCTTTATGTTTTTCGCCACTTCTCGCAAACTTTGTCCCAATTCGCACTGTCTCAGCGATGCTTTTAGGCTATAGCAATGGATAAATCTATTTCTGAAGATTTGTCATTTTGATTGGTGGGTGCCGGGGCTCGCAAAATAGTTGACATACTGCTTCCAGCAGAACTTTCGCTTTTCATATTTTTGGCTCTGCGATCTACGTATTTCCCAGAAGAGCTGGTATTCTCAGCTGGAACCACATTTTTAACATCTGCCGTTTCGGCAAATTCTACTTCTTCACTTGCATATAATACACCATTAATAATTTCAATATTCGCCATATTCACACAAATTGCGAATTTTATTGTAAAAACACTTGAAATGAGCACTGACCGAACGACTTCACAGCGTGTTGTGAAATGAAAATGCTGCAAATTTCCCGTTATTCAGATTGCTGTAATTTCAGAAATGTTCAAACTTAAAATAAAAATGCTTCACTTTGATTTAAAATTGTTCAATCTTAATTTTGGACATTAAGATTGAAACATTTTTAAAATAAGCTTGTTCAATTTTAAATCAAAGTTGCTACCATCTCAATTTAAAATTGTTTCAACTTTGAATTAAAAATGCATTTTTATTTTAAAATTTTCATTTTTGATTCTATGTATTTCAATTTCATTTCAAGGTATTTCAATGTTAAAATAAGAATGTTCTTTTTGAAGTGGAAAATTTTAAAATTAACTACGATCGTGCTAAATTTTATAATGCGTTTTTTCCCTGAGTGTACAAGCGGCTCAAGTGCAAAGTTTTAAATTTTTATTCTCAAAGTTGAATATTTATGTAAATCAAGAGGAAACGGAAGAAGGGTAAAGCGAGCTGAATGAACTTGCAACTCTAACATTTTTCTATGCAGTGTTGCTTTATTGTTGCTGCTGCTGGCGGGCACATGCGCCATTTGCCTTTCACCTTTTTTAAAATATACACGAGCATGTTGAAAATATTGCATGTGGCACGTGGCACCGAGCAATGCATGACCGGGCGAGAGGGTGTCGGAGCGGAAACGCTTGCCAACGCGCAACATCTGCTGCCGGTACTGCATGCACACAATGCAGTCCATACATACATACATTAACATCATACATAGTAAGGGTATTCATTTAAGCATATAAGTTTACACATATGTATTTGTATACATTTTTATATAAATATTTAGTGTGTTACATGAACGCTCCTGAGAAATTTAGGGTCAGACGGGCAAGGAGAAACGCTGCTGTTCACAGAAAACATCTAAACCCAAGCGAGGGACAGACGGGCAAGGAGAATGTTTGGCAGGGTTGCATTCGTTCCCTTCTAATCATCGTGGGAACTTATCACATTTGTGCAAATTATTTTTCATACACATTTTTACAGATATTTTATGAGCTTATCAAGTTTATCAGGCTTATACATGTTTAAATGAATACCCCTGGTATTTCTCTTCTCGTGTATTCTTCTGCGAAATCACTCAATAAATTTCTTCCTCAAATCCAAACAATTTGATTCGCATAAAATTTTTTTGCTTTTGGTTTTGGCCCCAAAAATTTTTTTCATAGAAAGTGCTGACTTCCAGAAGCAACAGATTTGACATGACATATCTACTAGTAGTTCCATTAACCCTTTCATGTTCTGCTTTGATTTGGCAAACGTGTAAATGCTAGCGCTGTCAATGTCAACGCGATAAACCCAGTTGGAATTAGCCACAACACCAATGACAACAACAACCAAACTTGACTGAAGTCACAAAAGTCACAAGCTTTTCTTATGTTAGCCACATATCGTGAGTGCCTAGCCGCAAGCGTTAAGTACATATGTATGTATGTATATGCCAGCCGAGAAACTAGATGAGCGCGTGAGCGACACGGGCGAAAAGCCGGAGACACAACAACAGCAGCACAAACGGACAACACTCAAGTGAAACCAGTTACAATTCAGGCCCAATTCTAAACTGCACTAGAAACACGCTGAGAGCGGATTTGCTTGAAACTGCGTTGAGTGGATGTTGGTGTGTGGTGTTTATGTGGAGATGTGGATGTGTGGGTGTGAGGCTGATGGCTGGGAGATATGCTTAAACTAGCAGCATGTAAGTGCTTGCGTTTGTTTCGTCGCTGTTGCTGTTGCTGTTGCTCTGTCACAACTACGAGAGTTAACAATGACAACAACGTGATAAGCGGGAGCATGCTGACAAAATGGGCAACCAGAACATGTCACGACTTTAACAAATGACAACATACGTTCATGGCCATGGAGATTTTTGGCCAGCAAATGCAAATTTCCATCTGTACTGAACTGAAAGTTCAGTTCACGATTTCGCTTCGTAGGGAAAAGTAGAAATAAACTAAGGGAACTATCTCAAGTAGATTGGATTTACAACTGTTTTTATACTTGAATTATAACGGCATTAAGAAGTAAGGAAGTGCTCTCGAAGAAATGCCAGCTCATCGAAAGGTCAGCGACTATAGCCAAAAATACCTACCTTATATACTACAAACACTTAATAATTTGGAAGGCTCTTAGTCTCTATATTACAATGCTGGGCAGATATCCATCATAAGGAATTTATAATAATAAGTAATACAACAAGATTATAATGTAAGATCAATGATTCTGACTGAGTGAAACGAAGTAGTATCCTTGATTGCTTGTACAATTATTTGTCATCGATCCTCTCTTACTCCCTCACCCTCTCTCTCTTCCACTTACAAAAATTAACTTAAGTTTTTTGAGTGCTAAGCATTGACTAACCAGACCATTAGAATATATTTGGAGTAGGGATCTAGTCGCCTAGCCACCACGGCCTGAAAGCCCGATTGTGGCAGTTCTCCATCCATTTACAGACCCTCATCGATGCGCAGCTTCAAGAGGTACCCGTGTGAAGCGATTTCCTTAGGGGCTCTGTTCGCAATATCCTGCGATTCTAGATATATAATAGCTTGGCAATGAAGTATGGTCCCTACTAGCCCATCACAGTCGCACAGGATATACTCTGTTGTTTCTTCATGATCGTTACACTTGACATATGCTATCCTGTACTACGCCCATGGTAGCCATATGTTTCACTACCCTACAGTGTCCGATCAAGAACCCCGCGACCGTCCGATCAATAGTAAATAGGCTACTATTTTGATAGCTTTGGAACTCTTATATCCTGCTATTCGAATTTTTAGTCATGGTACAGATTCCATTTATTACTTACCATTTATTTATTATATTCAGACTCCAAAATACCCAATACCAATACGAAGTAAACCAGACTGACTCCACTGTAAGTCAGAGACTGAAAAATAAATGCATCCACAGTGGCACCCGAACCCGCCGACGACCTCGCTCCTGCTCCGCCACGTCCATCGATTAAGCTAAGAGTAACGGCGCATTATTGTTTCGATTATCAAATAAACGAAGTTATTCACATTCGATGCATCGTTTTACACGCACATATGCATGCTACATATGTATGTCATATACTCACTAACACACGCGCTACGAATTCAACTCTGTTGCTATGCAATGACAAGCATAAAACCCAATAAATCTCCATGCAGTCGCAATGGCGGCGCCGGCCCGTTTTGCAATCACTATTGCTCCAGCACTTGGCGATGTCCACATCCAAGTCCACTTACGGCAAGAGGAAACAAAAACAGAGGCGCCCAAATGGCCGCAGCCGATGCTGCCTCCACCCACGCAGCGCCGCCACATTCACGGTATTGTGTCTGACGCGAGGTGCTTTGAGAGATGCTTATAACACATTCCCTGCTGCTCCTGCACAACACAGATTTCGCCGATCCTGTGACAATAAAGAACAGAATGTCTTTAAAAATAATCCGAAAATTTATACAATTTTACAAAGCATTGGGCGAAGGTTTTCCCATTTTAAGGCACAAAAATGTTTTCCTTTATTTTTTATTTATGAATTGCAAATGACAATCAACCATTTACATGTAATTGGCGGAACATCCCGAGTAAACGAGGTCTAGGCCTAGCTTGCCCGCATTAACTTGTGAGTGCTCGTTCTATTTAAGGACATTAACGTGACCTGCAAATTATGCTATAGACGTATCCGAACGGGATTGAGAAGCTTTTTCTTTATCGCAAAGAATATTCTCGGGAAGTTAGCAGTTCATCGGGAGAGAGAGCGCCGCGCAAAGAACCAATTCGAAAACAAATACTCTCTTCTTAGAAGGTATGAGTCTGCTGGGGGGATCGAACTTTCCTGAGCCACTCCGGAACCAAACTTCAAATAGCGGGGTTGGAATGTCAAAGTAATATTTGTGGAGAAATTTAAAAAGAGTAGCATATTTCGATATGTTTGAGAGGTGCTTCCAGCAGCAAATGTTTCAATTATTAGATCAGGAGTAGTCTTACTTTTTTTGTAGAATTCTTCTTGTACTGTTTCCGTTTCCCTTTCTGATTAGCTGATTTCGATATCGATTTCCTTCCGATTTCTTTCGATGCCCTATTATATTCTCATTGAACTTTCCCTTCTCCTGTTCCGCTTGCACTATCTTTGCGGTGGAGTCATGGAATTTTGCGAAGTATGAAATTGATTTTGTGCCAATTCGCTTAGAAATGAAATCAAAATTCAATATTTCTTACTAGTCCCACCCGTGTACCGCCGGTCTGCCGACACGCCGACCCACCTACCTAGCTGGATGCCTGCAATCCAACCATTTTCAATTCCCATCACTATTGTTTGCTGCCGCCGTACCCATTGCTATTGCACAACATTGTCCGAATGTCCTTCGTCCTTGGCAGCAGCAAATTTGAAATATGAGCAAACGCCAGCTTCTGCAGCTGGGTTGCAACAATAGCACTTCAACATTGCTGCTACCGATGCAGCTGTTGTTGCTGTAAATGGTGATATTGGTGCTGTTCTATTTTGTACCATTTTCAAATCCCGTTCGCTTTTTTGCGGCAGCACAACGTGAATATGGAGAATTTCCCTCGGAAATTGCAAAGTCGTCGAATGATAAGTGAACATAACAGCACAAAAACAAAAGCAAAGACAAGTAAGGAAGCATCAGTCGGGTTTCACCGACAGAGTAATACCCTACACCAAGTAACTGAGTGGGCGGACCACGCCCATTTTTGTCTAACTAAAAGGTATTCCTTATAGAACTATATATAGCCACTATTGACACTCTGGAGGGACTAGAACATAAATTATCGATATGTATTATTTACCGCCTTCATGGTGTGCGGATTACGCCCATTTTTTTTAAATTTAAATGTATTCTTACCAGCAATAAAGTTACCAAATATGGACGTTCTTGTATATATATTATGGAAGTTATGAGGATTTTCAGCTTACCGCCTATATAGTGGGCGGACCACGCCCAATTTTTAATATGGTATGTAGGGCCGATATTTTAACTTAAGAACCAAATTTTATTCGTTTAAATTCATAAATAGTTAATTGAGAGCCATTTAACCGGAAATATATTTCCGGCTATATAGAGGGCGGGCCACGCCCATTTTTTCGTGAGACATAGAAGACCTACCCCTTAACTTGAATACCAAATATGATTCTTTTTCATGAGTAATTAGACGAATTATAGCCATTTTACCGAAAAAAATCCGAGGTAGTGGGACTTACAGGCCTATAGTGGGCGTGTCCTTCGAACGATTTGGCTAATCTCAGAACTTAAACTAAGTTAAGGTTCACTCTCACTGTTTACCAAATTTTGTCCAAATCGGACCACTCCTTCTTTCTCTCCTGCACGGACGGACAGACGGACAACCGGAAATCAAGACAGAAAGTGATTCTAAGCATTTCCATATACTTATGTCTATAACTAGGCCATCTCCTTTAATGCGTTACAATTTTCGCACAAAGTTATTATACCCTATTACCATAGGTGTAGGGTATACAAATTCAAAGGTACTCTTTCCAGCAATAAAGTGACCAAATATGGCCGTTCTGGTGTATATATTATGGAAGTTAGGAGGATTTTCAGCTTTCCGCCTATATAGTGGGCGGACCACGCCCATTTTTTGCTATGTCCTAGAGGGCCCATACCTTACCTCAACTACAAAAAATTATTTCATTTAATGAATAATTGAACAAATTAAAGCCATTTTACTGGAAAAATTCCGAGGTAGTTGGACTTACAGGCCCATTGTAGGCGTGCCCTTCAACAGATTTTACCAATTATAACACTTTACCTAACCCGAGGTTCACTGTGACTGTGTTCCAAATTTTGTTCAAATCAGACAACTCCTCCTTTCTCTATTTTCCGAACACGCAGACAGGCAGACAGACCGACAGACGGACGGACAGACGGACAACCGGAAATCAACACAGATAAAGATTCCAAGTATTTCTATATACTTATGTCTATACCTAAAAAAGGCTCCTTTAATGCGTTACAATTTTCGCACAAAGTTATTATACCCTATTACCATAGGTGTAGGGTATAACAATGGTAGCGCATAGCGCTGCAGTACTGCTGTACCGCGGGGACCCGGAAATCATTCAAGTCCGCTCTCAGCTTGATTGAATTGACGGTTCTGTTAGCGATAGTGCATTGGCGTAACCTGTATGGAATGAGCGGTTACTTGTGAGCGAAAGTCTGTTATTCTAATCTGTAAGAAATTTCTTTGAATTCCAACAGCACGAAAAAACTATAATTCAGAATAAAGTAACCACCAACAGTTACTTACAATCCAGGAAGTCATGTCTTATGGTTTCTAACAAAATCATTCTTTATAACAATTATCAAGCTGATGATGATGGCTACGCCCCTGAGTCAAGCGGGAACAAACCTGAAATTTGCTTTTGAACGAGCAGTTCAGTTAGTTTACAGATATTTGAATTTTTCGACCAAATGTATCAAAGTGTGAAATATCTTAAAAGATCTAACAGATAATTTGATTGGAGATCTGAATAAGCTTTGGTTTTCAAACTTTCATAAGCATATTTTTCTTGTTGAATTTCACAACCAAACAAGTAAGGAAGTATCAGTCGGGTTTCACCGACAGAGTAATACCCTACACCATGTTCCCAAGTGGGGTGATAATTCACTGAAATTGTGGGTGCATTTGATTTACAACCTACATAGTGGGCGGACCACGCCCATTTTTGGCAGACTACAAGATATACCTAATAGGACTATACATGCCAAATATTGATGCTCTGGCGGGTGTACAACAGATGTTATCGGCATATTTATTTTACTGCCCCCATGGTGGGCGGACCATGCCCATTTCTGGAGAATTA
This sequence comes from Neria commutata, assembly GCA_963457695.1. NCBI lineage: Eukaryota > Metazoa > Arthropoda > Insecta > Diptera > Micropezidae > Neria > Neria commutata. The sequence continues at coordinate 26,724,720 of OY735247.1, forward strand.
AAAGATATTCCTACCAGGAACGAAGTAACCAAATCTGGACTCTCTGGTGTATATATTATGGAAGTTAAGAAGATTTTTTGTTTATCGCCTATATAGTGGGCGGACCACGCCCATTTTCTTGTATGGCATCTAAGACCTATATATCAACTTGGGAACCGAATTTCATTCATTTATATTCGTAACTAATCAATTGGGAACCATTTTACCGAAAAAATTTTGCCGGCTATATAGTGGGCGGATCACGCCCATTTTTTCCTGAGATATAGAAGACCTACCTCTTAACTTGAATACCAAGTATTAATCTTTTCCATGAGTAATTACACAAATTATAGCCATTTTACCGAAAAAAATCCGAGGTAGTGGGACTTACAGACCCGTTGTGGGCGTGTCCTTTGGGTAATTTGAATAATTTTAACACTTTACCTAACCCGAGGTTCACTGTAACTGTATACCAAATTTGGTCCAAATCAAGCAACTCCTTCTTTCTTTTTTTTGCATACACGCAGACAGACAGACAGACGGACGGACAGACGGACAGACGGACAACCGGAAATGAAAACAGAAAGTGTTTCTGATCATTTCTATATACTTATGTCTATACCTAGGAAGTCTTCTTTAATGCGTTACAATTTTGGCACAAAGTTATTATACCCTATTACCATAGGTGTAGGGTATAAAAATATCTTCCTGGGAATCGAACCAGCGACCTCTCAGAGACCAAGCTCTTATCCACTAAGCCACATCGGTGCCAAAAAGTTCTATAATGAAATCTTTTAGTTATATGTTTAATTGTTTGGGTGTAGTCCGATTTGAATTCCCGTCAACCCCATTGGCGTGGACCTCTCAAGCGAATGAAAGGCGCGGCTACAGTCAAGAGTATATAAAACTCAATGCTATCAGGTTTAAAAAGTAGAGTGGTCGAACGTCCAGCTAAACTGTTAGGTAGTCACCAGCATCAGAAGCGGAATCATATAAATAAGTTAAATTCCTAGCAACTCGGTTTATCTGACAGTTGCAATTTTGTTGTTGCCTTCTGCCTCAAGCATATGATATCTAAAGTACTACGGTCCCTTTGCAGCTTTTAAGATTTAACAATTTCAAACTTTTAATTTCCAATACCTAAAGTAACCAATTTATAATATTGTTGTTCCTATTTGAAACGAATCGCCACTGATAAAATTGAATGATGATGTCCAGCAGCGCAGTGCCACAGCCCAATGGAAATGTAGCCGTGCCCAGCGCTTGTTCTCACTGCAATCCCTGCTGTGGCCGGAATGCTGCCATACAATTTCACTCTTCGCCGAATTTCGCTCAACGCGCTCCTGACTATTAATATTTTTGGGGGATAGAATGGGGTCAATGCTCGAATTCTACCGAATATACTCGATTTTTGTTGCTGCTGCTGTTACGATTTTGTGCACTGAGAATTGTCCCAACTCCTGGTGGTTGTGGGTGTGAAGCTGCTCCGGCTGCTGTAATGCTGCCCGTTTTTTAGCTCGCAGCAATCTGTTAGCAAATCCCTGAAGCATGAATGCTTAGACTCATGGAAAACCACCGACGGCAACAGACACTGCAATACGGCTTCCATGACCCTACGCCCACCGACGAGTCCACGTGGCTGTTGGCCCAGAAGTAAGGTGGTCATTCCAGTAACAGAACCAGTTATTTTACGACAATATAGCAAAATATTGACACAAGTTATTGACTCTGGATTAAATCCAACAAAGCTGAGCCAAGCAAAGCAGATACATACTGTACAATACATTATCGTACATATTCTTGCGATACTGCGGACGTAACGAAAATATGAGAAGGACTACTTGGTTATGGCAAGAAACATGCAAATGGATAAGTGGCATTGGAGCGTAGAAAACGGAGCAATAATTTATTACGTTTATATTTCAGACTCACTGTATGTATGTGTGGGTGTGCGAACTGTGTGTTTGTGGGTGTATTTGTGTGAGTTGTGGCTATGCTGACATTTTATGGCATCCTTGTTTGCTTGGGTGCATGCATTGAAGTTCTGTCTTGGTTTTTTTCCTTTGGTATTCGAAATTGAATTAAATTTAAGTGGTTTTCAAATGATTGTAGCATAGATTTTTCGAATTTTTAAGGGCCATATTTTTCTAGCTTGATAATGCTGAAGCTGTATAGAAGTAAATTCAAGCAGACACTTTTTTCATAGGGAAACATTTTGCTTATGAGCATATAAAGTATCTTATAGGGGAAAATATATGTTTACATTTCGGCGAAAATATTTCAGAATTTCAAAGGAGCCAATGTAAAAATGTTTAAAGATAGTATTTCTTTCTTTCCAAATAAAGCTTGGCATTCTTTTTCCTTGTAACTACAGGCATGGGTTTTGGAAGTGCAAGGTAATGTTTCTGATTACTTTCTGATTGGGGTTGGCTAGAGCGATCCTTGTCACTCCATTACCAAGTTGACACACAGCCTCCCCGTGGAGCCTGTTAAGTAGCGGCTTGACATCCGTCGGTCAATGAGCTAATGTATGCAGCGAAGTCTCCCCTAGACTACACACTTGGGATATGCGTATCGTTTTGGTCCCGACCACATTAAGCCCCACCCAATGAGAAGACGGAAAGCCTCGAATGAAAAGGCCCCTGAAGCTGTTGACGACTCCCGCAAACGTACTAAGGACCACGATTTACGGATATGCACCTGGAATGTCCGATCTCTCAATATAGAGGGCGCCTCTTTCAACTGGCGGAAGCCCTGGTAAAATATAAGACTTATATCACCGCCATTCAGGAAATGCGACGGGCAGGGCAGGGATGATCAAAACAAGCAACAAACGAAATCTGCTACAGCTAATAAAGCCTGTATTTAAAGTTTAAGCAGTGGTTGAAATTTGATTGCAGTATTTAATAACCACAGTATCGAGTTCTCCTTAAATGCTTAATATTTAACCATCATCATTAATGAAATTGCCAATATCGGCCTCATTGGCTTATGTGAGATTTTGGCCACCGCTATAACCTTGCCGATAAACGAGGTAGTATAATATAAGGTGGCTTGTACCTGAATAACTAATTTTAAACGATGAACATTTTCCATTTTTATACCCTACACCTATGGTAATAGGGTATAATAACTTTGTGCGAAAATTGTAACGCATGAAAGGAGACGTCCTAGGTATAGACATAAGTATATGGAAATGCTTAGAATCACTTTCTCTCTTAATTTCCGGTTGTCCGTCTGTCCGTCTGTCTGTCTGTCTGTCTGTCTGTCTGTCTGTCTGTCTGTCTGTCTGTCTGTCTGTCTGTCTGGCTGTCCGTTTACACAGGAGAGAAAGAAGGACTTGTCCGATTTGGACCAAATTTGGTACACACTCGCAGTGAACCTTAACTTAGATTAAGTTCCGAGATTAGCAAAATCGGTCGAAGGACACGCCCACTATAGACCTGTAAGTCCCACTACCTCGGATTTTTTCGGTAAAATGGATATATTTTGTCTAATTACTCATGAAAGAAAATTATACTTAGTATTCAAATTAAGGGGTAGGTCTTCTATCTCTCACGAAAAAATGGGCGTGGGCCGCCCATTATATATCCGGAAAAAAATTTCCGGTAAAATGGCTCTAAATTAACTATTTGTGAATTTAAACGAACACAATTTGGTTCTTATGTTCAAATATCGACCCTACATGCCACATTAAAAAATGGGCGTGGTCCGCCCACTATATAGGCGGTAAGCTGAAAATCCTCATAACTTCCATAATATATATACAAGAACGTCGATATTTGGTAACTTTATTGCTGGTAAGAGTATCTTTGAACTTTTAAAAAATGTGCGTAATCCGACCACCATGAAGGCGGCAAATAATATATATCCCACTCGGTTACTTGGTGTAGGGTATTACTCTGTCGGTGAAACCCGACTGATGCTTCCTTACTTGTTTTGTAGTATTTTGTTCCTTCATTCGACATGCACCCATTTATATGGCATGGTATGAGCTGAAACAAACATTCTTCAGTCATTGGCAAAACGCTTCAATGTAATTACGCTCAAGATTGATGACCTCTGTTAGAGTATAAAGATGTAGAAGGGCCATATCATTTATACATATCTACATAAATATATACCAATATTCGCACACAAACAGTTACATGGAGAAAATGCATAAATCTCGCGCCACCACTTTAGATACTATCTGAAATTGTGCCCACTGCTTGCTGGTTTATGTATTGTCATTTCCGGTCACCGTTGCGAAAAGGACGCCTCCCAGATATGACAGATGAGGCTCCGCTGCCGCCCCGAAATGCATTTAAGGCAATTTAAAGTTAATAAATCAGTATGCGGTCGACTTTAATGCTTATTTAATGTGCTTCTCTTTTGTGTCGATGCTTTTGCGCTTCCTTCGTTGACTGTTCGACTTCCATTTTCCTTGTGGCATTAGTGCATCCATCGATTTTCATATACCGCGCAGAGAGTCAACAGCAACAAGGCGAACGGTAACCGTAACAGCAACAACAGCAGCAGCAGCAGCAGCAGCAGCAGCAAGAATAGCAGAGGCAATAATTGTGAGTGTGTTTGTGTGTGATGTTGGTTCACGATTCTCATGAACATGCGTTCTGCTTTTCCCGTCGGCCCTTAAAGCGCTTAAAAGGACTTCATGTATATTCATGTGTGCAATATCTCTGAATGTGAATGCAAATAAGTGTGGCTGTATGTAAGCATAGCACCGCATGAAATATTGCCTAATCCTCACTTGTTGTTACAATTTCGTTTTAAATTTTCATTCTTATATTATGCAGGACAATATTCCACAAAAAAGTAAGTTTCCGCGAATTTTAATGAAATCGAAAGTTTTTTTTAATTCTTTTCAGAATATGTTCTCAATTTTAAACGACAGTCACCACAGAGTGCTGAACATAATTGAATGAAATTTTGATACAATATATTAATAGTACCGGGGCAGTCTATAGGGTATATGAAGGCGTGATTCAATAAGTGGGCGTGACACCTTCCATGCAACTTAAATCTTTGATTAAGCATATCTCCAATCATAAAACATTAAAATTCTGTGTCTTTCAAAATTTTCTAGATTTGATGAACGACGTCCAGGTCAGGGAGGAAACTGTAGGTACGCAGATATATCTGGCCGATTCGGTGGAGACAAAGGACTCAAATATTAAAGTGCACTGATTCGATAACTATAAATTGGGATTTAGATTTACAGTTTATTTAAAATTGCTAGCTAAAACAAGTAAGGAAGCATCAGTCGCGTTTCACCGACAGAGTAATACCCTACACCAAGTAACCGAGTGTGATGATAATACAGAAATTTTCGACATTTTTAATTTACCACTCCTATGGAGGGCGGACCACGCCCATTTTTGGATCGTTTAAAGGTATGTATTATTACCAGCTGTGAAGTGACCAAATATGGACTGACTGGTGTATATGTTATGGAAGTTATAAGGATTTTCCGCTTACCGTCTATATAGTGGGCGGACCAAGCCCATTTTTATAAGCTTTATATTTTGTATGACGTAGAGGGCCCACACCTTACCTTAAATATCAAATACCATTCCTTTAAATGAGAAATTAAACAAATTTAAGCAATTTTACTGGAAATATTCCGGGGTAGTGGGACTTACTGGCCCGTTGTGGGCGTGTTTTTCGGCCGATTTTGCTAATCTCAGAACTTGAAGTAGTGGAAGGTTCACTGCGACTGTTTGCCAAATTTGGTCAAATCGGACAATTCCTTCTTTCTCTCCACGGACAGCAATACAGACAGGCAGACGGACAGACGGACAACCGGAAATCAAGACAGAAAGTGATTCTAAGTATTTCTATATACTTATGTCTATAACTAAGACGGCGCCTTTAATGCGTTACAATTTTCGCACAAAGTTATTATACCCTATTACCATAGGTGTAGGGTATAATGAGCATGTGGACCAGTTTATAAATGTGTCTGTGAATGCGTGCTTTTTTATGAAAAGAAAAGTATCGAAAGCCTCTGTCAGTGCGAGACTTTAACCCACTAAAAGCACCCTACGTCCAAACGGATTGGCCATACCGGTACTACTATTAATAAAGGGTGTCCCAATAAAAGTGTATGATTTAATTTAAAAGTAAAATGCATATGTACTAAGCGAGAGATATTTTTATTGCATTTCAATGTAGACATATTCCGATTAAGTATGGAAAAAAAATATCAGACAAATTGACTCCGAGGCTGATCACGGGTCCTTGCTCTTTGCATGAAAATATCTGTGACATGTTAACAAAGACGTGGCGCTATCTTACCGATGACGTGTTGGATCTCGGTCTAGAGCTGAGGAATTGGTTGTGGTTCATTATTTTAGATCAGATATTCCACGAAACCCCAAACAAAGAAATCGAACGATTTTGGAGGCCAGTTGACAGCGGAATTTCGAGAGTGGATTCACTTCAGTTTGCTCCGTCACCCATTGAACGAATTGCCTGCGCTGTGCATGATCTGCTGCTTACTGAGATCCTGTGTAAGCTGAATCTTGTACAGGTGAAGATTGAGGTTTTTCGTCAAAATTCGCTGCGTGGTGCTTCGCGAAATTTGAAGTTTATGTAAACTATGACGGATTGGTGATTCGGGGGTTCCGGCGACACTTTCGTTTACAGCAGAATGTTTTCGAGGGACCGGCAAGTACGACGAGTTTCTTTAAATTTGTTGATCACTCTTAGAATTGTTGACCCCATGGGTTCACTTCCACCACCGAAAATTCCGCGCGTTATTTTCTCAACGATAACGCGTTCTTCCTTTGTGTAGCGCTCCATTTTGAATAATCGGAGCAATCTTAGACGACAGCTGTCGAATTTCAGAGCTGCCACTTGCACCGAAAAAAATGCCACAATATTTAAATCGCGCACTTTAATTGGGGCACCATTTATTACGTCGGGAGGCCGTGCGAACATAGCTGTTCGAGCGTCTGTTATAAATGTCGTATTCAGTTCGGTTTTTTATTTTACACCCCATCTCTCCGCGTCACCCTTTTGCGCTGTCTTTTCAGCCATTCCAGCTCCTGCATTACGGTCGCACACATATTTTTCTCAGCGTCCCAGACTTTCTGGGAGTCCAGCTTGCAGGTCCCAATATTTTCTGGTATTATTCGTCGTTCAATTGTGCGAGCTGCCTCGTATGTTTTATATGGGTTTGTGTGTATGTGTTCTCATGTGCATGCAACCGGTGTAAGCCACTTTGTTAAGCAAGTTAAATGCTTTTAAGCACCTCACTTCAATTTGAATGCGGGCAACACAAAGGACCAAAAAAATTTTCTTCTTTACGAGAGGACCACGATTTATTTTAACCTTTCGGCTCTACTTCCGGTTTTTCCTTTTTGGTGAAATAGCGAGTTTAAAAGTTTGTGTTTAAAAGTTAACATCTTATATATAAAACGCAGAGTGACTAAAAAGTGTCTGCAGCCTGCAGCTTGCAGCCTGCAGCCTGTCCACTTTCTTTCTTCTACGACTTTAGACGAACGCAATCAGTGCCCTGTGTAGCCCAGTGGGTAGAGCCGCGCGCTTGCACTCGGCAGGTCATGGGTTCGAATCCCACAGGTTTCAAATTTTTTTAAATTTTTTTTTTATTTTTTACTTTGCTTTGCCTTTTATTGTTGCCAATTGTTTTACTAGCTGTCGTGTATACAGGCACACACGACAGGTGGCCCCACTTGTAGTAAATAAAATCGAATGTGTAGCCACGAAAATGGAAAGTTAAGGGTTAGGCAAAAACAATTAATATGCGTATCAAAACAATTGAAAACATCTTCAAAGTGTTTCTTGCTCATTCACAGTGACGCAGCTAAGAATTGGGAACACGCACTAACACATGTACACAAAACATCCCTCACTCATTGCAGTTTGTGGGTGTGATAAATGCGCCGCTTTGTATGTGCATCCGGATTTTCAGGCGTGTGTGTCTGTATGTGGAATCTTTTATGCTGAAATTTAAAAGTTTAGAAAATTTAGTAAAAACCTACATACAAATAACTGAAACAATCTCACGTGCTCAAATCCAACTACTAAACACATTAAAATGCATCTAAGCGTGTGAGTTTAACCACCTACGGCACTGGCTCAGAGGACAGAGAAAGAACAAAAGGAAAAGCGCTCTTTGCGTGTGCTTTTGTGCGAGTGTGTGTGTGGGTGTGAGCCGACAAAAACCGTTCACACTTCCACGCGCACACATATCGGCATACAATTGCCCCTATACATACATATGCACACACACACATGCACACAGAGCCACAAGCCTTTGAGTGGCGCACAAGTTTATGAAAATTTATGCGGTTCCCTTTAAAAAGGGCAAAAGGTAGGAAGTTTGTAAATCCTTTTTGATAACTGATAAATTGATATTGTTAGACTCACACCATACACGCACACATCGCCGAACTAACATTCGAGAGTTACATTGTTGCTTTGCTGTGTGACAAGCGCCTGGAGCGGGGCAAGGGGGACTTTATGTGTTGGCTTGTGTGTTCCGCCTTCCGATTTTTTGTGCCGGAAGGAAAGGTTTCTTTTTTATTTCTTCTTTATGTTTTTATCGTCCTTTATATGTGCATATTTTGAGCTTGCTCATATACACTATATTTACATGTATGTGTTTGTTTGAGTGTGTTTGTCGGAGTGTTTAATCAGTTGGAAGTGGGTTTGGCATAAATCTGTGCGGTTTTCTCTATCGCAGCTTGTTTTGATTTGCTCTTTACAAGATGGAAGATTGCTTAGAGGCTGGCAGAATTTATTGATAGGGAAAGAATGCATAAAACATATAAATGTTAGGAAAATGGCCTACTCTATTTCAGATGCTCAGTAGTGTCAAAAAAACCTCAGCCACATTCTTTATATTATGGTTGGAAAATTTTTAAGTTATAACAAAATAAATTGTTGACGCAACAGCGCTTGAACGAAGCTTAAGCGTGGCTTTAGATTATATGAGTCGGCTATGATTTGAACCAGCGACTCCACGCATCAGGGACCGATCAGGAACCACTGAGCCACGGCGCCACCTGAAAATTAGTTAGACTACAATAGTTCTTAAAGCAAAGCAATCCTTTGGTTTATTCGTTGCATATAAAATTAAACTTTGGAATATTCTATGTCAATTACAAACAGAATGAGCAATAACATAGTGTTAATATTTTATACTACAAAAAGACTGCGTTTCACTAGAGATTTGATTTAAATCGTTAGTGATAGAATATGGATTGGGCGTTAGCCATACTGAAAGCAAACTAATAATTTGAAGCCCGGAGGTTCTCTGAGATCAGTAACATAGGATGCCCACAAGGAAGCGTGTTATCTCCTCTCTTTCTTACCTTGTCTACATTGTGGACTCACATGAGCAAGCCATATCAGACCAAATGTTCAACTGGAGCTCAGATTTTAATAACGACATTTAAAATGCAACTAGAGCATTTCCGTCTGCAAACGTCTGTAGGCAACTCCTGACCTCTGAATCAGCTGATTACCCACTGACCATTTACAACAATTATAAGGCCAATCCTCGCATAAGCTGTTCTAGCTAGCCCCAAAGAGGGCCGAAAGCTATCATAATTATTTCAATATGGCCGTAACATGTATGTATGTAAATGTTGCGCCTAATTTCAACCATGAGCTCTACAGGAAAACTACAATAACAAAATACCAATAACAATAATAACAAAAGGCAATAGTTGCCATCAAACATTCAGCTCTGACTTGATGTCTCAGCTTAGAGTCTGTTCCGAGAAATTGCCATCAAGGCTGCACTTACAATTAGTTCCCATTTGAACTGCAAGTTTGCGTGTGTGGGTCTATGCATACTGCATGCCTACATATGTATGTATGTGTTGGTCTGTGGCTGCGACTTTGGTTGCTCGATTGTGCTTTAAAACGTATTGCCTGCTTATGCCGGCTCAACATAACTGCATATGCCAGCACATCCTAGACACACTCACACACAGAAATCTATCTTCTTACAAATGCACATGAGCATCAAACAAATCCACTCTTCCACATGCATTCTACGCTAAGGAAATTGCTTGATGAAGTTGTTAAGACTATTGTTGTTTTGCATGTCTGCTTGTGTGTGTGTGTGTTTGTGTGTGTACAACGTTGCCACATTTTGTGGCTTTTGTGTTTGTAGTATATTTTGTGAAATTTTATAAATGAAATTATTGCCTTGCTTACGATTGCTGATTTTGTGCCCTGGAGCAATACTTCCTGCACTAATTGCTATATATACTACTTAAAGGACCTGCAAATTGCTAACCAACTTTAACATAATTGTGCGATTTCAAGAAAATATTTCTTCTGCGACACTGAGAACGCCTTAAACGTAGCCGCTTGAAACGGTTGGTAGTGCTTAAAAATAATTTTCAGATTTGTTATACATATACTAGCACAAAATACCCAAAGTCGGGCTTCCTATTGACAAGCCCTCAAAATTCAACGCATTCGAATTCATTTTGAACCATTCCAATATGGACTTTTTTAAGTGACTCCAAACTAAAAGGCTGCCAATGAGCACCACCACATCCTTGCCTGCCTTAACATCAACGCTGGGATAAGCAATTTAACTAAATGATTTTGGCGGTGCAAAGACTTTTGCGAATTGTTAACATATAGACTACCGGACCACTGTAGCGTCTTTCAGGCCGAACTCACAGCCATCAGTCAATCAGTCAGGCAGCCGCTTGGCTCATAGCAAATGCGATATTCCTCAGGGACATTACCATTTACACCGACAGCCAGGCTGCAACACAAGCTCTACTCAGCGCACACTCCCGCTCTAAAACAGCCCTTCACTGCCGAACATCTCTGAACGAGATATTCGCGCAGTGCAATGTGCACCTCTGCTGGGTGCCTGGGATCAAAGACATAGAGGGAAACTGTATAGCTGATGAGCTCGCAAAAGCAGGCACAGAGCTTCAAAGAATCAAAATAACTGAAGAAGTTGGGATACCACTCTCCACATGCAAACTAATGCTAAAAACCAGCCACATAAGCAGAGCAAACACGAGATGGCTCCACGAACAGACATGTTACACAGCAAGACAGATCTGCCTACGGTCAACCAGAGCAGATCCAGCAAATTGATCCTACTAAGCAAACCTTTCATAGGGATTGTCGTAGGAATCATAACCGGACACTGCCTCATTGGTCAACATGCCAATAGATTGGGACTGCTGTAAAACGACTTCTGCAGAAGCTGCAGAGACGAAGACTGCGAAGAATCTGTTGAACGCCTCTTCTGCAAATGTCCAGCGCTAGCAAGAACGCGCTTCCGATTCCTGGGACATTACTTCCTGAGCTGTCTGACAGACTTGGAAAAAATGCCACCAGGACATATCGACAAATATACCAGAGCCACAAAGTGGCTCCCATACATGGGAAGTGTATAGGTGAAAACCCCCACGTAGTAACAAAATGTGCGTTTTGCCATAAGTGATGTCCTCTAGACGACCACTTAACCTACCTACCTACCTAACATTGTCCACCATTAAATACATGTTTGGAACATTTCGGGTTCGTATATCTATTTCAATCTGATCTCTTTCTTACCAACCATTTAGAATTTTACAATGAAGCAAGCATGGCAATGATCTCTAGGCCCCCGCTGCATTTGGGTGTTTAGGTCGCAATTGGCCACATAAACCTCAACACCAAATTTCATTAGTATTCCTTACTCAAGTCCAAAGATAGAAGGTCTGTTAGACACACATGGCCGAACGCAAAAGGTACAGTCTAATAGTATTAAAGTTTTAAAAACAAGAAATATTGGAAAATCGAATAGTAATAAATATTCGAACGACGATCTGGAATAGAGATCCTCAGCTTACAAAGTTCACAAACAGTGGCTCAGTGGATGTTTAGTTTAATTTATTCAATTTAAGTCTATGGACATTAAATCCTTACAGACTAGCTCAATAAAATAGCACACTAGAACTTTAAAACTAAGGGTACATAAAGTTATCATAAGTTAATACAAACAAGTCGAACATAAAACAAGAAAGGTAACAATGCAAGTAACAATCAATAATGACCTTAAAGATATCAATTTATTAACTGAAGTAGGTACCTATCTAAAGCCGCTTTGAAGACGGGTCTTGGGAGTGAGAAATCTAAGTCCACAGTCTCCGCGACTTTATTAAACAGAGTCAATGGTCTGGGAATAGGAGCAAAAAAAGCGTAATTATAGCGATCGACTTTCACATGAAATGGTAGCACAACACGCAAATTTTTACGTGGGACTAGGAAAGCAATAGACTCTAGCAGCGCAGGGCAATCAACTTTATCACGAAGGAGATCAAATACAAACATTAGAAGGATGGATCTTCTATTCGCAAGAGATTTTAAATTTATGAGGAGACAACGAGCACTGTATGAAGGCAACGGGTCACAAAACCGGAGGGGCGATCGAGCGAATGAGCGAAGCGAAGGAATTTCCGCTGCACTCTCTCAATACGAGAGGAGTGCGACAGATAAATAGGATTCCAGACAACAGATGCGTATTCTAACTTTGAGCGAACCAGGTAACAGTATAAAGATTTACGGGTATACGGGTCTTTGAAATCGGAACTATATCTACGCAGGAAACCCAGGTTCGAAAAAGCCAGGTTCGAAAAAGCCTTGGGAATGAAATAGTTAAGATGATTAAAAAACGTGTACCGTGCATCAAATAAAACGCCCAGGTCACGAAACTCTTTAACAGTTGGCAGAGATAAACATGAGATTGAGAAATCAGAGACAATTACATTATTGGTTTGAGCAAAGGATGCGACCTCGTTCTCTCCTTAAACAAATAGGCTGGATCACTTCCCAACAGGCACATATCATCTAAAACAAATAACGAGAATCGTTTTCGTACACGGCGCCATCTCTCGCAAAGAATTGGCAACTATCCGAGAGTATTCTTTGACATGAAACCAAAAACTCCTCAAATCTGTTCGGACACGCTTCTTGAATGAATTCCTTGGTCCCGTTACCATGTGATTTAAATAGAACGAGCACACGCAAGAGCCGTTGTGCCTTTTACATACATACCAATTCGCTGACGAAGTCAGTATCGGAATCGAGAAAGAATCGAAGAACAGAAAGCAGATAAGAATCGGAATTTTCCCAGTATCCGGTATCGAAACCGCACTTCGCTCAGCTGTCATTTGAACGAAGCGAAATGGCAACGCATGCTAATGCCTTTCTCAAGAGCGAGAGCGGGGAATATACATATAAATGTCACTGACCGGGAACATAGCTCATGCAATCACCTTCAGCCGTCCACTTCAGCTTTCCAGCCCTTCAGTTATTCATCAATGCAACTTCAAATGCATGTAGCACAGATGATGCGGCTTTAATGCAATTACTCCAGCTATTGCAATCATGCATGAGAGTATTGCAGTAAATGGATGCGTAATGGCTGGGAGTGGGTTCAGTGAGTCGAGTTAAGTTGGCTGAGCTGAGCTGAGCGAGTTGCAATTAATGCATGTAATTTGGCCGCAATCAATGTGCATCTCTCTGAACAATGCACACGCACATGCACACAGCTGCAAGCAAATGTAATTGCTACATCCTCGCATACATATGCAAGCATATGCGTCCGTGCGTTCGTGTATGTGTTTGTTTAAATTAATTCGCATAACACTGAACTTTAGCGCTGAAATGCACAAGGCATCGCGTTTAATTTGCCATTATGCCTGCTTATATGCTCACGTACATAGTACAAGTGAAGTACCGTCTTTAAAATGGAGTAAGCATGGGCCCTAACAAAGGAGCCCGTGGTCCTCTCATCGAAGCCACGAAATTTGTTCTTTGCAATATGCAAGTTGTCGTTTTTATTTCCAATAAATTCTTTAACCATTTGATATATTGTAGATATGTATGTATATATATGCATATACATATGCATGTACATATATAATTGGCGCAACAGGCCTAAGGCCAAAGTTTAGGCCCCTTTCACGCATTAACTTGTGTCTACTCATTCTATTTAAAGCCCAAATTAAAAGGACCCCTTTATTAAGCTCTATTGTGAAAAGATTTTATAATGGCAAAGTGTACTCTCAGCGAGTTGCCAACAAGTTGCGAGAGATGGCTCCGTGTGAATAGATATGAAGTCTCTCTTTTTTAGGTATGAAGTATAAGTTGACAGAGATTCGATCTAGCGACCCCACACTCCAGGAACCGAACACATATCCCCTAAGCTATGGCCATATGGCACCTTAACTAACAATCTTACAGACATTACCATCATAATTTATGTTCAGAATTCCATGAATTTTCTCTTTTAGTTATTTTTAATCCAGATAAGCTTCTCCTTACTTTTATTGATTTTAAAACATTTAATAAAATTGGGTCTTCAAAAAAAAACGTATTAACTTGTGTATGCTTGTTACACATTTTGCACAAATTAATGGGACCTACAAACAGCCGTGTCCGAACGGATTTTCATGGCAAAGAATACTCTCGGAGAATTGTCAAATCATCGCGAGAGGTGGCGCCGCGCAAGGAAACCATTTTGAAAATCTTGTTATCTATTATTAGATGGCATGAGACGGGCCTTGAACCAGCGCCGCGATTACACATCAGCGATCAGGCACTCGTCCACTGAGCCACCGCGGTGACTATTCAGTTTCATAAAATTCCTTACAAAATATTTACTATTGTAGTTAAAAGATCCCAATGCGTTCACATTGCCCTCTGGGCCTCAAGTACTTATAGTATCTAGAAGGCCCTGATTGCGTGTGCCTGTGAGAGTATGTAAATGCAATTCTTTTACGCCCGACTTAGTGCAAAGTCAAAAGCAAAGAAAGCAAAAGCAGCTTACGTGCACGCCAAGACCGCAGAGCGTATGAGTAATTTTCAGTTGTGAGTTATTGCAAGTATTTCTGTTGTTCATACGCCGTGCTGACCCGATTCTCCGTGTAGCAGTTGATGCATACCAATGGCTCTGTATTTCAGAAGGGCGGAAAACTTTACGCTTAAACCGATTCTACCCAGCAGCGTGCATGAATTTAAGAAATTATGCGGAATCCGTTGCTTTTAATTACGCATTTTTCGCGAAAGTATGAAAGTTGGTGCAAATTGCTGGGCAACAGTGTATTTATGCATTTCGCTCGCAAGCACAACAACAACAAAAGCCATAAATAATGTATTTATTGCTGCTGTTGCAGGTGAACACAAAAAATTACACTGAAATGCATGTCTTAAATCCTTTTTATGCCAAGCCCAATATGAACTAGTGGGCAAATCATCTGGTGAAAAACAATGGAAGGTAGCAGCCCTAGCCGTAGTAGCAATTAGCTCTACCAGACTTGTTCATAAGTGGAACTGGATGCGATCCCTACTAGAAAGTTAATTGTAGCAGAGAATTGCCAGAATTTCGTAGACATTTTTCAAGTTATCTGTTAGAATGTATGCAAATTGAAAAGCTTGCGGAAAGATTTTGGATTTCCCGAAGCTCCTGAATTATATCCAATATTTCAAAAATCAGTAGAAAATTTCTCAAATCTATTAATTTTATGCGAAACATCCGAAATTGTAATGAAATGAAATGTAATGATTCGAAATGAAAGCATGTATAGAATTTGCGAGTGCTTGAAACTAAATAGAAAATTTCTATATCTGTTAAGTTTAGAAGAGAGTTCGTAAAATATTGACGAAGATTTTAAATGCTGTTCAAGAATTTCGGAAATTTTAAAGCCAGCTGAAAAGTTGCAAACTTTTGATGCTGGTGGAAAGAGTTGGAAATTTTGAAAACTGCTAAAAATTTTCAAATGTTTGAAATTTGGAATATAATTCGAGATTTTCGGAGTTTTCAAAATTTTGCAAATATGCTTATAAATTACGGCGGCTTGTGCAAAGTTTCTAGAATTTCTAAAAAAAAAGCTATCTTGTAAGCGAGTAGGTACTTATTTTTTACAAAATTTTTTATTATTCTCATGTTTTGAAAGTTTTTAGAATACTTCGGAGTGGCGAATAGTATTCGAAATATTGAACTAAGTCAATAATTTTCACAACTAATATCGCTGTTGATATCTTGCAAAAATTTTAGCGCTTATGAAAAATTTTCACATTCTTTGAAATTTTAAAAGAATGTATAGATTTTTCGAAAAAATTCGAAATTCTGAAAACTGGTGGCAATCGCCATGTACAAATGAATAAGTATTTCTGATTGATTAGGCCCAGGGCATAAACCCAAGGGTTAAAATGAAGGGCTATGCCTATTATCGTAAACGGTGTATTGCATCAAAAAGCACGCATACGCCACGTAATTCCGTTTACCATTACCAAAAAAAAAACATCGTTAGCACACGCTGAACTCAATGGCCGATTTTTCTGAAAATTATATTTCAGGACTCTTTTTACACACACGCGGATTTGCATGGGAAGTAGTGACAGTGGCACACAAGGCGACAACAACAGCACCCAAAAAATTGCATTTAGTACCCAGCGCAGAATCGTTCCGCGCGTATTTGCAATACTTAAATGACATTTAATTTACTTAATGGCGGGATTTTTTGTGTTGCGCTTTTTTGGCGCAACGAAACAACGACAGAAACAGCTCGGCGAAATGAATTTACGCAAATTGAAAAGCCATAAAATCGTTTCGAATGGGAACAGTCGGAAAAGTGTGCCAGGCGCAAATCTGATTTGCATTTAATCAATCTATTACTTTTTTATGGAAGCAACTTACTTAAACATGCAAACGAGCAACGCGAAAAAGGATCACATACAAAGTAGTAAACGCTGAAATGTATGTGTATGGGTGTGTGTGTGTGCAGCCAAAGTTTCAAACAGTGCGAATGATGGCTTAAAAAATGTTCAAAAACTTTTGCAATAAATTCTTTAGTTCAGCAGTGTGTCAGTGACATGACAACAATACCTTAACAAACAAACCTTAAATAATACTATTTTGAAAAAATTCTACACATTGCGCACAGTTCGAAAAATTTTGCATTAACTCCATTTTCGCTGTTTTTTGTGCCGATAAAATTTTTGCTTGCTACCAAATTATTTTCTTTTTAATAGAAAATTGCATTTTAATTGATTCATCTATGGAAATGTTACCGCAGTTAAGTGAGAACAAATTGAAACTGCATTAATAAATGGTAGCACACTAACATTTACATATTTATATGTACATATTCTCTGTGTATGTATGTGCATGATATTTTCTTCATCTGTTCAATAATCCTTAATAAAAACTGCTTGATTATTAAAAGCATAGCTTAGTTGAATAAATGAAAGTTGTAGAAATTATTGAAGTGTTTGATTAAGTTCAAATCTCGAACTGTGTCATAGGAACTTTTTAAAAAACGTTGAAATAAAAAGTTTATTTCTCATTCTCAAAAGAATTTTTTCTGGTTATGAACTGGCGAAGCAAGGCTCTGCGCTCGACGATTCAAGCGCGGCAGACATGGTGGCTTCGATTAGGAAGATTAAAGGTAGAATGACAGAACATTACCTCTCTAAAGCAAAACGAAAATGAAGAGATTTGGTGACATGCAGGACCAGCAAGGATATCTGGTGCACTTAAGACATAGGAAAAACACGTACCCTGCGGTAAGTAAGCATCCTGCTGAGCTCAGCTTTCCCTGTAATCGGTACTTATGTAGTTGCGAAAACCTGAATGATGAGGAAACGATAGATCACTTCCTGTGTCAATGTCCTGCCCTAGCAAGAGGAAGGCTTAAAACACAAGGAAAGGCTTTTTTAGAGAACATTAATAACATCCCAAATATGGAAATCATGATGTTCTAAAATTTCGGAATTTCTGAATTAGAAATGCGTTTCAAAAATATCACAGCTTCAAACTTCTTTGGTGATTAAGGAGCAGCAGGGTTTAAAAAAAAAACGTGCGTTTAGAAGTAAAACTTTTTTTGGATGTTTTTATTTTATTTTTAGGTTTCTTGAATGAATTCAACGCTTTTAGTGGTAGAAATTTTATTTATTTAACTCAGTAATATTATTTCCATCAGTAACTTCAGAAATTGCGATATTTGTTTCTAGCGTAGAAACAATCGGCTTATGATACGTGTTAGAACTTAAATTTTCAAGATACCGCGAGAAAACTGCAATGTTGTAGACTCATTGAGATTGTTGCTCATTCGTAGTTGTAAAGCATCATGCATGAATTGGATAAAAGGTTGGGATTCTTCCAACGCGAAATTAAGGTTGAAATCTCCAGCTTAAATTAATGGCATTGTGTGATAGTTCCTTCCCAATTCTTGTGAGCCTACTAAACCATATACGAGGAGTCTTCTGTGTAAGAAGCTGATAATATTTGGCACAGTATTGGGAGAAATGTTAACTGCAACCATTATTATATTTGTCCCATCTTCTAAAACGCTGTTTGCAGCGCAGATATCTCCAATTTCACTTACATTGCATAAAAATATATTCATATTTAAAGCTACTATGTTGGTGTTATTGATATTAGCATAGATTGCAACACCTCCACCTCGAACATTGCTGCGTTTAAATTTAGCAACGATTACGATTCAATTGCCAATCCATTCTTGGCACTTGAATTTCGGTCGGCAACAGAAATCGAACAAATCTAAACAAATGGAATTTTGCCTTTGTTTGGCTTTTAGTGTGCTGAACGGCAACACGCTCTCTCATATTTGCGCTCTCTCGCTCACGAAACAACCAGGAGAGCGACTGGACGGCCGAATTCGCCTGCTTGATATTTCTGTGTCTTAATAATTTTGTGCCTAATAGATTATATTTACGAGATGCACCTTCTCTATTATTTACGTTACCTAATATTACCACCTGTTCGCAACTTGTTTCTTACGCAAAGTGCCATCCTGTGCGCAGCTTTTTATAAGCTCTGGCAACTTTTCTACCTACTTCCAATTTTACAGCACAAGTATGAAATGTTATCCGAATATGGAGTCCTAAAAGTGTGCCATAATTTAATTTGGCAAGACAGACAGAAGAGATATAAGCTTTTTATAAGCACTATGATTCACATTGCCTGCCTTGTTGCTATCTCGAAATTGTTCGAAATTACCAGTATTTTAGGTTTACCCTCCGCAAAGAAGTTTTACTTCAAAAACTGTCAGCATAATAGCAACAGCACTAAAAATATGCTGTCGCTGTGCTGTGGACAGCCTTCCTTTTTGGGTATGTGATTTTTTGCTTTGCTTTGCTGCGATAATTTCGACAGCAAAGCCACAGCACGGCAGCAATTAATTGTTCCGTTTGCTTTGCTGTTGCTATGGCTGTGCAGTTTTTCAAAGCACAGTTACAGCGAAGCATTTTATTTTTGTTCGATTCCATTTGCTATTGCTTCGACTGCGCAAAATGACAGTTACAGCAGCAGCGACAGCAAACAACTGTCTGTATATTGCTGTTGCTGCTCCTATATGCAGGCTGTAAGAAAATTCCTTAGAATGTGAATGTAATTCACCGCGATCGGAATTTTTTGATTTCTTTGACAATGTAAATTGTTTTATTAATTTATAAAACTGGGGTTCCTTTCGTTCATGAAAAATTCGATTAAACGAGGCGTGAAATAAGAAATATCTGTGGTCGCGAGTCATAACCGCCTAAGTCGGTTTTTCAAGTTTTTCAGGAGAGCAATTCAAAGTTTTAAATTCCTACATGTAAAAGTTATTAGGTGTTGATGGATAATTGCCGTTCCAAGGAAAATTCGATAGCATATATATTAAGAAACGCTGAACCCGTTGGCATTAATAACTCAATTTCGTCCTAACTCAACTTAGGCGGTTATGGTTTGTGACCACAGATATATTGTAACAGCGAGAGCAACAGCAAAGCAACAGTCAAAAATAAAATGTTTGCTATTGCTGTTGGCTTTGCTTTCAGCTGCGCACATCGTCACAGCAAAGCGATAGCATATCTTCGGTTTTTTGTTTGATTGAAATGAAAATATTGAAGCATTTTCAAATGCTGAGGAGCAGTCAAATATGTTGGCAACTATGACAGCTGCAAATATATAAAAGAATTCAATCAAATAAATTTAATAAGAATGTTTTACCCAATAAAGAGTCCTCTAATCTTCCTCCCAACTAACCAGGAGGTTTTGGTTTTATGAGGAATTTTTTTCCGATTTATTTCGAATGCCAAGGCGTACAAATGACATTAAGGTAGGAATGAAATTGTTTGAATGGGAGGTCAAATTCGAGGGCTATTAGCGAGATTTTATTAAGGACTACAAATATTTCGAAATGGGTTTAGTTTTGTCACTTTAATGCTTCGAATAGACGACATAAGCAACTTACAATCAATAGATACATCTAGAGATAGTATAAACAATTTTTAGCGAATATGCATGCTAATTCCAACTTCGTCGTTCATCTCTGAAGTCTGCTCGTTTTGTTCAAAATTTAGTCGGGAAAATTTTGTATCTTATACTTAATTTTCTTTATGCTTCGCTAACGGAGGTTCTCGTATCCAATAGGGTTCACAAAAGTTACAGATTTTATAATCATCAGCGGATATAGTGCGTTAGCTAAAATTCGTTTAGTTAAATAGTTAGGTGTAATCTTTTGACAGTTTTTTACATTTTACTTTACAAAATAAGAGTGTATATGATCACCGAAATTTCACTTAAATTTTGTATAGAAGTATGAGGGCAATTTTTCAATTTTATAAATTTACTACTTAACTAATAGAATCATGCTTTTACAGCTTTTACATTTTTAAAGCAGCTTTCGTATGCAAACTAGAAACAAAATTTGCTTAGAATAGTCTAACAACATATTTTGACTTTAATGAGGGAAAAATAAAATAACAACTTATTTTCGGTAACTGCTTTAATTTGAATTGCCAATAACTATTCTCCACGTGCACACGCTCCTCGCCCACTGCACATGCACCGCTTGCCACAATAAATCGCCGGTTTATCCTGCCACCCTGCCTTGCCAAATGCCCAAATCCGTTGCTTTTAATTACCGGAGATTGCCAGGCAGAAATAAATGCTCAGCCACTTTCGACGAAATGCGCCGTGGGCGAAAAACGAAGCGATACGAGAGCGGACAACTGCAATTTGAATGTGTTTGTGTGGCAGACTGCTGCCACTGTGTGTGCCTGTGTGTGTGCGTGTGTGCCTGCTTGTTTTTTTTTTTTTGTTTCGATAGGCAGGAAGGTGGGAATCTTCATAGATACTGCTAGCCCGTACTAGTCAGCATGCACGATTCACGTTTATCCTCCTTGTGCCTACGTACTAAACCCACCTCCCTCCTGGACTCAGTCCTGTTTTCCCCTGCGGTACCACCAATCAAGGCATTCCTTCGCAGGGCAGGATAACCCTTTTCTAGGGTTTCGTCTGTTTATTTATGCATTAGTTTGCATGTTTGGTTCTCTTTTGATAGCTTCGTGCCATTTGTCACCGACCTGGATGGAGGAGGTCCAGGTTCGGTTCAGACGAGTTCCAATATAAAATCCACTACTGAAGTTTTCTGGTCGCAGCTACCGACTATAACAGAAATTTGTTAGTCGCAACTGTCAGTACTGTCTGCTTTGATTGTGGCAGCC
This sequence comes from Neria commutata, assembly GCA_963457695.1. Lineage (NCBI taxonomy): Eukaryota > Metazoa > Arthropoda > Insecta > Diptera > Micropezidae > Neria > Neria commutata. The sequence continues at coordinate 26,746,209 of OY735247.1, forward strand.
TAGACGGGCGTGGCCTAGGTCTGTCAATATCTTCATCGCACGTGGCCGCGGCTCCGATCCGCCATGGCCTGGACGGGCGAGGCCTAGGTCCTCCTGCGTGTGAGTTTGTTTGTTTGTTTCAGCCACTTTCGGTACTTAATTATTACCCTCTCAACTGCATATCAGAGCAAGAGCAAAACAGCAGCAGAGGAGACAAGTGCCGTAACTCCTTCTGTGCGACTCTGTGTGTGTGCTTCCGTGCGGCGCCACCCAACAAAAGCGCGCCATCTTTGAAATGCTTGCTTAAACAGCAAACATATTGCTAACGAGGCTACTCAAATAAAAATGAACTTAAGCTTACGCCATTGTGCCGGGTACTCGCCGCACTCGCGAAGTAGTGCTCATGTCCATCCGTTCCTGCCCGCTGCCATCGAGTCACTTGAAAGGCTGCGCGGCGGCATCCTTGCAGAGTCGTAAGTATTTAGCACAAGCAAACGAAAGAGAAGCGCTGCAGCTGTCGCCTTTCTTGTGGCTGTGTCTCCATTAGTGTAAGTGGGATTGCGCTTGTATAGAAGTAAAAGCTGCATTTAACGATACACTTTATGTCAATATGTTTGTGTGCTGGAGTCCTTCCGCTGGTTGCCCCTTGCCACACTCCGTCCGACTTCTACTAAGCATTCTAAGCGTACAGTGCCATGCTTATGCCCGTCAGTGCTGCCAATTTATTATAATGTATAATGGCAGATCGTTCTACTTCACATATTCCCGCAATAAATACAAGGAAGATCCATTTTAATCGTCGCCTACAAGCGAAGCAAAGAAAGTTCCAATTCTTTCCGTTTTTTTCAACAAGCAAACCCCAAAAAGATCCGATTGAAACTTTGTCCGCAAACTATTTCTTGGACAAGCATGAAAACTATAATTCCCGATGAGATTATTACTTCAACAATACGAAAAATTCCCCAGCAGACACTTTTTGCTATAAAACTAAACTGGATAATAGTACATATATAATTGGCACAAGAGTCTCTTTTGTCTCTAAAAGAGGTTTTCAATCCCGTTCGTACACTGGTTTAGAACAAATTTGTAGGTCCCGCCAACTTGTGTTACTTAAAGCTAGAACTAGCTCATAATATTAGGGGTATTCCTTATCCGGAGCGAATGCAAAAGCAAAAGCAAAATTTTGCATTTGAATTTTTAAAATCGGGAACGACCGATTGCGAAATCCATGCAAATGCTTTTGTCAAACAGCTATTTTATTTGAGAGTTTAATAAAATGACAGGAAACAGCGGAAAACAACAATTTTGCGACTTCTTAATTGAAAATGCAGCAAATGAAATCATCGTAAATATTTAAGACACCATTTTTTTAAACAAAAAGTGAAATAAAAATCAAAATGATCAGCTGGTCGCTGTTAATACTCGTTGTTGGCAGCTTAGATCACCGATATGTATGTGCGACTTTTCAAGCTGGCTACTATGCTCATATTTTGCATCAAATATTTTCCACTAAACGCAATGGATTTTGGTCTAGGAAAATTGTGAATTTAATGCAAAAGCAAACCAGTGTGTTTTGTTGTTGTGTATGCAAAAGGTGGAACAATATTTTGCTTTTGCTCTTTTGCAGGACTAATTGCACCGGATAGGGAATACCCCTATTGTAGTTATTGTGGGAAATTTTGGCGTAAGGCTCGGTTACCCGGGCTGGTGCGCCGATTATATGCATATGTATGTATGGATATATGTATTTATTTACAAGCAAAATGAGAAAGGTTCGGATTATGTTAATTTGAATATCTGCATTATATCCATCGGGAACGAAAAACCTAAGCAATTTACATATATCGATTAAGCCATTTTTTGCTATTGAAAAGGAATAAGTATGTATTTCATTTTGAGTGGCGGAAGAAAATATGTATATGACATACCACAAAACAAATTGTAGATAAGTGACAACACTGTTCGACGCCTGCTCTTCTTCGAAGTTTGTCGGATCTGTCGACGCCTCGTGGCTATTTTCTGGACTGCTGGCATTTCTGTAATTATCCGACTACAATGTGCTTCTGTGTAAATGCTTAAAAATCTTTTTGCTTTACCCCTCCCCGCCACACTCTAGCTTCCCTCTTCGTCGCGGTATTTCTTCATTGCCACGTTCGTGCAACTGCCTGGAATAGTTTGGCTGCTCACACAAGAGCTTGAAATTTCTTTGCCATTTTGTTGCTCATTTCGCTGCTGCCGTTTGCAATGTCTGTCTATCGGCGATATCTGGCCAGGTTCTCTTCACTACGTTCATCCTGGAATCTTTCGGCCATTTCTTCAGCAACTTCAAGCAGTTGCACAAGTGCATTTAATTGTTCGCCTTTTCCCATTTGGGAGCACACTATTCCGTTCAAGTGCTCTGCAAAATACCATGGCAAAATTCTAACGCCGAACATCTGACATTCTCTTTGTTCAAATGCGAACTCAGATATTTTTTGCTTTGACTATTAACAAGTAATTCATATTTTAGCAAAAACGTTCTTAACATATTTTGAAACTTTGTTTCTTGTAAGAGAATCATCTTAAAGATGATTGTAAAAATTCTTCATCTGAGATTTTACCGAAATTATATAGATCAAATTCATTTCATTTTCTCTTTGTAAATTTTGATCGAATTCGAATTTTTCCACCAAGCTTGGTAGGCATATAGTTCTTCACGAATGTTTATCCCTTTAAGGGCGGGTTTCACAGTGGCTATTTAAACTCTGATTTCAGTTTAAATAGGGAATTTCAGTTTCACAGTTGGAAGCTAAATACAATTTAAATGGCCGATTGTCGATATTTAAGTACGGCCCAGAGTTGAATTTATGAACAGCTGATTTCGGATGTGCAAGCAAGCTGCGTGGCCAGTATTGGAATTTATGATTCAAATTAAGCATAAAACTGCATGGAATAGCACACATAAATAACACAGTAGTACATAAATAATATAAACTGTGCATACTTTGCACAATATCCAACAATTCACTTATTTTAGTCAACGAAAAATTTGCTGTCTCCACAATTGAGCAATTGAACATATGTTTTTAGCAAGTTGTGCCAACCTTCAATTGTCAAATATTCGAAGTTGCCATTCATTATTCCGTATTTAAATAAACGCACTGTGAAACCCAAGGAAAGTTATACTAGATTTTAGCTCAATTTGAAAATTAGATTTAAATAGCCACTGTGTGTGAATGGCAACTTCGAATATTTGACAATTGAAGGTTGACACAACTTGCCAAAAACATATGTTCAATTGTTCAATTATGGAGGCAGCGCGAGCTAAAAAATTTTCGTCGGCCGAAAGAAGTGAATTATTGGATATTGTGCAAAGAATCCACAGTTTATAATACTACGGGATCATTTATATATGCTATACCATGCAGTTTTATGTTTAATTTGATCTCTTATAAATTACAATATTGTCGACGCAGCTTGCTTGCACATCCAAAATCAGCTGTTTATTTGTTTTCGATTGCAACTCTGTGCCGTACTTAAATATCCACAGTCGGCTATTTAAATCGTATTTAACTTCCAACTGTGAAACTGAAATTCCCTATTTAAACTGCAATCAGAGTTTAAATATCCACTGTGAAACTGGCCCTAACTGCTGTCTACTCATTTCTATAACTTTCAGCAAAACTTCTTTGTCGATTTCGGACACAATTTTCATGATAAGGCATGTTTTCCAAAAAAATATCACTATTAAATATATGTTTTGGTAATTTGTAAATATATTTTAAATAAATTGAAGAACCTATTTTTTTAAAGTTTTTGAGGGTAAATAATTTTGACTTTCGAAATTATGAACGCAAGCATTGCGCAATTTTACATCAAGTTAGTTCATGAATTTATCATGAAACACTTAAAAAATGAGTCTGTTTCGTTCTTATATTAAGAATGCGCCATCTTGAATCATGATTAGATGTTCTAAAAATTATTATAAAACAACTTCATAGCAAGAATTTTCTGCTTATTTAAATTTAGTACCAATTTAAAATTTGCTCGCTGGGCTTGAGAGTTTATAATTTTTCATTTTTCATCAACGAATGACTTGACTTGAATTCACATATGAATGCACTAAGCCGCTGCCGATGTACGAAGCCAGAGACAAAGTACACATACTACAAATTAGCAATTGAGCTTTCATTTTCCAAGAAAAGTGCCTAACAAATTATCTTACTTAATTCCTGCTAATGCCGCAACTTTACATACACATACACTAATCCTTACATATGTGCATACATATGTACATAAACACTCGTTCAGTTCGAAGCTATACGCAATGAAATACACTTCTTCTTTCAGTGCCAACCCAACCACAGCTCCCATCTCATGGAAAGCACATATCCCAACGTGCCACCGTCTGCATACGCGTGCATGCTGAAAGTCCATTAATAAAAGTCCCAAAGTAATTAACAATTTCCTGTTAAGTGGCATGCAAAAAGAGACAAATTTGCAACACTGACATCTGCCGATGGTTGCTCCTCCCTGCTGGGACTAATGCGCTGCTCTGTCCTGTTCTGCTCAACTAGTCAGCCTGGTCAGCCTGGTCAGTCTGGTCGGCCTGGCTTGTATTAGTGGCTTTAGTTCTGGCGTTGCTCGTTGGTTCGGTGGTCGATGTGTCTGTCCTAGCATTTTCGTTCAGCATGTATCACTGGCACTGTTGCCATCGCAGCAACAGCAACTGCAGCTAAATACTGGTGCTACTCTTCTCGTCGAACACACACAAATGAGCTGTAAATTAGGCGCTGAAAATTGTCTAAATTATTGCATTTTGAAGTGCTTCCAAGCATTTGCAGTGCGTCCACACGCCAACACATGCCATTTACATTTTCCGAGGCGACATAATGGCGCAGTTTCCGCTGAAAAATGTTTGGTCTCCGTCGGTAGCCAACAGCTTTATGCAAATGCACCTATGTATATGTTAGCGTGTGTGTGTGTGTGTGTGTGTGTGTTTGTGTTTGTGTATATGTACGTGCGCACTCACATTTAGCAACAATAGTTTTTCTCTTTTTTTTAGTTATTCCAAAAATTTGCGGTCGCTCTTCACACATTCCCTCACATTTCACTAGGATTTTGTAGCACTCGTCTGCGAATCCGTCCGTGAAATTTTAATGGAATCCACTCCAAGAAAAAGTTGTGCATTTGCAAAGCGCTTCTCTGTAAAAAGAAAGAGAAGCAATATTGAAGATCTTGGTATAAGTAAGTTACAGTACAATAAATAAAAACAAAAAAATAAAAAAATGCCAAATATAACAAGTAAGAAAGCATCAGACGGGTTTCACTGACAGAGTAATACCCTACTCCAAGTAGACAATTGACATATTTCGTTTACTTTGGGAAGTCGTGCCTTTCGTTTATGGTTGCAAAACTGCGCCCAATAGAAATGTGCTCCTCTATGAGGAGCGTACTCTCTGTTCCTGCTGCTGGGATGGACTTAAATATATTCATTGCTATGTCATAGGACACACCCAATAATTGAGCGCTATTCCTAGTAATATTTCAATATTACAATATCCAGACTGATATAGGTTAGGTTAGGTTGATCTGGCTGCCTCAGAAAGGCCACGCATAGACCCTGTTGGATCCCCAGCGATACCAGTTTGGGTACCGTTTTATGAATTCTCAAAGTAATGATCCGTCAGAATTTTGGTGTGTTTCACAAATTTCCAAAGAGTCTTGATACCTCCGAGATCTGTTCGAGCGCTGAAAAGAACGGCGCTCCTCAAAAATGTCATGTATTGTGTTTTTTCTTTCTTGTTCTTTTAAAATCTTTGTTCTGATTCTTAAATATATATCAATGTTTTTCGTGAATTATATTTTTCGAAATTTATTTGTACTTTAGGCTAAAATTCTTAAAATAATTTTAAAAAAATCAAAAAGAATCAAAAGTAATCTTTATAAGTAGTCGATTATTTTTTGCTTACTTTCAATTCTTTTTTTTATTCTTTTTAGTAATCTCAAGTGATCCTGATTATATTTTATTTTATTAAAAAAAAATTTTTCGGGAAAACTTGCTAAGCATTTAGCAAAATCAAATCAGCATAAGTGTCTCTGTTAACTGATTTCTAAAAATTTTTCTTTACTTGCAAATTGTTTTCGAAATTTGTGGCTTTTGAAAATAGATAAAAAGAAATAAGATTGTAAAATTTCGATAAATTATGTTCAAAAAATGTGTGAATCAATTTACAAATTAAATGTAAAAAATCGTTAGTTTTTTATTTCGCTCAAATGAACAAACTTTTAGTGAAGTTTACAAATAATTCTTAAACTAAACAAAAACTTACATGTTCAAAAAGTCATTATGAAATAGTAAACAGGGTACGCATTATTTTTGACGATTTTGGCATGATGCATTCTTTTACAGTGTCTGCAAATATTTTATGTTTATAACGGCAGCAGCAGCAGCGCCGACGGCAACTCTGCTAATTATAAAACAATCCGTTTCAAGCAGCGCATTTTCGCGTTGAGCTGGTCAGCCTGCCTGCCCGCTGCGACCGCGCTTGAATTAATGGGATTCCGTTTTAAAACAATGCACACATGTACCGAAGCCCACACATACACACACACACGTAAATACAAATGCACGCAAATATATGAATACCTATATGTACATATATATGTATGTTTGTATGTATGTATGTACATACATATGTATATGGAGTGTCGTCTATGGGAGAGGGGGTTCCTGCCATGCACTACAGCCAGTGCCTATTCAGAACTCTTGGTAGGGTGAAGAGTGTTAAGCTCCTCAATGAATGAAACCTTTAAATTGTAAAAATCCGCTCGAATTATATCATTTCTTCATTCTGAAAACTAGCTGCTTAACATTGCTAGGATCATGGTCAAGGAGTCAAATCCCAGCTCGTAGAAAAAATATTTAACAAACTTGCCGGTAATCCACGGGTATTGGCGTTTCAATGAGCTTAATTCTTTTGCTTATCATAAGAATGAAATTTCATATTTTTGAAGATCTCAAGGCGGCAAATTCGAATCTATTTAAAGATCCGTTCATAAAGTAAGCTGTGGCTGTGCAATGCCACGGATAACGGCAGGCAAAAATAATGAGGCATTCGAAAAATAAGGCCGCGGTGGCTCAGTGGACTAAGTGCTTGGTCGCTGATGCGGGAGGGCCTGGATTCGAATCTCAGCCGGGGCACATAACATCTAAAAAAAAGTAATTCGTTTTTAAAATTGTTTTTTTTTCGCGCGGCGCTACTTCCCACGATGAATTGGCTATTCTCCAAGAATATTCTATTCAATAAATAAATTAATTAATTCTTAAAATAATCGAACGTGTTTATTCGATTAATAATGGAATCTTCCTAAATCAATGCCAATTATGTAATTATGAAATTTTCTGCTATTTCTTGGTTTCTTTAGCCCAACAGAAAACAGGCCGACTTTTGTCGACGCGTTCCAGAATAGAACTCGAATATGATGACTTTTCGTTGTGCAATGTGTATATTGTTTGATCCTTCCTACAGAAAATCCTGCGCACGCCCATATATGTATGTATATGTATGTATGTATGTGTGCGTCAGTGTGCTTATTTGCTGCAGGCAGCCTCCGTGCAAAGCCGTGCGCTCGCCGCGAGCTATTTCAACAACGAAATGTTCGTCCTATCCGGACATACGCACACATGCACACACATATGCCCGTATACTCTCGCCACAGCCAAATACATCTGCGGCTGCTGTGGCTTTTGCATTATTGCCGCGTTAATGATACGTTTTCTAATTAACCATTTTTGGCGGCCGTTGTCGCGCATTAGCGTTCAGCCCACCAACCGCCGCGCCCACAACTCACAGGCTAATAGCAAATTTATTATGCAAATTGCTTATTAACTTTTATGCTCTTCGCATGTTCGCGAGCTAGCTGCGTTCAACATTTTTCGCATTTCGGCCGACATTTATCAGAATTTGCACACTTCGGGGATTGTCCTGCATGTTGTCCTCCAGTTTGGCCACGTCGCATTCGAACGCAATTATTTACATACAATTATATAGCAAAATCTTTGAGGCATGTTCTTTAAATATTTAAGTAGAGCACGAGAAAATACTGGGCCGTAGATGAGATAGGAAGATCTGCAGACTGAGGAAGACAATTTCCCTTGAGCCTTAAATTGTATTGCATTGCCCCCTTTGTAGAAAGGATGAGTACGAGTTCGTGAAACATTCTTTTAGACATTCTTTGCAGAGTCTAGAGTCTAGACAATAGGTTGGATTACGTTGACCCCTTGCTGAACGGAGAAGTCGTAGTTTTCTAAGATGCCACATTACCCTCGATCATAAATCGGACTAGACTCATCGTTGTAGAGTGAGGAAGGTGAGGAACGATGAGAACAGAGTGAGGTTGCAACTTCAGAGAGAAACCAATCTTGCTTACCATATAAATCAACCTTTTAATTAAGACTCAAATTCATCCTTCTGCCTAATCTATCCCCCACTGCATCCGTGTATTCGGTTCAAAACTCAAAGATGGCTTTCTACGCTTTCGTATATGTACATACCTATTTATGTTAATAGAAGAATCTCTTTGAACATACTTTGCCACAGCAATAGACTGTTGTGGTCTTTTGCAGTTCAGGCACGGAACCCTGATTGCTCGAGCCCGATTATTGACTGCCTTTTTACTGAGTATAGTAGAAGAAAGCAGCCCTGAGGCTGCAATCGCGTCAAGGCGTAGCCAGATAGATGCTTGAATTTAAAATAATTAAATCGCCATAAAAAGGTGCGACCCTAAAAAACTAGAAGAAGGAAAAATAATTTTCTGGAATTAAATTTGAATTATTACCTTGTGAGGTTTATTTATTTTAAGTGAATTCTTCTTTGTGTTGTAAATTTAGTTTAAAGTTAATGTGCACGAAAAATTCAAATCTCAAAATTTCCGGTTTTGCGGGATTGAAATTTTGGCTCTCAATAGTGCCAGGACTAGAAACCCTTTCCCTATTGACAGCCCTAGCAGTATCACAAAGTGTCCAAAACGTATGTATGTATGTACATACATATATGATATTCGTAGACACAAATTGAGAGGTCTCCCTCGCAGAAAAACAGGTTAAGTAAATATTTGATTGATTGCAGAGCGTAGTTGAAAGTGGTTCTGAAGGCACCAGGTACCTTCCGCGCATAAAAAGGTCCTTTTTCATTTGCTGGAAAGGAAAAACTGCACGTAGAACAAACTTCGGCAACGAAATGTAACTGAACTGAGCTGCTCTGGCAAATGCAAAAACTACCATTTAAGCCACACTTTCCCAAAGGGAACAACTGCAAATGGTATTTAAACAAATGCTGCTACTTCCTCAAACATCGCTGCTGGGATGGCCATAGCTTGCTAAACAAAAAAACCCGCTTTAAATACAGAGTGCTTTTAATGTTGCATGTCGATTTTATTTGGCCACCATTTCTGTTTGAATGACATTTGTCAGTTGGACATTTATAGAGAGTGACGTGTTTAAAATTATCAAAACATTTTATTTAAAATAATTCTTCAATTGTGAATACGCGGCGATATTACGTGCCTTTATTCGTCTCAATCATATCCCGATCAAGTCAACCATTCAGCGTCTAATGAATAAATTTGAAAATCGGCATACACTGGGGAGATAAAGCAAAGACTGGGCGTCAATTAACCCAATGTACCCGAGAAGAGATGGATGCAGTGAGACAGAATGTTGCGGGTATCTCTCATCGATTCCATGCACAAGAATTGGGAAATTTGAAATTGTGTTTAAAAGAGCTCGGCTTTGCGCTACGGCCTGTGGCAGTCACTTGACCGACATCAAATTCCATACAAAATGTTAAAGACCACTTAACAAATCAATGTAACATAAACTATAAAATTGTGTTTCTTATAAAATTTATTTAAAAAACTTCGACCTGACACATAAAACGCACCCTATACAACCACAATTAATGGGCTACTGACGCGAACTTATTCCAGCCCTACCTACGTTTAATTCCCCTCCCCCTTATCGCTACAAAATGTACTCATTTTTTGCGCACAGCGTTGCATTCTGCAGGACATTTGAAAAAAAGTGCACTGCCATACTTGTGCCAGCTCCCAAATGCACATTTACCGCTGCTGTGTAACTTTCCAGTTCCACTTAACTCTAAAACGCGTATCCTGCGAGGAGCTCCGACGTCACCAGAAGCCACCGACGATAACTCTGCACAAATTGGATTTGTATATTAGTCACTGCGGGCCGCAGGTAGTGCTACTGCCACGTATCGTTGTTGTATTGGCGGTGGTATTGGCTGCCAATTGAAAAGTTTTTGTTTAAAATTTATGGGCTAATTCGCTGCCACAGGGCGTCCATTGCAGATGGCTTATGCTATACACAAACGCGCGCACATGCATGAAATGCCCGCGGCGCACTCCAAGACGATTGGGAAAGTTTCATTTGTAATTGAATATTTATGTGAGGCCCGTAGAGTTGGGTTGTGAGGTACGCGTAGAAGCGGCAGTGGCTTGCTACCACAATACTCAGCAAATGTACCTGAGTTGCTCCAAAGAGGGCCTGCAATTGTAGGCAACAGCAGTGAAAAATAGCAGCAACACACACTCAAGCGAATTTGTTGATTCGTATATGTATTTGTAAAATCACGAGGTTGAAAAATTGTCGGAAACTGTCGGAATAACCCGTTATGTGACTCATTTCGTGGGAGGCTCTGCTGTTTTCCGTTTATATAGTAGTAACTATACTTCTTGGCATTTTTAATATGGATTTATCTTTGCAAAGCATTACTAAGTAGCCGCTCTGTTACTTGAGCATAAGTTTTTATTTTCGATCTCGACTTAATGATTTTGTTCAGTATGTCAGTTCGTTTGGGCTTCAGATAACAGCTTTTTTTGGCTACTTGCTTCTTCCTGCAACTCTGTTTTGTGTTCAAGAACATAAATATGGGAACCTTTTGGTACCACCGTGTCTCAATGGACTAGTGCTCGGTCGCTGATGCGTGAAGTCGCTGGTTCTATCCCAGCCGACTCATAGCATCTATTGGAAAAGAAACTTCATTTCTTTGCATGCGGCGCCGTCTCTCGCGACCTAGTTGGCTATTCCACAACAGCATACTTTGCCATTAAAATTAAACTTTTTAGCCCGTTCTGAATCATATATAGAATAAATTTGTTGATACCGTTAACTTGTACTAAAATATAACGAGCACACACAAGCCAATGCGAGAGAGCTAAGCCAAAGTCTCGCTCGCGGCTGTTGCATCAATTATTTATTTCTATTAACTTTTTGATCACTGGCTTTTTTTATAATCTTTATATTAGGTTCACATCCGGTATGTATGTTTGTATGTATGTAGTGGAATCTAGTAATCAATTTTTCACCCACTTCCCGACTACTTAGAGATCTGAAACTTTGCATACATGCGTAACCACCATGACAATGCATGAATCAATAAATTTTATGGGAGTAGGATAAGGGGCGTGGCACTTTTTTTATCAACTCTAGATTTGTGTATAACTTTAGAACTACACATCACACATCAATGAAACTCGGTAGGAACTTACTACATATCCATATCCTTCTACTGAGAAAATAAGACGGGCACTGGATAAGGGGGCGTGGCACCCCCCATACACACCAAATTTTTGATCTCGATTAGCTTTGGAACTAAAGGTCGTGCAGTATTGAAATTTTGTATGCAGTCGCCTCTTGGATGTGTCGTCTCACTGGTAAAATTGTATGGGCGTAGGACAAGGGGCGTGGCACTTTTCAAGCAACTACACACTTGGGCTTCAGTTTATAATTATAGGTACACCACACATCAATGAAAAACGATAGGAACTTACTCGCCGCGCCTTGCACGCAAAATAGCAACAACTCACCGCGCCAAAGCAACGGGAGTTTCGCGCATGGACCGAGCTCGCCGCGCCTTGCAAGCAAAACAACAACAACTCATCGCGCCAGAAATATGCCACGAATATTAGGGTCGATCACAGCCGTATTATTTGTTAAATTGAGGATATGACATATGACGATAGGAAACACTGTGAATGCCTTAAATATTGTGTACTGCTCTGCAAGTTTTAAATTCTTTTTGCGAAAAATTTCAGAGCTCTAAAATTGAATTTATGGAAGACTAAAAAGTAGAAAATAAAATTATATAAAAAAAAACTTTTTAAAAATAAGCTTTAATTTATTTAATGAACTAAAAAGTAGAAAATAAATTGTTTCCAAGTCACCTGTATCTTACTATCAATAAAAGCTTGTGCGCTCAATATCCATATTCAAAATATCTTTCATTACTAGAATCTATTTGCAAAAAATTATTTAAATAAAATATTGTGGTAACTGGTTGACAAATATTGAACACATGAGCGCCCCAAGCTTTTATGGATAGTAAGATACAGGTGACTTGGAAACAATTTATTTTCTACTTTTTAGTACATTAAATAAATTAAAGCTTATTTTTAAAAAGTTTTTTTTTATATAATTTTATTTTAATTTTAGTTGTTCAATGACTAAAATATTGTATGCTGATTTTCAAAAAAAAATACGAAAAACCTCTACATACTTCGAATTCCTACTTTATTTTCATGGCACGGAAATACATCTGCTCTAATCTATATATATAAAAATCAAATTATGTATGTATGTAGGTATGTATGTATGTTCGGAGATGTTTCAAGAATGGTCATAGGCTATAAAAAAAATTTATACATCAAGAGGGCGTGGCACCTCCCATACAACTTAAATAATTGATTTGGCATATCTTTAAAACTACAAGGTGTACAACATTAAAACTTTGTATTATGTTAGTATTTAGATGTGTCTTCCTGCTGGAAAAAATGTAGGGGCGTGGGACAAGGGGGCTTGGCACCCCTCATATAACTTAATTCTATGATATGGCATATCTTTGAAGCTAATAATTTTAATTATAAGTTACCATGTAATAATAATAAAAAATAAAAAAAAAATCGTTGAAAGTACAAGTCGCGCAGCATTGAAATTCCGTACGCAGACACCTCTTGGATGAGTCGTCCAACTGGTAAAATTATATGGGCGTAGGTCAAGGGGGTGACACTTCAATCAAATCCTATACGTGTATAACTTTAGAAATATACTTCATACATCAATGAAACTCGGTAGAAACATATTACATATCCGTATGATTGAACTGGCAAAATGGGACGGGCATTGGACAAGGGGCGTGGCACCACCCGTACAAACCAAATCATTGAAATCGAATAGCTTTGAAACTAAAAGTCGCGCGGTATTGAAATTACGTATGCAAGCACCTCTTGGATGAGTCATCCCACTGGTACAATTTACATAAATGAAACTCCGTATTCTTCAACTGGGAAAATGGAATGGGCATTGGACACGAGGCACCCCTCATACAACTTAAATCTTTTATTTGGTATATCTTTAAAACTACAAGTCATTTAACATTAAAATTCTGTTTGGTTAGAATTTAGTCCTGCCGTTTTGCTAATTTGCTAAAAAAAATTTGGGGCATGGGACAACGGGGCGTGGCACCACTCATACAACTTAAGTCTTCGATTTGGTATGTCTTTAGAACTACAAGTCATACAACATTAAAATTTTTATTCTGTTAGTATTTAGTCATACATACATGTAAACATTTTTACATAATTTTGAGTTTTATGTATATAGATTTAGGGTCATGGGACAAGGTGGCGTGCACACCTTCAATGTATGTACCGTAAAAAAGTGGTGGTCCATGAGGAGTGACTTTAATTTTGGCCTTCCACCAAAGGAGTAATCTACATAGACAGATGGTTCTGTAAAGACCTATATTTATGACTTCCCCTACTAATATATAGACATCACAAGCATCAGCAAGAAGAAGCCCTGCTGTTCAACAGAAAACAACAGAAACCAAGAAAAAGACAGACTGGCAAACACTGCTATTAAATTAAATACAATTAAATACAAACTATCCAATCAGAGCATAATTCTCATTGCGTATTTTTATAAAAACGCGGGGTGGAACCCGCGGGTAACAGCTAGTACCAAATAAAAATTTATTTCAAATGCTATACGCATTAATACACAAATAGATATCTCCGTTAAAGGTAAGGCTTAATCAATTTTATTCAAATTTTAGAACATTATGTATTGCTTCGGACATTTTAAAATCTATATTCTTTCGAAATTGGCTGCAAATCTATTTAGCGAATCACAAAGAAATATAAATATAAAGAAAAAGAAAAAGAAGGAGAAGAAGCAATCAAGGTTTAATCGAGCTCTTCCAAGCAAGGTCCTCAACAGAACTAAAAATATAGTATATTAATTGAACATACGGACGAATGAGTGGAATTATAAGAGCAAGCTTAGGGGTGACTCAGACAAACTTTAGTTTTTCAGCAACTAGGAGGCTTACTTATTTAATTTGGCAATAACGATCCGTTACTGAACTTTGTCTTTACGAAGAGCCTCTGTTCAGTAACTGTGATACTTTTGAAAAGAGCTTCAGTTTTCCTGCCTTATCGAAATTTTAGGACATCGGAGGAACGTTAATATTTCTTTACATTTTGAGCAATATCTCTATGAAATTTACACGTATAATATTGAAAGAAATATTTATTTTTAATCTAGGAAATTAACTCTTTCAAACGAGTTTGCATACGGTTCAAAATATAAAACTTCTTAATGGCAAAAATTGCATAACCTAATTCCATGCCAAATTCCAGATACCTACGGTAAGAAAAAACAAGTTTATTTTTATGTATACGCACAGATGGAAACAAGCGTGAATTTTTTTCCATTAAGAAGAACGGAACCCTAAAAATTTGTTCTCACTGCTAATATTCCATAAAAGCAAAAAGATCTTAGAAATTAAATTTCAGTTTAGTATAATGTTTATTTATTATAACTTAAATTTCCGAGCTAATATTTAACAAACATAGATTTTAACGAATTTTTCCGTCATAATAGCAATGTTCAAGTGAATATTACGAACCTTTTTCACAGGCTCTAAATAGAACCGTTTGCAAACAAGAGTGCTCTACTCCGACACACGTCAAGTGCTGTGCTACCTTTGCCTGCCATTTCTGCGTTCTCCTGCAGAAATGTGTATGTGTGTGTGCGCACGATTAATGTTCGTAGGGCACTCGGGTCGGTATTCGAGACATTAAAGCTGAAAACGAACTAATTGAAACTTGTAGATATACTCCGCACCTGCAACCCTCAGCCCGCAACTTGCAACTTGAACGATGCTCGTCGTTAATTTATGGCGTGCGCCTGTTCGAAGTGTGTTCAAGTGAATTATTCTTCCAAATTGAACTCAATTACTGTAAAAGGATTTAAAAAGGCTTTTAGTGTAGGAAATGTTTTGCACTCGTGTTATTGAGGCTTGATGATGCTGTCTGCCAAAGAAAATTCATTCAAACAAAATAGGGTTTGATCTCTAGCATCGATTACGAACCAGTTGAATTCTGTCCAGTTGAAAGAGTTAAGGATCACAACAAATGCTAAAAATATGTATACATATTAATGTATAAATGAATGCATCTTTGTATGTATCTTTTTTTATATGTATCTATGTTTGTGTTCTATGCGCTCCTATACCATTCATCCGATTGCCATGAAACTTTGGTAGGTTGTTTTGAGCACGCCTGTGGAGGTTTCTGGGTGGGTAACACAAATTTACAATAGTTGAGGGTGGCATCTCCCATACAATCAAAATTATAAAAAGAGTTATCTCATTGCCATTCTAGGGGGGAATATAAGCGGGATTGGTGAAGTGAGCGTGGAAACGAGAGCTTATTCTAGCTATTGCCTTACAAAAGACATATGATGTATGAAGATGACGGCCTCGTAGTTCCCACACGGAAAGTTTTCTTTCCGAAAGTCGAGCCAGATAGGAAAAATGAAGAAGACTAGTACAGGCTTTATCGTACTGAAAATTTTTCTTTTGGCCTTTTCGCTCTCACACATTTTGGACATTGGCAACAGCAACAACAATTGTAAAGATACAGAGTTTGCCAAAGAAACTTTCCGTGTGTAAACGCATGGGGTAAGAAAAATGCTCATAGAAATATTTCCGAGCGTAAATTGGGAATTATGAAAGTTTGCAAACATTGTAAGTATGTGATTAGTGGCACTTATTGTATTTCATTTGTACAGTGCGCTTATGCGACAAGTAACTACCATTAAATTATATCACACATGAGATCATTTTTCTTTTCTTGCTTTAGGTTGAACGACTGCTACTTCTTGAAAGCTTATTAGACTTGCATCGAGCTTTTCACAGGGGTTTTTTTGCAAGCCCCTATGTAATAAACGACGTTTTATTTTTATTTTTTTTTAAGTCTTTATTTTACTTTCTAAGTATTCCGTCCAATGATTTTATTTTGTTCAGTTTTCGGCTTCTTTCATAGTTTTTTTTTGTGTGCTTTTTCTTTTTTTGCCCAAATTAACGCGACTTGCAAATAATCGTTGAGAAGTTTTTCATGGCAAAGAATACACTCGGAAAATTGGCAATTCATCGCAAGAAAGGGCGCCGCGCAAAGAAAAAATTTTAAAAGCAAATTACCTTTTTTTAGATGTTATGTGCCCCGGCTGAGATTTGAACCCAAGCCTCCCGCATCAGCCACCAAGCCACCGCGGCAGCTCATTTTATAATTATTCGATTTTAGTTTAAGCACAACCACAAGTGACAAAAGCATTAAAATTCAGAACAACAGTGACACAACGAAAAACAGTTGCCAGTAATCACATGTATACTGAACGCCGAACGAAAAAAAGTGGACACACGCGCTTGTCAGCGCAAATTTCTCATATCCTTCCTAACTCATAATTCGGCCATTTCCGACTTCGTAGTTGCTCATGCTTAAATAAATCCTCGCAATAAAATTATTATCTGTGAAATTATGCACAGTTGAGCGAAGAAGTTTAGTGCCAAAGCTAGAAACAGTTGGCGCAAAAAACTTTATTACAACGTCCACACTTTCGCGGCAACTTTCTTTCAATAAATTCTCTCGCCCGCCTAACAACTTCTTCTCTAGTCGCTTCCCCCTTCGCTGATTTGCTACCTTCGTCGCGACACGCTGCAACGAAGACCTTTAAGTGAAACATCATCTACCGCGTCTGAGCCAGAATCTATCATTTGCGTGAAATTCGAAGCCATTTCCAGTGAAGAGATGCGAAGATGGCAAAAGTTTGTGCCATTCTTCGTGTTATTATAAATTTTTGCTCGACGACAGAATGTTGGTGCTGCTGGCTGGCTGGCTGGCAAGTTGGCGACGAATGGGAACTCCGGCGCATGCCAATAGTGCTGCGCCAAAGCCTAATAAGGACCGAACGAGACAGAACGAGCGGCGGAGGCTATGGGAATAGCGTGAAAAACATGCTGGAGAATTCGGGACGGAATCGTCGACGGGAAATTGTAAAACTGCTGCCAAACTGTTGAAGCATCAAGCTGGAGCATGCGACAGCTCTAGCAGCTGCAGACGGCACGGGGTCATGTGTAGGCAGTGTGGAAGCACGGAAGCACGAAAACTTTGACAGCTCTAAAACGTGATCGGAAAATTGAATTTCACTCATATGCAACTTCATTGGCCAACCAAACGAAGGCTCGGGGACTGGAGGTACAAAGTTGCTCCGACGTCGTACTTATTTAATTTTTAGCACAACATTTTTTGGCTGCCGCGAGAGCTTGTGTGTCTGTGTGTGTGTGTGTGTGTGTGCCGGCAGCATGCGTGCGTCGAAATCGCAAAACTTTGGAATAAACTTAAATCCTTCGTAGCCGTTGCAAAATGTGGAAATCGTTGCGAAGTTAGACACGGGATTACTTCAATGTCAGTGCTGCCAACCTTCGCCCCATTGCTGTCGCTCATTGGCCCCATCGACGCTGCTGTTTTGGACAGTTGTGCGCAGCAGCAGTCTGCGCCGCGCCGGCAGAAAATTGTTCGCAACTATCACGTAAATATGAAAATATTGTTAAAAACATCCGTTTGACGTAAGCGTGTAAGAGAATATGGCGACATATGCCGGGCAATAACGAGAAAGGGGGAGACATGACATTACGCCTGACATATAGAGCGCAAATGTCAAAAGGCCGGAGCGATCAGCGACTGTATATGTCAGATGCAGCAAAAGTTCAAAAAGTTGTCCCCTCTGATATTTCAGTGAATGCAGAAAGCCATTTTTCAGTAGGAAAATATGGCTAGCGAAAGTTGATGAAGTTGATTTTGGATAAGTCAATTGGAAATTGTTGAAAGGTTTATCTCGAATTCGATCATAATTGTTACAGTGTTACAGTTACTAACAGATATTCTTGCCTTTTGATATGAAATCAACGCAGCGGATGCACTAAATAAATATTGCGGTTTCAAATTAGTGGATGTCATAGACCTAGTTAACCAAGTCATCGTAAAATTCTTAGAATTTACTAAGTGCGGATTTTTGCTTGCAAAAATTAATTGCCAGCTTCTATCTAACTATCTTTAAATTTTGATTACATTTCTGTTTTAGCTGCTGTAGATTATTATTCGAATTTTAACCTTTAAATTATCAAGTACAGAGAGGAAAGAAAAACTGTGTAACACATTCGGTACACATAAGTTAAGTTTAAGGGTTAAACATCTAAACATCTTTCCCTTCCATTTCACTCAGTTGCAATTCGATAAATTTAATGGATTCCGGCAGAGATTTCTTTCTAATCTCGCTGCTATGGATTATAATAAAGCAATTCGAATTCTTTATTTGCTTACATGTCTCTTCTACAGTTTATTTTTGTTGACAAAAAGTTAATGGTCTCTGAGGGGGTTTTTTGTTCCAATTCCAGATTCATTCGGCTCGTAATAAGAAAACAACAGCTAAGAGAACGAGCCTCAAGCCCAAATTTCTCGCAATATAACATGTGTGGATGTTTTCTTTTAGCATACATTAACGGGACCTATACATTTATTCTTTAGTCGTGTCCGAACAGGAAACTTTATTAAGCTTTTTGAAGAAAAACTTCTTTGCGGACTGGGTAGAAATTTTGCATTACAGAAGTTGGCGAACAGAAATCCGGAGAGAAGAATCTTGCGAAAAAAGCGATAGTAATAAAAAGCGAAGGAATAGCGTGTGCGCACATGCCTCCCTCATATTGGAATTTGTTAGGGGTAAACTGGCGGGCATCTTGCACGAAAAGAATGGGAGACGTGCTCGTCTCGCTCTCTAGTGTGAACATTTTGTATAGTAAACCTCCTACAATTAGCCTACTCTTTAAAACCCAGAAAACGCAGCAGTTTCACGCTAGAGGCCTTCCCTTCCTCTCTACCATGAGGCTACTCTCAAATATGAATATTCAATGCACTGTTGATGAATCACAGATGTAAGAGTACCTCCTTTCTTTATAGTTGTCGGCGTAATGAAAGTTTTAATGAATAATTTTTAAAAATTTAATAATTTTAACAATTCTAATAGTCCCATTAGTTATGATTTAGGAATAACTTAACTTAGTTAAGTTTCCGTAGAAATTTAGGATCTGTTACTCATGACTTTGAAATCAGCTGTTTTTGTGTTGACAGCTAAAATTATTTTTGAAAGTGCAGAACAAAATTTTTTTTTTTTTTTTGAAATGCTGCCTAAACTAAAAACCCATTCAGCACTTTTCTTCATTTTTTCAAACTCAAATTTATTTAGTCTCTTCATGAACACATTCATCTGGTAGTAATGCTAAAAAAATATGATACAAAATTGTGCAAATGCTTGCGGCTATCATCTGCCCATATCCGTGGACAGCTGAATTTTTTGCGCAGCCTCATTACACATTTCTGCTGCTTTGCAGAACAGAGTGCCCTCATCAAAATATCCAGACAACAATACCAATTACTCTTATTTAAGGCTCCACGCCTCAGTGCCCGAGCACTTTAAAGAAACCCAACTATCGAGAATTCGAAAAAAATTTGCAAATTTCTCATCAGAGCTCTAAGGATAATAGGCCTTTCTTTATCTTGTTACTTCTCTGGATGCTCTGCATAGGAATCCTATAGGGATCTTTGTTTGTAACTAAGAAACATGGTAAGTAAATTCATAAAAATATGTTTAAAAAATTATGGGTTTTGAAAATGAGGTGCTGAAGACAGCAGCGTGTGTAACATCGTAGAGAATCAAAAAGTATGGCGCGGTCCGAGCCGGAAACCACCTCACGCCAAGAACAGCTCAATTCGGCTTGTAATTAAATTCTTGCAGTGTAAACCAGACGAGGAACAACAACAACAACCGCACACCATTAACAGCAATAGCAGCAAACACAAGTGAGACGACTCACGCACACACATACACATTAACACGCAAGTATGCAACATGGAGAATGTGTTGAATATTTGGCCCTGAGTGCTGCCTCACAATCGCGGCAAGCGCGTACAGGGGGTGGCAAGAGGGGCTTGTAAGTACGTGTCCGACATGAATTTATATTGCCGACAATTAATTTTACCCCCTTGTCACATTGCACCGCACGTGCACACACACAACCTCATCAAGTGTTAAAATTGCGGCACGTAGAAATTAAACTCGCTAATAATGTTTTTTAACATTTTACAACAAAGAGGGAAAAAAATTGCACCTGCTGTCGTTGCCACAAGAAGGAAATTTAAACACATTTACAACACGACCGGTCTACCTACTTTCCTCTGTGCTATTGTGCTAAGAAAAGCAAGCAAGTTAAAAATTATACTCGGTTCGACGGACTATTATTAATGCACTACATCCGTGATAGCAAAAAATAGCATATTTCGAGCCACGCGCCCTTTTTTATGTTTTTGATGTATGTCGATAGCAATATGTGCCTACTTGGAAACAAAATTTATATGAATAGTAGTTGAAGAGCAGTGATGTCAACTCCCTTATTTTGCAGCAGAATTAACGAATTTTTAAAACTGAAATAATTTGGATGGTCCATAAAAAAGGGGGATTAGCATATAGACTTTTAGGGTCATATGAATGAATTGAAAGTATGTGGAAACTGGTGCGCGGGCTCCTTCCTTATACACCTGCATATGTAAATTGAAACATAACATAACAATCCGTTATGCCAACTAACTCTTCGTAGATTCATACTTTATTCCGAAAGTAGAAATGTATATTTTGTGAATTGTAATCGTGGAAAGATTAGCAGGAAAATATTAAAACATTGAAGCGTTTGCGTAAACACATTCTCGTGGGAGTGATTACAAACCGCTTCGTACAGAAAACGTCACATATGGTAAAATAGAAGCATGACCCTGGCTATTCTGAAGCAAAACTTCCAAAACTCAGCCGATTGTTCTTCGCCAGTATCATACATATACTATAAAAACGTACATAAAAAAGAGTTCCAACGCTGAGCACTTGAAACCTTTAATTTTCTTGTATGTAGTAATTCTCTTAATTCTATTCTCTTATCTTTAGTTTTTCATATCTTTTATTCTCTTAACCAAATCTCTAGTTTCTTTATTTAAATATATTTACGTATAATTAGTGTTGTCTATTTTGATAATGTGTCATGCAAAAGATAAAAGCTTTAAATGTCAACTGTTTCAAATTACATGAATTGAATATAGACATAAACAGGTATCATTAGTCAAGGTTTCAAATCTATTAAAGTTTCGTTCCTGATCATTTCTGCATACTAATCTCTACATCAACCATGGCTCCTTCTGGGCGTTCCACGTCACATGCGCGCTAATAATTATGGCTTTGCCAGTGTTGCCAGCAATAATTAGCATTTCAACACAAAACAATCGCTGAAAAGTACCAACTCTAAGTGTGAGTGTATGTCCGGATACAATGTGGTGGAAAATTGTAGAAATAACTTTAACGTGTATTAAGAGTAATCCAAAAGCTAAAAAGTGGACTGGCGGACACAAGCTCGGGAGTGAAATGAACGCGTAGTAGACCAGTTAACTTCTGATTTTTATCAGAACCTTCAAACCACACTAGGCCTAGCTTTCTCGAATTAACTTGTGTGTGCTTGTTATATTTTTGCACAAGTTAACGGGACCTACTTTACCGAATCCGAACGGGTTTGAGAAGCTTTTCATGGCAAAGATTATTCTCGGAGAATTGCCAATTCACCGCGAGAAGTGGCGCCGCGCAAAGAAACAATTTGAAAACAAATTTTCTTTTTATTAGATGTTACCGGACCTGGAGTTGAACCCAGGTCCTCCGCGTCAGCGTCCAAGCACTTAGAACACTGAGCCACCGCGGCGCTCAGCAATTGCTGTTAGTATAAACCGGCCGAATATCGATTTTTGTAGAAGCCGAAGAGGGAGAGTTTCTTTTAAGGCTGAAGCCGAATTCCAAAATTTAAGGAAAAGCCAATTGAATTATTAATTTTGAGGATGAAGCGTATATTATATAGTTTGCACAGCGATGTGCTATTTTTCCATGTGGTAGAAAGGCAAAGGCATGATTCTAACTTATTTGGGCAAAAGGTAAACCGAAAAGTTTATTCCGATTTAGCCGAAGCCGAATAACCGATTTTTTTTTAGCAAGAAGGACCTTCCGTCGGCATTTAGCTGTTAATATTTTTTCCAGCACTGTATGTAGCTCCTGCAGCAAGACATTGTATGCTGCAGCGGCTGGCGTAACATTTTCGCGAGCCAAATGGCACTGCTGCTTCCTGTCTCCAACTTCTATCTCTTCTACAATCAGGGCTGCAAAATAACAAAAAAGGGTGTGCTACGGTTCATGGCATCTGCGAATCATAGACCAGGCTCGAAAAAGGATTAGTACTAGATGTTCTCTCTAGACTTATTTATATGACATCACAACCCATTGCTGGTCTCCGTCTCACGTACCAGCTCTCTCCAGCGCCCTTGCTTTGCGCGCAACTTCCCCAGTCCCTGTTTGGTGCTTCTTCCACTTGGTCCCTCCACCGGAGATATGGTCTCCCTCTTCTACGCCGGCCCTTAACCCTCGCATCGAATTTCCTTCTTTGCTGGGTCATTGTCGGTTATTCGCTCGACAAGCCAGAGCCAACGGAGCCTTTGAATGTGAGCGCGCTTGACAACGTTCGGCGCACATATGATGGAACTTCACATTGCCAAAAAAGGAAAAAGAAAAACTCGGTTGGAAAAGCGGTTTATCAGACACTAAAATCCAATAGCTTGGTATACAGCGTGGCGATGAATAACTGTTACCTTTTTTCAAAACGCTACTGTACCAATCGCAGCAAGTGTAGTCTTAAATTTTTTTGTTATTTTGATATTAGTGTCATTATTGTAAACCATGACCTAGTTAGAAAATGAAATCATTCAGTGTAAAAAATTTAAAAGAATGGACGCCAAACGAGACCTTGTGATGAAATTACATTTGAATGGAGCGAAGCCAAGTGAGATTGCTAAATCATTAAAAAACCTTAATATCAACAAAATATTTGTACATCGTACTATTGCGCGATTTGAGAAAACTGGGAGCTCTAAAATGGCAAAAAAATACCGGCCGCAAACCTACCGTTAGTACTCCAGAAATGATAAAGAAAGTGAATGCGTCGAAATTGTGCTATTTCGGCAAGAAATATCGCCAGAGACATGGGTGTGTGCCCTAAAACCATACAAAACGTTATTAAAAAAAATTTGAAGATACATGCTTCCAAAAAAATCGAATTTATGGCCTTACAGAGCAGCAAACAATAAATGGAAAGAAAAGTTTCCTCTCCTTTTTCTTGAAAAGGGCGTAAATTAACGCTTCTTACTATTTGGAAGAGGTTTTAAAGAACCATATGCTGCCACGTGCCACGAAGTTATTTGGCAGTGCACGATTTTGTTTCCAGCAAGATTCTGCTCCAGCTCACAAGGATAAGATTGTTCAGAGCTGGTGTAAAAACGAGATCACGGGTTTTTATTTCGACGGATGAATGGCCGCCCTCATCCCGGATCTAAATGAACTGGATTATTGCATATGGGGCTTCATGTTGGACAAAATGAAGAACATAAAACAACTGAAGATAGAACAATTCAAGCAAAACTACAGAAAATATGGAATGAAATACCCCACGAAGTCGTGCGTGCCGCCTGCGCTGCCTTCCCAAAGCATTTACGGCAGGCAAAATAAAATAACGGTGAAATATTTGAAATTAATTACTGAAATAAAGTTAAAATAAGTGCTGAAATAAAAATAATATATTGTTTATTCAAAATCCATAATGGTGTTTTTTATTTTTAACAAAACATTAGTAACAGTTATTCGTCGCCACGCTGTAGTACAAGCAGATGGTTCGATTTTCTTTTAGCATGTGTTTCAATCTCGATAAGATAACGTATGGTTATTAGTATTAAAAGGGGTTTGCAGCCCTGCTTTCGTCTGCTTGTCCACAACAACAATAAATTGCTGCCTGTTTACCAGCAATGCAGCCAAGTGAAACTAATGAATTTTGCTTTATTTACAACAGTCGGAGCAAAAGTCGCGCTCCTGCCTTCTTGTGGCCACTCCACAGTATTTGCAAGACCCTTTAACTGCAAAACTGAAAGCACATCGTTGCTTTGGTTTTGTCAGCGAATTTCACGAAACTTTGTTGCACGGTCCCTCCTTCTCGTGTTGTAGCCAACTGCAAGTTTTACCTAGCATCTAAATTCTTCATTGAATTCTTAAACAGTGGACTTTTTTTAGAACTCCAAAAAGTGTATAAAATATCAGCTGTATATTTATAAGCCCATTAATAAGTTATCCTATCCGAAGGCTAATTCCAACTCATATTATAAATGTGAACTTGAGTGTTTTGGCTTTTTGGTGGTTCTGCCCTCACGACTCATCTACAGGACCAATCTCTGTAAAAT
The DNA here is from genome assembly GCA_963457695.1 of Neria commutata. Classification (NCBI taxonomy): domain Eukaryota; kingdom Metazoa; phylum Arthropoda; class Insecta; order Diptera; family Micropezidae; genus Neria; species Neria commutata. The sequence continues at coordinate 26,770,944 of OY735247.1, forward strand.
TCAACATACGGTAAGATTCCGCAATGGAGAACACAAATCCAAGTAATAAGTTTTCAATACAATATAATTGAATAAAATAAATTTGACAATTTCGTATTTTATAGAAACCTACCGCATCGAAGTTTTCGAAAACAGATTAAAGTAGTTTAATTGTAGGTACTTTAACTTAACGTATTCTTGCAGGTAAATGTGGTGAATGCTTAAATTCCCTTAAAAATTGAACAACAAATTGGATACATTACTTTTCCAAGGTATAAAATAAATACTTTCCCAATAAAACACGAACGGCAAAATTAATGAATCATACAATTCATTCTCTGGACTCATAAAAGTAATTCAATGTTTTCATACTCTCTTTATTAAGAATAATGCATTCTGGAATCAACATATATAACAAGCTATGTATATATTAGCACCTCGGTTACTATGGATTGCCTTTACCGCTGGGTTGTGTGTGGTGCTAGTAGTAGTAGTAGTTTTATTTTCCATATTATTACATTACAATTAAAAGTTGGTTAACATATAGCAATGGCTTAAGCCGTCAGCCATATATAAGTATTACTATATAGTATATTCATAAACAATGCGCATTAGTTTCATTTATATAACAAACTTATTCTTAAAAGCTTTCAATATTTGTATGTAGCCTGAAACATTTTTGTGGAGGTTTAGTAACAGTTACCTGCTCGGATTCTTCAGAAACCAAATGTAAAGATATAAGAATGGAGCACAATTCGTAGCCTTCAAAATGAGTTGGAATCTGGATTGACACAATCCAGACGCAAATTCTTTCCGATTATCTAGTGGGTAAAGTTGTCTTTTAGTTGAGTCCGGGTTCAAGGATAAGAAAGGCGCTCACATCGAAACATTTTAAATTCATTAATAAAAATATATAAAAAAAATTTTTTCAATTAAGAATTGCTTGTTTACATGCTATTAAAAATTACCAGCAAATTGCAGGCATAACAAAAGCATAAACAACAACCAAAACACCAACAACATGCGTCAAATTTAAATGTAAACATGTGTACAATTTGTAAACAAACCAAGAACATCAGGCTGACATGCACAGCCCTAAGGGAGAAGAAAAAACAGCTCAAATAAGGTAGGATGTATGTAATATTAAAAGTTAAAGGCTGGAAGGAGTAGCAAAATGTGCACTAAGAGAAACAAAATTTGCGTTGGCAGAAGCAAACACGCAAATGAAAATTGAAAGACAAATAAGAAAGTAACAACAGAAAGGAAGAAACAACACTGACGATTTCGTCTCGTCAAAATACTCCTACACTGACAGTATTTAGCAAAAAGAACGGCAAACAAACAGACAAGCGCATATATAACGGCAAAAATACGTACAACGGTATTTTCAAGTAATTTATGCACGCCCCACACAAATCCTCGCAGACAAGCACACACATGCACACCCATGCGTAATGAGATTGCACCAGCGCCACAGACGCCAACAGACTCCGAAGGCTGGCATATTCTGAGGGGCGGTTTAAAGCGTTGCGGAGCCCTCCCTCCCCGCAAATGGGTGTATCTAATTTTCCAGCATTTGCTGTTCGTATGCAGTGAGAACTCTGAAACTGCGGACTTCTCTTTCCTCTTCCGCTATTTATTGCAATCTGTACATAGTACCATACAAAATTTTTAAGTTATGTCATATATGGAATGCACCCAGTGGTGCAAGCATTTCTTAACAGTCCGTTGTCATCAGTCATGGCATGAGATCTGTCGTTGACTTTCTCCTGAGTCGTATGCAAGTTGTTGACTGGGAGGTCAATTCTGATGTCAATGGGTTGGGTGGCTTTGGAGTCTCTGAACGTAAGACGTAGCATGGAAATTTCTCAAAACGTAAGCATGAATATTCTCTTTAAATAACATATTTGCATAAAAATGCTTTTAGTAGTTCTGATTGCTTTAAACTCTTCCTATTTGGCAGAAAAATTCTATCCCATACAATGAAGGGATAAAATTTAAGTTGTTTTAATTTCGGTTCAATTTCGGCTAGAGGAGACTCTCAAACGGATCACTATCCGGTGTCGCTAATGACCCAACAGGGCTTCCAACCAGTGCAACAAGTGCATTAATTTCGGTCAGCTGATTGAGGTCTGTTTTTTGTTCTGTTCTCCGCAGGCTGCACTTGCTTTCCAGTTATTTTCTACTTAACGGACTAAAAAAACTACCTCGCATGTTTCAACATTTTTGTGAAACATTTTTGTCGACTTTGAGCGGATTTACATTAAATTTATGTAATTGAATAAATGAATTAACATACCCTCGGGACTTAGGCCCCGTCTTCTGGCATTAATTTGTGTGTCCTTTTTATAAGCTTTATATTAGGTTCACATCCGGTATGTCAGCGGTATGTCGTCAAATCTAGTAATCAATTTTTCACCCACTTCCCGACTACTTAGAGATCTGAAACTTTGCATACATGCCTAACCACGAGCCCAATACATGAATCAATAAATTTTATGGGCGTAGGATAAGGGGCGTGGCACTTTTTTATCAACTCCAAATTTGTGTATAACTTTAGAACTACACATCACACATCAATGAAACTCGGTAGGAACTTACTACATATCCATATCCTTCTACTGAGAAAATAAGGGGGGCACTGCATAAGGGGGCGTGGCACCCCCCATACAAACCAAATTTTTGATCTCGATTAGCTTTGGAACTAAAGCTCGTGCAGCATTTAAATTTCGTATAAAAACGATAGGAACTTACTCACCGCGCCTTGCAAGCAAAACAACAACAACTCATCGCGCCAGAAATATGCCACGAATATTAGGGTCGATCACAGCCGTATTATTTGTTAAATTGAGGATATGACATATGACGATAGGAACACTGTGAATACCCTAAATATTGTGTACTGCTCTGCAAGTTTTAAATTCTTTTTGTGAAAAATTTCAGAGCTCTAAAATTGAATTTATGGAAGACTAAAAAGTAGAAAATAAAATAATATAAAAAAAAAACTTTTTAAAAATAAGCCTTAATTTATTTAATGTACTAAAAAGTAGAAAATAAATTGTTTCCAAGTCACCTGTATCTTACTATCAATAAAAGCTTGTGCGCTCAATATCCATATTCAAAATATCTTTCATTACTAGAATCTATTTGCAAAGAAATTATTTAAATAAAATATTGTGGTAACTGGTTGACAAATATTGAACACATGAGCGCCCCAAGCTTTTATTAATAGTAAGATACAGGTGACTTGGAAACAATTTATTTTCTACTTTTTAGTACATTAAATAAATTAAAGCTTATTTTTAAAAAGTTTTTTTTTATATTATTTTATTATATTTAGACACAAATGAACAGAATCTACAAATAGTTGTTTCTGAACGGTCATGGCAAAGAATTCTCTCGGGGAATTGCCAATTCATCACGAAAGGTGCCGCGCAAAGAAACAATTTGAAAAACAATTTCTATTTAATTAAATGGTCTGAGACAGGTGTCGAACCCAGGTCTCCCACATAAGCGACCAAGCACTTGTCCGCTGTTCACATTACATTCAATTTGGTTTGTTTAAGTAGTATGGACTACATATTTGAATTTTATCCATAGAATGTATTACCCTGCGGAACGCAAACCCGTATTCTGACATGCACAAGACAAGGCTGCGCGCCCCTGGCATCAAATCAGCAACAGCAAAGCTCAGCATTTTAGCCGCAAAACTCGAAATGCGTCCACAACAAAGCAACACAAACAGATAAACGAACTGAGAGGCGAAAGGAAAGAAAACAGCATACGCACACATACGCTAAAAGGAACGCAAAAAAATATTATGATTATTGTTGCTCATGCGCCACGATGAGCGAAAAGCGCAAGCGCTTGAATTGCACACACACCAACACAGCCACAGATTCAGACGCAGACACTCACAGATACATATAAACAGTCTAACCACCGCACAGAAACACACAGTCAAAGCGACATGCGGCGAGCTGGTAGATTTTTTTATCTCGCTTGTTTTTTGTAGCTGCTTTAAAGCCTATTTGCATAAATGCTTTGCAACGCTCCAACAAATTTGATTACCTTGAACAACTGCCAGCGCGCATACGCACATGCACTCACATACACATTCAACCGCCAGCCTCTTGTATTCCCCCCCCCCCCCCCCATCCCCCTCCTAAACACCCACCACACAATTAAGCAGCGTACGACGCAATGCAACAATTCGTCGCAAGTATCTGTGTTGCCACATTTAAATTTTACGCCTTATTAAAATATTTGCCCAAGAAGTTACGCCAACTCTCGGCGAATTCCCTGAGCCGGCTGCTTAAATAACTCTTTCCTTTGCACGCCCTTACGTCATATCCTCCCACCGCTTTCTCGGCACAACGCCGCTTTTAGAGAACGGCAGGAGGCAGGCAAACAGGCAGAAGTTAGAAGTTAACGGTAGGCATGCAAATTTTAAAAACTATGCAAGCGGAAATTTACTCCTCCGCGAGATGGCTCCTACATTTTAGGAGTATTAATACAGATCCAACGAATTCCACGTGCGATTCCTTCCTTGACAACATTTATTAGGTTCGCGCATGGAGCCTTAGTAGCTATTGAATGTTGCTGCCTGCATCCCGTTTGAGTCCCACAAAAATTCTTTCAAAAATCCTGAAGCATTTAAAAGCATAAGAAACAAAGAGGTCTAGTACTCGTGGAAGGCAACCACATTGAACATATTGGCAGTTAGTCTAAGAAATTAGGAAACTGATTTTTCAAACCGGAAATGGGCTGTTGCTCGATTTTTACAATCTAAAGAAAAATCGAAACCTTCTGGAGAACACGGAACATCTACAGAAGAATCGAGGAACATGAATATCTAAAGGACATTCGAAAATCTGACGATCAGCCGACGTTCTATATAATAATCAAAAATCTTAAGAAAACCTAACCTTTAAACAAATTTTTAGAAAACTAAAGAAAGTCGTTAAAAATCGAAAAATAAGGAAATTCTTGTAGGCAAAATCAGTAAAATGAATGAATATCTGTAGCAACCCGAACATTTAAAATTAACCAAAATGTTTAGAAATTCAAAGTTAATGCCAATCTAAAAACTTACAGGAATACTGAAAAATTATATGAAGAAAGATTACAAACCTGAACGAATACAGAATATCTTTTTATTCAATATGAAGCATAATCAAAACTTTGAGGAAAACTCATAGATCTTAAGGAAGCCCGGAGATCTTAACGAAACCAAAGAAATCTCTAGAATATCAAAAAAAATTAAAGACAGTCCGAAATTCTGAAAAAAACTACAAATTTATAGAAAAGACGAAAATCTGAGTAAAAAGTCAATTATAAGTAGAACTAATTAGACTGATACAATTTAACACTAAAAATCAAAAGAAAAACCGAAAATCTGAGGAAAACAAAAATGGTTGCATTATTATATTACTACACAATGCAGAAACTAATTTTCCAGAAAAACTGGCGAAAACTCAATATGGGAAATCAAAAAATCTGAAGCCTCTCGTATCAGCAAAAATGTGATTTTTTAAACATAATATCGAAAAACGTCAATTAATCTAAAAGCCATTATTGGAATCGCCTCAAAAAACTAAAGAAAATCTGCAAAATCGCAAAGTTTAAACTTTGTTTGAACGACGGCCCCCGAGTTAGGAATTTATGTCGCAATCAACTCACTTGAGTCTTTTCAAAATGCACATCTCTTCAAGCATCCTTTCACTTTGAATTAGGAAAAATCTTTTCATGCAAAGCATTTCAACTCAGGAAACTCATTTTTTTCGCTTCGCCAGAAACGTTTACGTTTGACGTGATGTGCCTTTCTGCTTTTGGGATTTCAATTGCATAAGATTTTTATCTACCTAAAAGAAGAGCAAAAAATATTTTATTTCAAAGAATTGCAGCGCATGCATGCAAATGCATGTGTGTATCGAAGTGCATGTGTTGGTGAATGCGTGCACGTGTGTGCGGCGGAGCAGAGTCACTACACAAGTGATCCTTGGGGATTTAGTGAAATATGCTGCAGGATTTTAAGCATACTTTCCGGTGCTCTAAAAATCATATCTCGCTTCAACTTTCTCTCAAAAAGAAAAGAGAGAAAATTGTGTGAAAAATTTCACTTTAATTAGGAAACTTTTCATTTGTAGAAAATATCATTATTATTATATGTAGTAAATGCTTTTAAAAAAGATTTCCTGAATATCCTTAGTACAAGAACCTAGAAGAGGCTAATTTTTTCTTAAAAAAAAACGTTTTGATTTATTTTGTAAAGAGTATTAAATATAAGTGTATTTGGCAAAGAAATTTTTGAAATTATGTACTGCTAGAAAATTAAGTAAGGCGGTTTCGGTTTTGCGAAAAAAATTATAATATCGTGAGCTTAGAAAAAATGTATATTTTATTTTGGTACTTTTCCACCCATAGCTATATACTAGACGAGTTGGCTTTCATGTGTGAATTCATCGTCTCCTTCAATAGGAAACATGGAAGCATATCAGCTCTGTCATGACGTCATGACAGAGCACTGCCTCTTTGATCGCCACGCCAGCAAACTTGAGTTCGATGTGCAGGACCTTTGTCGCAGTTAGCAAAGTGAGGAGGAGGTACCTACTCTCCCACTGTTTGGATTTTCTAACCTTCTTCAACAGCCTGGCTCTAACCTAACTTTCTTTGAATATAATTTAACACTTTTATTTCAATAATGCTATGCCTCAAATACAACGACCGACTGTCACGTCATCCCAATGTTCTGGCAAAAATCTGCTCCGCTCTGCAAACTACTCTCAACTAAAAAGGCGAGACTTGCATTCCAATTGAACTGTCATGTTACACTATTTATTATTATTGCTTAACTTTGATCCGTTAGTTCCCACAATTGTGAGAATTACAAATTTGTATTAGTTTTTAAGATTTTCCCCACTAATTGTTAGTTCATATACATAATGAAGATTCAATAAATAACTAAGCTGAAAAAAAAAATTTCAATAATATAACTTCAGTACAAAAAATATTGAGCGAACAAAATTTTATAATATTCGGCACCAACAAATTAAAAAACGAGGAGTTTCCCTAAAGTTTCGAAAGCTGTTTCGAAAAAAGATTGTTGGGAAAAAGTGTTTCGAACAAAAAGTTCAAGATGTGTAATTTTGGCAAAACAAATCAGTCCAAAATTTTATCTAGCATTACTTCTACACTAAATAAAAATATTGTTTTCAACGCCGACTGTGGGAAAACCAAAGACAACAATTCTAAAATGTTGGCAAAATTTATGAACTGTCAGTCAGCACTAGTGTCCGACCGAACCCGAAATTTTGGCCGAAACCGAGACCGAGACCGAGCGTTCGGCCTTTTTTTAATGTTCGGCCGAGACCGAGACCGAACCTTTCGATTACATATGCAAAAAAAAGAAGAAGAATTTTAATTTAAAAAAATTTATACATTTTTAGGAAAAAATACATCATATACATAAAAGGCAAGCGTGCCCCATATCTACTGTAATTGCTCGAAATATTTTTATTTCAAACTTTTCAAACTTTCAAAAATAAAGTGACAATTATCAAGAAAACGGAAATGAGTTTTGGAAAAATGGCTCCAAAAAGAAAGAGCCAGGGAGGAGGGTCTCGGCGGCTGCGCAGAGAAAATACCAGCGAAGCCGAGCTGTGGAACGCGTTGTTGTTAGTTTCGCAACGTTTTGTTTTTTTCGCAACCGCCTTTGCCTCTATTGGAAATTTTACAAAACTGTTTAAAAATCCATTTCATTTCCACATTTTCCTTGCCCGTCTGGTCGTTGCTACGTAATGCAGATGAAATGACGTAACGAAAAATGCGAAAATCCCAAAATTATAACGGCAAAATTTTTGCATACAAAAATGGGCAAAAAACGCGTGCAAAAAACTACGTAAGGCGGGGGATTACGTCTTCGCCGAAATGCGTCGCAAATTGCCGGGATGCGTTTCGCTGCATTCCTTAACCCTTCAATCTACTACGTAGAGCAGAAAAATCCTGAAATTTTCCGGATTGCGGCCGAAAATTGCGATTTTTCCTTTTTCGTTACGTTGAAAAACCGCGCGATTTTAATTGAATTTTCTTGCTGTACTGTATTTGAATTTCATTTGTTGCGCACGAAAATATGCTAGGGAAATAATAAAATTCGCGCGGTTTTTCTGTTTTGTTCGAAGTGTACTTAAAACGTAGGAAAATCGTTGATGATGAAAAAAATAAATCAAAAAAACTTTAAATTTAAAATTTCAAGCGGAATATATGTACGGCTGTACGGCTATCGCATAAACAGTGCCTAAAATTATGCAACATAATTTTGGCGAATCCTCGCTACTCCCTGCTAATCTGCTTTATTGCCAGAGCACAGCAAAACTGTAGACAATTGCCCTTTGCACTTTCTGCAGTCTTTGCAGTTCTTCCGCAACGTACTCCCTCTACTATCCCAACTATTCTTCTCGTCCAGCATATGCAATTAGCAAGTACATCTAATTTTTTGCTTTGTCTTCGCTACCAGACAGCTGAGCGGAACTGCTAAAGCCCCACCGAGTTGGCTTGTTTTATAGTCCTGAAACTCGCTTTAATCTATATGCAAATTAGCAGAAATTACATATGGGAAAATGCACTGGCGCTGCGCTCTTTGCTTTGGCGGATGCGGCAAGCCACACTGAACACGCAATTTAGCAAGGCGCACAGCCAGTGGAGAGCGGGGCCGAGGCTCACACTCGGGCCAGTGCTGTGGCTAGGGCTGCAGTCAATGTCACTACCGAGCTTCATGTGAGTAGCAGTTCATAAACCTATATGTATGCTGGCCCACAGGCAAGCAACTGACACGCGGAAAGAATAAAGGGGGAAGAAGTAGATGGTGAGACCGGGAGACTGCGAAACGGAGGGCCGTTTAGATATGCCGTTGTGGGCCATGGTTCAAATCAATGCGCTCGTGTGTGCGCCTTAGAGAATGCAAGGTAAATCTCAAATTAATCTGCAAAATTTACCGCAACTCTGAGCAACAATGCAGCAGCACCAACACAAGCTCGCACTACAAATCTATTAAAACACCTTTAAGTACAGCAACCACTGCTTCCTTACGAAGCAACAACTGCATTTGCCAAAGCCAGCAAATCCGCCTTTAGGCCTCTTATTCAACAAAATGTTTACTGCATACTCTCCAGTAATGTCAGATTCGTTGGGGAATTCACGAATGAAATTATAGTGGGAAATTAGTGTGGGAAAATTTATTTTCTGCAATTCACAATTTTGTTTGAATGAAGAAATCACATTGCATTTTGTCCTTTTATACGTTTTGGCTGAGCGTATCTCTGCAATTGTTTGAAATTAGGTAAAATATGCAAAATCATGCAAAATTTGATCGTGCCAATCCGTTGGAATCTTTAATACAAAATAATCCAGACGAACGATGCTTGCTTTCCGTCAACGATTTCAATTAACGAAAAGTAACTTAAAATTTAAATTTCAGCAAAATGGCCGCAAAATGAATTTATAATTTAATATGTGGAGCTTTTATTTCAGTCTAAAAAATTTTCTTTATTTTTTACACAATATTTTTAGATAGGTGCCTAATTTTGCAGCCATATGCAATGAACGGAACTACTGTGAGAATTCTACTCGTCGCAGAATTTCCAAATTGCTTGCTGCTCGAATATTAAATTCAAAACTTTTGTAGTGACACAAAATAGCAATATGGAATGAAGACAACTTTTTTGGGGCTAGCAACTGACAACACAGCTGCTCCGTTCCTTGGGAAGCTATTCTTAAGACACTACTGCCGTCAGCTGCTTCTTGTTATTTATTTATTTGTGGTTTTCTCTTAGCTTTCTGCGCCAAGAAGTGTACAAAACTTCTGTGCTTTGTCGATGAGCACACCAACGGGAGCATAACCGACGCAACGCCAGCTTGCATGATTCCAAGCTGACGTCACGCGGCCGTACCACCCGTGCGGCATGTGCAGAAGATACGTCGCAGATGATGAAATATGATCTGCAGGGAGCCATAAACTGGATTACGTGCGCCAGTTTCTTTCCTTCAAGGCAGCTCAACACCCCTCCCTCCCTCCCACTCCCACTCGTGGTACGCAGTGCATGTTTTGTTTGCAACTGCAGTGTGCATACGTACGCAAAATGGGTTTTATTTTCATACACTCTTTGCTGCTCTGAGGCTCACACACACCAGGCAAAAGTTACGGCGCATTTTTCAAGCGCGACTCCTGCCTTTTAACTCAACAAAAACATAATAAAAATGCAAAATAGTAGTAAATGCAGCGCCATTAATGGCAACAAAAAATAACAGAAATATTTAAAAGTTTAAAGCTCATTTGCATGGAGAAACATTGTTTATAAATTTAATTGCGGCTTAATGTGCTGTGGACAGGGTCGGATTTTTCACAGAGGCAGAGAAGGCAGTTCCCTTTGGGCGCCGCCGTTTTAGGAGCATCATGAGGAAAGAGAATCTCTATTCTAGAGTTGACAATATCTCCATTATTTTCCTGCCAGACTAGTAATTTACGCATAGCAGTGCATGGCATGGCTGAGGGCGCCGCCGTGGCTTAATGGATAAGTGGACAAGTGAATGGTTCATGATGCGTGAAGTCGCTAGTTCAAATCCCAGCCGACTAATACCATCTAAAAAAATAAACACCGTTTCTTTGCACGCGGTGCCGTCTCTAGCGAGCTAGTATATTCTTTACCATGAAGCTGAAGCCTTTCAAGAACGTTCGGATACGGCTATAGAATATCTCTCATTACCAAGGTGACACAACGACCTCTGCAGAAGCTGCAGAGACGAAGACTGCGAGGAACACCTCCTTTGCAAATTCCCAGCGCTAGGGAGGACTCGCTTCCGATTCCTGGGACATTCTGCCCAGTAAAAAGCCAGCGCGCCTCGGATTAAACGACACTCAAAACTTGGCCCCCGCAAACGTACTATAAATCATGATTTACGGATATGCACGTGAAATGCCCGTTCTCTTAATAGGGAAATGCGATGCACAGGGTAGGGATGCTCAGAACAAGCTACCTGCGACATCTGCTACAGCTGCCATGCGGAGTGGCGCGAATTCGGATGTGGATTCGTGGTCATTCGGAGACTATGCACCGTGAAAAGCTTCTCAACCCGTTCGGATACGGTTATTTGTAGGTCGCGTTAATTTGTGCCGTACGGTCTGTTGTTATATTTTTTTTATTTTAGCCGGACAGTTCAGCCTCCACGACACCACCTCGAATAACGGTCTGAGGCTGATCGACGTCGCCGCGGCGCGAAGCATGGTAGTAAGTAGCACCAGATTCCAACATCACGATATCCATAAGGCCACCGTGCTGTCCCCCGATCAACGAACACGAAACCAGATCGATTGTGTTGCGATCTACGGAAGGTATGCTTCCAGTGTACTGGATGTGCATTTCTTTCGAGGAGCAAACATCGAGTCGGACCACTTACTTGTTGCGGCCAAAGTTTCTGGTATACAAAGAAAGCTGAACGCCGCAAAGCTGCAATCATAAAACACAGCCAAAGCCTTATCCGCTCAACTCTCCGATCTTCTCAGCCAATCCTTCCCGCAACCCGATGGCGTCGCTGGTCTCTGGACGCATATTTACCTCTCCTTGCGCACTGCCGCGGAGAGCGTCTTTGGTTCACAATGATATTGATAGCGTAGGTCGCAACAAGCTAGATCTTACCGCTGCTTTCTCGGCTATGGAAAGAGAATCGGCCAAAGTAAATTTGGCGGTCAACGAGGGCAAGACGAAGTATATGTTTTCCACAAGCTGGCAAGCCCGATGCCGTGACTCCCATTTGGCAACTGGAAACTTAACCTTCGTAGCTGTCAAGGAGTTAACATATCTTTGCACCACCCTCACTTCCAAACGATGTCACCTTGGAGATAAAGCGGAGAAAAACTCTTACAAATAAAGCACAATGACTACGCTGAATTAATGAATTATGCTGCTTCTACTCCAACTCGTAAAAAAGGTCGATTCGATTTGGATAGTCAAGGTTCACTTGACTTTAGACATGGGCTATCCTGTTGCAAAATAATTTAAAGAGGGAGAAACGTTTCTTTAATTTTGGCCAAAAATTACTGTCGCGATGGCCATAGCGGAATGGCAAGCTAAGACCTAACGTAATGTATAAGTCTGCCTTAGGGGACATAATAACCTCACTTATAGTAGCACATCTTCAAATCTGCCCTAGCAGATTCTTTTTGCTTTCGTTTTCCTCCAATCTCCTGCTCTGGTTTGTGCAATTCAGGCGGTCGACCTAAATCAGCAACAACAGCCTGTAAATCCATGATATAGCTCTCAGCGCCGGCTGCAAACTAGCCCGCACTGCCACTCTCGGCCCAATTTTAGTTCAGATACCACTTACCTTTATGCAAAGTTATGCAATCCTAGAAAGAAGTTGGTACTTCAAGAAAACGGAAAATGGAAAATAGAAAATAGAGAAGAAAAAAGCACAAATCAAGTTTAGTGCGGCTGAGTCATTAAAGAGGCGCTCCTTCAAGCTGCTGCGAAATGGCATAATGACCATAACAACAAAAACCACATTTACTGAAGTAAAGGAAAGTATGCAGATAGTAAAAAAAAAGAAGAAAAAAGTAGAGGAGAGTGCAGAGTCGTCGAAAGTAGAAGAAGACGAGCACATCTTCACCTAATTATGTCAATTGCTCCCCTCACTACAATTCGCACCGATTGCACGCCAACTCATCAACACAGATTGTTCAGCCAGTGGCAGCGGGCGGCGGTGGCGATAGGGATGTTGATGAGTGTAAGGCTGAGGCTGAAGAAATTGCCAGAACAGAGGACGAAATGTGCTCGTATGTTGGCTTTTCCTCAAAATACCTACAATAGTGTGGGCATTACTGTTGCTTCTACCGAACCACATACCCCGCCCCCTTCCTCATGCTAACACGGAGAGAGGCACACAGTGTTAGGCAAATATTTCAAAGTCTCCGTCGTAATTGTGACCCGTATACCAACGTTGCAATGAATGCAATATATTCTACCATAGTAGCTGAATTCTATGCGTATGTAAGAAAACGCACACACACACACACACAAGGATCCTTTTTAAATGCAAACACATTTTCATGTGTGCGAACAATAGCGCAAATGATGAGAAGCAAACGGCAAAGGGAGCCGATAAAGCAAAAGTGTAGAAATTACATGAAAGAGAGAAGAGATATGAAAAACCGATATAGTCTTGAAGAAGACAAAAAGATTTTAATCGAAGAAAGATGCGTTTTCTAGAAGAATGCTCTATGCGGAATCTTAAAAAGGTACTGACCTCAGCTATATTCTCGCGAGCGTAACAATAGATACCGTTTGCTGTAAAAAATAAAAATTGGAGTTTCAATCTATAGCACTCATGCCTCTAAAATTCAATTTCGACCGGCTCTGATCAATGGCGCATCTGCTTGCTAAGAAATCTACGAATTCGGACCTTAGTCCCTCGATTTTTATGAACACATCGATGCATCTTTTTCTTGAATAAAAAAAAAATTATTTGGTTATTCAGTTTAACAAGCCAATTCTTATTTTGATATCCTTTCCGAAGCTTTTAATATAACAATCATCACACATAATTCCCTTATGTTAGTCGGGAACGGTAGAGCTAAAAAAAGCATTTGAATAACTGTTGCATAATTTCAGACTGACACTTTTACCCAGGGTGTTGCATAGTTTCAGGTTGCCAATTTTTCGCGAGAGATGGCGCCGGGAGAAGAAACAATTTAAAAATTGACTTCTATCTTCAGATGGTATGAGACTGCTGCGTTTCAAAGCAGCGACCCTTCGCATCAACGACTAAGCACTTAGCCACTGAGCCTAAGAACGTTTGTAATAACTGAAGTTAAATACACAGATTAAGTTTCGTATTCTCCAGTTGCTATGTTGTAAACGAAATTTCCGAGTAAACGGATTCGTTATAACCGCTGTACTGTATTAGACCTAAATATGTGAAATTGAGAAGGAGAGCCTTTAACCCTTGCCCCGCGGCTTTTGATAGATGCAAATTTTATTCTTAATGCTCAAGTCTTGTTTACATTTCGCATCAAAAAAGACACTGAAGAAAACAAATTTCCTTCACAGATTCCGTCATACACACTCACACGCACAGCGGTTCATTTACACGCACTTACACAGCCTAGAGCTAGGCTCTGTGGCATGGCTGTTGAGACCGCAATACCGATTTTTAGGTCATGGTCAATGGTTGTACATGTACGTGCTTGTATAGCGTACTAGAACCTTGCATTTGATATGATAGAGGTGTGGAATTGTGTTGAATTCATTTTTGTGAAATTGTCACTATGTATTTCTTTTTAATGTACATTAGCTATGTTTTATATTAAATTACAAAGTTATTGACTAAAGCAACAACCCTTAGGATTTAAAACTGGTAAGGAAGCATCTGTCGGCTTTTGCTGACAGAGTAATTCTCTTTTTATAAATGGGGAACCTGATCGGAGTATATATTCCAAATATCGATTCTCATATGACATTATTTATTTTACCGAGTTCGTAGTAGACCACGCCCACTTTGCACGACATGGACAACTATTAAATTTACTTAAATATAAATTTTATTCTTTTAGATGATAATTAGACCGATGAGACCACTTTAACCGCTGAAATACCGAGTTTTGTATGCATATCGGCAAATTGTGGGTGTGTCCTTCAACCATTTTAGAAAATCTCGGCACTTGAACTAAGTCAAGGTTCAGCGGCAGTCTGCACCAAATTTGGTTCAAATCACTCGCACTTATGAGCAGGTTCTTCACGAACCCAATTGGAGTTTCTGGACCGAATCAAATGTTGTGCGATAATGCGAGGATTGTTTAACCCTTTAATACCGTTACTTTAGCGGTAGATGCTCTGCTGAGATAAGAGATCTTCCCCCAGCTGCCCGCGCAACTCTTTAATATATTTTTCATTTTAATAATAAGTCGAATTAGTGCATTACATTAACTTGAAAATTTTCATCTGATTCATGATTTTTGCAATTGAATGAAATAGAAAAACAAAATCGTAAAACATGAAAGGTGGAATAACTGCGTTTTGTTATGGAAGTCCTTATGTGTGCATGCATAAGGAAAAGCAAACAAATTTTATACATTAGCAAAAAAAAACAATAAAATATGAAATCGACATAATGGAGAAAATCGCAAAGAACTGGAAGTATGGTAGGTAATTTTTTTTAAATTATTATACATACATATGTACATATTATAACATGGTATACTACTGTGTGAAATAAAAGTAGAAATAAGTTCAGTTGTTGTAAGCACGTTCATGCAGAGACAACACACATACACAGCCACGCGCGCACATGTCACGTACAATGTCCTTGTTGCTGCAGCAGCGCAAAATGTTTTCCTTTGGCCTAAAAAAATACGCCAAATTAGATTTGGCTAAAACAAAAACAGAAAAGCCAAAGGAGTCAAGAACGAAAGAAAAGAGAATGCAGTAGCAGCGCAAAGGCATTGAAGAACCAAACGACATTGAGAAACATTGCAAAACAATAGCAATTCAATCAATGAACGAGCGCACGAACGCAGTCGCTTTACTACGTTTTGAAGCAATCACACACACACACACACACAGCAGCGCACTTTCTCTTTGCTGCAACTGCTTGCTGTACTCTCGCACTCTCTGTCGCGCTCAAGAGCAAGTATGCTTTTTGTACCGATTCGCTCTGCAGCCTGCAGGTTTTGTTTGAGAGCATTTTGCTAAAGCTCAGCCAAGGAGCTCTCTTTCGTTAGCTCTCTCGCACTCTCTTTTTTGAATTGTCTACCCAATGTTGCCAGATTTTTTTTTCAAAAAACTGTAAATTCTCAATAGAAAAACTGAATTTTCAACCAAAAAACTGTAACTTTCAACAACAAAAAGATTTTTGTGAAATTGCGGTTTTTTAAAAATTGTATTAGCAAAAATAACACAAAACAATTAATTTTAAATAAAATAACAAGCTTATATACGATAGTACTACGAGAACCAAAAACATTTTAAGTTTTTCTTTCAAATCTGAAATTTGATAAAAACTGTAATTTGTACTAGGAGGTAATTTTAAAAACTGTGAGCTTGTCTAAAAAACTGTAATTTACAGTTAAAACTGTGAATATGGCAACATTGTGTCTACCCCTCAATTGTCACAATTTAACCGGAAACACACTAACCGCAAGCTCAGATAAAACCAAAGATAAATCCTTTGATGTGAGAGGAAACGCTTGAGCTATTAGGGAGAAAAGTTGTTAGAACTCTGGCATGGTTTCGGGCTTATACTTCTACTCTAGAGTTGGCTATAAGTAGAAATCAATTCAATTACATACATACATATGTATCAATATATTCCCGGTGCCTGCAATTCAACCATGATACCCCAAGCGGCGTATATTTTTCTTAAGAAACTACAGAAGCAAAGCGGTGGGTGGTTAAGCGCAAAAAGTCCGCTTAACTCTTTTATTTTTATGTAATGCTGTTGGAAATTTTAAAAAAGTGTTTGTGATTGGAAAAGTCAAAACTGCTATTTGTTTTAAAGGAAAAGTTCTGCCATTGCCGTACTATTCGCAAAATAAAGCTTGGATGAACTGTTCATTGAT
The DNA here is from genome assembly GCA_963457695.1 of Neria commutata. Lineage (NCBI taxonomy): Eukaryota > Metazoa > Arthropoda > Insecta > Diptera > Micropezidae > Neria > Neria commutata. The sequence continues at coordinate 26,787,529 of OY735247.1, forward strand.
GAAAGATTTCGACCGTGAAATAGGAAAACAGAAACGGAAGGTTTTATTAATAATTGACAACGCTGCTTGCCGTGAGGTAGACGGCTTGAATCTTGAAAATGTAAAAGTGTTGCAGCCTCTTGACCAAGGCATAATACACTGCTTCAAGGTTTATTTGAGGCAAATAATGATCCGAACACAGCTGCTTGCTGTCGAGAAAGGCTTGCCAAATCAGCAATTTATAAAATCGATTTCAATCCTAGATGCCCTTTCGTTTATAAAACGCCCATGGTGGCTTGTCACAAGCGCCACTATAAAAATTGCTTCCGAAAAGTAATTCATAATTTCTATATGAAAGTTCCCACGCTCATATTTTGTAAATCTTTTATGTCATTTTGCAGGCGGGATTTCAACTGGGTGATGAATCATTAGACGACATCGAAGAAATAGTAGATTTACCTATTGAAATTGAACGAAGTTTGGTTTTCTAGATTGCATCAGTCAGTTGGGATTTCATCCGGCGAATCCACGCATCAGGGACCGGGGACTTATCAACAGAGCCCCACGGCGGCACAGCCTCATTCACATTTTAAATAATCATGACAATACGAAGAGTCTTCTTCTCGCTCTCGCCCTACCTTTGTGTTAAAGTCTGCGAGGAAAATATCAACGTCGTGTAACGGGCGCTCCCGTGCTTTGCGCAGTTTTCTATTGCATTGAGAGCCTTTTTCTTGATTGACAGGTTTACAAGTTTTTGTCCGGAAAGTACGAGAACGGACCTATCATATTCTTTTACTTAAACAGCCTCTTTCGCTCCCACGGGCACTAGGAGAAAATTGGTAGTACAACTGCTGCTACCAATTATAACTTATTCAGAAGTTGTGTATAGCAAACTTGATTCGAGGTCTTCCCACAAGCTGCTAGTTGCAGTTAACAATGCTGCTCGCTATGTTTATGACTTAAAACGATCCGACCACATCTGGTCATATTGCAACCAAATTCTTGGTTCTGGTTTGCTTAGATATCTTGATGCAAGAAACTGCATCTTTTTGCATAAAGTACAAAATACAGTGTCGGACAAAACTAAAGCACGGACTTTACCTTGTTCGCAATAAGATGAATTAAAAATGTAAAATAGGCAAGGAACTAATTTCTTTTGATTAATTTAGTAAGAAAATAGATTACTTCTTATAAAATAACTAAAACATAACATTATTTTTCACGTAAAACAGAAATATGGATATAAAAGTAAAAATATCCTTAAAATTGGTGCAACAATAATTGGTGAGAAATACCGCTGTGCTGGATACCAAAATTTATAGCAATGGATATCACTGAATCGCCTTTATTAAATTTACTTGAAATTTCTTTTCTAAATTGTGCAGAACTAAAAAATTCAGCGAAAATCCTGTAAAAATAAGGATACTCTATTCACCCAAGCAGAAATTGTATGGAAAAGCATTTTTTCAAACATTTTAAGTAGTTTTATGGAGTAGATACCAGGAAGATGTACAGCTGCCCTAAAAAATATCGGATATAAATAAAATATTAGGCAAACATAATTGTTTAGTCAATACTTTCCATTCGTGCTTTAGTTTTGTCGCACCAATTTTAAGGATATTTTTACTTTTATATCCATATTTCTGTTTTGAGAGAAGAATAATGTTATGTTTTAGTTATTTTATAAGAAGTAATCTATTTTCTTACTAAATTAATCAAAAGAAATTAGTTCCTTGCCTATATTACATTTTTATTCATCTTATTGCGAACAAGGTAAAGTCCGTGCTTTAGTTTTGTCCGACACTGTATTTTGTACTTTCTTTGGGCTCTAAAAATATGTTATAACTCTTATTTGCCAACATTATAAATCCAATAAATTGAATTTAAATTGAAACATCCAATGTCTCGCTTCAACTTTAAATTTCTCACGGCTTTACCTTTCAGTGTCATCTTATCCCAAGCGCAGAATATCAAAAATCCAACAGGAAACTTTCATTATGACATCCTCGGCTCACTAGATGCTGCATCTACTCGAAAAGTTCCAGATGTGCGCCCGCTCAAGTTTGGCGCAACAAATTAATCTTTTATTTATAAAATTATCTGCTTCAATTTCATATTTGACACCCCTCACGACGCCACTGAACCCACTAATATTCTTTATAAGTTTTCATCTGCTGTAACGCCCGCGCGGGGCATGAAAATTGTTTTCAGGGAAATCTTGCACCGAAACATGAGAAACTGGCGCAAAGTTTCTTTAATTCTTACATTGTTTTTGTTATACTGTAAGCGACTGCCGCTTTTAACACGTTTTTTCCGACATGTTTCCATTGGCTGCCAGTGTTGCCAAACTTCAAATGACTGTGAAATGTACGAAATGAGGCACGCGTGCTGGAACACTTGCACTTGCACTTCCGCGCTGTGTTGTTGCAAACAAAACAAGCGTGTTGCAACTACATTTACAACTACAACAACCACACGGCTATTTAATTCAGACGCGCGCACAACGCCGCCGACTTCATTCAACGAAATAAAGGATAAAGTTTTGCTTCTTGTTGCTATTTCCACGGGATCGAACCGAATCCGGGGGAAACTAGTAGGGATATCCCCCTCCCCAGATGCCATGTGCCAAGTTTCTGCTTTGTGGCGCGGAAAATTTCTTCGTAAGCCATTTTAGTTACGCTACCGGCGCTTGATACATCACTCCAACGTAAATACCAACTCTTTTAGCTATGCGAGGAACTTGTGAAAATGTTGATGTGAAATGCCACTTGCTCTATGAAGAACAAATCAACTTTTGGATTAATCCCTTATTTTAAACGAATATTGATTCCGGCCGACAGGGTTTCATACTCTCTAAATTCTAATTTAGGAAATAGTCATATGTATGTATATATATGCACATATCAAACTGTTTTAAATTCATATTTTCCTTTACAGTTTTAATTTGAATTGTTTCCGGTCTCGAATTGAATAAACTGAAATTGATTTGACCCTTTTAGATATTAATTCAATTTAACCACTTCCGAAATAAATATAAGAAATCGAAAATCAGTTTGACTAATCGGAAATCAAAGCAGCCGCTCCAAAGTTTGACCAATCTAAAATCAATTTGACAATTTCTTAAATTATTTTGAAAATTCTCAGCTCAATTTGACTAGTTTCAACTAAATTTTAGTGGCCGCTTCTACTATCAATTTGATCAATCTGAAATCAATTTGACTATTTCTTTCCGAGGAAAATACATATGTATGTAATTGTTCGGAACCAATTCTTGATATTCAAATTCGATGTATAAATCAGTATCATTAAATCCAAATCAATAAACTTATAGGTGACTTAATCTATCAATTACTTTGGCAACACAAATCATAAACGTCATAGCAAAGTAAATCGAACCAGTTCAGACCAGATGATTCGTTTCATTTCTCTTATATGGAGTGAATACCTGATTTAAGCAAAGGTTATATAAGAATTAAAGAAACTGAACAAACCCAGTTCCAAGTTGTTGAAACATACCTAAATTAAATCCTATGATTTTGTTCTGAGCCATCAAACAGAAAAGCACTTTGCAACCTACTTTTTGAAGCAGTTTTCCAACAATCCACAATTTGTAAAAAATTTTAGACTTGCTCTCTTCGCTTATTGCCTAAAATTGATTTCACTTTCATTTCCGGTAGCATTGTCATCGCACTTGTTTCCGTTGCTTCCGGGTTTGCTCCTCCGAATTGATGTCCTGTCAAATGCTGTAGTGTTTGCGAAATGCTTTCGCTCTCCCCTTTGCTGTCACCCCGCCTTGTTGGTTGCTATATAAATGTAAGTGTAAGTGTGAAGTTGAACTCTTACGTTTATTTGCTTGCTTTACTGTGGCCCTATTTTTCAAGTGAAAACACATAAATTCAAAGCAATTACCACTGTCTGCACAATTGCGATCCTTGGTTACGTGTTTTCACTTCACTTTTAAGCTGAATATCAATATTTGATATTCCTTCGTTTTTGGAAAAAGCAAAGCAAGAATTGTTGCATAGTTTTATCAAAGAGTATGTTAATATTAACATACTCTTTGGTTTTATGCTTCTGTACAGTCAGACTTTTACTTTTGGGCTTTATATAAACAAATTATATACTAGCAATAATAAAATTTTCTATTTTAAACTTATCAAATTATATTATGAACTATATTATGCTCGTTCGCCAAATATCAAGAAATTAATACCAACCTAGTTTTCTATTTTTTGTGATCCTTTCAATACACATTCCTTCCCTAGATAACATTTTTTAATTTAGCCTTCTAGCTCACTTTCCCCTTTAAAATTTAAAAAACCACAATTTAAATTACAAACTATACTTAATTAATATGTGTATAGACAGAAGTCTCTTAGGTCTTAAGAGTTTTATATAGCATTCACCCTCATTCTGCCCTAGAAACATAATTAATTTAAATCTTTAGCACAGTTTATTTAAATGTGTCTCTTTGACTTACTTTTCCTTCAAAGTTTAGAAACTTCACATTTGAAATATAAAACATAGTTAATGGATAAATTTATAGTAAACATCTTTTAAATTTTTTTTCAATTAAATTCTTAAAATTTGAGGAGTTAATTAAAAAAGTTTTTGATAAATTTATAAAAATCTCTGCATTTATAAATATTTTCTTTTTAATTTACTATTTGCAATTACATTTCGATTTTCCAAATGCGACTTCACTTATGCAAATGTAAAGTGATGTTCGAAATAATAGGGATACCAGCGAACTATTTGCGTGTAAAATTTAAGCAAGAGCTTGAGCATATTAAAAAATTATTTTTTTCTTTATTCGAATAAAATATCAAGTTTTCGCCAAAATGTGTACGGCGAACACACTAGTAAAGTATTATAAACAATAGTTTTAAAAGTGTCCGTATTATTTCGAACATCACTGTATGCATAACAACCAAAATTAAAAACAAACGTAGTTAAAAATATACCAAAAAAGCCCTAATTACATACTATTATTTATTTTTCCTTGTTGAAAAAAAATATTCGAAAACTATTAATACAAAATTTTCTTTTGCTCGTAACTTTTTATTTGAAAGTGAATTGATTCTGTTGCTTGTTTATAGTAAGGGTATTCATTTAAGCATGCAGTTTTAAACATTGCGTAAATTTATACATTTACGAAGTGTGTTACATGAACGCACATGAAAAATAATTTCAAAATGTCGAAAAATGTAAGGTCAGACGGATAAGGAGAAGCGCTGCTGTTCACAGAAAACAATCAAACCCAAGTGAAGGACAGGCGGGCAAGGAGAATGCTTGGCAGGGTTACACTCGTTGCCGTCTAAATTTACAAACATCGTTTGCACAGCGAAATTATCGTGGAAGCTTATCACATTTGTGCAAATTAACTTTTATACAAAATTTGACAGTTAGTTTATGAGGTGATAATCTTATCAAGTTTATCTAGTTTATCAGGCTTGTACACGTTTAAATGAACACCCCTAATGTCTTCCAATAAATGCGCTGATGGGGGCTCTAGGCACACAGTTCTCTTTGCTCGCTCACACTATGTATCCCATAGGACAGTGGCCCTCAACCTTATTGTCGCCGCGGACCGCTCAACGGGATTTTCCTTGCCCGTCTGTCCTTTTACTTGTTTTTCCATTACCGGGTCGCGGACCATGCGCTGAAGACCACTGCCATAGGAGAGTAGAATGTTGTTAATGTTACTAACGTTGTTTGAGCTGAAGCTTACTATTTGTTTTATACATTTTAGATGTGTTTGTAAATGCAGAACAGCTGATAATTCACACATGCCATTTTCCAGGCTAAATTCTGCAGCTTCTGACGAAGAAGAGGCTTAGTTTCTTTCTTATATTCACTCTCTTTCACAGTATTTTCGAGAACAGGAACAGTTCCTGACTAAAGCCTGTACTAAATCTGACTACTACGGGAACGGACCTGATGATTATGTGTGTTTCTGGACGCGTTTGTGTGTGTGCCGAGTATATTGCAGCCTGTATTTTGTGTGTGTATTAAGTCAATTTACTTTTTCTCAACGACTGCACTCGAAAGGGCTTCTGTAAACACACACCAATGCAAACAATGTCCATATCGCGCGACTGTATATGCGTGTGTGTGTGTATGTACGTCTGTGCATTCGAGCTCAGTTCGAGACTGCAGCAAGGGGCTCGTCGGTAGCAATCTGACGTTCCCTCAGCTCCTTTGAAATGGAGCTACTCGCATCCTGGCTGTGTGCATTGCCAGGTTTCTTGTTTGTTTGTATTTGTTTGCACTCCTTGCTTTTGGTGAAATTGTGTGTGGCGCGTGTGCCAATGAAAGTGTGTACTTTTGTGTTGTGATATCCTTGCTGAAATTATCTTCCCACTCTGCTGCGCACCTGCAGTCAGCAATATGGGAAGCAATACTATGCGAAGTCGTGTTTGAAAGTAACAATACACACAACCCGTTCAAAAGCATGGATTATGCACCAAAATTGGCTAAAGTCTTGCATTTTATAACTTAAATTATTTCAGCATTTTTATGGAGCAAAAATTGTCTATCAGATTCCTAGATTGGCAATTGCCATTTTCCTTCCACCCAGCGCATTTTGCCGATTTAGAACAAAGCTAAATGCTAAAAAGCGTTTGGTATGACCTATATTAAAGGTTATTACTCAGTTTTAAAATTTTATAAAATAATTAAAAAGGTATGCCTATCAATGTTTTTCTATAGTTTTTGGGAAAAAAGAGTTGAGACTGATTGGCCGAAAATATTTGGGCGTATCAGTAGGCATGTTCCCTGCTTTAGAATAATCACAATAACATCCCGAGGGTTGATAATATTCGAAAGTATCGACAGAAATCTGAAAAATACTTTCGCAGCACATTAATGCCGGTATCGTACCAAGGAGAAAGAAAAAGGAAAACCTATGATTTCAGAAGCTGACTGGATCAGTTTTACTACCGATTTATGGACAAATCCTTCGAAGTCCTGCTCTCTTTTGAACTTCACAGCTCACTTATCCTTCATAGAAGGATCGTCCCGACGTAAAGTTATTTTATTTAATTAGAATCATTCCTTTCTGAGCCCCTAATACTTAGGGACTCAAACATTTTTGAATATTGGAATCAAAGTCCCCATTCTATACTCAAAAAGTAACTAGAAAATACTTGAGTGCTCTCCCATCGAGCGTTGTGAGCGAGCAACTTTTTAGCGCTGCTGGTCAGCATTATACTGACAGAAGGAATAGCTTACACGGACAAAATGCAAATCAGTTGTTATTTTTGCACTACAACATAAAACTATCCAACTTTGAATATTAAATAAAATATGTATAAAGATATATTCATCGTAACTGACATCGATTAAAAAAAGAATCAACTTTTTTGTATTCTAAGCAGGTGATCGTTAAATAAGCTGAACTGAAATGCTAAACCAAATGTGAATCGATTCTAAAAGAAATTAATCTAATATATAAAAATGAATGTTTGTTTGTCTGTTTGTCTGTCCGGCTATACAAAGCTACACGCGTTGACCGATTTCAGCCGAACTTTATACCAATATTGTTGAAGACCAAAAGAAGGCGACTGTATATAAAATTTTTCGATTCATCAAGAGGGCGTGGCACCTCCCATACAACTTAAATATTTGATTTGGCACATCTTTAAAACTACAAGTCATACAACATTAAAATTCTGTACTCTGTTAGTAATTAGTCGTGTCCTATTGCTTAAAAAAATTTAGGGGCATGGGACAAGGGGGAGTGGCACTCCTTATACAACTTAAATATTTGATTTGGCATATCTATAAAACTACAAGTCACGCAGCATTGAAATTCCGTATGCAGGCCCCTGTTGGATGCTTCGTTCCACGGGTAAAATTTTATTGGCGTAGGACAAGGGGCGTGGCACTTTTTAATCAACTATACATTTGGGTATAACTTTAGAACAATACACCACACATCAATGAATCACGATAGGAACTTACTACATATCCGTGTTCTTCAACTTGGAAAATGGAACGGGCATTGGACAAGGGGCGTGGCACCGCCCATACATCAGATTTTTTGATATCGAATTTCTTTTGGCCTAAATTCGGGCAGCGTTGAAATTCCGTATGCAGGCCCCTGTTGGATGCTTCGTTCCACTGGTAAAATTTTATTGGCGTAGGACAAGGGGCGTGGCACTTTTCAATCAACTCCACTTTTGTGTATTACTTGAGAATTATGCATCATACATCAATGAAATTTGGTAGGTACTTTAATTTTGGCCTTCCACCAAAGGAGTAATATAGATACACAGATAGTTCTGTAAGGACCTACATTTATAACTTCCCCGATTTAAACAAAACTTCACAAACAAATAGAAAAGAACTAAGCAAGGTCACTCAATATATCTCATACCTTAAAACCACCCTGACAAAACACATTTTACCATACCACTAAAAATAATGTGGCTTATAATAACATTTTAAAATTACAATTTAGTTGTTATTCCCCGTATGATGTGGCACTCGGGTAAAGCCGGGTAAATCAGCAAGTTTAAACTAAAAAATGTGCCATAATATTAGTATAATATAACGGGATTGTATTGTATGTATATAATAAGTATATGCTAAACAATGGACGAATTGATCTATTTTTGTTAGTTTTTAAATTTCGTGATCTATAATTTATATAGTACATATGTGCTTGAACTAGTTTTTTTCAAATACTATATATATATGTATGTATGTATATCATTTTAAAAAACGAATACAAATTATTTCCTATGGTATCGGTATCGGCTTCGGCTTCGGCCAAAAAACTGGTATCGGTCGGGCACCAGGTATTACTCTATCTCCGATTCGATGTTATCATTGTCTTTATCAAACACTGCTTCAATTATCTCTCCATAAAAATGTTCAGTACCCTTATCTATTTGGCAAAAATTAACAAGTTCCTGATCATAGAATATATAAAAATTTTACTACACAATAGGCGCATTCATTTAAACGCACAAAAGCCTGACAAACGTGAAAAATTTTATATGAAAGTTCATTTGCACAAATGTGATAAATTTGCGCGATGATTTCACTGTGCAAACAATGTTTGTAAACTTTGACCGCAACGAATGCAACCCTGCTTAGCTATGATCTATAAGATTATGATGAAAGTTTAGTATTGAACAATCAAAATAAACACAAAAGAGTTACAGTAATTTTTTCCAAACAGCTCCAACATTGATCTTTACTTTTTCATTGATTCTCGGCATTTTAGTTGTTTTTTTTTGACAGCCAAACATTATTTGAACAAACACATTGCCTAATGCGTTCATTTAACACACTTGATAAATTGATAAATTTGCGCAATGTTCAAACTCACACGCTTAAATGAATACCTTTAATACAAGTATGCTTCCGTTTATATTGAACTACATTTTCTTGCATCTCTTTATAGCTAAGTAAATTCCTATAGGTAATAATTACCATTAATATTTTAATGGTTTTTCTAGCTTTTGGCTATTGGATTCTTTCTTTTGCAAATGTTTGTTGAAAAGGCTTGCTAATTTCTGGTTTTCTCCTCGAAATTTTCACATTTTTCGGAAAGAACAATCGAATTCTTTCTTGCTCCTAATCTCTGACATCGCGAATCCAAAGTTTAAACAAATTAAAATGCGTTATAATATTACAAAGGATTTGCAATTCGCTGATCTGATTTGAGATGTCTGTTAATCTGTGTTCTGGCTCTACAAATAATAAAATAAATAAATATTTGACCCAACACCAAGCGGAAGAACAAATTCAACTATGGCCGGATTCAAACGGGAAAGTAGTAAGTAAGCTTTTTATAATAAGCTTTTTATTATGGCAAAGTATACTCTCGGAGAGTTGCCAACTAACTCGCGAGAGAGGCCGTGCGTGCAAAGTAACTGTTTCTGTAAGAAGATTTCACGAGTCGGTTGGGATTTTAACCAGGGAGCACGCATCTGGGACAGCCATGGTATGCTGGTGTCACAAATTTTCCACATGCCCACTAACAGCAATTTAAAAATTCACAATTTAAAACGATCCCTTATAAGCTAAATTTTTGTTACGTGTATGCGTGAGTGCATACACTTGCAACTGCCAAAAATGGCAATGTTTCAAGCGTCAACAATACAAACCCACATAAATCAGCCACAAAAGCAAAGGTAAGTAGCTGGAGTCAGTATCATAGTATCATCGCACCAAAAAATAACAACAGCAACGACAAAGTACAAACCACAACCGCTCCACATATAAAGGGGGCGAATCTTTAAAAGGGTGCCCTAAATCACTTGTAAGCATTATGACAAGGAGGAATTTTAAAAATACCACATAAAGAATTACGCTCTCAAGCAGGAGCAAAAAGGCATATACACACACACACACACACACACACACACATAGAACTGAGTAAGAGTGTTTGGGCTATTATGGCCAGTGTCTACACTTAAGCGTAGGCAAGGAAGCCACGACAGGATAAAAGCTTGAAAACCTGCCAGCAGCAATACAATGAAGCATATTTTAAGGGGCAAACTCCAATCGCAAATATGTAGTCTGTATGCGCGTGGTGTGCATGTGATGCGGCTAATAAATTCACTCCAACTATAATGCGCCAAAAGAAAATGCCATAAATATTGCGCTACCAGAATAATTGATTATAGCATAATTTCAGGCGCATAAAACATAAACTATATTTATAGCATCTCGCACCACATATTTTTAAGGTTTATTTAAGCAAATCGAATGCAATGTGTGTGTCCATGTGGAAACGGAGCGTGAAGTCATCTCGCACTCACACTCTCTCGCACAGACTATGCGGGAAAATCCTAGATATAGTGCTTAGCTTTGGTTGTTCACTACTCTTTCGCTTGTAGAGTTAGTGCACTTTATAATGGAGTTATTATACCCTACACCTATGGTAATAGGGTATAATAACTTTGTGCGAAAATTTTAACGCATTAAAGGAGCCGTCCTAGGTATGGACATAAGTATATAGAAATGATCAGAATCACTTTTTGTCATGATTTCCGGCAGTCCGTCTCTCCGTCTCTCTGTCCGCGCAGGAGAGAAATAAGGAGTTTGGACCAATGTAGCACTCACGGGCTACCAGCCTTGACTGATTACATTATATCTAGACACGACTTTAACATCAATCATACCACATTGATTCCATCTAGGGAAAACTGGGTATCAAACAGCGCCACGAGATACACATCTTCACTGATTGTTGGTACATGCGCTGGAATTTTCTCCGAATCTCTGGATATCAACAAGTCATACAGACTTCCCGACTATCCCAGTGTTTTTCAATCAGAAATTTATGCGGTCAACCAAGCTGCGCGGATCATCCACGAAAGGAATCTCCCACCTACCGTGATATGGATCTGTGTCGATAGCCAGGCCGCCATTAAAGCATTCGACTCGAAGCTTATCAAATCAAAATGTTTGAGAGAGTGCCGAAACTCCCTCAAATCCATCAACCAGCACACCATCAAGCTCTGCTGGGTACCCGGACACTTCGGTGTAGAAGGGAATGAGAAGGCAGATAAACTAGCTAGGAATGGATCTGAAATGGACTTACAATACTCTGACAACAGCATCCACACTCTCATTTGCGAAGCATATCGACTCATAGAGCTTAAATCCGAAACAATGGCCAATTACCGGTGGTAAAACACCACAAATTGTGCAATTTCTCGGACTTTATGGCCCAAACTAGACGCAAAAAGAACTAAGAGCATACTTGCTCTAAATAGACATTCCATCTGCATACTCACAGGGATACTCACCGGACATTGCATCATAGGCGTCATGGCCGACCGATTGCAAATCCCACGGAGTGGCTTCTGTAACAGTTGCGGAGACGAAGAGGAAATATAATCTATTGAGCATCTTCTATGTTACTGTCCAGCACTACAGGAACGTCACCTACGATTCGTGGTTCTTCGATAGCTTGGCTGAATTAGTATGTGTTCCTCTGGAGGATATTTCAAGATTCGCTCTGCAATCAGGATGGTTCACCCACACCTAAGGGTTTGGGCTTTCTCCATCTACTGGGTTTATATACTATAAGGCATCACAATGGGCCTTCGGCATCTGGGTGGGTTTACTGGCAGCAGTAAATAGCCTTTTTAACCTAACTTAACCTACAGAGAGCCTTAACTTAGTTTAAGTTCTGAGATTAGCCAAATCGGGCGAAGGACACGCCCACAGTGGGCCTGTAGGTCTCACTACCTCGAATTTTTGCTGGTAAAATGGCTATATTTGATCGAATTGCTCATTGAAAACAATAATACTTGTTATTCAAGTTAAGGGGTTGGACGTATATTTTATACGAAAAAATGGGCGTGGCTATATAGGAGGAAAATTTTTTTCAGTCAAATGGCTCGCAATTTACTATTTATGAATTTAAACGAATGAAATTTGGTTCATAAATTTATATATTGGCCTTACAGACCATACAAAAAATGGGCATGGTCAGCCCTCTATTATTATTTAAATAATTTTTTTGCAAATAGATTCTAGTAATGAAAGATATTTCGAATATGGATATTGAGCGCACAGGCTTTTATTAATAGTAAGATACAGGTGACTTGGAAACAATTTATTTTCTACTTTTTAGTACATTAAATAAATTAAAGCTTATTTTTAAAAAGTTTTTTTTTATATAGTTTTATTTTCTACTTTTTAGTCGTCCATAAATTCAATTTTAGAGCTCTGAAATTTTTCACAAAAAGAATTTAAAACTTGCAGAGCAGTACACAATATTTAGGGTATTCACAGTGTTTCCTATCGTCATATGTCATATCCTCAATTTAACAAATAATACGGCAGTGATCGACCCTAATATTGGTGGCATATTTGTGACGCGGTGAGTTGTTGCTATTTTGCCAGCAGGGCGCGGCAAGTAAGTTCCTATCTTTTTCATTGATGTGTGGTGTACCTATAATTATAAACTGAAGCCCAAGTGTGTAGTTGCTTGAAAAGTGGCACGCCCCTTGTCCTACGCCCATAAAATTACCAGTGGGACGACACATCCAAGGGGCGACTGCATACGAAATTTCAATGCTGCACGACCTTTAGTTCCAAAGCTAATCGAGATCAAAAATTTTGTTTGTATGGGGGTGCCACGCCCCCTTATCCAGTGCCCCCCTTATTTTCTCAGTAGAAGGATATGGATATGTAGTAAGTTCCTACCGAGTTTCATTGATGTGTGATGTGTAGTTCTAAAGTTATACACAAATCTGGAGTTGATAAAAAAGTGCCACGCCCCTTATCCTACGCCCATAAAATTTATTGATTCATGCATTGGGCTCTAGGTTAGGCATGTATGCAAAGTTTCAGATCTCTAAGTAGTCGGGAAGTGGGTGAAAAATTGATTACTAGATTTGACGACTTACTGACATACCGCGGAAAGTGAAGTTAATATAAAGCTTATAAAATAGAGAACACACCCAGCAACATACCTTTCTTTTGCTAAAAATTTAAAAATGACAAATGAATGTCCGTTTTAAAAATGTATTTTTTATTCAAACATATGAGATCGAGTTGCAAAATAACTTAAAATTATAATAAAAAAAACAATTTACCGAGTAAACTGTATACAGGGTGGTAATGGGTAATGGTAATGGGTTCAAAATGGACCCTATATCAAGGCAAGCTTTTTTCATGGCTTGAACCAAGGAACCGCCAGATCAGCATCCTTAATGGCAACCAAACTGTATAACATAAATCCTTAACATAACATACAAGACGTTTTAGCTCTAATTGCTTTGATATTTTTCTGTGGAATGAATATTTTATATCAAATTGTGTTTTTCCAAATTGTGGATTTCTTTTCAAAATGGCTTCAAATTTCTCTTTTAAATCCATTCCAAAATCACCAGTTTTGCTTTGAACAATATTTCCAGCTTCCTTAAATATATTCATTGACTTTGCTAATGGTAGACCCTTCGTTCGAAGGATGTTATGATTTCGGCAACTCTTTCGAAATTCGATTTTATATATGTACATATAAAAAATCCCGATATAGTGGGGATTTTTTATCAGCTCTTTTGCCAGCTTTATAGATTCAGCATCTTCTGGGCTCAGCATCTTCCTGTGACGTTGAACGAAGCTTTTCCGCTTACAAAATGGTTTTTGAAGAGAAACGTCAAAGGCTCTCAATTAGTAATTTAGAGAAAATTATGGTTGTATATTGTAATACTAATTATCTTGAATTATTTTTTAAACTATAAAATGTCGTATGTATTACATATCATTTGCTCTACTTTAATATCTGACAAAAATCCATAAAATTTCAATATGTATACCACCCTCTGAATGGCTTTTATATTATTTTCTGATTTGTTTAACATAGGAAATTTTTGCATATTTTGCATATATTTTGCATATTTTGCATATATTTTGCATATTTTGCATATATTTTGCATATATTATGCATATGCATTTCATGCAAATATGCAAAAAATTGTAAAATATGCATATCGTTTTCAACTCTATTTTCAATGAAACGAACTTTGGTGTCATCAGAATTTACCTATCTTAATCCTTCAAAAATATGCAAATATGCAAAATCCGAAGTCTACTTATAAGTGTTCCCGTTTTTTCCCTTTAGGGGAACAGAACCCTAAAGGAGAGCACAACGTTAACTTCGGTAACCTAACGCAGACTGATTTGTTGTCTTCGTTTGCTTTGTTTCTATCGTCCGTGCTGCCAAAGAAACCAGTTCGGCGAATGAGCTGAGGAACCGACAGGCAGCGCGATTAAACACAATCTCCTGGCATTGCCGCCCGCCGATTTATGAACTGCAGAATTTTCCTCAATCACCTTCTTTGGTAAAACGCTAAGAGGCATTCAAAACAATAATCCAATACAAAATGCTATTAACTCTTTGGAATTCGAATTTACTGGTACATTTGCTTCCCTGAGAAATCAGAAAAATAGACATAAGCTGTTATCGCTTGAGAGTAAAAAATTACTCGTTAAAATGTTCCACTGATAATCTTTCTTATCAACTAATTTTACCCTTTTTTAATCTAATTGGCTTACGGCAATAAAGAGCAATTTATGAGTTTCAAATATATTTTATTTAATTATAGTGTACCACAACAAAGTATGTCCTTTCCGCATAACAAGGTATTGGATGAATGATTAATGGCACTTAGATCGTTGTCACACATACTCTCAGGTATTTTTCCTTAAAAAAATATATATATATACATTTATTTGTTAAATCTGCCACTAATATTAATATCGTTACTTACACATGTACATATCCCAATCGTATGTCTTTACTTTGGCTAAGACTCAGCAATGTTTTAAGACCGCGAACTTCTTTTTCCTTATCCTGCAACTGCTGCATTAATTGCCGATTTTCCAGCAACAGCGACTGTAACTCGGGTGCATAGCTCTTGAGAAGCGCCAACTCTGTTTGTGTGCCCCTGTTGACAAGCGTTATAAAACCCTCCTCCTGGCAGTTTTGTGCTAAAACCTCCCTCGACGCGAGCGCATCCGTTTCAAGGGGGTCTGCACAAATACGCCTATGTGGTTTTGTGGGCTTAAAAGACACCCTTACTACGGGTTCATCGTCCTCAGAGAATACTATCGCTGGCGGTGACTGTGGCACTGGTTCAGGCGATGGTGATGGAAAGACTTGCGTGAGACTTGTTGCTGTTGCAGGTGTAATTGGTTGGAAGCCCGGTTCGTAAATCTGCTCAAGCACTTTCACAAAGTTACCCGGCGTTGGTTCAATAAGCCGAAGAACTTGTCTGGAAGTGTCGAATGAAATCACTTTCGGCGGTGTTGCGGGCTGTGGCGCAGCAGGGATAACCTGTAGCACGGGGCGTTGATGTATGATAGGTAATGTATTGACAGGTTTAGCAATATAATTCACTGTTTCCGGATCCTTCAGCTTTATATACACTACAAATACACAGTGAGAGAGTGTATAAATACATTATTAATTTTTGAAAATACCAAAGACCTACTCCAAGATACCCATTTGACGATTAAATTTCCAACTAGCACTTACACTTACGCACTTCTGGTTGTGTATTTATTGGCTTATTTCTCAACGCCAACTGGTCGGAATCAGATTTATGGCCTGTACCTGAAGCATCGCCCACATCCAAATCGATGCACGCATTCGAATTCAGACTCAGCGAGTAGTTATGGTCGATAATTCTGGTAGAGTGTATGTCTATGTCACTGCTAGGCTCGGGCAGATTCATATCGGGCACCGCATCCTGGCGCAGATGATGTATCGCTATTTGGCGCATCGAAAAGTGTCGCGAACAGGCAAAGATCTTTTTCGACCTATCGGAAGCACTTACATGTAGGAGACGGTGCCATTTCTCTCGTCTGTGTTTCGATTTTTGGTATCCGATTAGTTTGTTTTTGTCACCGAAACGGAAAATAGAATCCATACAATCAGACAGCGGGCACAGCAACAAAACAATTCGGGCACGTACCTGAAGCGATCGGTTTCTCTGTTCGGAAAACTGTGGAGCGAACCATGGTTCTTACACCTCAACACACACACTCTAACGCTGGGCATCGCATCGGCGGTCCTTTTTATTCAGGATTTCGCTTTGACACGGCGTTAAAATCGACAATTGGCGGTATTCGAAAAGCAAATTTAAACCTGTTTCTAACTTTTACTTAAAACAGGGCAGAAATATATATATTTTCCTGAATAGTTTTTTAAGCTATTCACCACGAAATTACACCACGTTACCACTTATGCCTCATCAAAATAGTTAAACATATGATGCCAACAGTGATGCCAATCTTTTTGTCGATTCTCCAATTTTCCTAATGGTAGAATTACTCTAGTAGTAAAGTGAGTGTCAGCTGACACAATCTATCTTACCCGAACATAATGTGCGTTATTACTCAAAACGGATTGCGTAGTAGAAATATCTGCGTCGATTAGAAAACTAATGGTAGAATTACTCTAGCGGTAAGGTTAGAAATCGTGTCAGCTGACGCAATCTATCTTACCCGAACACAATGTTCGCTATTACTCTGACCGGATTGAGTAGTAGAAATTTCTGCGTCGATTAGAAAACTACTGCAAAAGTCGTGTCAGCTGTGAAAAGAATGTTGCCACCCAAAAAATTCACTTGAAAATTAAATAGCAATAATGCTTTTCCTATGCAAGAATTTAAACGGCAACACTGGTCAAAACAAGCGAATATTTATTGGAAATATAGTCCACCTGCGCTTTCGTTTGCTTAAAATTTGAACACATCGTACATTTTACACAACACTAAGCACATTGAGTCAATTATTTCGTCGTTTGAATTCATTTTTCACGATATATTTTGTTTGTGAACTCTTTGCAGTAAAGTGTTGCCAGTGACCTTCGATTTTAGTTCAACAAAAGAAGTGGATTATTGTTGCCGAAATAAGTTAAAAAAGTAGTACACAATATAGAGATGTAACAATTATGATAATTCAGTGCCATAAATTTAATAAAGAATGTAAAATTTCATCTCAGAAGTAAATAAACAGCGTTCTTCTTTTGTGCACAAAACTATACGGCAGCACTAGCAAAAAGAATAGACTGACAGCTGCAATCCGTTTAGCTGTTAGAGTAAAAATGCATACATTTTTTTTCATTCAAGTTCTTCTTTTTTTTGCATATGTATTCGAAAGGTTCGGTTTCGGTCTCGGCCGAACATTAAAAAAAGGCCGAACGCTCGGTCTCGGCCAAAATTTTGGGTTCGGTCGGGCTCTAGTTGCCAGTGACCTTCGATTTTTGTTCAACGAAAGAAGTGGATTGTTTTTGCCGAAATTAGTTAAAAAAGTAGTACACAATAGGGGTATTCCTTATCCGGAGCGAATGCAAAAGCAAAATTTTTCTTTTGCATTTTTATAATCGGGAACGACCGATTGTGAAATCCCTGCAAATGTTTTTGTCAAACAGCTGTTTTATTTGAGTGTTCAAAAAAATGCCACGAAAGAGCGAAAAACAACAATTAAGCGACTTCTTAATTGAAAATGCAGCAAATGAAAGCATGGATAAATATTTATAACACCATTAAGTGCGACTTTTCAAGCTGGCAACTATGCTCATATTTTGCATCATATATTTTCCACTAAACGCAATGGATTTTGGTCAGAGATAATGGCCGAGTTCTAATGGTGCGTGCGTGCGCCACATTGCAGACTGAAATATGAAAAAAAATTCTTTGCTGTCTCATAGCAACAACATAAACGCATAAAGGCGAGCAATAGGCTTCGCACAACCTTAAGCCTCGTTCACATTCGACTTTTGCTTCGCTTTGCTTCAGAATTTCGCGTTGACAGATAAGTTCAATACATGCTTTTATATGAGGCTTGCTAAATAGAACGCGAGAAAAGCGAAGCGAAGCAATGCGAAGCAAAATGTTGGGCAACTCTCAACTTTTTTGCGCTTTGACAATCAGTTGTTGAAATTTTTTGTGATATTTTTCATTTTCTCGTGCGCTTCCAGTTGGTTTCATTTTCTCGTGCGTTTGCGTTTTCAATTAAGACACTCGCGAATTTCAAACTTTAGTAGCATAACTACTACTACTTAAATTATATCAGTAAAATCCAAAGTTAAAGCGTTCATTGTAGCAAGCCTTATACTTTTCACGCTTTGTTGTTGAATCTCGAACTGTCAAGCAAAGCGAGGAAAGTCGAATGTGAACGAGGCTTTACGCGGCGGCATTCTCTGACCGAATGCTAGCCTTTCGCTTGTTGCTTTTCGGCTTGCCGTTCTCAAGCTCGTGCTTACGCATACATGCAAGCTCACACGTATAATACGTGACGTAAAATTTATTCAAATTGCTAGTCTCTGCGCGGCGAAAAAAGGCAACACAGGTCTGGCGTATCTCTATTATTCATTATCTCTGTTTTGGTCTAGGAAAATTGTGACTTTAATGCAAAAGCAAACCAGCACAAAACTATACGGCAGCACTAGCAAAAAGAAAAGACTGACAGCTGCAATCCGTTTAGGTGTTAGAATAACTGGGCAAATTGCTATCCGGCACGTTTGAATCCGATCCGTCTGGACTAATTAGACCATAAGTCCGCTTTTACACGATTCATAACAGCTCTTGCGACCAGTGTTGCCAGAGATCTTGCTCCAAAAATCCCATTCACTCATGCAAAACGCCCTCTTTTTCCCATTTAAAAATTCAAAAATCCCGGAAAAAAATCGCATTTACAAATATTAATTAAAAAACGTGTTTTTCGATGTTTTTTAAACAAACATAAAGAAAAAAAAAATTGATATTTAAAGCACAGCGCTGAAGATTATACATACAGCCTTATCGTATATATCCCCGTTATCGAACGCAACGTGAACACGAAGCCAACTCCAGGATCAAAAAATGGCAATTTATAAATCACTGCGTAAATGCGTTCGTCGTCTTACGGCATCACGAGCTGTCAAGCTCTTACGAAAACGAGTTGTATTTTTCCAAATTTTCCAACCAAATACAAAACACATAAAATTTTCTGCATCCATTGCATACCTTTTATAGCCTAGTGGTTAGAGCGTTTGACTAGCAGGCGAGAGGTTGTGAGTTCGATCCTCAACTGCGGTACTGTTTTTGTTTCCGGAAATGTATACCGAAAGCGAGCACAAACCCAAGTGAACAATTTGACAGTTCATGTGAGTCATAGTGTAATAATATCAAGTGTGCCTGATAGCAATGACATTCTATTGTCATGCCTGATAATTGTAAAAATATTAACCCGTTTTCAGTTTGAGTATGCGTTTGAAGAAAAAAGTAAAAAGAAAAAAATAAAAATGCCCAACAATTATTGCGTTATTATTGCGACGTTATTTTAATGAGCGAGTCAGCAAGTGATCCTGTTGACATTGGCCTCAGAATTTTTGCTTTGATTTAAAATTGCTAAATTGGTACGTTGAAAAAGTACGTTCTCTCATAAAAGCCTCCCTCAATTTCGAATTTATTTATTTTGTAAAATGCTTCTTAAATATCACAAAGGCCAGTTTTTTCCACAACATAATGACGTTCCTTTATTACAAAATCTGCAACCGACCTCTTATCATAAGCGGGGTTTAGACGGTCCTACATGTCGTCCAACATGTAGGACAAGCCGCGATGTTGGATCGTGTATACGCAAGAAACAACCGCTTGTCACACATGTGGGATGGTTTTCAAAAATTTTTGATATTTCTGCTCGCTTGTCAAACCATCCAACCTGTGTAAACAAATGTTGGTCAAGCCTAGTGTATTTTGGCACTTTGAGAAATTGTCCGTGCTGTTAACATGTTCACGGACAATAAGAATTTCAATGAGCTGCAGCCTGCAATTGGTTCTTACTTTGAAAATTACATTAATTACAAAAACTTAAGGTTGTATTAAATTAAATGAATAAAAATTGGCTTTAAAATTGTAATGCTATAGCATTTCATTGTTCATCATTATGACAATGAATGTTATGCACAAAAGATTCAAAAAAGAGATAAAATAAATAATTTTCCTGAAACTTTGAAAATTATTGGCGGAGTTCATAAAAATAGAAACGCACAAAATTAAGTGTACTTAGCGCTTTTAAAAAAACTAATTGAGTCGAATGCTATCGACGAGAGCTGAGAACGCCCATTCTTTTTCAAAAGTCTCATTTCCCGTCGGTAAAAAGGCTTTGGCTGTATGCATGCGTCTCGCTTGCCAACTTGAAGAAAGTGATGTTGTACGACAT
The DNA here is from genome assembly GCA_963457695.1 of Neria commutata. Taxonomy (NCBI): domain Eukaryota; kingdom Metazoa; phylum Arthropoda; class Insecta; order Diptera; family Micropezidae; genus Neria; species Neria commutata. The sequence continues at coordinate 26,808,196 of OY735247.1, forward strand.
GTAGGACCGTGTATACGCAGCGGCACGTGTACAGTTATTCCTGCCGTCAAGCCATGTTGGACGACATGTAGGATCGTCTAAACCCCGCTATAGACAACCGCGCCAAACACCTGCACGCCTAGCCGTCCGCAGTGGTCGCGACGTAAAAAATACTTATTAGGTAGAATGCGTTCAAAAAGGCGAAAAATTCGCAGGCAGCACACACACAAATCAAAACAGCATCCCAGGCAAGTGTGTATAAAAAATGTAAACAAACGGACAGCTCAAATAAGGACAGAAATAAGAGTTGAAAGGGATATAAGTATGTAAATTGGATAAATGTGATTAATTAATGTATATTTAATGTGCTCTTTAAAAAAATATGACCTTAAAAAATATTTGACGAAAAGTAACTGCAAAATCTGAGAAAAGCGCTTTATCAAGATATGTATATCAATGCAAATAAAATAGATGAAAAAATATTAAATAAAGCAAAATTTCGGAAAAATGCATTGCGTTCAAATAAATTAGATAAAATTTTAAGGCAAGCAAACATATCATTTGCCTAATAGGAAATTGCCATTTGTCAATTTGCAGTCGGCAAAACGAAAATTCGACAAGACGGCAAAGAATCAAAAATTAAGAAATGTACGGAACTCACACCATTGCAATTTCCCAAAACCGGTTTTTGTCACGTGTTGGAGCATACATGAGAACAAGCAGAACATCCACACTTTGGCCTGTTCTGCTTGACATCAGCAGCGATACTGTCGAATTCGACTGCATGCGGAATGCGAAAGAAACTCAATCTATCCTGCGCCCAATGTTGCCATATTCACAGTTTTAACTGTAAATTACAGTTTTTTAGACAAGCTCACAGTTTTTAAAATTACCTCCTAGTACAAATTACAGTTTTTTTTAAATTTCAGATTTGAAAGAATAAATTAAAATGTCTTTAAAACAAAATGAAAATGTGATTTAAATCGTAGTACCTTCGTATTTAAGCTTGTTATTTTATTTAAAATGAATTGTTTTGTGTAATTTTTGTTTAATAAAATTAAAAAAACCGTATTTTCACAAAAATCTTTTCGGTTTTGAAGGTTACAGTTTTTTGGTTGAAAATACAGTTTTTCTTTTAGGAATTTACAGTTTTTTGGAAAAAAAATCTGGCAACATTGCCTGCGCCGAACCAACCGGTTCTCGAATTTACTCAATATCCGCCACAATGGCCGGAATTGCTCGAGAAAAATGAGCAGGTTTCTGGGTAGAATGAGTGAGTTTTCATCTGGATTTTCTGTTCTAAAGTCACGCATTTTTAGTATTGGAACGGGTTGAGCCATCTTCTCCTTATATTATCTTTGGTATATGCTATGTAGGTAAAATTTGCTCTTTTAAAAATTAAAACTGGCAATAGATTTCAGTGCAGAAAGACACCAAGTGCACTGGCAGGAACTAGCTCCTGAAGGGTCAGAAGATCATTTATAGATGCACCGACGCTCCTAAAACTAGAGCGAATAAATACCTCCTAAGCCAAGGTAAAAGTTACTTATACCCTAAACACAATTGCGACCACATCGCAGTCCACATTTTGAAACGAATAGGCTTATGAGAACGACAGATATGGAACAGAACGGCCGACGCCGACGAAAATTTGCAACGGCCGACGATAGAACTGGTTTTAATTTTACGCTAGGACAAAATTAGGGTTGCATTTTCCTAACAGCCGCAGTAATGATTTCACTTGACGAACCCACTTTATCCTTCTGACACGCTTATTCGCCATCTTTTATCTTATGGACGGTTCTGCATACTACTTGCACAATTTTTATAACTTTCGTTTTTTTTCCCTGCATTTTTAAATAGAAATTGAACTGTCAACGGCCATTTGTCGTCATTTGTATACAGCGGTAGGCCGAAAATTCGAATCGGACTGCAGCCGTCGTTGGTGTTGTGTTTAGACTAGAGAAAATTTATTAGACTAGTAAAAAACTGTCTCTGCTCTAAGCAATGGGATTTATGACTCCACTTAAATTTTCGCTGTGACACCCCGTTGTACGAGCATAACCTAATATAATTGTGCCCATTAAACAATTCTCAATTTTATTTAACGTTGAATTAAAATCGAACTCAGTTCAACATTCTTGTTGAAATTCTTCGGAATTCTGGCAAGTCACCACGCCCCAACAACTCGGCCAGGCAAGCGAGGAGAAGCGCTTCTACGGAAACAAATAAAAATCGATTATAAATTGCAATTCAATAGTTTATTGTGTTCTTCCTCGTATATTTTATTAAGCAACTGATAAGAATCCGAATAAATTTATAGCTAATAGCTCAGACAAATTGCAGTTGCTTACTTGCTTAGAAAAATATTCACAATTTTATGTTTATTAATTTTTATAAATTTATATTTCTCGCTGGCGCTAAATTAAATTTAAAACTAATAATAATATTAATTTCATTTTTATTGTATATGTACGCACTAAGCAAACAATTTTTTTTATAATTTTTGAATTAACACAAAGCGTATTTGCAGTTTTTTTTTTAATTTCAAGTCTTTTAAATAACACTTTTGTAAAGCAAATTTGGGAAAATTTAAAAAAATCATAAATTTTATGTTTTTTTTACGCAACGCAGAAAAGAAGTAATAAATTTGTAGTAACATAAATAAAAAGGAAAAGCCTTACTAATGGAGGGAGGCCGGAGATTGTGAGGTTTTTAGTAAACATAAAGAGCAAGCACAGGGCGAAAATATTGGAGAGAAGAAAGGAAGATACAACAGAAGAAATACAACATAATGTAGGTTTTTTAAATTTTTTAATTTTCTTAGAATAGTTTATATATGTTGCTGCTTTCTTATATTCTAATTTTAAATTTTTGAATTTTTTATGCATTTGTGTATGTATAGATTTGTGTAGCATAGAATTCGGTGTGCATATATATGTGTGTAGTATGTGTACGCTTAGAAATTAAATTTATATATACAAAATTGCCATTTACTTTCAAAAATCCAAATCATTATTACACTAATCTACTTTTTGTTGTTTTGCAACTTTAACATTAAACATTTTTAATTTTAGTTTTAAATTACACAAAAACTGCCGACTGATAAGCGCAAGCACAATACAGTATAAGCGATACAAAGTAACAGTACTAAAGAGTGCTGACAATTTTGGAAAATTTTGCGAACAAATTACTCGAAGTTTTCGCTTCAATGAGTATTAGTTCATTTAGTACACTTTGATACTTTTAGCATTGAATAAGTAATTTTAGCACTTTTGCTATATTTTCCCCATATCCTTTTTTACGCAATTGCCGCACTTTTCCCTTCCTTTAGCATACATACTCATACAGCTAAAATTCAATTCTAGTTAAAGAAACCAAAATCAAAAATGTGTCTACACGATAAACTACACTTGACCAAATTTAATCTGTCAACTCCACAATGCAATATCTTTTTTAATTATGTACTAATTTTAGATTTTTTTTAAATGTTCTCCATTATTGTAAGTCAACGTACTAATAGCCTTATAGTACGTATTCGCACTTTACAAAAACTTTGCATATTGCTACTCTCGACAAAGAGGGGAAGAATAATGTATGATTTTCTTGAATTTAGTTTGCCTTTCTTTCCTTTGTTTCTTGCTTTTGTTCACTCATATACACTTGACATTTGAGTAAAAGATTTGATTGTTAAAGGCGGCACAATTATTAACAAGCATGAGAAATTATTCATTAGAAATAAGAATATTAAAGGTTTTTTGTATATGTATGTACTCAAAACACACTAGAACTTTTAATTATGATTATAAATTATTGTACAAAAAGGATATTCTTTTATCTGTCTGCTGCAAGTTGAAGTTAGATTTGGGTGCTGAATTCAAATTGGTTTATAGAAAAGCGTTCTACTTTTTATGACTTTCTTAATGATTTTGTTTTGTTTTTATGGTTTTCTTATTGTTTGTTGGTTTGTTTTGCTTTGCTGTTAGCAAGATTCAATGAGAACTTTTAGTACAACTAAGCTTCGTCTAATACAGTCACTTTCATGAAGCGTACATACGATTGATGTCGTGCTGATATTTGTCCTGTATGTCCTTGCGCTTCAATTTGAAGGCAGCTGTTACTAGGCCCATGTCTGGTGACCAAACCTCTTTGCAGAGTGTTACAGCCGCGGGCACTTCAAACTTCTGCAGCTTGCCTATAATCGTGAGAGGAGAAAATGCGGGTGTAATTCAGATTTTGGGTATGCTTGAAATGCGTTACTCTCCGCATTTACTCACATTTGCGTGCATGATCTGCTATTTCCTTAATGACAACCTTCTCCATGTCGGCCAAAGCGCACAATTCCTCAAACGTCTTGTTCTCTATGCCCTGACGCTGTGCCAGCTCTTCTAAATATTTCTGATTCGGCACAACCAGCGCTACGATATAGTGCTTCAATGGATCACCATAAATGCATATATTCTCCACCAGTGGACAAGTCTTCAGTTCCGACTCCACTTTACCCAGGGACACATATTCACCAGCTTGCAGTTTCACCAAATCCTTCTTGCGATCTGCAAAATAACATCGAGCCTTTCGGCTATTAATTACAGCATCTAAAGACATTTACATGCACGCACCAATTATCTTAAGTACACCATCTGGATAAACTTCACCAATGTCGCCAGTTTTGAACCAACGTTTGCCATCTTCCTCGAAGAATTCTTCAGCCGTCTTGGCAGCTAGTTTATAGTAGCCCTGGGACACACAGTCGCCGCCGATTATTACCTCACCCTGTGGATACGGCTTGTTGGTCACACGATAGTTTGCCTCCTCCCAATTGACTAGGCGTATGTCGCAAACTGTCAATGGTGCGCCAGTGCGTCCGTATGTCATATCGCGGTCTGCAGAAAGGTGTTGAAACACAAGTACGTACATATATGTATGCATTAATATAAAGACTCTTTGCTATGTGACTTACAATCCATTACGGTCGCGCCAGATGTAGTCTCTGTGAGACCGTAGCCTTGTACCACATCCACGCACAAGCAAATTTTAATTTGTTCATGTGTATCTGGTGACAATGGAGCACCACCGGACATCATCATGCGCACACGCCCACCCATCAACTTGGCCACTTTGCGAAAGACTAATCTGCATTGCGCAGAAATTACAAATGCATGTAATATGGAAAATATTGAAGATTGAACCTTATAATCGTCAGCGTATTTGTTGCTACAAACCTGTCAATTAGCGGTGTCTGATAGCCTCTTTGTGTCCATTTCAGTTTGTATTGATAAAGGAACCGGAACAGGGCCTTTTTGAACGCAGAGCCCGAATTGATTTTATCATTGATGCCCTTGGAGATGCGATCCAAAATGAGCTATGTATATAGATAGCAATAGTAAGTAATCCAATCTCTACATATCATACATCATCTAATAATATTTACTAACCGGCACGGAAGTCATGCAAGTGGGGCGTAGCACTGTCGCATCTCCCTGGCAGCCACGCATAATTTTACTGCTGGTGTCGATCAATGTCAGTGGTGTGGAATAGCCAATGGGTACGCCAGTCATCAAACAAACACTCTCGGCCAGCAATTCAAAGACGTGAGCCAATGGTAGAAAGCTGCCATATAGTGGAAGTGAGCATATAAAGTAAGAATTACACTAACATTAAGATAGACATGCAAGAGCTTACCCAATCAAAAGATCTTCAGAATGCACCGGCACTACATCGCAGAAGCCCTTCATGGTGGCTATGCAGTTTTTATGCGAAAGCAGCACACCCTTGGGTGTGCCAGTGGAACCGGAAGTGTACATTATGATAGCAGTATCATCGGCTTTGGGTGAAACACCCTCTAAAAATTTTAAATATTCAAAATTTAGATAGAGTTATTAAAAATCAAACATTAACCCGCATTCATCGTTTGCATAAAATTGATGATAATTTCTGATACACATTGATATTTTAAAACAAATATGAAATTTTAGAGTTTTGGCTTTAAAAAACCTGGATCATCAAAACGGAAAGAAAATATATTCAATGAATGGTTTTTATCTAGCACATCAAAATGGTGCACAACGGACTTTGTGTTTCTAGAAATCTCCGTTATGCAATATAATAAGGCAAAAATTTTAAATTTTAAATGTGCTGGGCAAATAAATATGTATTAAAAATGTATAGTCACGAAGTTATATAGCAAGCAACAGCTAAACCCTTTGACCGTGTGTCTGTCTAGCAGTGCTATTGCTTAATGAAATGAATGAATCAAATCAGTTTTGGAAAAAAAATTACATGCCGTGTTCTTGCAATATATTGTTTAAATTTTAAACAATTAAATAAAAAAAGTTTTATATGTAAAATTACAATAGGAGAAATGAAAATATTAAAAAATGGAAATATTCAGGTATTTTTATAAATTTGACTTTCACTCGAAATTGAAGTGAACTGAAGTTTAAATTGGTACTCTGATACAGTACAACTTCTACTGTCTATTACATATTTGATTTAAATGAATAGTGGATCGTATTACAATCGATTTGAATTCCAAAGCACGGATATAAAATTTCAAAAATTAACTGCTCTAAATCGGTACTCGTTTGAAGTAAAATTTCGAGTGAAAATGAAATACAGAACAATGTCTGAATAAAATATATTGTCATTTGAGCAACTCACCAAATTTGCTGTCCTGCCCCATGCGCACTACTTGCGTGAATGGGAGTATCTTAACACCCGCCTTGAAACCCGTAGTATCGGTCTTATGCAGCTGATCCTCAATGTAAATTATGGTATCCACATTGGTGCACTTGTCCAACAGTACTTTGAACTTAGGCAAAAGATCGTGCGAGGTGATGACACAGGACACTTCGGTTTCACTTATGCCTACAACGAAAAAGTTAATGGATTTCACTGCTATAGCTAACATTGCAACAGCTTACAGTGGGCCACGCCATCATCCCCCAGCGTAGCGTACACCGTTACAATGGTCATGGATTGCTTGAAGCAACCATGTGCCGCAATCATCCACTCGGCACGCGTCTCGGCAAAGAGCACAATATTCTGACGCGGCGCCTGGCCGCACTCGCGCAGCCCGCGCCCAAACGATGCGGCCATGCGGTCGGCCTCGATGAAGTTCTTCCACGTGTATTCGCCCATGTTGTACTTCTTGAAGACGCGTCCGTTCGGCTGCACCTCGTCCTCCTCGCCAAGGATTTGGCGCGTGCCCAGGCAACGTTTGGTCGCATGCGTCTTGGCCACATAACTGAAGACTTTCTCCAGTGTGTCGATGTTGGCCTGCAACATCTTCACGTGCACCTCACGCGGCGGCTCTGTGGTACGGTAGGTCAGTGATTTGTCATCGCCAGAGACGACCTTGGCCTGCAAACAAAACAAATTTTTTTATTATTTTTGCCACACATTTTTAGAAATAAAAATGAAAAAAATATACTTTCGGAGAGTTGCCAACTAACTCGCGAGCGACGGCGCGGCGTGCAAAGCAACGAATTTACTTTTTTTTTTTATAAGATGATATGAGCTGAGGTTTGATTCAGCGACTCCTCGTATCAGGGACCGAACACTTATCCACTGAGCCGGAGCGCCGTGAGTTGCGATTCACACGCATTCTTAATTTCTAAAGGATTTTGCAATAGGGTATGTAATATAATTACATTTTTTGTGTATGTGCATTAATTTTGTGTATGTACATATATGTATGTGAAGCACAGAATAATTGAAATATCTGATTGAAATTTATTCCAGGTATAGCACACATGTTAAAATTATCTATGGAATTCTATTTCGTTCATGTGATCACCGCGAGTACTTTTACAGCAATCGATTCTTTGAAGCCAATTTTCCACCACTCTTCCAAATATCTAGGGCTGGAATGTTAGCAATTCCACGTTCGATATTCTTCCTGAGCTTCTCTAACGTTGTTGGCTTTTTGCCATATACCAAATATGTACTTAACGTCTTAATCTTTTGCTGAGCCCAATCAGAGAAGTTGCAGCGCTTCAAATGATCAAGGTACTTTAGTTCTTGAGTTAATTTGATATTGTAAGGGTGTAGGCCAAGATCTTTAAGCAAAATTCGGTACAATGTAGACTGATAGATTCGCAATTCCTGTGAACGGAGTGCAATCGACTGATTTTTGGCTTATTTTGAACCGAAGCAATTACGGCTCCGATATCTGTATTACTTCCACCGGTGCGTTGTCTCACTGGCACAGGAACATTCAACAGTGAATATGTTCTCTTTAATTTACCCAAACGCACAGCCAGTCTGGTGGGACGATTTTTACAACGGAAAATTGGAGTAAGTTTACGTGTTGACATTGCCAGATCATAAAAAAAGTTAGAGGGTTCATTGAAATATAGAAATGTTATGTCCCCATTAAAAACCCTTTAGTTTGAACAACTTATATATGTATCCAAATTCTTCGTTACCTTCACTCTTCGGGCCTCCTGCCTTCGCTTCCATGGTCTTTGCAGTACCAAATAGACCGGCAGAGTAATTATATCATAGACGAAAGCGATAGCCTTAATGGCACTGATAGCGCTCTGCACCAAGAAGCTTTCCATTCTGTAAAGTCGAAAGATATTATAATTTAGTATAAAGCAAAATCTACAAAAAATACTAACACTAAATACAGTTGTCTTAAAAAATAAAAAATTATAAATTGCCCAGTGTTCGGTACTAGTGATGGCAAGATTAATCAAATGATATCTATTAGACTCCTGCACGAGCATCCGTTTTTGCTATTCGAAAACATTCAATGCTTTTGAATAGATTACTTCACTTACTCTTTGCGCACCGGCCCGAATAAATACGAGCACTGCTCTCTTAGAGTACGAGAAGTTTCGAAGAGAAGAGAGTAGACGTACACTGTTTATTCATACTCGGTCGAAGCGGGAAAACGGGAACAAAAGTGCTCGAATACCTGCACACTGTTTGAATATTCGAGTGTATTCATTTCATTGAACAGAAAGAATTAAGTTGCTATTGCGCATTATTAAACAAGTGGAATTGTTGAGCGTTGTTGTAAAATTAACAATGGAAACAATATATAGACAACTTAATAATTTATTTATTTAAAATCTTCATTATAAATAATTTAAAATAAAATAAATATTCCGAATAATAACCGAAATATTCGAGTAAACAGTTATTCTTCGAATACTTTGCAAAGTTCTCGAGAACTGAATAGAAACCGAGCAGTGATATCTTCCCACCGAATACGAATGTGCCGAGTAGCCGTGAGAAATAAATACGAGTAAAACCGAGAACCTACGCTCGCTGGTTCTCGTTTCTATTCGTTTCGTTGTTTACATTCTTCGAATACTGAGTACCCGTACAGCAAGTGCAGTATTGTTGTTGCCAAAACGAATATATTCATGCAGGGCTCTAATATCTATTAATCAATTATATCCTTTCAATTAACGATTTAATTGCATCGAATTTTCCCTTTCAATTAATCGACATAATCGATTAATTCCAAGCGATTAATCGAAAGAAAACCATCACTGCTAAAATTATAGAATTTCACAATTCTGGTTTCTGCTTGCACGTGCTAATCAAATTGTAACAAGTAAGGATGCATCAGTCGGTTTCACCGACAGAGTAATACCCTACACCAACTAACCGAGTGGGGTGATAATCCCCTGAATGAAATGAAATTGTGAGTGTTTTAAATTTACCGCCAACGTAGTGGACGAACCACTGCCATTTTTGGCAAACCAAAGATATTCCATATATGCCAAATATTGATATTCTGACAGGTGTGCAACATTAATTATCGGTATATTTAATTATCCACCTCCATGGTGGGCGGACTAAGCCCATTTTTGGAGAATTTAAAGGTATTCCTACCAGGAATGAAGTGACCAAATTTATACGCTCTGATGTATGTATATACTGTGGAAGTTATGAGGATTTCCCGCTTACCGCCTACATAGTGGGCGGACCACGCCCATTTTTTGTGTGTGGTATGTATGGGCGATATTTCATCTTGGGGACCAAATTTAATTCATTTATATTCATAAATAGCATTTTCAGAGCCATTTTACCGGAAAAAATGTTACCGCCTACATGGTGGGCCAACCACGCCTTTTTTTCGATAGAGGTAGAGGGCCCTCGCCGTATCATATGAACCAATTATCATTCCTTTAAATGAGTAATTAAACAAATTTAAGTCATTTAACTGGAAAAATTCCGAGGTAGTTGCACTTAATGGCCCGTGGACGGGTTCTTCGGCCGACTAGGCTCATCTCGAAACTTAATCTAAGTTAAGGTTTACTGCGACTGTGTACCTAATTTGGTCCAAATCGGACAACTCCTTCTTTCTCTTCTGTGCTTACAGACAGCCAGACGGACAACCGGAAATCAAGACAGAAAGTGATTCTATCACTTCAACATACTTATGTCCATACCTGGTCGGCAAAAATCCACTTAGTAAACCCTCCCCGCGGGTGCCGACTGACCAATGTGCATCGTCTTCCTCCTCCGTTCTGTCTGCTATCGGCAGGGACCGGCGGAGAGAGGCGGTGTCTAGCTAAAATTTGTACGGCTCCACATGGCGTGTCTGAGGTGTCCAGCTTTATATGCCGATCCCACGGGCGGCATGTGGAGTCATACTTCAATCATGCTAATGTGGTGCCTGGCGGAAGGCATAAACGCTAGGGGCGGGATCCCCCGAAATACAATTGCCGCACTGGAGGTCCAAAAGGATGAAATGCGGGCTGGGACTTCAGCCCAAACGTCGCACAGTGGCTCGATTTGTCTTTTCACTTTGCAAAAATCATAACTTTTGAACAGATAGAGATATCGTAACAATTTTTTTTGCTTTCTACAGAAAATTGTTATAGCTTTATTGACACCAAAATTTGTTTTTGTGGATATACAGGGTGCGACGGAATCTGGTGTTAAAGTGCGCCTTTCTTCAGGTAGAAGAAATCGCACTTTTTATATAAAAAATTATACGGAAATATTTCTAATTTAGAAAGAATTTGCATTTATAATGTCAAAAATATATACAGGGTGTCATATGGCGAACATATAATGTGGAGAAGTCAAGGTTTTAAGATCGTAAAAAATTTTGATTATTTACAAGGTGTCAAAAAATTCAATAGGGATAAAATAAGTTAAAACGGTTTTTTAATTATTTTAATAAAAAGTTAAATAACTTATTTAATAGAAACCTTCTTTTTTTCTAAATAATTACATTGTTAAAATTTTTTTTAACAAAATAAAAATATTCGTGACGCTCCGGCAGCAAAAAAACTGAAAAATAATCTTTTTTGAAGAAAAACAAGGAAGTGGGCGTGATCTAAGATTAATATGAAAGCATTTTAGATAATTGGATTACCTTTATATTTGAATAATGTCGATTATTTCCCCATTTTCATATAAAAAAACGAGAAAATGTGATTTTTTTAAAAGTGGGCGAGGCTGAAGGCTAATCCAAAAAATTATTAATTTTTAACTATAACGACATGAATGGAAGTCGTACACCAAATTTCAACATTCTAGCTCAAAATCGAAGGTTCAATAGTTGTAAAATGCAGTCGGACGGACAGGGCTGAGGGCTGATCTGTAGACCTCTCGATAAAAATCGCTCTAGCTCAAAAAGTGGCAAAAAGTAGCAGCCAATTTTTTGGATATATTCTTAGAAATAATCAGTCAATAGTCTCCTGGTAAGCATTTTTTAAAGATATTTAAAGTTTTTTTTTAAACAGCGCAAATTTTAAAATCAATGGTAAAAAAGAGGTTATTAAAAATGCACGTTATAAAAAAAAAACAAACTCAAAATTTTTTTTGGATATTTTGTATTTGTTGAAATTGATGCATTTATTTAATCCTATTTTAAAAATTTTATTTTTGTGCATCCGTATCACAGTTTTTTTAATTCAAACATGAAATTTTTTTCCCAAATTTCGTTTTTTTTTGCTGTGTTTGAAAAATCAGTCAACTTTGACTAGCTCTACAGATCAAACTGCTTAGGCAAATAAGTTGAAATTTTCACTTTCTTAAGGTACAATCAATTTCCTATCCGATGCATATAATAGTTTTGCTAAACCTTTCAACAACAAAATTAATTTTTGCTATTTTTGCCACGTGATTCGGCCAAACGAGCCAGTGTGCGTCGGTGGGAAGGACTGCTACCACCGGCAGCACGGGGAGCTTATAAGCCGTGTCGCCAGTGGTCACACCTCTACTAGGACTGGAGCAGGTCCTAGTAGTTGTACTGCTACTGCCAACAACAACCAATTTCGCATGCTGCGCACGAGTGCCGGGATCCAAGAAGATTCGGACGTCGAAAGTGTGACCAGCATGAAGACGCGCTTCTGCTCTCTCCCGGCTGTTCCGCAGGCGCCAGTTCTGGCAACAAGAAAGGGTCTCGGAATAAGCCCAGTAAGGAGAGGGGCTGAAAGCGAAACCTCGGTACAAGGCTGGGGTAAAGATCTGCGGTCGTCTGGAGACCAAGTCCAACCTAACAAAGGAAGAGAAGGAACGGTTGGCTTGGGCGAAGAACACCGTCGAGAACGGCCGGGTCGCAGCCTCAGACCCGAAAGTCGTAAACCGGGTCGAGGAAAGCATCGGCAACAAATGGCAGCACTCCACGGAATGCGATGCACCTCTCAGTAAGAGGCAAAAGCACAAAGAGGAAGCTGCCAAACTGTCCAAAGCGGCGGCTGTAGCCAACGAAGTAGCCAAACGACACCTGATCGTGGCGCTCGTTGACCGCAGCAATACGCTGGGTCAAATGTCGCAGGAACGGTGGATGGCGGTGGAGATGAAGCTGCTTGACGCCATGATCGCCAAAATGAATGCCAAGCCCACTGCGCCAATGCCGTCGTTTGACGGGGCGGGTTCGTTTAACGGCATCAAAATTATAAAATGCAACGACGATCCGACTTTTAAATGGGTTAAGGGAGCAGTGCGAACGTTCCAAGGCCTTTGGGAAGGAGCGTTCCTCGAAATTGTGGACCACGGCAGTATCCCGTCTATGCCCAAAGCGAAGGTTACTCTACCTCGAGTGGTGAAGCGGATCTCAGGATTGAAGACATCCTGGAAAGCTCCCTCTCCCTGAGAAGTGAAACGGAGACGAGTGTGCTGGCGGACGAATCCAACCCCGTGAAGAAACCAGAAGCGCAAGCTGAAGGTCCATCAAATAAATCTCCACAAGAGTAAACTCGCTTCAGCCGAACTCCTCCTCAATTTAGAGGGGGAGGCTACGACGCACAGTGTAACGAGGTGGCCAAAATGAAAATAATGAATGTTGTCATTATAAAAATGTATACATGCACATGAGTAGTTAATACTTGGTAGGGACATAAATACATATTGTTACAACATTGAACAGACCCATTGCAATAGAAGAATTGAACATACCCCGTTATTCCCATTCCCATATGGTTTATGAAACATAGCCTCTAAAGCGTTAGTCTGCACCGGGAATTCTAAATTGTTTCAGCTTTCACCATGTAGTGGTCAGATAACGAGAACCATATCGTTGTTATAAGCGCTATTAAGTGTGAAATGAAAATACGTGATATTTTTCAAAACGCTTCGCCCGCTCGGGATTAGTCGCATGTTCGTCTACCGGTTCATAAAAGTGTTTAAGGAGACTAGATATAAAAACCACCGCCGGTCGGGCCGTCCGCGTACAGTTCGAACGCCATATGTCGTTAAAGCTGTCAAATCAAGAATTCAGCGAAATCCGCTCCGAAAACAGAAAATCATGGCCTGGGAGATGAATATCTCACAGAAGTCAATGAGTCGCATTTCAAAAAAGACTTGGAGCTTTCAAACGCCGTACCGGATATTTGTTGACTGCAGATTTGGAAAAAAAGGATGGAAAAAATTTAAACGTCTTTTGGTGAAGCACGCTGATAACTTCCACAGAAAAATCTTGTTTGACGATGACAAATTTTTTAACCGTGCAGGAAAATTTTATCAAGCAAACTGATAGAGTGTCATCTAGGGTCGAAAAGGGTCGTCACCCAACTTCAGTCATAGTGTAGTGCGGTGTCTCTTACGATGGGGTCACTGAGTTGTATTTCTGCGAACAAGGGCTCAAAACATCGGCCAAAGTTTACCAACAAACCGTTTTGGAAGCTGTTGTGAAACCACGTAACCATTCTCTGCTCCAAAACCAGTCGAGGACTTTCTACCATGATTCTTCGCCGGCCCATAAAGCTAAAATGACTCAAACCTGGCTGCAAAATAATTTATCAGCATTCATATCCTCTGAAGAATCGCCCTCTGGCAGTCCTGAATTGAACCCGCTGGATAAAAAATTTTGGACAGTTTTAGAGGACATGGTTTGCCACAAAAGATAACATTGATTCTCTTAAGACAGCTTTGATTCGTGCTGTGGCCAATTTCCCAATGGATTAGCTGCGTGCGGCTACTAATGATTGGCCACTCCGACTTAAGTCTTACGTGAAGGCCTAAGGCGGACATTTCGAATGAATATTTGGTTTTTGTATACGATATATATCAATGTATATCTAAAAAACAATTGGCCCAAAAACATTTATTATTTTGAATTTTATAGCATAAAACGCGTGTAAGAGTATTTATGTCCCTACTAGGTACATACCTTAAATTATAGGAATTCAAAAAAAATTCCGGTCCGGTAACATCTAATAAAAAAGAAAATTAGTTTTCAAATTGTTTCTTTGCGCGGCGCCACTTCTCGCGGTGAATTGGCAGTTCTCCGAGAATAATCTTTGCCATGAAAAGCTTCTCAAACCCGTTCGGATTCGGTAAAGTAGGTCCCGTTAATTTGTGAAAAATATGACAAGCACACACAAATTAATGCGAGAAAGCTAGGCCTAAGCCTAAGGCGGGCGGTTGTGCCAGTTATTTATTTATTTCTTATTCCTATGTGGCAACTCTGTTATTGGTTTTTGTTTTTACAGTTTAGAAGTACCGTTTTTGAAAAATGCAGAATCGATCGAAAAGTTTGGATTGACTTTTTTAAAAAGCTCCGCAAAACACCTCTTTGATTTTTGAAATATAGTTCAGTTTTTTCCAAAAAGCAGAAATATCTGCAAATATTACAAACATCAATATTAATTTAATAAAAAATTTCTCTTTAATTTTGCGCACACTGTGTAGTGGAAATGTTGCTACTTTTGGAAAACTATTAAGGGAAACCTATGACATATATGTAGAGCAATATTTTTGGTATTATATGCCAATGACTGTGCATAAAATATTGATTCACGTGAAATCATAAAGTATTTTAAGCTGCCCATTAGGTGAAAAATTTTCTCGACATACATAACTCTTTTCACTCCTTCTGCAAATACCTCCGTAGAGGATTGGAGAGTTCTTGAAACTCCATCTTTTTCTGACCACAGATACGTAAGCTTTGTGGTTACTTTCTCTTCAAAGCAGGCTAGCGTTACTGTAAGGAGTCCCAGAAATACAAACTGGGTTCTCTACAAACAAGTACTCGATAATAAATTGGGTAAGCCCAGCACCATTTACTCACTCGCGATGATCAAGGACGGTCTTAACGTTCCGACATCAACACTCATTAAGGCATATCTCATTGCTTGCCCACCAACACGCACGAAAAGCAAGAAGGAGCCGCCATGGTGGAACAAGACACTCGGGGCTCAAAGGCAACACGTGCGCGAATTGTTCAAGTTGGCCAAGATGGCTGACAGCGAACAATGCTGGGGCGAGTACAAAGACACACTGAAAATGTACAAAAAAGAAATCCGCAAAGCCAAAGCTGTGTAGACCGCCAATGCCAAGTCTTATTCGGAAAGACGACGGGAACTGGGCAAATGACTGCCCGGAATCACTAGAGGCACTTCTTAACGTGCATTTTCCTGGCTGCACAAATGTTACAATATCTGAACCTCTCAGTATTCTAGCGAGTAGCGTACCGCCGAGTAGGAAAAAGCAGCCATCTCTACTCGAAGGACTTCAGGCCCATAAGTCTAACTTCGTTCCTCCTCAAAACTTTAGAAAGACTCCTAGATATGCATATAAGGGCCGCGATGGGACCCGGGAACATATCAGTATCGCAACATGCGTACACAAAAGGCAGATCCACGGATACTGCACTCCACTCACTTGTCGAATTTAGAAAGATTCTCGTTCGCACTCCTCTCGATGATGCTAATAGAATCTATAAGAAACATGCTTCGAAAATCTGGGGCCTTACTCTGTATTTCGTTTCGAAAGTCAAATTGTTCGCAAGCGGAAAATCGGAACTCTGTAGTCCGAAAGTAGGAAATAAATTTTCAAGTTTCGGAATCTATTTTTAGAAATTTAGAAAGTCGAAAATTCTGTACTCTGTATTCTGAATTTAACTGAAAATCCATTCGAATTTCGCAATTTTTTTCCGTTAGTGATATTGAGGGTGAGAAACAAATTAAAACTATTGCAATGTTTTTTTTTTTGATAAAAATACGAGAAAAATTATAATTTTTATTATTATTAATGTAATATACTGCATTCTAATACAATTTCAGAGATTCTTCAAACAAAAATGCTCACACTGCACGGTGTGTGCTAAAGCTAATCCATAGGGACTTTATTCAAATTTGTAAAAAATTTAGAATGGCGCCTTACGAATTGTCAATGATTTTAGAAATAATAATAATGGATTTTTATAACGAATTTCAATATTCCGTTGCAATGTTGTATATTCCATTATTCCCCATATTACACCCAAAAATCCTAAAAGCACACAAAAAGAGTACGCGGGATGGTCGCATTAATTTAGGAGCAAATTGGGGCAAGATTTTTTTGAAAACTTATTCAGAAAATATGCCTACATACGCCAGTGATTGTCTGCAGCCTCAATTTTGTAAAATAATAAAGTTTTTTACTAATATAGTAATATAATAATTCTTACTAGTTTGATTAGAGTTTAATTGCCTGTAATAACGACCACAAAATGAACTGCGACGTAAATACTATTTATTATTAACTCTTTTTTGTTGGATACTATGTAATTGAAAACAGTTTTTCAAATCTTTCATGAACGAAGAAATTGAAGCTCTTAAAAATTGCGAAGAAAAAGCAATGTTAAAACTGTGCAAGAAATTTCAAAGTGGTGTCAAGTTTTATTATGGCATGGAGTTTTCAAATGTGGATGTTTTGTTTAGGACACACATGAAGGCGTCTTTCGTCAGGCGATAATTTTTCACATAATGAATTAAAAGGAATTTTAATATTATTTGAACCTCTCATCGCTCTAAGCCATTATATTAAATTTACACCTTATAATCTCTTGCTCAAGTCGCTCGTCATGTTTTTTTCCCAACTTATTTTTCTTTGCACAAATTAAATTTCTTCTTTTCAATCTTATTTTCAACGGAAAACACAAATTTTTCGTTCGTTTCTAAAAAAAGTACATTGCAGTTCTCAGACGAAAATTCCGATACGAAGAACTTTTATTTTCCATGGGAAATACACATTTTTTTACGTTTCTTAAAATAAATACAAATTCCGAGAGTAAGAAGTTTTACTTGACAGCATTTTTGTTCGTTTCTAATATTTTAGAGAGTACCAACTCAAATTCGAGTAGGAAAGCAAATCCGAACGAAATTAACTTTCGAAGCGAAATACAGAGTAAGGCCCCTGTTCGAAAGCTATTTTCACTTCGATTATTTTGTGCCCGGGGTTACATTTAGCATATTCTTTCACTATATATGCCATAAACGGAAAATCCTCCTAACTTTCATAATTTATGCACCAGAACGTCTATTTTTGGCTACTTCATTGCTGGTATTAACACCTTTGAATTCTCCAAAAATGGGCGTGGTTCGTCCGCCATGGAGGCGGTATAATAAATATACCGATAATTTCTTTTGTATACCTGTCAAAGTACCCATTTTTTTTTTTAAGAAACTAACGTTCAGGGGATATCCCTTTACGTGCAAAGCACTTATTGGTTTGAAAAGGAGAAGAGGTAAGGGATAGGATAAAGTGGAGTAGTGGTGGTGGACAATTATTTTAAACTACAATGGATTAATTGGTGCAAGAGAGCTGGTAGCTAAGAGTAAAAGCAAAACACATTGAGATAAGTGTTACGCCTTTACCTCAGTTTATCCGCACTCGCAATTTCTCCTACTCTAAAGCACCGTTAGGAATTGAGGCGAAACAGAACAACAAAACACTACTAGCAAACCGCTCCACTAGCAGAGCTCATCAAAAGACCCTTGCTTGGTGGAGCAGCAGGTAGTTGGACGACGACATATGCTGGGGAGACGTGCAGTGGCTTGCGACGAGAAACAGGTTTACGCACAATAAAAACAACATTGAAATATTGTAGCAGACGAGACAAATGCGAGCCAACCTCGCAGACGTCTGAACGACACAACAGACAACACACTACTGACATTTGGCATATATAGTCCTATTAGGTATATCTTTTAGTTTGAAAAAAACGGCCGGGGTCCGCTCACTCGGTTACTTGGAGTAGGATATTACTCTCTGATTTCACGTATGTATTTCACACTCAGTAAAAAATGTATCTTTGTGTTTCATATCTTTTTAATGACAATTTAAAATTTTTGCTGAAAACGTCGATTAATCGTTAATTTTATTGCAATAAATTTCAATTAATAATCGCGCCTTTCGATTAATCATATGATCAATTAATCGATTAATAATTTTTTTTGCCATCACTATTCGGTACTCGGTTCTAAACTAGCAACTTAATTCAATGAACTAGCGAAAAATGCGTTTGGCAGGCATTGTAAAATGTGACACAACTGCTACAACTAGCTGATAAGAAAATTCAAATGAAAAATTATCTCCGGCAGCGTGAATTTTCAAATCATTTGTCTGGCCGATTAATTGAACTGATAACATAAAATTACTAAATAGAAAAAAGTCAAGAAACTTTGACCAGAGTGCATATTGTAGGTCTAGTCCAGAGGTGCCCTAGCTCTATGCCCTCGATGCTCCTTTGGTTTTTGTAAAAGCGCTTAGGCATAAGCTGTGCTTTCATCACACAGGCACAACTCTTCGCACTAAGCAGTACGAAAAACAACGATTTTCTTATTTTAGTTTCGTTTGCCAATGCCCGAGCACAAAGCAACAACACTTTTATATGCTTTGTTGGTACACTTTGGCGACAGTTATCTTCAACGCAGATTTTGTTGTATTGCGCATGATTTCGATCAACAGTGTCAAATGAGAAGCACTTGAAAAAATCTGTGCTTATGGCAAGTTTCAGGGTTTGAAAGTTCTTATATCTCCTACCGTTTTCGAGATATTCAGACCATATTTTGTCATATGTAGGCTAATTTTCAATTTTTGCGTAAATACATGTCGTATTTATTTATTTATTATATAGTATCCTAGCACAACAAGATTTTAAATCTTATAAATGACAGTGCTAGTCATAAACATGGTAAATAATTCTGTGGTCATATGCAATAACGACTTAAGTCGAAAACAACTGTTTCGAGAAAATGCAATTTGAAATTTGAAATGCACATAAGTGCATGTACATAAGTGCATGTACATAAGTGCATGTGTTTTTTTTAAATAACTTTTTTCTGAGATGGGTACAGATACCGGGGTTTGAACAAAATATGCGCATCAACGTCAGGAATACAGTGGTAACGTCAACTCAATTTCGTCTTAAGTCGACTTAAGTCGTTATTGCTTTTGACCACAGAATTATATGAGTTCATTTAGCTTAATTAAAAATTATACATTAAAGATTGAAGATTGGACATTAAAAATTAAAAACTAGACAATATAAAAAACTACATACCTATTTATATGCTAACAATGGGATTAATTAATTAAATAAATGTGAAATAAACTACAAAATACTTGAAATTTAAACATTTGACCCGTTTTTAAGCAATATAAAAAGATTAGCTTTAAATTTTAAATGGTTCTGTTGCTGCTGCAAAGTTGCCGGAAGAGAGTTCCAGAGGCGAATAGCATGAATAAAGAATTGACGCTCAGAAACAAGCGACGTGTATCTGAACTGACGTAGGTTTGCATTTCGATTTGACTGCAGAAATGATAATTTGGAATGAAGATATGAGGGTTCTTTTGTGTATATAACTCTGTGCATCATAGTTAGACATCGGTATTTTAGTAATTCGTCAAAGGGAAAAGGGTACAGGACTGTGTGAGAAAAGTTAACATACGACAAAATTTATTCGCAAAAGAGGCCAAAAAAATGTTCATCCATGATTGTCGTATGTAAGATTTTTTTCGGTAAAATGGTTCTCAATTGACTTTTTATGAACTTAACCGAATTAAATTTGGTATTCAAGCTCAGATGTCAGCTCTACATGCCCTATGAAAAACTGGGCGTGGTCCGCCTACTATATAGGCGGTAAACCGAAAATCCTCATAACGTCCATAATATATACACAAGAGCGTTTACATTTAGTTACTCCATTGCTGGTAAGAATGCCTTTTGATTCTCCAAAAATGGGCGTGGTCGGCTTACCATGTAGGCGGTAATTTACATATCCCTTTAGTTACTGTCGTAAGTCGACCAGAGTATCAATATTTGGAATATGTAATCCTATTAAGAATATTTTGTAGTTTGTCATAAATGGGCGTGGTCCGCCCACTATGTACACGGTAAATTTAATACACCCACCATTTCATTTCTTTCAGTGGTTTCTCACCCAACTCGGGTATGGTATTATTTAGTCGGTGAAACCCGACTGATGCTTCCTTACGCGATTATAAAAATATTTAATTTTGAAGATTTAATAAGAAATAGCGCTTCAACTTTGTACTATACCAATTTCTGCCTCCGGATTGGACAAACTAATTTAAAAGTTACTAAAGCTATATTGGGCAGAAACATTGCATTGTTTATTATATTTGCAGTTTTTTAATTATAAAAAAATTTTTAGAAAAAATTTAAAAGTTACTAAAGCTATATTGGGCAGAAACATTGCATTGTTTATTATATTTGCAGTTTTTTAATTATAAAAAAAATTTTAGAAAAAATTTTTAAATAAACTGAGATTCCTTTCGCTTCTCCTTCTCCTTTGTGCGTCAACTGCTCCACAGTGCCGATACAAACGGCACATGAGCTTCACCCGAAAGCTTCTGAGCTCTACACATATGTATGTACATAGTACATTGAGAAGGCATTTTTTGAAGGCTGCCCCAAGATATCTCAAAGGGATGTCCCATGTTGGAACAAGGTTTCAACCCACATGAGGAAAAAAGCCTTTTCTTTACAGCTAAAACAACAGGAGACTGGGTTTTCTTTAAACCAACCCTAACTGAGTACAACAATGAACTCAGAGATCTAAAGTGGTTACGTGGAGGGATCACTGCAGCAGGATCAAAGGTCTTCCTGACGCGATCCGACTACAAAAAGCCCTTGCACAAGATCATTCTATTGGCATATGCACTCGAAAAGCCGAATGGTAGCTACACTAAAACCCAAGGGAAACGAGAAATCTTCTATTAGAAACTTGCTTCCCGAGAAGAGTGCCTAAAGTGGGCTCGCTAGTGCTGGAGGCGCACACCTTCACCTCTGGATGACAAAGAAGTCAGTCAAGCTATTCCATCACACGCGGGTGCAATGGGCAATATCAACCTTCATCCCATACAAATCTCCGGGACCGGATGGGGTATACCCGCTCCTATTACAGCAGGGACTCGATCTCATCGCCCCCATAGATCTTATCGCCCCAACGCAAACAATATAGATCCAGCTTAATACTAGGTCCCATACCTAGTAAATGGGCTAAACGAAAGAAGTGTTTATACCTAAGGCAGGGAAAAAATTTGAGCACTAGAGTAGACCTACATGTTGCGCCAAGTTTTTCGCTGTAACGTATTGGAATACGAGTATGTAGATTTGTCTGTAGTCATGTTGAACATTGCCCCTAAATGCTGTTGTTGCTTATTGAAGTCACAATTACAGCTGTAAATCAAAGATTAACTAACTTATCAGTGTAACAAATTGTGATAAGTGGCGATAAATTGCAGATAATATAAGCTGGTGAAGGGATTGAGCCATTATCAAAGGGACTCTAATAGAAAGTTCACTCGACCTTTGAACAAGAATTTCATTTTACTGAAACTATTATTTTTAAAGCTCAAAAAAACTCTTAAGCAGGAAACTTTAAAACTGACAAGCTAACATAAAAAACGCAAAGCTTGAAGTGATTGTCCTATATGCGTATATTGTGAATACCTGAATACACTTAGAACCTGTTTAAAAAGATAATTATTAAAAATTAATAAGAGCGAGAGAGCCGATAGATACGTGATAATGGAAACTGTTATACGTTTCGTTTAGGACCGAAAATCAAAACGCAAATATTTTGGCATAAAAAAATTTTACTTGTGACCACAGATATATAAACTTGTAGATACATATGTATAACAGTTGGCTGCGTCATCATGATTACCGGCATAAAAAGATTAAATACAGATGGAAATGCGCATTTGCATCCTGTCATGATAATATAGTAGTCCGGGTGTAAGCAAAAAAGAGCTTGAGATAAATTAAACCAAGTGCAAAACGTACTGGCGCGATACTTTTAAATAATTTAACAGCAATTGGCTTATCTGTGCGGCCGGCACATGCTGACAACAACACCATCAACCAAAACAACAATGTCACCAGCAAAAAACAGAAGTTATTTTAACTGTCGTTATCTATTTATGACTAAACACCACCCATGAAGATTAATCCGAGTAATAGGGAGGGAATGACAGAGAGAAAGGTGGCAGAAGCTAAATTAAATGAGGCCGAAAAGCGCAGGAATCCAACAGAAAAAGCATTTATTATTATTATCGCCATGTCTTATCAAAAGCGTGCGACTATTACTAAAAGCACTCAAAACGGCGGATTCGCCTTATTATGTATGTACATACATACATATGTACATATGTATGTATATACATAAATCATAATTAAGTAAAAGACTGACAAAAATGTGACCTTATTGACAATGCTTAAAGTCTAAGGGCGGGTTTCACAGTGGCTATTTAAATCTAATTTTCAAATTGAGTTTCAATCTAGTTTAACTTTCCTTGGGTTTCACAGTGCATTTATTTAAATACGGAATATTTGACATTTAAAGGTTGGCACAACTTGCCAAAAACATATGTTCAATTATGGAGGCAACGCGAGCTAAAAATTTTTCGTCCACCGAAAGAAGTGAATTATTGGATATTGTTAAGTGCAAAGTATGTACAGTTTATATTATTTATGATACTACGGTATCATTTATATGTGCTATACCATGCAGTTTCATCCTTAAGCGCTGATCAGTCACCGCGTATCTTTTGTGAGCGGAATTAATCGTAACGGCAAAATTTGGGCCGTTCATTGAAAATCGTATCGCAGCTGTGGCTCTTTTGCAGGTTTCTGTCTTGGTTATTGCTGCCGTGCTGCCATATAGTTTCGTGCACAAAGTAAGCACGCTGTTCATTTTGCTTTTGAGGTTAAATTTTACATTCTTTATAAAATCTATGACACAGAATTATCTAAATTTTTAGATATATTTATTGTGGTATACTTTTAAGAATTAATTATAGCAATAATAATCCGGTTTTTGTTCTAAATTAAAATCGAAGAGCAGTGGCAGCACTGTTTTTAGTACAAAGCAATGTCATACTCTCATCCTCTCTGAGCATCAGAGCAGACGTAAACGTGTGAGAAAAACCAATTTGGATTATAATTTCTGCGTTACGCTCCGAATAAATACGCGATGAGCGAACGCATGTATGAGCTCCGTTTAAATACGATACGCGGTGACTGATCAGCGCTTTAATTTGAATCTCATAAATTCCATTACTGGCCACGCAGCTTGCTTGCACATCCGAAATCAGCTGTACATAAATTCAACTCTGTGCCGTACTTAAATATCCACAATCGGCCAATTAAATTGTATTCAACTTCCAACTGTGAAACTGAAATTCCCTATTTAAACTGCAATCAGAGTTTAAATATCCACTGTGAAACTGGCCCTAAGGGTCCTCCCGGTTCGATTTCCGGTCAGATCGACCTAATCAAAGGAAACTAAATTTCATACTGTTCTGCGCTAATCGCTAATTCGCAAAGTAATTTCTGATATAGTAAGGCTGCTGAAACCACTTCGGACTCGAAGAGTTCCCGAAACAAGAATTTTAACTCGATCAGTACGTGCACGCCAACATTGTTTTACTCTCTAAAGAAATACAAGCGACAGTATGTACTTTATAAACAATAAAATATACATTTTTCTAGAGGTAAACATATTATATCATGGTTTAAAGTCCCCTCTTTAAAAGAAAAACAAATATTTAAAAATATAACAAGTATTCGCTTTTATATAGCTTTTTATTAATGACCGATTTTACATTATTCGGTAGATGTGAGAGCAAACGAGCCGGCTTTAAATTTATTCAAGCAATTCAAAACAAAAGCACAGATACTCTATTCTCGTTCGGCCGAAATAAACAAATCAAGTAAATACTGGCTTGACAACTTCGAGCGGGAGTCTTTGATTCGCCACTATTCATACTATATAAATAAAAGTATGTTATTAGGCATAAGCGTAAATATGTCTTAGCAAATAATTGAAGCTAATCGAAAATTCGAATTAAAAATCGGACCACACGCGGGAAGTCAGTTTGAAATTTATTTCTAAATTGAGCCAATTCTAAAATTTTTTAAATTGGATGATAATTATTAAAATTTTTACGTTCAATGAACGCTACATAGAAAGTAACATTTTCAATTCAATATCCTAAAATTTTTTTTTTTACAAATTTTAGAAATATTTATTCACACAAGTTAATGAGGATTCACACAAGTTTCCAAATAAAGTTTGCGTTTGAAAAATGTGTTTATATTTTGCACTGAATTCAAAAACTACGTTTATTTGTAATGTTCTATTTAGAGTGAGTGAGGAGTTGTATATATTTCGAAGCCTTTCCTTGAAAGTTGTGGTGCTCATGTTAAACGTGATCGAATGTTGCACAGAAGAGAGCTTTAACAAGGTTATGTCGTTCATTGTTGAATTGAATATATGCTACTGAAGAATTGTTAACCTTTCGCAGTGGACGAAGACTAAATGAAAGCGCGTACATTAACCATTTTGGAATTTTAAATAAGGCAGTATAGGTACGTTCGTAAATGCAACCCAGCGGCTGCTCTGCAAGGCACCGCGTTCGTAAAAGCAAAATGGCGCAACGCTGCCGCGTGCATCGCGTTCGTTAATGCAACGGCTTGGCATTGCAGTGGAAGATATCTGCAACCTTGGCAGTAATTATCCTACTGTTGCCGGTTGCAAAACACGAAATGGAAACGTAGAAAATTTATTATAAATGGATCAAAATTTGTTTGTTATCATGTATAAAGATGGAATACATCATCTGGATACGTTTTTATTGTTTTAAAGTAATTATTTACTTTCGGGATGGATCTTAATCTCTTTTTCAACAAGGTTTTTACCACGACATATCTTTTTCTCACTCGTTTTACTCTTTGTTTATTGAAATTCATTAAAAGACTCTCACTTCGAGTTTTGCAACTATCAATTAATGCGTTAACCAAAATTTCCATCCTGAATCGCGTTCGTTAATGCAACATAAGTTTCTGCAGCCAACCTGCAGGCAAAATCAGCTGATCGGGCAGCGGCAACTAAAGTTGGCTGCACTGCTACTACCACAGCACGAATTTACTGCATTTACGAACGTACCTTATATCTCTATTCGAACAACACAAAGATTTCGGCTCAGATTGAGTGAACTTGGCAAATTTTTTGTTTTTATATTTGTATGTAGTACATACATTATTATTATATGGAATCTAAGGCCATGTCTCGTGTAGAATTTGTAGCTCACTGCGAGTATTCTTTGCCATAAAAAATAGGCTTCGCAATCCCGTTCGAACACGGCTATAAATAATATTATATAAACAAAACTTTAAAAATAAAATTATATAAAAAAAAACTTTTTAAAAATAAGCTTTAATTTATTGAATGTACTAAAAAGTAGAAAATAAATTGTTTCCAAGTCACCTGTATCTTACTATTAATAAAATCTTGGGGCGCTCATGTGTTCAATATTTGTCAACCAGTTACCACAATATTTTATTTAAATAATTTTTTGCAAATAGATTCTAGTAATGAAAGATATTTTGAATATGGATATTGAGCGCACAAGCTTTTATTAATAGTAAGATACAGGTGACTTGGAAACAACTTATTTTCTACTTTTTAGTACATTCAATAAATTAAAGCTTATTTTAAAAAATTTTTTTTCTACTTTTTAGTCTTCCATAAATTCAATTTTAGAGCTCTGAAATTTTTCGCAAAAAGAATTTAAAACTTGCAGAGCAGTACACAATATTTAGGGTATTCACAGTGTTTCCTATCGTCATATGTCATATCCTCAATTTAACAAATAATACGGCTGCGATCGACCCTAATATTCGTGATATATTTGTGACGCGATGAGTTTTTGTTGTTTTGCCTGCAAGGCGCGGCGAGTAAGTTCCTATCGTTTTCATTGATGTGTGGTGTACCTATAATTATAAACTGAAGCCCAAGTGTGTAGTTGCTTGAAAAGTGCCACGCCCCCTGTCCTACGTCCATAAAATTTTACCAGTGGGACGACACATCCAAGAGGCGACTGCATACGAAATTTCAATGCTGCACGACGTTTAGTTCCAAAGCTAATCGAGATCAAAAATTTTGTTTGTATGGGGGGTGCCACGCCCCCTGTCCTACGCCCATAAAATTTTACCAGTGGGACGAAGCATCCAAGAGGGGCCTGTATACGGAATTTCAATGCTGCACGACCTTTAGTTCCAAAGCTAATCGAGATCAAAAATTTTGTTTGTATGGGGGGTGCCACGCCCCCTTATCCAGTGCCCCCCTTATTTTCTCAGTAGAAGGATAGGGATATGTAGTAAGTTCCTACCTAGTTTCATTGATGTGTGATGTGTAGTTCTAAAGTTATACACAAATCTGGAGTTGATAAAAAAGTGCCACGCCCCTTATCCTACGCCCATAAATTTTTACCAATGGGACGACACATCCAAGAGGCGACTGCATACGAAATTTCAATGCTGCACGACCTTTAGTTCCAAAGCTAATCGAGATCAAAAATTTTGTTTGTATGGGGGGTGCCACGCCCCCTTATCCAGTGCCCCTTATTTTCTCAGTAGAAGGATATGGATATGTAGTAAGTTCCTACCGAGTTTCATTGATGTGTGATGTGTAGTTCTAAAGTTATACACAAATCTGGAGTTGATAAAAAAGTGCCACGCCCCTTATCCTACGCCCATAAAATTTATTGATTCATGCATTGTCATGGTGGTTACGCATGTATGGAAAGTTTCAGATCTCTAAGTAGTCGGGAAGTGGGTGAAAAATTGATTACTAGATTCCACTACATACATACAAACATACATACCGGATGTGAACCTAATATAAAGCTTATAATAAGCTTTTATTCATTAAACAGCTCCTGCTCCGTCTGTCCCTACGCGCTTCTTTCTGTTCTGTTGGCTGTTGCAGTTTCGCTAGTAACTTTGTTTAAAGTAAAAATTTTAATATTTTTATGATTGAATCATGTATTGTCAGCATGTTTACGCATGTATGCAAAGTTTCAGATCTCTAAGTAGTCGGGAAGTAGGTGAAAAATTGATTACTAGATATGACTATATACGGTGGTTCAAACGACTAACCGGACAAGGCTTCTTTATTACTAAAAACAATGGAAAAGTGTCAAAAAGTGAAGAAATGTTTATTGTTAAATACTTTGTTGCGTACCCCTTTGATTATATAAAAGCTTGTAACCGACTTCTCATTGAGTTTACAAAGATTTTACAAACTTTCTATTGAAGTTCTATTGAAAGTATGCTTTGGATCATTATCCCGATAGAAAGCGAAATTTTCTTCTATACCGAATTCAGAGTCACACTGCTCAACATTTTCTTTTAAAATCTTCTGGTAGGTATATTTGCCCATTGTACCATCAATAAAAACTGAATTTCCAACACCTGCGCTCGACATAGAGCCCCAAACCATTACAGAACCTCCATGCTTCACTGTTGCCCTATTATTTTCTTCTCAAATTAACAAATTTTGTATTTTTGGGGCTCATAAAAGGCTTCTGTCGCACAATTCTGCCATGGTAATCGTGTTTTTTAACACGATACGTAGCGCCTGAGCACAAACATCCTTTTAGCTCTTTGACAGTTTTAAAAGGAATTACTTTTATTTCGTTAAAAATACTGCGTCCATCGCGATCGTGCAATTCATTCCTTAACCATAGCATATCTACTGTTATTTTCAATCCTGAACTCATCTTTGTACTTCCTTATAATATCGTGTACAGTAGAGTGACTTCTCCCGACGAATTCTTCTATTTCTTGAACAGTTTTTCCTTCTCCATATTGCTGTATAAAAATTTGGCGAATTAAGAAGGTTATTTGCGTTCTTTTAGGATTCATTTTGTTTTTTTTTTTATGAAGGAATAGACACTAAGCACTGAGAAATATATTGTAGAAATAGCATAAGCAAGATCGCGCGACGCGAAACCGTTATTTTAAAAACTCCATTTGGTGTCCGGTTAGTCGTTTGACCCCAAAAATGCAGTATAGTTATTAATCTTATAAACTCTCGTATAAATGATTTTAAAATGAAAATTTTTGTAATGTATATTAGAGGGTTATATCATAAATAAGAGAACTGTATGAGTTTGAAATAATTTTTTAACATTTTTGGGTATTATTTATTGTCTTTCGTAATAAGTAAGCCTTGTCCGGTTAGTCGTTTGAACCACTGTACATACAAACCTGAAGTGAAGTTAATAAAAAGCTTATACAAAAGTTTGAAGGTCCCATTGCAATGTAGTAAAATCATATATGTATATTCTGAAAGTTGGCCATTTTCTCTAGATCAAGTTATTTACGTTTTTTATAACAAAATTGTATTGTACATATTAATACATATTACTTCAAATATGATGAAGCAAATTATAGAATCGGTTTATACCAAGTATTTTATGTCGGTTTCTTTTTTATTTTCATCCATAGAAAATCGTATATTTGATATTATTTCAGAATCTGAAATTCAGATGCACAATTAAAATATCAAATATGCAAAAGGTGGTTTTATCAAATTCGAATATGGGGTGCGTCGAATATGGATAGCTTTAACTCACTCGCTGCGGACGTTTTTGAAGATTTTGGTTCCAATAATTAGAAATTTTTTGATCAGATTACAAAGAATACAAACGATTCCTTCAATAACCAAAGAAGTGCTTCTCTATTTCTCACCATTTCATATACCAATATCGAATGATACAATCTCTTTTGACTAATGGTGACTATGGGGCAAACTTTCCGAATTCAATCTAATCTAGTACCAACAAGTGGTAATTTTTCTCAGGCTGAACTGTAACATAATGTCCAATTCAAAAGACGCATATATATATTATATATTGTATTAACTGGAGACAGCGTATTTTCAAATAACCACTAGCAAATAATGCGAGCAATAAGGAACTTAAAGAGATAAAAGTACTACTTATGTATATGCATGTACTGGAGGGAATGACCGGATTAGGTACTTACTGTGCATCATCTTCGATAAACATGATTAAATAGCTTTTTAAGTTTTAACCAGCGACAGCAAAGAAGTGTGTTAAATTATTTTCTTAAGCTTGTTTAAGTGCTTTGGGTTCAAATGTTGAATGTTGTACGTGGAGAAACTGGCTGCGGTGACGGATAAACGAACAAGAGATTTTTGTTTGTTTTATATTGCAGTTAGCTTTAAGAGACGGAGTTGTACTGACAGCACTAGTTGTCTGGAAAGCAGTAATTGGGTGCGTTTAGAGCGGTCAGGGCTGAGCTGGAC
The DNA here is from genome assembly GCA_963457695.1 of Neria commutata. Classification (NCBI taxonomy): domain Eukaryota; kingdom Metazoa; phylum Arthropoda; class Insecta; order Diptera; family Micropezidae; genus Neria; species Neria commutata. The sequence goes on from OY735247.1 coordinate 26,838,003, forward strand.
TGGACTGGCGTAAAGGTGTATCTAGCGGTAGGTGTGTTATCTCACTAAAATAACAACGACAACAATAATGACAACAGCAACAGGAGCAGGGCAGAATAGTGTCAATAATACGCACACATAAATCGATGATACTAATAATGTTGTTGACTAGCAGGCAATGAGGCTAACTCTCCACGCATATGTGATTTGTGGCTCTAGTTGTTTACTGGTATATGATCGTGGTCGTGTTGTTCAATATAAGCCTGCAAAGGAGAGAAGGAGTGTGATGAGTATGAAATATTGGAATCAAGAAAATTTTTGGAATATGAAGTAATGTCCAGCTGAGGACGGACTCGATTAAAAAGATATTTCTCAAGCAGCCGCCACAGAAGCCATGAGTTTTATCTCATTGCCACACCAAAAATAGGTTGTTGCATATGTGTCAAGGGCAGACAACGACAAGCTTGCTGCTAATTATGTATGAATAATGTATGTATGTATGTATGTAGGTATACCGAATGCAGCACAAGTATCACTAAAGGTTATGTAATGTAGTATTATTAAAGTGTGAGCGTATGTTTAAAAGAAATAAATCTTTTCAGTCTTTTTCAGAAAAAGGAAGACTCAAGCATCCCAAAATTATTATTTTAAATTTAAGTGATTTAAATTGAAGCGCATTTAATTCTGTTTAATTAAATTTTGCATAAAATCTGTGAACATACATATATAATGTACCAAATTTAACATTCTATTTTAATACCTATATAAATGTTTATATTATCTTATTATTTTATAAGTTATAAAATTAGATTTACCTTGTTCGAAAAAACAACAAAAATCGCTCAGGACAATTACCCCGTAAATTCAAGCGCGAAATAGAAAAATGCATGCATGAATTCTTTGAAAATACCACTATCATTGATAGACAGAAGAAAAAAAAAACAAAGCAGTAAACAAAAATAATATACTTTAAAGAAAAACAAATACTTGATCTTTTCCTCCCCCGAGAAACAGCAACAAATCAAATTACTCGTCAATGAAATGTTGCCAAGCAAATTGAAAATCTACTTTGGCCTTTAAATTATAGTACACTGACATCTTAAAGTGAATGCCAACCGATACAAGCGCTTGCAGAGAATTTATAGTATTGCCAAATGTTACGTAACTGTTTGTATATAAATTTATTTAAAGCTCAAAAACCACATGCTGTTAAAAATATGAATACACATACGATATAGGAAGTGAAACTTTGAATCATATATTATTAAAAAATTTACATTATATTCCTTAAAGAAGAGAGATACCATAAATATGAAAATTATCGTGGGATATGAACTGTAAAATATAATCATACTACAACAAACTATGCTGCTATAAAGACCTTGAACTCAAATTTCGGCTACTATGAACTGTTTAAGGACTTGAACAAGTGCAATACTCTGGTGATAAAGTCTGGATCTTTGCTTGGCTAGACAAAACTACGCTTGCGAGCTTTGTACCCTTCAGCAGGAAATCAACGCTATCATGAGCTCTCAGATTTCTGTTAATTCTACTTTGCTTGACTCTTTATAGTAGCTCAATGTCATTCATATGTGTTCAACAATAGAGTATGTAATAAAAGGGCGCAAAGTACAACCCCTGAAAATGTGGAGCATGCAGCAGATACGCATCCAAGCAGATATAAACTTCATTGTCAACCTCCACCAACATCGCCACAAATACCAAAACCAACTTCTCTTGAATTTCCTTATCTGCTATGAGTTTGCAGATTCCGTTTCAAAGATCACTTTCCCGCATATCATGTATTTTTATACGCTTTATATTAACTTCACTTTCCGCGGTATGTGGTGGAATCTAGTAATCAATTTTTCACCCACTTCCCGACTATTTAGAGATCTGAAACTTTGCATACATGCGTAAACACGATGACAATACATGAATCAATAAATTTTATGGGCGTAGATTTGTGTATAACTTTAGAACTACACATCACACATCAATGAAACTCGGTAGGAACTTACTACAAATCCATATCCTTCTACTGAGAAAATAAGGCGGGCACTGGATAAGGGGGCGTGGTACCGCCCATACAAACAAAATTTTTGATCTCGATTAGCTTTGGAACTAAAGGTCGTGCAGCATTGAAATTCCGTATACTGGCCCCTCTTGGATGCTTCGTCCCACTGGTAAAATTGTATGGGCGTAGGATAAGGGGCGTGGCACTTTTTTATCAGCTCCAGATTTGTGTATAACTTTAGAACTACACATCACACATCAATGAAACTCGGTAGGAACTTACTACATATCCATATCCTTCTACTGAGAAAATAAGGCGGGCACTGGATAAGGGGGCGTGGTACCGCCCATACAAACAAAATTTTTGATCTCGATTAGCTTTGGAACTAAAGGTCGTGCAGCATTGAAATTCCGTATACTGGCCCCTCTTGGATGCTTCGTCCCACTGGTAAAATTGTATGGGCGTAGGATAAGGGGCGTGGCACTTTTTTATCAGCTCCAGATTTGTGTATAACTTTAGAACTACACATCACACATCAATGAAACTCGGTAGGAACTTACTACATATCCATATCCTTCTACTGGGAAAATAAGACGGGCGGTGGACAAGTGGGCGTGGCACCGCCCATACAAACAAAATCGTTTATATAGAATAGCTTTGGAACTAAAGGTCGTGCAGCATTGAAATACAGGCCCCTCTTGGATGCTTCGTCCCACTGGTAAAATTTTATGGGCGTAGGACAGGGGGCGTGGCACTTTTCAAGCAACTACACACTAGGGCTTCAGTTTATAATTATAGGTACACCACACATCAATGAAAAACGATAGGAACTTACTCGCCGCGCCTTGCAGGCAAAATAGCAACAACTCACCGCGCCAAAGCAACGGGAGTTTTGCGCATGGACCGAGCTCGCCGCGCCTTGCAAGCAAAACAACAACAACTCATCGCGCCACAAATATGCCACGAATATTAGGGTCGATCACAGCCGTATTATTTGTTAAATTGAGGATATGACATATGACGATAGGAAACACTGTGAATACCCTAAATATTGTGTACTGCTCTGCAAGTTTTAAATTCTCTTTGCGAAAAATTTCAGAGCTCTAAAATTGAATTTATGGAAGACTAAAAAGTATAAAATAAAATTATATAAAAAAAAAACACGTGCGCTTAGACCACACGGCTGAAGTAAAACTTTTTTTGGACAATTAAATAAAATTCGTGCTTCGCTTGATTGACATCCATTATATATGTTATATTGTTAAGGTTACTTAAATAAATTCAACACTTCTAATGGTAGAAATTTTATTTACTTAATTCAGTAATATTATTTTCATCAGTTGCATCAGAAGTTGTGATATTTGATTCTAAAGTTGAAACAATAGGCTTCTGGTTTGAAAATTATGAAACATATTTTATCGCATAATTGGCGTTGACATTAGAATTCTTCGAAAGTGATTGATTCTTGCTATTTTTATTGATCGCAGTATTTATTTGAACTTGTAACACATAAACCGGCTGAACGTTACTGAAAAAATTTATTTAAATATATGTACATACATATATGTATATGTATTTAAATAAATAAATAAGTGGCCCTAGAGCGCGAGTGAATTTATAGATTTACAGTTCAAATCACTGCTACAATTTTGTACTATTCAGCATCTTGCAGACTGCAAGTTGCAGTTGAATTGTCTTTCGATATTTCACGAAGTTCACTTGATATTCGAAAACTGATTGCTTCTGTGTTCCTTTTATAGCTCTTACTCCCTTCTCGCAAGTAGCTTCCGAACTTCTAGAGCTTATCGCTCACACTCCTTTCGATGAATCTAGTCGAATGCAATAAGAAAGAAATTTCGAACATCTGTTCGAAAGCTCATTTCACTTATTCATATTCCACAGAAATACAGAAATTATATAATAAAGAAGCTTCAGACCTGCTTAGAGCTTTTTCGACATGCCGAGATTGAGATCTGTGAGACTGCGATACGCAATCTGCCCAATCGGCAATTCTGGGGGAAAATTTTTTCCATTGAAATATTTCTCTTCCTCCGAAGGGAATTCTTCTATCGTGAATTTCCATCGAAAAATATTTCCACTCGAAAAAGTGCTGTCAAATCCAAATGTAAAATTTTCATTTTCGAAGACAGCTGTCAATGAAAATAAAACAAATTAAGCGGCCATAATTCTGCAGTACGTTTTCCAAAACAGTCAGGTATATAACTGCATGTGCTTTCGTATACTATAGCAAGTTTTCCAAATTTTTCGAACATGATTCACGATGCCAAATTTCGGAGGCAGGGAAATACAGGGACTAACAACCAAACTTCGAACCGATGGTGTTGATATAACCTATTTGGTTGGTTGGTTGGTACCCAGGATGGCACTTTTACTAAAACCACTACAATATGCCAGCAGAGGGCGCTGATGCCAGTCGGAATCCAATAAGAATCCAATACGAAAATATTAGTACTTCCGTTTGACAAAATTTAAGCTTACCCTCCGCAAAGAAGTTTTACTTCAAAAACTTTTTAAAAATAAGCTTTAATTTATTTAATGTACTAAAAAGTAGAAAAGAAATTGTTTCCAAGTCACCTGTATCTTACTATTAATAAAAGCTTGTGCGCTCAATATCCATATTCAAAATATCTTTCATTACTAGAATCTATTTGCAAAAAATTATTTAAATAAAATATTGTGGTAACTGATTGACAAATATTGAACAGATGAGCGCCCCAAGCTTTTATTGATAGTAAGATACAGGTGACTTGGAAACAATTTATTTTCTACTTTTTAGTACATTAAATAAATTAAAGCTTATTTTTAAAGTTTTTTTTATATAATTTTATATAAATATATGTATGCTCATGTTTGTAAGACCTTATAATGTGAGCAGGGGATCAATGAATGTCACACAATCCACGCAATAGGCAAGTAAAAGCTAGCGCATGCCGGTGATAAGCACACCTGCTGATTAGTTTGGGCCAGCAGTTTCAATTTGTTGACCATACTAAGAAATCTCTTATCAACATACATACCCGTAATTTAAACTCCAGATATGGTAATGCTAATAGTCATATTATGTTATTACGAACCCACTATTGGAAGTAAATAAAAACTCAGCGATCATATTAAGTCTATTAGGTCTAAGTTCGCACGGAACTGACGAAAAAGCGATCGTTCCTAAGTTTCAAGTTGGTGAAATTCAAAACAGAACCTAATGTCACAGATAGATAAAGCGATGTCAAGTGGCATTTTCTTTAAGAGATTAAGTGAATAGAAATACAGCAGAAGCAACAAAAAAAGAATTTTTATTAGTTGAATGAAATGGACATGCGACAAAGATTTTGAAAATGTTCATTAAAACTTGAGGTATTATACAGGAGTTTTGCCGCACATAATATAAATAGTACGATATATGAATCATGAAATTTTTAAGTCTGGAAATTGCTGAAAATTTTAATACTCAACGATTTGTATTGTGTGTTTGCGCTTTCACTACACCAGAATACATGCAAGTAGCCTGTCTTTGTTGCCATTTTGTGCGTTCTTAAATGTAAGAATATATTGCGTATATACGGTGACTATCGTTCATTGGACAAAATACGGAGAAATATACTTGTCACCTTTTTTATCCTTTTATTTTTCTAATATATCTATAACTATTTATTTAGGTTTAAACTAAAGAAAATTGTGTTCCTCATAACACTACTGTGAAATTAAATGCAAAATTGAAGATATGAACAAAATTTACAACAAAATTGCATTGCTAAATTCCGCAAAATACTAACAGAGACGATCAGATCAACAATAATAATAAGAACAAGTAAGGAAGTATCAGTCGGATTTCACCGACAGAGTTATACCCTACACCATGTTCCCAAATGGGGTGATAATTCGCTGAAATTGTGGGTGCATTTGATTTACAATCTACATAGTAGGCGGACCACGCCCATTTTTGGCAGACTACAAGATATACCTAATAGGACTATGTATGCCAAATATTGATGCTCTGACAGGTGTACAACAGATGTGATCGGCATATTTATTTTCCTGCCCCTATGGTGGGCAGACCACGCCCATTTCTATTGAATTGAATAGTACTACTATCAGGAACGAAGTACCCAAATCTGGACGCTCTGGTGTATATATTATGGAAGTTAAGAGGATTGTTCGTTTATCACCTATATAGTGGGCGGACCACGCCCATTTTCTTGTATGGCATCTAAAACCTATATATCAACTTGGGAACCGAATTTCATTCATTTATATTTGTAAATAGTCAATTGGGAGCCATTTTACCGGCAAAATTTTTCCGCCTATATAGTGGGCGGACCACGCCCATTTTTCCGTATGACATAGATGACCGACCCTTTAACTTGAATACCAAGTATTATTCTTTTCAATGAGTAATTAGACAAATTACAGCAATTTGAACGCAAAAAAACCGAGGTAGTCGGACTTACAGGCCTATAATGGGCGTTCTCTTCGACCGATTTGGCTAATCTCAGAACTTAAACTAAGTTAAGGCTCACTCTAACTGTGTACCAAATTTGGTCCAAATCGGACAACTCCTTCTTTCTCTCCTGTGCTCACAGACGGACAGACTGAAAGACGGACAACCAGAAATCAAAAGAGAAAGTGTTTCTGATCATTTCTATATACTTATGTCTATACCTAGGACGGCTCCTTTAATGCGTTACAATTTTCACACAAAGTTATTATACCCTATTACCATAGGTGTAGGGTATAAAAAGTTAGCTTCATTTAATGACAGTTTAATTGTAATTCAACGAAAACTGCAAAATTGCAAAAGGCTCACTGAAACTCGTAACATTGAAACCTTTGTTCCATGGGGTTGGGACGTTAGGGGAAAAAGGCGGGCAATCTCAATTTTACAGATTGCAAATAGAGAATTACAAAAGTACATGCATACATTATGCGAGTAGCAAGAAAGCGGAAAGCTCATGCACGGCGTTTGAAATTAAATTAGCAATTTAAGGCCCGCCGGAAAGATAGACAAGAAACGAGAATATGTACTATATACATACCTACTATGTACAAAGTGCGACTGACTAACTATAAGCGATAAAGACAATGAGCCTGTTATATCATATGATTGCTAATGAAAGTGGGAAAAAAATTCCATATAGCGACTGAATTGAATTTTAACCTCGCACTCTGGAATATCCGCAATGCTACCGGGTACTGCAGTAAGTAAAAAATTAAGAAAAAAACAACAGAGCCTGATATAATAAAAAAATTGCTTCTATCCTGCAAGTGGCTCAAATACAGCCACATTACCATCAACTCTCTTCTATTAGCGTGCAATTGCGGTATAAATTCGAAAATGTAGACCATTCCGCTGTGCCACCACCCGCTTATCTTCACCGAGCGGCTCACACCGTGCTTTTGAATATGCGAGCGACAGCGGCAAACCGCTTTTATGGCCTGTGGTCTAAAATATACGCGTTTTGTTCTACTTAAGTGGGCATGTGGCCACAGCATGAGCAGAGATAGATGTGTGGATGAATGAACTGTCACCTTTGAGCTGTGTTCGAGATACAAACATCGCTATAAAGACATCTTCAATGGGATGGTATCTCTCTGACTGGCAAATAATCGATTTACACTTGAAATAATATAAAAAACGTTTTTTTATCAGCAAATTTAAATAAAATTTCGCGCCGCAGTGGCTCAGTGGACAAGTGCTTAGTCGCTCATGCCATCTAATTAAATAAAATTGGTTTTTCAGATTGTTTCTTTGCGCGGCGCCACCTCTCGCGATGAATTGGCAATTCCCCGAGAGTATTCTTTGCCATAAAAAGCTTCTCAATCCGTTCGGGCACGGCTATTGGTGCTAAAATATAACAAGCACACACCAGTTAATGTGAGAAAGTAGGGCCTAAGCCCACACGGGCTGTTGCGCCAGTTATTTATTTATTTTATTATCACTAAGCCAGCGCTTTCTAAAAAGGTCATCAAAATATGCAGGGAATCGAGGATCTGTTGAAAATGGGTTGTTTGAGGTTGAAACGAAGGCTGACACTCAATGCGGAATCATCGCCACTTGCAATATATGCGTTACTTTTAATTCCAAGTAAGCATGTAACGGTGTATGAAGCACTCACAATGCGGCAAACTCTCGACACGATAACAGCTATAATTCAACTAAAACATGTATTCTCCATAATGAATTCAAATGCTATTCACTCAACAGCTGGCTGTAATTTATAAATTGATTTAATTGACAGAAAAACGTTCAATGCAACTGCAATTCGACTTTAGTCGAAACCTCGAATCGAGTTTTCGCGTTCGTGAGCCTGTGTGCAAAGTAACAATTATGGCCACGCGCAAGCTGTTACTATCCTTACTTTCCTACACTGATAAGCAGGTATATGTACTACAAAAAAAATACCAAGCTTTGATTGGGGTCGTGCTTTGCAATAAACTCCTACTTTAATTGTCGTTTATAAAAGTTTTTCAGATAAACTATTCCACGTGCGTATCAGATTTTTTACCGGTTTGTGCAATAACTATACGCGAAAAAAGAATTTCCAACTGATTACACTTTTGCATGTCATAATAGTTTTTTTTAAAGATATTTTAAGTCCTAATTTTCTGTAAACTAATAGATACAGTGATGTGAAAAAAAATAAGGGCACCCAGGCCATAATTTTTAAAAGGATACTTTCCGACTCGTGTTGTCAATCCCGGAGGGATAACAAAATTGCGGGTCCTAATGGATACTAATAGATTTGTAATAGTCGGAAAAAAGAATATACATACATATATGTATGTAAACTTTCGACGAACTCAGAATTAAAACATTAAACAAAACATAAAGCATTAAATTAAATAAGCTTAGTTTGAGGAAAAATAGACGAGTATGCGCATTAAACTGAGAAGCTTGCGAGAAAACGATACAAGTTTGGTACTCAAACTACACGTCATAAGAATTCTGAAAATTGCAGTGCTCTAAGAAAAAAAACAGACATTTCACCACTTGAAAGCAAATACTTGTTAGAAATTTAATGCGCAAATACAAAACAAAAAAGTGATTCATGTACCATAAATCAGATGTTGCCCTCTCGTACCACGTCATATGGGGCAAAAGAATCACAAAGAAAAAGAAACATAATAATATATGTAAAGCGCAAAAAAGGTGAAACAAGTCTCCCAAGAGAACACGAGTTAAACAATGTTAACTACCCGTCGCAGCTGTAATAATTTGGACGTGGTGAATACGGAGGGGTATTAAAAATGCACACGTCATCGAAAAATTACTCCGTGTGTTCGAGTATGTATGTAGTAACGTTTGGCGGCGCCGGGGTATGTTTGGATAAAATTCTACTTCTTTTCAGCGATTAATTTAAAATTTTTGATATGTGTTTTAAAAAGAAACGGAAGGACGGAAAATAAATTGAAGCCTGCTATAAATTCAACCTCTCTGCATCTCCCTGACCCAACCATAGCATGGTAAACATGCCAAAGCTATGTTCCGTTATAAAATGTCATAAGCAAAAAACCATGAATTTAAGTAAGTAATTTACCGACATTTATAGACTTTGGAGGAGCATTCAAATTAAACTATTTTTTTTTTATAATTGGCGCAACAGGTTGTGTCAACGAGACTTGGCCCTAGTTTTCTCGCAATAAATTCTGTATGATCGTTCTATTTTTAGCTCCGATTAACAGACCCTACGAACCTATTTTGTAATAGTGGATTGAGAAGCTGTTTTCATGGCAACGAATACTTTTGGAGGGATGCCAACTTTTCGCGAGAGAAGAAGAAATTGCACAACGAAACAATTTAAAAACAAATTATCTTTTTTATTATAATTATCTTCAGAACGGGAAGCCTTATTAAGCTTTTTATCATATCATAGCAAAGTATAATCGCGGAGAGTTGACAACTAGCTCGCGAGACGGCGCTGCGAGCAAAGAAACAAAGTTTCTTTCTTAATAGATGGTATGAGTCGGCTGGGATTTTAACCAGGGACTCCACGCATCGGGAACTGGACACTTACCCACAGAGCCATAGCGGCGCCATTGAAATTGCTTAATCGGATTATCGGTATGTACATATGTACATACATACATACATATACTTATATGGGGAAATATTTGCCAGAAATATTTGATTATATCTTTATTTAAAACTCGAATGAACAAAAAAATAAAAGGGGATCAGCTTCACCTCACTTCCCCCACTCAAACCAGTTTCCTTATACGTACAGTGAAAGTAACGACAAAATTAATGGCAGTTGTACCAAATCAACCGGGCACACAGCAAAGACGATAAATCGGTTTTTTTTACCGGTACAGCCGCCGTAAAACAAATCATATGATCATATCAAAGTCCACATTTTTCGAAACGCTACAGAAAATACACACAGATGTAGCGACTACAGCCATACAAATCAACCCCTAATCAAGTACCCTGCGTAAGGAAATGGAGAAGGAGAGGGGACACATAAATATCAATTATTTAAACAAATTGTTTGCGCTCTGTTATGTTTTATTGTTTCATATTCTGTGCTAAAACTTGATGCTATGAGGGGAGTAATACTCCCATCGCTAGTGGCAATGATATGATGACATCAAGTCAAAGCGCTTTTCAAATTGTACTTGCTGTATGGGATCTATAAATATTTCGCTATAACTATGGGATTTTGAAGGCTTTACCGTTACCCGGAGTAGGGCCTAGTGTAAAATATTTACGATTTGTCTTACTGCGTTAGTAATAATTTTTGTAAAAGAGAGCGAAAAATTCAATATAGTACTTTGAATTTGCAGCACATAGTCTTTTGCTAGTGTAAAGAGGAGGCAGAGAAGATAAAGAGAATGCAAAGAAATTTTATATTTTGCATTGACAATAATCGTCGAGAGATGATAAAACCAGCCTGTTGCATTTGGCACAATACGTTTCCCCGGAAGCAACAGGAACAAAAACAACTTGCTGCAAATAAAATCAAGCAAGTTTTCCAACTTTGTGCATATGAAAAAAAACACAGAAAGGAAAATGGTATTAAACTTGCGGCCATGAAAACGGTTTTTATTAAAAGCGAATTGCAAAATGAAAGTTTGCTAGCGAGCAAAAAGTGTGATATTTTATGGAAATAAATTACACTTTGGTTCCTAGTTGAAAACCAATACAGATAGTTTATAGAATGGTTATAAAAGGATCTGAAAAATAGGATTTAACAAAATTTTTGGTAGTGAGTTTTTTATGTATTTTATTCATATTTTTCTCATACAATTTTTTGTTGTTAAGCAATATCCCTGAAGGATCGTACTTTAGCTTTACAATATGTTATATTTGATGAGAATCCTTTAAGGCTAACCAAAAGATTTTAACTATTTTTATAATTATTTATTTGAAGAATTAAAAAATTAGGCCTGGGTTCAAATCTCAGGCACATAACATCTAAAAAGAAAATTTTTCTTTAAATTGTTTCTTTGCGCGGTGCCACTTCTCGCGATGAATTGGCAATTCCCCGAGAGTATTCTTTGCCATGAAAAGCTTCTCAATTCGTTCGGATTCGGTTATTTGTAGGTTTCATTAATTTGGGAAAAATATAACAAGCACACACCAGTTAATGCGAGAAAGCCCACATGGGCTGTTGCGCCAATCAATTATTATTATTATTATCCTACAATAATTAAAAAACATTTGAAGTATCAAAAAGTAGTCTTTTGTATTGAAAGTAGTTTTTCCTAACCTTGTTTTTACGTTTTGGAGAATTTTTTGGGATTGCATGAAGCTTTTGTTGGGACACATGCCCGAAAATATCTGGCAGCTCCCACCAACAGAAAAACCATCTAGGCCACAGTCGCGTGTCTATTTCGACAAATTAAGTAAAAGACGTGTACACGCCGAAAATCGTATGACTTTCAGGGGAAATTGTATTGCTGCAGCTGCGCTTTTGAAGCATAAAAGAGCGAATGGGCAATGAGCAAAAGAGAGGAGGGTGTGTGCTTGTTCAAGAGAGTATAACAAAACCACACGTTTAAAATGCAGAGAGTAGGCAGACCTAAAACAAACATGACAATGCAATGTTGAGAAATGTGGCAAAAGAAATGGTCGGGCAGCGCTCGCTTAACATCGACTGTCATTTTGTCATTTTGGAACGCGTATTTTGGACAAATGCTTCTGCAATGACTCCATATTTCACTTTGTTATCCTCTGAAGATATTCTAAAATTGTTTTTAACGCAATCCGCTTAAAATCACGCCTATTCGCACAATTTTTCACAAATTCCAACCCTCAATCGGAAAATACAATATTTTGTTAACCAACTTCTTCCTTCACATCATTGTCCAATGGAGACGCCCCCACGTCTACACTAGCAATAATCTCTGGCTTAATATCTGTCAAATTCCATCGCTGACAATAAACCAAATTTTCGTATGGGCTTTTTGATGTTATGACAAATCATTTAAAATATGGCGTCAAACAAGATGGTGCGTTCACACGCTAGAAAATTTTAAAAATATAATTATTTATCAAACTATTTATTTATTTATTTACATATTGCTACATACTAAACTGCTGTATATTAAAATGGAGTGTTTTTTTTAAATCGGCGTCTAACTTTAATGGTAATATGTATTCAAGTTTCAAGAGCAGTGACGCCAACGATTTGCTGTTCCCATAGGATTTAATTTGTGAATTTTTGGAGCTGAAATACATATGAGAACAAATTTAGTTCCTAGTGCATTTTTAAAATTTTAAGGGATGCGATCCAGTAAAAAAAATGTTTATGAATAATCGAATTTTCAAAACATATTGGGTTTTTATATCAAATGAAAAAGATAATTTGCTGACTGCAGCCATGGGCATTAGTAAAATGATAGTTTGTAGAAAAATATATACGACACACTCAACAAATTTCCTTTTCTGTTTGTTTCCATGTATGCAAAAATTATTTTTATTCTTCTCTTAAATGCCCGAGATAAACATTCATTTAATATAAAATTGACATCACTGTTTCTGAGATACTAAGATTTGAAAGAGTCAAATACCCATTGTTACGGTTAGGCTTAGCGGTCCGACCGTGCTCTAAGAAGCTGATAATACTTTATGGGCCAGTTTCGCAGTGGCTATTCAAACTCAGATTGAAGTTTTTATTTAAGTACGGCACGGGGTTGCATTTATGAAAACAAAGAAACAGCTGATTTCGGATGTGCAAGCAAGCTGCGTGGACAGTAGTACATAAATAATATAAACTGTGCATACTTTGCACTCAACTGTGCTTGGTATCGCTTTGCAATATCCAATAATTCACTTATTTCGGTCGACGAACAATTTTTAGTTCGCGCTGCCTCCATAATCAAACAATTGAACATATATTTTTGGCAAATTGTGCCAACCTTCAATTGTCAAATATTCGAAGTTGCCACGTGTTATTCTGTATTTAAATAAATTCACTGTGAAACCCAAATATAGTAAAACTAGATTTAAACTCAATTTGAAAATTAGATTTTAACAGCCACTGTAAAACTGGCCCTAAGATTTCGTTTTTTGTTTGGGTAAGATAAGCAGATAAGCTTAAAAAACCTAGCTAGCCGAATTTATTAGAAAATAAAAAAATTTAATTCTTTTCATTTGTTTTAATGCATAATTTGTTTAATGAAGGCCATTCAACCGCTAATATACCCTAGAAATGTTTTTGTGTATATGCGGATTGTGAGCGTGTACTTGGACAATCTCGTAAAATACACTAAATCAAGGTTCAATGCCACTGTGTACCAAATTTGGCTCATTTCGGATAACTTCTTTCTTTTCAACGGCTAGACAAACGGACAACCAGACGTCAAGATTCTGTGATTCTGACAATTTTTATAAACGTATGTGTATTCCTAGCAAGAATCCTTAAAGGCGTTACAATTTCCCCATAAAGTTGATACGTCTTATTACCATAACGTATAGGGTATAAAAAGCAAGTCTTCGCAGAATTTGAATGTTACATTACAAAATAAATGTACTGCTAAAAATTATGCATTTTGAAGAAGAAACTGCAGTACATATAATAGAAAGAGTTCTGGAACAAATAATTCCAATAACATGCCATTATAAGGAATAATTATCAAATCGCGAGAACTATTTTTCACAAACTATCGGATATAATACGGGTTTTACACTTTTTCATTGTGTATTCATGAAAATACACATACAAATTTGCAAACTAACCGTTCCCTACACTACGACAACATCGCCTGATTTTGAGTTGGTATTACAAGCAATACAAATACCGGGCACCTTTCCCCATGCCCTTTAACACCACGCGACGATTTATATGACAAAGTGAACACGTGGTAGCACGTGCGCTCATCTTTCAGGCTGAAACAGCAACAAACAGTATAAATTTTAATTGAAAAATTCAGAAACACGATTCAGAGCAAAATTCACGACTGAGAGTTGATAATTTAAAAAGAATACATATATTTATATACATACATACATAGTACTCTCTCTCTCTCTATCTGCCAAAAGAGTAAACTGCGATTGCAGGAGGATGACGCACCTGTATCGCGCCATCACTCGATATACACAAGAGCCCCAAACAACCCCGTTGAAGCTCTGGGCACTCTCAGTAGAATTTATGTACTTGAAAATTCTCATTCATGATTTTTATTATTTTAGGCTTCGGCTATTTTTGTTGGCATCAGTGTACACGGGAGACAGACGGAAAAAAATCTGCATGCAAGCAAGAGCGGGTAGAGGGAAACTAATAAGGCGTACCTATCATCATCGTTACTACTAGTAGTTACTACCTACCTATGTAGCTTCACTTAACTGCTAGAGACAGTGAACGACGAGGTGGCACAAAGGGAGTAAATGTAATTGCGATTAATTTAAGGCAAATAAACAAGCAATTAGAATCAGCTGAATTCGTGATTTCATTGCGCGGAGTACACCCAAAAATCAGCACACACACACATAAATCAATAATAACAGAAGAAAACAGAATCAATTAGTGTGCCAATGTACAGGTGTACCGAAAGTGAGCGAGGGAGTGGCAAGGTTGTAGCGGCGAAACAGGTGTTTGAAAATTATTAGTATTAAATACACTGCAGTGAGACTGCTTAAACTGAGGTGGGTGCAAATGCACTAGAACTCAGAATTGAGTTCGGTCAACTGAAATGCTGACCTGCATTTGCGGGTGTCTTGACTGGTAAGGCCGGGTTAACACTAGGAAGCAAATGGCTCCAGTTGTTTTTGTTTACCATTGTAAGAGCGGGCGTTCATTTTTCAATAGCCCAATTCACAATCTTGTGCATTTGAGATTGCGAATTTGTGCAATAGTAAACATTTGTCGCGAATTGTGAGTGGTTTTTCGGATAAGTTGGCATAACCTTTTGCAAAACACGAAACTCACAGGTGATTGCTCAACAAAAAATTGTTTTCTGCAACAATTTTGAAGTCAATACAACGAACGAAGCTTTAAAAAACAATTAGTGGACTCTTTAATAGAAGAACCTGCAATTCAAGCTCTTTCTCATGCTTTCTTTTTCCTATTTTAATCAAATTTAAAACATTTCGGTTCGCACTTCTTCTTTTTCTCTCTCTCGCTCTGAGAGACGTTTGCAATTTAATATTACATTCGCATAGTAAATATACTATGGGTTTTAAGTGTTCCATTTTTGCAAAGGTTTTGCAATTGCATCTCTGTATATTTTGTTAGTGTAGAGTAAAACTATACTCCAAAATTTGCAATTGCAAAACTTCAAGACTATTTGCACAAGATTGTGAATTGGGCTATTATGAATAGAATTTTTTCAATTTATTAATTTATCACCACTGACAGCTGCACAGTGCACAGTCGTCGTCATTGTGGGCAATCACATGCACTGTTGTTTGTTTTAATTTTGACAGCGCATTAGATTTAATTTTTTTAAATGCTTTTTAAAAATTAAAAAGCAAAAAAAGTGACAGTCCGATTTTACGGCCGTATGTAAAATTGGACTTGGAAGGTTTTAAACAAATATTTCTATACATACATACATATGTATGTATGTATTTATTTCTTTTATTTTATTATATATTTTTTACGTGATTTATCTGTTATGAAATGAAACGTTGGCAACACTGCTCATATGGGATTTACGTTTTTTAACTATTTTTCCAATTCCCGAACGATTCTAGAGGTAATAGTCCAGTTAATCCAAACGTATCGTAACTCTGTATAAACGTAGAAATCGAGATATGTATTTACTATAAAACGTACACGTATAGCAGATGCCAGTCATTTGCTTGTTTATCTTTTAGTCAGCGTTCTCATAAAATTTTGTAGACATCTGTTCATTTTACTTTTGAAGAGAAATTTAAGATTCTCTACAAAATTATTTATTGCGTTAAATTATCAACAAGTACTCAATTTCTCGTCGTCTATGCCGCTTTTGTTTCTGTTAATGCTTATTTTCTGCTTATGTTTGAATCAGTATTACCGTTTGGTTTCTCCCACAATGTAAGATTTACTTCAATTTTGAAATGCAATTTGTTTAAATTCATTGGACTCATGGCACAAAAAAAATTTTACTATATAAAAATTTTCATTTCGCAAAGGCTTTTGACTTTGTCTAAGATTACGAAGCATTTTAGCTCCCTCATTATACTTGATTATAGTGGCAACATTCTTTTCAACACAGGAATCAGCTGAAACGTAATTTTGACGGAGAAACGTAGAAAGAAATTGACATATGAGGATTGTGAACATTACGATACATTTTATGTAATCGCGTGCACTGTTATTGGGTATTTCAGGTCGTGTCCGCTGACTCGCTTCCTTACGATACGTCTCGAGTAATTCTACCATGAACCAATGAAAGATTCGCACAATCCAAACTATAAGGTGATTAACTAGCATCACCTGAATTACCCTAAAACGTTTGGAGGTTTCTGCAAAATTTAAAAACATATCATATTTTAAACGATTAGACAAATGTTTGATCAGAAAATCTTCAAATTTGTTTATTGACCGTCGAGTTTTAGAGAAAAGTAACAAAATTTTTCAACTTTTCTTCCTTTTTTCTTTGTTGGAGTATGAATTGCAAATAAAACATCTTATCTAAACGAACCAACTTTATATTTTTGACATTTGTACTTATAAACTTGGTCACCCTACCAAGTTAACCTCAACGTGATTCTCGATGAAAATACTCAAGAATTGCGCAGGCAAAAGAAACTATCTCGGAAATGAGAGCTCAAATTTGTTGGATCACGTTGTTGGCGGTGCAGCTATATTTATCGCTTATATGAAAACCGGAATAGACAACAACAAGTACAAGAGCAACGCAAAATGTGCCAGAAATGCTAAAGGAAGCAGATATCAACGAACCAGAACTTGACAAAAGCAAAAACGAGAGCAAAGAACACGAGGAAAATATATTTTATACGCAGGCATACAACAAACACGCCATAGAGATTCCACCAAAGTGGAGGAAATATATGTGGAATGTATGTATGGGCAGACACGAAGTAAAAATTTTAATTCAAAGTCAGACGTCACTGACAGACTCATGCCAGCCAGACCGCCGGGTTGATCGAGGGGACCAAGAAAATGCGCTTTAAATGCGAGTTTTTAATGAAGAGAACTTCGAATCGTGTAATAAAAACGTACTGTGCTGTAGAGCAATTTATATTAAATATTTATAAATCTATCGAATACATACCTGTATGTAAGTGTATTTATTTGTTATATGACGGTTGATTGTAGGTTTATTGGTTGATTGTAGATTTTAGTGCGTCGTTGTGTAAGCATTAGCAGCATTTGAAGGAAAAAATTTAAATTAAATAAATTATTGACTTGCATAAAATGTGCACTACAAATATTGCAGCTTAGTACATGGTCGCTTTGCTAGAAAAACTTTTATAATAACGCTTAATAGGACTAAAAGTTTATAGTTGAACTATTCCAATCAACGTATATTATACAAGTTTGTTATGAAACTATTACTTTCTCGAAGTACATAGTTTTTTCCTGAATCCCTTCCCCGACACCTTCATACTGGGGATATTTAAATATAGTCTTCATAGTGTCATTAGGCAAATTTTACACCAGTGTTTTCCAAAACGCTTTTCTTTTAACTTAACTTATCATAAGAATTTAGATATAGTACAAGCGGTAGGAAGCCCCCATTTCCATTTTGCATTTGTTTTTATTATAGAAGAGCAGTTGATTGTTGATTTATTAGTTGATTGTAGATTTTAGTGCGTCGTTGTCATTAGCCGCATTTTAAGAAAAAAATTTAAATAAATTATTGCTTGTATTAAATAAAATTTCTTGCATAAAATGTGCACTACAAATATTGCAGCTTAGTACATGGTCACCTCGCTAGAGAAACTATTATAACGCTTAATAGGACTAAAAGTTTTAAATTGAACTATTACACACAACGCTGACCGTATGTATGTATATTATACAAGTTTGTTATGAAACTATTACTTCCTCAAAGTACATAATTTTTCCTGAATCCCTTCCCCGGAAACTTCATGGTGTGGAACTTTAAATATAGTCTTCATAGTGTCATTATGCAAAATTTTCACCAGTCTTTCCCATTACGCTTTCCTGTTATTCTAACTTAGCACAAGAATTTGAATATATGTATATATGTAGTACAAGCGGTAAGAAGCCCCCATTTCCACTTTGCATTTGTTGCAACAGTTTTCAGTTTTCTGTTCAGTTTCTTCACAATTTTACACGTTCATTTACAATGCTTCCTTAACACTTTTTTCCATTCATTTACATATTTGTTGTTTGATTACGTTTTCGCAAAAAAAGAAAAAGTTCACAGCGGCAAAACGAAAACTTTCACATTTTTAATTAAGTTTGCACACGGCTAAACAAGCTTGTTTGTGCGATTTTTTCACATTTTTACTTACACAAAATTAGTTGTGCTCTTGTCCTTTCGTCGATTTCCAATACTAATTTTTATTGTGGTAAATAATCAAATAATTGAATTTTACTTAATATGCCCGCATTGATTTCATGCAAACGACTAACCGCTCTCAATCACGTCCCTAAACGTCTATTTGAGTTTATTTCTTCTCGTATAATTATTGGCTCAGTTCGGCTCTCGTCCGTCATTTAATTTCCCCTCATATGCTTGCTACCTTGGCTCACTCACACAATTGCTCTTTCACTCGCAAAAACCTTGTTATTTTTTTTTAGGTTCACTGAAATATAAAAAAGCTTCGAATCTTGCATAGAAAACAACACCAGAGCAACGTTTGCAATTTTTAAAACATTTATCTTTTGTACTGAGTTTTTTCTTTTTATTTAAAAAATCGTTTTCGGCTTCTGAACGCGATTGCACTAGAAAAACAGACAGCAACGCCAGCAACAAGAGCAGAAATAATTTCCCCTTGTATGTAGTCACTCACTCAACTCGAATTCTCACGTGGAGCAATGCAAAGAGGTTACTGGCGTTTTTTATATATGCAAACTGTCATTTTGCTGGTGGCGTGATATTTTGAAAGCAATGCACATGACTAACCATGTGTCCACTAGTCTGAGGGAGAAGACAATAGAATCTTATTTGTTTTGGGCCAGCGCCGCAAAAACCTAATGCTACTTCTTCTAACGTGTTTCATTCTCTATAGAGCGGTGTCAAAGCTTGTTAGAAAGCATGGTTGTATTTTTAGGCTGCATTTTTTACTTTATCCTTAGAACTATCTACTTTACCTTTAGAACTTTTTACTTCTTTGTTTTTATTTAAAATTGGTTGCATATTGAAAATATTCAATAACATATTGAATAGTAGTTTTATTTTGAATGACTTGGGATACACGCACACAAAGCAATGCAGTATTTCAGACAAGTTTGTATAAAAAAAATTATATTAAAAAAACTTTTTAAAAAAAAGCTTTAATTTATTTAATGTACTAAAAAGTAGAAAATAAATTGTTTCCAAGTCACCTGTATCTTACTATTAATAAAAGCTTGGGGGGCTCATTTGTTCAAAATTTGTCAACCAATTGATACAATATTTTATTTAATTTATTTTTTGTACATAGATTCTAGTAATGAAAGATAAGTGTGAATATAGGTTATGAGCGCACAAGCTTTTATTAATAGTAAGATACAGGTGACTTGGAAACAATTTATTTTCAACTTTTTAGTACATTAAATAAATTAAAGCTTATTTTTAAAAAGTTTTTTTTTTATATAATTTTATTTTATACTTTTTAGTCTTCCATAAATTCAATTTTAGAGCTCTGAAATTTTTCGCAAAAAGAATTTATAACTTGCAGAGCAGTACACAATATTTAGGGTATTCACAGTGTCTCGTATCGTCATATCCTCAATTTAACAAATAATACGGCTGTGATCGACCCTAATATTCGTGGCATATTTGTGGCGCGATGAGTTGTTGTTGTTTTGCTTGCAAGGCGCGGCGAGTAAGTTCCTATCGTTTTTCATTGATGTGTGGTGTACCGGCCCATGCGCAAAACTCCCGTTGCTTTGGCGCGGTGAGTTGTTGCTATTTTGCTGCAAGGCGCGGCGAGTAAGTTCCTATCGTTTTTCATTGATGTGTGGTGTACCTATAATTATAAACTGAAGCCCAAGTGTGTAATTGCTTGGAAAGTGCCACGCCCCCTGTCCTACGCCCATAAAATTTTACCAGTGGGACGAAGAATCCAAGAGGGGCCTGTATACGGAATTTCAATGCTGCACGACCTTTAGTTCCAAAGCTATTCTATATAAACGATTTTGTTTGTATGGGCGGTGCCACGCCCACTTGTCCACCGCCCGTCTTATTTTCCCAGTAGAAGGATATGGATATGTAGTAAGTTCCTACCGAGTTTCATTGATGTGTGATTTGTAGTTCTAAAGTTATACACAAATCTGGAGTTGATAAAAAAGTGCGACGCCCCTTATCCTACGCCCATAAAATTTATTGATTCATGTATTGTGCTCGTGTTTAGGCATGTATGCAAAGTTTCAGATCTCTAAGTAGTCGGGAAGTGGGTGAAAAATTTATTACTAGATTTGACGACATACCGACAGAAAGTGAACCTAATATAAAGCTTATAAAATGTAAACAAACGGACGGACAGCTCAAAAATGCTGCCGTCATAGAACACACAACAGAAGTGTATCAGAGTCAGCTGATCGAAAATATTGCACTTTTTTTGCCTCACACGTACACTGCCCGTGGGGGCAAAGGTCCAGCTGTTTGATGTTAAAAGTTAATTTATTTAGCGCTAGAATTTGTGACAGTATTGGTTAGATACACTTTTAGTCTCTTCTGTGGCTGCCGTCTTGTGTGCTGCTTAAAGATAGCGGTAATTAAGGTGCAGAAATAACAGATGAAAGGTGCAGTATCTGGATAAAAATGGAAATATCTCTGGAAAAACGATTGACCAATCCATAATTCAGGAAAATTGTGTTGGGTTAAATGATAAAGTTTAAAGACAAGCATATTTTTCAGTAATAGCAAAAAGGACTGAAATTGATCAAAAATAATTAAAAAATTAATAACTACTCCGCACACGACGCGTATAAAGATATTGTCGTCATGATAAATTTAACGTTGATTTTTCATTTAAATTAAGAATGAATGAACAAATTACTAAAAATTTTGGTAGGAAATAAGCAAATGAAAAATTACAGAAAAGTTTATAGGTGTAAAGAAGCAATAAATAGTAAATCCTGAAAAACAAGGGGAAAATTGTCAAATGAAAAGCAAATTTGCTACAAGCTAAGAATCTGCAAATGTGTGAAAATGTTCAAAAAAGGATATTTCTACGCAGCAGCCGCGGCGCAGCTTCTATTCTCTTCGAATATGCAAAGGCAATTCAAAGGAAATCGAAGCCAGCCAGGCAGACTGTTTGTCCGTTCGCAGACAGACTGAAATATGAAACTCCGCCACATTGTGAAGAATATGAATAAATGAAATGAGCTATCGAACATATGTTCAACTAGAATCATCGAAATGAAAGTGAGCGAGAAGCTCTAGAATATCAAGTGAACTTCGTGAAATGGTCGTGTGGTCTAAGCGCACGTGTTTTTTTGTTTCTCGTAGGTACGTTGCCGGCATTAATGTGCTGGGAAAATATTTTTCAAATTTCTGTCGATAGTTTCCTTGCACATTCGGATCGCCAATGTTAAGTTTCTTAAATGCTTTTCCTTCGACCGAATTGTACGAATCCTCAGGAAACAACATTTCAGTATGACAACGATCTGAAACACAGAGCCAAAATTGTAAGGGATTGGCTGGAAATTTCAGGTTCTGAATTAGCATGCACATAATCCGGATCTAAATCCAATTTAAAATTGTTGGGCTTGCCTAAAAATGTTTGTTAACTACGCTGAGGCTCCGAATGGCATTAACCTGCTCTGGGAGTGCGTGCAAGGGGAATGGATAAGTATTCCAGCTGAATATGTATGTACTTATGTCTTAAAATTGTACCAATCAATACGAAATCGCATACAAATGCAAAAAAAAAGCAAATGGATATTGGACTAAGTACTAACTTAGGACATATTTTTGCATATGCATACTGTATATTTCTGGAAGAGGTTCGGCCAAAGTATCGGCCAATTTGGGCCGAAGCAAAATCGAAGCCGATCCTTCAAATTTCGGCCGATACCGGCCGATGCCGAAGCCGATTAATCGGTCGGGCACTATCTCGTACTGTGTTTACTTGCCATATTCGTGTTCACCTACGATTAAACTCGTATTATATCAGTGCTAATATAGATAGATGGCTTCTGGGAAGAGAGCAAAAAATCAATGCTGGTTAACATGAACAAAAAATTTATTATTAAATGAACAGATAATTTAAGTGAATTCTATAGCATTCATTTTTCATAGTGATCCAAAAAGAAATGAATGCTATAGCATTAAAATTTTAAAGCAAATTTTGATTCACTTAATTTTATACAACCTTAAGTTTTTGTTATTAATATGCATTTCAATGTAATGACCAACTGCAGCTCACTGAAATTTTAACTATCCGTGAACGTGTTAACTGCACGGACAATTTCTCAAAGTGAGAAAATACACTAGGCTTAGCCAACTTGTGTTTATACAGGTTGGATGGTTTGACAAGCGAGCAGAAAAATGGAGTCATTGCAGAAGCATTTGCCCAAAATACGCGTTCCAAAATGACAAAATGACAGTCGATGTTAAGCGAGCGCTGCCCGCGCATATCTTTTGCCAGTTATGTTAGAGATCAAAAAGTACTTAAGAGCATGTAAAACTTGAAGTACAATAATACAATAACAGTTTCGAATTTCTAAGCTGTGCACGCACCATAATGGAAAGCACAGAGCAAATAGCTCGCTCACTGAATAGTGGGATTGGGTGCAATTCGTTTCCACCTGCCTCGAGACGCGCTGTAAGACAACGAACGCAATAATACAGTGTTTTAAACAATACTGATTTTAGAACGTAGCCCTTCGCAGAGCGAACGATCACGGCGTTTTACGGCGCAGAGGCTCAGTGGATTCGTGTGAGTGCTCGGTCTGTGATGAGAAATCCCAGCAGACTTATATCATCTGAAGAAAGTTTGTTTTTGTGATTGTGTCTTTGCGCAGCGCCATCTCTCGCGAAGTATTGGCAACTCTCCGAAAGTATTCTTTGCAATGAAAATACATATAACGATTCAATCCCGTTCGGTTACAGCTATGAAATAAATTTGTAGGTCCGTTTACTTGTGGTAAAATACATAGTGTAATAATATCAAGTGTGCCAGATAGCAATGACATTCTATTGTCATACCTGATAATTTTCAAAAATATTAACCCGTTTAGGGGTCTTAGCAGTTCTCAAGAAATCGCTCAAGAAAAATTTTGCATTATTTCTTGAGGGGAAAATAGTAGTAGCCAAGTAATTTTGACAGCTAACAGCTGATGCTGACAAAGCAAACAAAAGTGTCTGCTGATGCTATGGATTCCTCAGAGATTCCGCACCAGTAAAAATTATGATATATGTTTAATCGCTGCTGGTCCATCCATAAGCGCCCGGCCCGCCTCGAACGAAAGACGATCGAACAGCTCAGATTATTAATTCAAAAGCACTCGGCCGAGACACTTCCGTCTCGTAACATAAACTGAATTCCGTGAATTATTAACAAAACTGTATTTTCAACCCCCATTTGCAATTGAATATTGTGAACTATTAACAATTGACTTGTACATACATTCTTCTATTGAATTAAATCGAAGTTATAACGTTTTATAGAAAATCCCTCTTTTTCTTTCAAAAGGCTGCAACTCCGCAGCATCATCAATTATTTATGGTCCTTCGAGCCGGATATAAACCCGGACGCCCCTGTCCAGGATTTTAGACTCAAAACGGTCACTTTTGGAGTAAATTGCGCACTCTTCCTAGCAATCCGAACCCTCCATCAGCTGGTAAGCGACAATTCCCCCTCTCTGCTAAGGTTCTTCTCGAACATACATACGTTGATGACATTTTGTCAGGGGGTTATGACATAGCCGCTACGGTAGACGTGATGTCGTAGGTTATTCTGGCACTCCAATCCGCTGGACTACCCCTCAAAAAAATTACAGCGAACCACCCCGAAATATTGAAGAAAGTTCCCAAGGAAGATCTGCTGGATTCCGACTTTCTAAAGTTTCACGAGGCCAGTTCAACCAAGACTCTCGGTATTCGGTGGAATGCACTCTCAGACACCTTCTCCTATACAATCGCCTCCACATCCGCCACAAACAGCGCAACAAAGCGGCAAATTCTCTCCTCGGTCGCGAAACTGTTTGACCCGGCAGGATGGCTTTCGCCAATAATGATTGTAGCAAAAATTCTGCTTCAAGACTTGTGGCTTGAAGGCACAGAGTGGGATGAGTGCGTAAAGGCAGGATTCCTTCTCAAGTGGAACGGGTTCATCGAAAGCCTACCCGTAATATCCGATATTCAAATCGCACGATGGATTTAATCTACCCTGAACCGTCCATCTCAGCTCCATGGATTTTGCGATGCGTCAGAAACGGCATACTGTGCCACCTTGTATCTACGCGTCCAAAGCAACGATAGCTCGGTGTCCTCTCACCTCTTAGTAGCGAAGACGAGAGTTGCTCCGCTTCAAACTGTAAGCCTCCCGCGATTAGAGCTGTGCGGGGCTGTGCTCCTTTCGCAGCTAATCAAATCTGTCCGCTCCCATTTGGACTTGAAAGATGCAAGTCTCTTCCTTTGGTCCGATTCGGAAATTGTTCTGGCCTGGCTGCAAAAACCCCCTCATACCTGGAAGACCTACGTGGCTAATCGAACTTCCCAGATTATCCAAAATGTCGGCGGTATTCCGTGGCGGCATGTCACTGGCGCTAGCAATCCTGCAGACTTAGGGACACGAGGATGTAAGCCCCAGGATTTGGTATCCAACTCATTATGGTGGAATGGTCCAGAGTGGCTGCTTAAATCCCCGGAATACTGGCCCCCAAACCACAATCCGTTCGACCCCCCCCCCCCCCCCCTTCTGGAGCAAAGGAAAGTGGAGGCTCTTCATACGCTAGAGGAGCCTACCGATCTACTGGACAATTTCTCGTCCTTACCTCGCGCGCTGCGCGTTATAGCGTAGGGGAGAGGGGGGTACCTTCGTCCTTGGGGCACATTCGTCAAAGGCGATTTCGATATGAAGGAGTCATCGGACATAGTGTTTATTAGTTAGAACTAACCCATTACTAGCATAAATATCCCTCACAAAGTTTGCCATCTCTATCTGAACTGCTTATAAAGTTACATTTGATTTTTTGTTTTCGGGCTTCGTTGCCGAATATTCAGGTCGGTAACGTAAGAAGTTTGTGCTGTATTTATACCATTATTTCAAACAAAACTGTATTAGTATTTCTTTAATACTAATTATTTTGTATATAAAAGTGTATTAAGTGAAAGTAAAGCACTGAAATTAGAAGTAAACAAATAAAAAGAAAAAAAAGTGACACCAGTGTAGACTCGTCTTTTTTTCATGGGGCACATTCGTCAATATAACTTCACAGGTACTAAAAATCGAAATCGAGTTGAAGCCTCCAAGACCATCGAACCTGGCTTAAACCTCCCGTAACCACACAAAATTAATATTAGGGTCGATCTCAGCACTTTAAACATTATATATAAAAAATTATTTATAAAAAAATTTTGCAATAACTACCTTTTTTTGAAGCTCTTAAACATGATTTCTTTTTATTTTTTCAATGCAAAATATAATAAATACGTGTTGTGTAACCAAAAACATGTCTTATTTAGTCAAAACAAGATTTTGTATCACCTTATGGTACTTTAAAGTATGAATGCCGAAAGTGCCCCGCCAAATGCCGAAGCTACCCTGGCATGGGGGCACATTCAGCGAAATGACTTTTTTACTAATCATGAAAAAAATAATACAAACGGAACTTTTTAAAGAACTTTTAGTATACCATTTTATTGTTAAATAATGAGGTATTGTAACAGTCTAATTGGTTTTTATATATATTGATTACCTTCTGAAATATAGGCCTTCAAAAAAAAAGAGACGAAGGTAGACCCTCTCTTCCCTACATATTTCACAGTCACATTATTATGCGAATGAACGACTTGCACTCTCTGAGTCCAATTCAGTAAAAAAAGTTCTCTTCTTGCCTTAAACCCTTTTCTGGATAAAGAGCAGATTCTCCGAGTCAATGGTCGGCTTGTCCATGCTGCATTAACTTTTAATGAACGACATCCCGTCATCTTACCCGGAAACTCACGATATTGCGTTCTATACTTAGAATTTCTCCATACTCTTCTCCTTCACGCGGAGCGTAGGTTGATGGTGCAAATGGCCCAACAGGAGTATTATATTCCGCGCCTGAAATCCCTTGTAAAGAATTCAACTTTTCAGTGCAAAACTTGCATCATCTACAAGCAGCGGTTGCGCTCACAAATCATGGCTGCTCTGCCATCCGAACGATGCACCTTCTCCCTCCCTTTCACCATAACAGGCATTGACTTTGCTATCCCGTTTCAAATCAAAGCTTCCGCAGTCCGCACCTCCGTCTTTCTCAAAGGATATGTCGCCGTATTCATCTGCTTCTCCATGAAGGCCATACACCTGGAGTTGTGTTCCGATCTCACGACAGAGGCATTTCGAGCAGCGTTCGCTCGATTTGTTGGACGACGAGGAGTTCCAAGCAAAGTCATGACGGACAACGGCAGAACGTTTGTCGGTGCCCATCGCGTTCTCTCCAAGGAGGTAGCGAACTTTCTGAGGGAAGTCTCTGAAGACATTTCCCGAAACTATACTTTCCAGGGTATTGACTGGAAATTCATCCCTCCTAGCGCTCCGCACATGGGAGGGCTATGGGAATCTGCAGTAAAGGGCTTCAAAATTCATCTCAAGAAGGTCGCCGGAAGCCACAAGTTCAATTTCGAAGAATTCACGCTTCTCATTCGAATAGAAGCTGTTCTCAATTCTACCCACTATCTCCGCTCTCGCAAGATCCCTCTGAGCTTACTGCCTTGACCCCAGGCCATTTTCTCCGTGGTGCCCCGCTCCTCTCACTTCCCGAACCCAATGCGGAACATATATCGCTTATCAACCGCTGGGAAAAACTAAAGGCACTGCATCACCAGTTTAGCAGAAGATGGAAGGAAGACTACCTTAAAGAGCAAACAATACAAATGGAAGCATCCTCAGAAGGAGCTGGAAGAAGGGGCCCTGGTAGCCAACAAGGACGAGCTGCTACCTCCCAATGAATGGCGACTCGGACGAGTCACGAAACTGTATCGCGGAGCCGACAACCACGTTCGAGTGGCAGACGTCACACGCCCTGTTATAAAACTATGTGTCCTACCCCTCGCATAAAACAACTCGTTGCTAATTACCCCCCTCACCCAATCATTCCCATGATTTCTCACCGCTACTTCCATATCCTTCCGCTGCTGACATCGTTTTGTTTGTTTACTTACAGGTCCCAGCCGGTTCAGCTCGAGGTGCACCAATGCCAGCTGTGCCACAGAATTCACGCACTCCGCTTCTGCCGGGGCTTCTTGGCGATGGATCCGGCTCAACGTGAGGAGGTGGTTCGGGCACACGGTTACTGTCTCAACTGCCTGGCAAGGCGTGAAATGACGGTTGACGAGGTGATCGACGACGTGTCGGATAGCGACGATGAACAGGAGTAGCGGAACCACACACACACACATACAAACAAACACACACACAGCGGAGAAGGTTTTGAGTCGTACAAATGTGGGAGTGACGCCCCACAGTTCCTAATCTCTGCTATCAGACACACACTCTCTCACACACACAAAACGGCCCTTTTCAGGGCCAAGGAATACCGATGCAGACAACCTCCACGTGGCGACTTCAAAGCGTCGTAACTCCGAAACTAAGGCTCTAATCGAGAAAAGTTATTCTTGTTTTTCGTTTTCTTTTCGCCCATATACCATTATCCAACGGTCAAACTAAGGCACCGGAGATATCGTAATCGTGCCGTATTTTTGAATTTTGTGACAACAACAATTGACTTGTACATACATTCTTCTATTGAATTAAATCGAAGTTATAACGTTTTATAGAAAATGCCTCTTTTCTTTCAAAAGGCTGCAACTCCGCAGCATCATCAATTATTTAACATATGTATGTATGTAACACTCTATAATTAATGCTGAATTGCAGGATTACTTGTCGGTTTTAACTAAAATCACATTGTATTATTAAACAAGTGTTAATAAACGTTGGGTATTTAGAATTTGCTGGGCTGAATTAGAATCACGCCATGGCTTGTGGTACACATTGTACACTTAATCATTTTAGCGAATTTTTCATTTATGTGCATCTATTGCAGACCACACCCATCCGCAGCCAGACGCTTGTCCAATGGGATAGTGTAACCTGGTTTAGATCGGCCAGGTCCCAAATTCTTCGCCACTCCTTCACCTGCTGCACCAAATTTGTTGTCTGAAAATAAGAAAATAGATAAAGATAATTGAAAATATAAAATATTTTGCAAATTTACAATCTAAAATGAACATTTAATATTTTGCTTACCTCTTTCGCCCGTTATTATCTGTTGAATATCTTCTTCTTGTTAAAGTAATAATGTTTCAAACATTAAGCTTCGTTCACATTCGACTTTTGCTTCGCTTTGCTTCAGAATTTCACTTTGACAGATAAGTTCAATACATGCTTTTATATGAGGCTTGCTAAATAGAACGCGAGGAAAGCAAAGCGAAGCAATGCGACGCAAAATGTTGGGCAACTCTCAACTTTTTTGCGCTTTGACAATCAGTTGTTGAAATTTTTTGTGATATTTTTCATTTTCTCGTGCGCTTGCAGTTGATTTCATTTTCTCGTGTGTTTGCGTTTTCAATTAAGACACTCGCGAATTTCAAACATTAGTAGCATAACTACTACTACTGCAATTATATCAGTAAAATCCAAAGTTAAAGCGTTCATTGTAGCAAACCTTCTACTTTTCACGCTTTGTTGTTGAATCTCGAACTGTCAAGCAAAGCGAGGAAAGTCGAATGTGAACGAGGCTTTATTCCTTGTCAAAACCTGAGTTACCCTATGCATATTTCCACTGAAAAATGTAGTATATTTCGTAGCAAATTTCTTGAGAACTGCGATAGGGCTCAAGTAATTTGGCACAAGGAAATTTCTTGAGCATTTTGTTGGCGTTATTTTATATGGAGTTTTCGCTTTTCTTGAGAACTGCTAAGACCCCTTTACACTGGAAATATTAAAGAAAAAAACGCAGGGAATTTTGTAGGGAAAATTTTTAGTGGGCGTAGGGAAAATTAGGGATTTTTTTGGGCGCTGTAGGGTGTATTTTTTAGCAACACTGGCACTATCATTTATAAGGTTTACGTGCTCATTTTATAAATCTCTGTGATCGAACGCAACGCGAACACGAAGCCTACGCCGGGATCAAAAAACGGCATTTTATAAATCACTGCGTAGTTGCGTTCGTCGTCTTACGGCATCACATGAGCTGTCACGTTCTTACGAAAAAGAGTTGTATTTTTCTTAATTTATCAGCCAAATACAAAACACACAAAATTTGCTGCTTCCATTGCATATCTCCCAGAGAAAATCACATTTTCCTTGATTTCATCATGCACGAAAATTCTTACTCACA
This sequence comes from Neria commutata, assembly GCA_963457695.1. Classification (NCBI taxonomy): domain Eukaryota; kingdom Metazoa; phylum Arthropoda; class Insecta; order Diptera; family Micropezidae; genus Neria; species Neria commutata. The sequence goes on from OY735247.1 coordinate 26,868,078, forward strand.
ATTAATCACTCAGCAAAACTCAGTGTTGAATAAAATCAACATCGTGCCAGCGAGCGCGTCGCTCAAGTGAGTGTGAGTCGACTGATCGAACATGTTCTGTTCACATTTAATCAACAAAACTCAGCGTTGAATAAAATCAACATTATGCTGGCGAGCGCGTTGCTAGGGTGAGTGTGAATCGGCTGAACAAACGTAAATTACACTTGTATGAGCAAACGAGCGTTGGTTCTCAATATTGTTTTGTTGTTATAAAACTATGTATTTTTGTTGGTCTCACTCTCTTTCTTCCTCTCTGCAGGCACATGCAAAAAATCATACGCGTTCATTTGTGCCTTTTGAGTTTTATTCTTGATCAAAATAATCGTTGTTGAGCCGAACGAGCAAACACCCGAAACGATTGGTATGAAGGCTACGATGATTAAAATCACGACCCAACAAGAAGCACATATTTTGATGGATTAAAAATCAACAGCGAACATGTGTGCTCGTGCAAGTTTGATCGCTTGAATACAAAGGCATGTTTTTTAGGGTGTTGATTGCTTATGAACGTTTTTGCAATCACCCATTGCCGTTCTCTGATACCTCCCATAGCTTAGTGGTTAGAGCGTTCGACTAGCACGCGAGAAGTTGCGAGTTCAATCCTCAACCGCGATACATTTCTTTTTTTGTGCTTTCGATCCTCAACCGCAGTGCTAGTATTTTCCTTTTTTTGTACTTTTTTCTTTAGTATTTGTCTTTAAAAAGTATTACAATACTTATTATTTGCTTCTGCAGATTACCACAAATCAATTTTCAGTCGAAATCACCAAAAATTTTGCGTTTAAAAAACTGAACGCGAGCTCAAACCCAAGTGAACGATTTGACAGTTCATGTGAGTGAATGCGCAGCATTGCGTTTTATGCGATACCGATTTTCATATGAAACTACGTAAGACAACGCGAGCGTTCACTGAATGAGGTGATGCGTTTTACACAATACCAAATTAGTGAACGCAGGGTGAAGTGGGGCGTTGGGATTTACAAAAAAAGCACCTTAAAATCTTCTTATGCTAGGAAACTATATATTAATAAAAAATAATAATAAATCGGAAAATAACTTAAACAAAACCATGCGAAAGGCTGTACGAAATTTGGTATTTTCGTGCATCCTTGTATTAAAAAGTTGGCATCACTGTGAGCAACACCGAAAGCGACGTTATCTGTCTTTGTCGCACAACAAAAATTTTCCGTGCAAGGCGAGGGATTCATGTTTTTGCTTCAAGATTTACTTCAATCACTGTTCAACAACCTTCGTTAAGATTGCAGTCTGTGAGTTTGAGCATGAGAGTTATGTTTGGATGGATGTGAAGATTTGCTGCTATGGATTCGAAAATGCTTCCAGTCACAGTCAGGACTCTCACTCCGTATCAGGCACAGAAGAGACCAGAAGTCTATCTAACCAATACTATGACGAATTCTAGCACTAATACATTCTACTTTTAACATTAAACAGCTGGACCTTTGCTTACCCAGCCTCACGGACAGTGTACGTGTGAGGCAAAAAGAATGCAATATTTTCGATTAGCTGATTCAGTTACACTTCTGTTGGCTATTCTGTGGTATCTGGACTGGGACTTAGTTTGGCGTGAGTCAGCATAAGTCGCAAAAAAGCGACTCGCTGCATATCTATGGTCTAGACTAACTAAACCTAGCGATGGCAAAACAAATTATTCAGGCAGGTTCCAAATTTCACTTCCGAGTGAAATTGCAGCGAATCCGAATCGAATTCACTTTTTGGTGTTCTGCATTTCACTTTCACACGCTCAAATTCACTCGTTTTGAAAATGAATTCCGACCGATTTTGCAGGTTCCAGAAACCGAATCCGAATTCACAAAAGTGAATTGAAATCATTTCAGCAGCAGCAAGTGAAATTGAAGTGGTTTTGTGAAAATGTAAGTAAATTGAAGAAAATTTAAATAAAATTCATAGAAATATGCAATATTTGGTGGAAAATTCAATTTTTAAGGGGAAAGCACAAGAACTCCGCTCAGGATGCGATACTTCTTAAATTATGGAGGAGCACCACGACATTCAATTCAACTCTATTTATTTATTATAAGGTGTTAATACTTAAGACATTCGCCTTTTACATGCCGCAATGGCAAACCCTTATCTTTATAATAAAACTAAATTCTTGGCCATAACATTAAATTTTATGTGTTTTATTTCTTCTTGAAAACCACACGTCTAAAAAAAGACCCTTTACATCAACAGGTGTGGGTGGATTGGAATGCTTCCACCCGCAAAAAAATGCACACAGCAATTCCGAATCCAGACCGACCGGCGGCGGGCCATTCAACAGGCATGTCCTCACTTCCACAGAAGAGTCTATTGCGCAAATATGTGGAATTTACACTATTATTGAGGGCATAGCAGAAACTTTGGAGTTTGGTGTAACTTCTGCCAAAGATGTCACTGAGGATTCCACTCAGATCAGCCCTCCACTTCCAGAGATACTGCTGCCGCTTCCTCTGCTGCTTGTGCTTCTTCTGCGGACGCTTCTGCTGCTATAAGTAGCGCTTCCTCTGCTGGTATTGGAGTCTCACGAAAACATCGACGCGAGTCCACGGCTGCCGACCCTATCACAAAATATATCAAGGAGCAAACAATTCCATGGCAACAATTGCGATGCAAATGAAAAAAATGATACAAGATGGTAAAGAAAATCTCAACAAATACGGAGGGAATTTAAAAAAGCAAACTCCACGAAAAACAGCTCTTATTGACAGCAATTATAAAAATAAAAGGCAAAACATCCAAAAATCTTTTGATTTATTTTTTTCCAAATTATTTACATTAAATTTAATAGAATATGCAAATAAACACTCATTTTTCACAATATAAATACTTTCTGTTTTTATTTTTATTTTGCCAGACAACGATCAGCTGATCGAAAATTCAGCGAGTAGAAAAATTACAGCGAGTTCAAAATGAACATGTGAAATTGAAATCATTCGGATTCTAGAACACCAAAAACATTTTCACTCGGTTTCAATTTCACTTTCACTCGGATTCTGGAACCTGCCTGATTAATCAATTAATTGCTCATATGATTAATCGAAAGGTGCGATTATTAATTGAAATTAATTGCAACAAAATTAATGAATAATCGACGTTTTCAGCAAAAATTTATAATTGTCATTAAGAAGATATGAAACACAAAGATACATTTTTTACTGAGTATGAAATACGTGAAAAATTTATTATTTTAATATGTATTTTCTTTGGAAAAGTGTTTCCAAGCTTCGCTTCTTGTAGGAGCAATTTTTACAATTTGATTAGCACGTGCAAGCAAAAACCAGAATTGTGAAATTCTATAATTTTAGCAGTGATGGTTTTCTTTCGATTTATGCTTCCGTTAGTTATGATTTAGGAATAACTTAGCTTGACTTAAGCCAACCTGCCATACGGAAACTCTGCACATGAAATAACATAATGTAGAAAACTTATGGTAGAATTACTCTAGCGGTAAGGTTAGAAATCGTGTCAGCTGACACAATCTATCTTACCCGAACACAATGTTCGCTATTACTCTGACCGGATTGAGTAGTAGAAATTTCTGCGTCGATTAGAAAACTACTGCAAAAGTCGTGTCAGCTGTGAAAAGAATGTTGCCACCCAAAAAATTCGTTGAAAATTGTAATAGAATTAATGCTTTTCCTATGCAAGAGGTAATATGGCAACACTGATTAAAACAAGCGAATATTTATTGGGAATACAGTCCACCTGCGCTTTCGTTTGCTTTTAATTTGTACACATCGTACATTTTACACAACACTCAACACATTGGGTCAATTATTTCGTCGTTTGAATTAATTTTTCACGATATATTTTGTTTGTGAACTCTGTTGCAGAAAAGTGTTGCCAGTGACCTTCGATTTTAGTTCAACAAAAGAAGTGATTGTTTTTGCCGAAATTAGTTAAAAAAAGTACTACACAATATAGAGATGTAACAACTATGATAATTCTGTGCCATAAATTTAATAAAAAATGTAAAATTTCATCTCAGAAGAAAATAAACAGCGTTCTTCTTTTGTGCACAAAACTATACGGCAGCACTAGCAAAAAGAATAGACTGACAGCTGCAATTCCAACAACTTCGGAAAATGAAGATTATATCTCTTCAAAAGAGAAGTGAAAGATCATGGGAGATTTATATGATTTTTGAGTTATTAAGTTGGTTTGTTTTTCATTACATATAACTGAGCAGAATATGAAATTCCTTTTCTTACAGTGTACATATTGAGCAAATTTTTTTTTTCCTTTTTTATCATAACAAAGTTTGTTTGTATTGGTGTTTACTCTTCCATAAGGAACTTTTGCCCATCACTGATTTAAATATCAAACTTAATATGAGCAAAAAATTTTTCAAGTGCTTCCCATTCCACAGCTGCACACTTTTTTGCTCGAAATCATGCGCAAGACAACAACAACGTCTGTGTTGAACATAACTGTCGCAAAAGTGTACCAACAAAGTATATGCGCGCGAGCTGGCAGACGAAACGAAAATAACATTGTTGTTTGTGTTTTTCGAACTGCTTAGCGCGAAGAGTTGTGTCTGTGTGAAGAAATCTCGGCCTATGCCAAGAGTTTTTACAAAAACAAATGAGCACCGAGAGTATAGGGCTTGCCCATCACTGGTATAGGGCTTGCCCATCACTGAACTAAACCTTCACACAACACGACACAAGATACAGCGAAATGTCTTCTTAAGAAATTCGTGTTCTTGGTGCCGATGCACCAGGCATGTGATGGAAATCGTAGGAATTGAAAACGAAATTTCAAATCGTATGAATTCAAAACGAAAATGAAATTTCAAATCGTACGATTTCGTTTTACGTGTAATGGAAGTGTATCTAACCAATCTGTCACAAATTATAGCACTAACACAATTCACTTTTAACATCAAACAGCTGGACCTTTGCCCACCCAGCTGGACCTTTGCCCCCACGGACAGCTGATTCAGCTGTTGGCTATTCTGTGATGGAAATCGAACGATTTCATTTCAAATTTGGGCATTTATGTATACTCAACATGAGCTATTCGAAACAATACAATGCCCTGTGATGAAATTCGGTTTTTACGATTTCATTTCGATTTGAAATCGCACCGAACGACTTGCTCGATTTTGAAATTGAAACATATCACAAGGCAAATCGATTTCACTTGCCTTTCCGTACGATTTCGATTTAAATCACATGCCTAATACAACATTATGATAAAAGTTTAGTATTGAACAATCAAAATAAACGTAAAATGATTACAGTAATTTTTTCCAAACAGCTCCAACATTAATCTTTACTTTTTCAGATTCTCGGTATTTTTGTTTTTTCTTTTTGACAGCCAAACACCATATGCACAAACACTTTGCCAAGCGCGTTCATTTAACACACTTGATTAATTGATAAATTTGCGCAATGTTCAAACTTATTCGCTTAAATGAATACCCTTAATGTGTATGGAACGATACCATCAAATATCGAGTACTTAAATCGTCTCGTAAAGTACTCATTTCGAATAAAATAATATCGATATTTTTAATATCATGTCCTGTACGCGTCTGTCTGGCAAGGAATAATTTAATAATTCGTTTTAGTCTTTCCATGAGCGTTTAAACCACAGAAGAGACTATTCTGTGGTTTAAACATGACAAATTCAGTTTCTTCGTCATTGATATTGTTGAGAACAAAAAAGAAAAAAGAATAATTTACAGTACGCGAAACTCTGCAATCGTCTTGTTTAATTTTTTCCCCCCATACGAACTTTCCGGAAGAAAAAAGTCCAGTGTAAAAATTGGGACTAAATGTTTAAAGCAAAACTGCAATATTCTTCACACTAAATAATCTCTTGTTATTCTTCATAGCTTCAATGTGAAAGATGACATCAAACATGACAGTTCGGTGATCAAAATTTGAGGAGTTATCCAATGAAATGTTTTATGAAATCATAGGAGTCTCACGAGAAGGTAAAATTACACGAGTCCGGAGTGCTACAACCTCAATTGTGAGGGTTGTAGCAAAATATTGTAATCAATGGTTCTACTACATAATCTCGGATGTGGTTTCCCTTGGTATCATGGTCAAAAATTGTGAGCTCCACATCGGAGAAAACAATATACTGGCTTCTTTAAAGTTGTTCCATTTTAAGCTAATCAAACTATGCTCAATAGTTGAAGTTATTAATAACAAAAATTGGTTTATTTTGCTCCCATTTTTATGTACACACAATTAGTAGTAATGTATGTAGGAAGTTGCATTTCCTCTGCGGACCAATAACTTTGCAAATATGTATGTTTCATTTTTAAATTTAGTTTCAACCTTAGAGGGAGAATCACAATTTAGCGGCTACAATTTAGTCAGCAAGGCAAAATTGGAAAAAAATATTTAATTTGAGATGTCGTTTGTTATTGTTGAATGAAATTTCACATATAAGACATAAATAGCTATTAGATAACTTAAGTAAACCAATAAGGTTACCAACTAGCTTACTAACTGCAGTAAGAAACATAACTTATTGTAGCAATGAGAAGCCACTGTGCTTCACTCGCCACTTAGTTACCACCTATAAAATCGCCGTCCAATTGCTCACGCTTGATCTCTGTATTGGGCACACTGCTGCCCGCATTGTCCGGCAGAATGCACTCATCTGTCGAGGGCAAATTATTGCCGCTTATATCCTTGTTGATGACGATAATTTTGGGCGCGGCGCTTGGTGCTGTAACATTAGACGACGCGGCGGCGGCCGCGGCACTCTTACGTGTCATTCGCATTGATGTGTGCTGCTCGGTTGTAGATGTCTCGCCGGACTTCCGAGTCACGCAACTGGTAGAGGTCTTTGTTTTCGACACTGTTATGGATATATGTGCAGTTCTTTTGTTGAGATTAGGTGTATGCGATACTGGTGGTGTTGTCGTCGTCGCTGAAATCGTGGAAGATGTTAACTGTGGTGGGAAAGAGAGAGCAGAGAAATGTATTTTAATGTGGCGGAATATGTGGGTGAAAGGTGTAAGAGGTATGTGGTTACCTCGAATAATTGAGACTGGAAAAAGCGGTTTCGAAAGATGTACATATTTTTTTCACAAAAAACGATGCCGCTTATACAGCCCAAATACAGCCCACATTAATTTTCGATCAAAATTGAAACATGGAACATGGCAGAATATTTTCAATAACGGAATATTTAAAAAAATATATACAAGTTTCAAATGGCATAAACTTTGTAAGTATTTCTATTTTAATGTGTGTAAGTCCCACTAAATGTAATATATAGTACATAAGAATCAATTTAATTCGAACTTAAAAAAAAACATGGAAACTTAATGCTTCGTTATTATCGTTGTTTATTGCTTATCGCACATGAGCCAATAAAAACATGTCTGCTAAATATGGCTTTTAATGTTTGTACAACATGGCTCCAATTCTAGATTTCATTTAATCAATAAGACACAGAAAACCCCTTTTTCTACTAAGCTACAAAAATATAAAAAATATATACTATTTGAACAAGCTATAAAAGCAGGTTCAAATAGCCGATTTTCAAATGTGTTGCTATAGTTGCATCGTTGCATCTTTCAAATATACATATCGGAAAAAAAATTGTATTACTTGGTTAACCGATCTATGCGAACCCGTTTTGTATGTGTGATCAATTAATTTACTTTTCGCAAAGTGATGCTTCGTCCTAAACGAGTGACGTTCTTTCTGAAAAATGTAGAGTCCGCCGGCGATAATGCGGCACCCGCTGCTGCAGCCCCTGTTGTTACGAGTGCTGTGCTGCTGGCACCGCCTGCAATTGGCGTCGATGTTTGCAACGGTGGCTTGGTGTAGAAAATGCGTGGTGAGTCCTGCGCCGGCTGTCGTAGCGTTGAGGCCGTCGTTATTCTGATGTCAGCATTTTGTACTGGAGCAATAACGCGTTTCGAAGTATACGGCAGCGTCTGTGACGTGGTCGACATGATGTCCGAGCGCGTAGACATGGTCGTCTTCGTTACGGCGCTGCTGGTGGCACTCACAGCCGTGGTTGCACCTGACACCTGCAGCCGCCAGCCAATGACATTTCGCTCCTCGTCGTAGATGGGCACATGCAGCTTGCGCGTACATGTGGGTGTAATAGGACTGCCAACGCTAACGCTAGCTCCGGCATTGGTGTTCTTCTTGACGATGCGACTGTGAACGTTGCTGGGGACGGTATTGAAGTCTGTCGCCGTTGAGAGTGATGCCGACGTAGTGAATACAGCTGACGGAGACGACAGCGCACTCATATGTTGTGCGTATGCCTCGAGCACGCGTATAGCGATTTCGACGTCTTTGGGCATGAAGTTGTAGGCGCCGACGCTTGTGGCACTGTTGGCATTTATAATGTTCTCGAGGATGCGCTGCCGATCCGCAAAGGTTAGAACGGCAACGCGATGGTAGTATTTCTTCAGTATGGCATCGAAGCGCCGCAAATTAGAACGCAACAAGTTGCGTTGCGCGTCGGTGAGCAGCGTGCTTGGCAGATGGTGTGCGCTAGAGAAAGCGCTGAATGGCGTTAGTGGCGGCAGGCCAGTGTTCGGGGTCGTCACAGCTACAGCGGCAGAGTTAGGCGGCAAAACTTTCGGCGTGATGGTTGTGTTTGGCGGCAGATGCTTCTGCAGTGCACTGACCGTAAGCGGCAGCAGGGCCGCGCCGCTGCCGGCCACTACTACGGCGCCAGGGGCTGCCTCCCCAACCACGCCAGCGATGCTAGCCATGGTGGCAGCAGCAAACGTAGTCTTTCCACTGCCACTGCTTGCTGTTATCTTCTCCACTTTTTGGCGTATGGACGCTGGTATCGCATTTTTGTTGGCCTGTAAGTCGGCGCGTGTAATCAGTTTCGTGGTCATTACGATGTAGGCAGGCAATTCCCGCACCGCCGATTGCAACTGCGCGTGTATGCGTGTCGGATCTATGGCGGGCATGGGTCCGTCCAGATTGGGGCAGCAGAAGTCGAGCATGACATTACCGTGGCTGCGATTGTACTTAGCCGGATGCAGAAATGAATACATGCGTGTGCCGTTCGTGTCGATCGTGGTGGGCGTCACGCCAAAGGCGGTGCCGTTTGAGCCATGTGTAAAGCTCAGAGCCGCTGCCACACCATCAGATGTTATTGTTGTGGGCGATTTTGCTCTGGCGCTGAGAGCCTCGTCCAGTTCCTCCTTCACGTCCGCGTATGCACTCGTGGCTAAGACGGCGGCAGCAGTTGGTACACTCAATGCAGCTAGCGGCAGCACATGTTCGCCTGTTGCCGGAGATTGTTGTTGTGTTACATTCGGAGCTGAACGCGCATTTGCCTGCATTTTCTCCTTTTGCGTGGGCAAACGCTTAGCTTGCTTGCGAGTTGGTGGCGCGTTTGTTTCATTCACCGGCATGGACTTCATGGGCGTCAGCAGAAAATTACCCATGTCAGATTCACCATCTAGTAAGGCTGTAGTACTGCTTGGCGACTCCAGCTCGTTATCATCTTTAAAGGAAATGAAGATTTCAATTAAATTAAATAAGTAATTGGCGCGGCGGCCCACGAACAAGGCTTAGGCCTAATTCTCGCATTAACTTGTGTGTGAACGTTCCACTTTAGCACAAATTAACGGGTCCTACACATTTATTCTACAGCCATGTCCGAACGGCAAGCTTTACTAAGCTTAATTTTATTGTGAGAAGCTTCTTTATCATGCCAAAGTATACTCTCTGAGAGTTTCAATTAGCTCGCGAGAGACGACGCCGCGTGCAGAGAAACGCAGATTTTTTGAAGTAAAACTTCTTTGCGGAGGCTAAACCCAAAATTTTTGTTACGGATAAATTTTTCGACATAGCAACAAGAAAGTTTAAATCTGTTCTGTCCGTCTTGCCAAATTATAGTATGGCATACTTTTAGGACCCTAAATTCAGGGTACGGATAAATTTTTCGACATAGCACTATAGGTAATTTTACCCATTTTTGAGGCCAAAATTAATTTTTCGCACTTGCAAAAATCAAATTTTTTTTAATGGCATTTGATAAAGAATACATCAAGTCAAATAACTGTGTAATTGGATTTGTTAAGAAACAAACGATGGCGGCTCAGCAGGCGGTCAAAATCATTGTTTGTAAAAAAACATTTTAAATACAATATACGCAGTGAATTTTATCGAAGTTTCCCAAGTGTTTAAATTAATTAAAATATCAGATATTAATATCAATTAAATATGGAGAAGAAAGGTGAAAGTAAGTACATAATAGTTCAAGAGAAAAATTTTGTTAAAAAAATTTTTTTTTGGTGGAAAAACTCATAATTCTAACATAATCTTTAATAAAAAATTTGTTAATTAAAAATTGACTTTGGATAAGCTTTTAAACTATTGGCCGTATTTGGCCGTGTTTAAATTATAATAAACGTGTAGAGTAAACAATTTTCTGTTTAATTTGTCAATTTAAAGTTGCGATTTTTGAAAAATGTCAGTTTTTTGTAGGCAACTTTGGTAAAATTTTTTTTTTTTTTTTGAAAAATTCATTTTTCTAGCATAACCTTTTATACAAAATTTTTTAGTTAAAAATTAACTTTGGATAAGCTTTTAAACTATTGGTCGTATTTGGCCGTGTTAAAAATATCAGAAACGTGTAGAGTGAAGAATTTTATGTTTAATTTGTCAATTTCAAGTTGCGATTTTTTGCGTTTTTTGAGAAATATCATTCTTTCGTAGGGAACCTCAGCTTGAAATATAGCGAACTTACAAAAGTTTGGGTGGATGAACTTAACACAGAGGAGAAGAATGCTGCTGTTTACAATTTTATTATTGGTAGTATTGAATGCGGCAATGTTTTGGATGAGGAATCGGCTTCGTTGAAGGAGAAAGTGCGGACTTTTTGCAAAAATGCTTCAGTTAGATGGGAGAGTTCTCATAGGAAAATAGCCGTCTTCCAGAAAAAAAAACGCACTCTGGCTAAACGCTAAATTTATTGTGGCAATCAAAATGTCTGGAATTCTCTCATCTAAATTTTTAGTAGGACGTCCAAAGAAAGAATATGCTGAGAAGTCTGAACGAGCAAAAAGGAGGGATGCAGAAGATCTCTCGAAAATGCAATGCTATGAAACAGAGTTGCTAGTTCGTGACGCTTCAACATCGGCTCGAAAGCAAAAGTAAGCAGATATAGCAGCTGCTCTCAAAGAAACACTAGCTAGTCCAACAAGACCATCTAAAATGAGAAAAGTTGCACTTACTGCAAAAAGGAAGGAAGAAAACGCGTGCAACTTCCACGAGAAGTTCTTGACATGCTCTGTACTCCAGAATTATCTCAAAATTTGAACGAGAGTGCCGATGAATACGAAGATAGCTTGGACATAGTGTTAAGATATGCGTATGAATGCGAACTTAGTCAAATCAGATTAGATAATGAATTATGAACCAAAATTAAATAAAACTTGTTAAAAAAATTTAAAAAAATGTAAGCGAAAAGTTCCACTTCGGACCCGGGGCAGACAAAGGTTAAATTTTCTACAAATTTCTTCTCCCAAATTTTCTACTACCTATGTTTTTTATAAAACCACAATTTTTACCCAAAACTCCCTTCAGTTTGGCTGTTATTAATTTTGGCCTCAAAAATGGGTCAAATTACCCATAGTGCATAGCAAGCAGGCAATGTGAATCATAGAATATGACTAGAGCTTATAAAAAGCTTATATCTTTTCTGTCTTGCCAAATTAAATTATGGCATACTTTTAGGACTGGTATTTTTTCGACATAGCAGCAAGCAAGCAATGTGAATCATAGAATACGACAAGAGCTTATAAAAAGCACAGGATTGCACTTTGCGTAAGAAACAAGTTTCGAACAGGTGGTGATATTAGGTAACGTCAATTGTTTCGTGATCGAGAGAGCGCACATATGAGAGAGCGTGTTGCCGCTTAGCACAGAAAAAGCCGAACAAAGGCAAAATTCCATTTGTTTTTCTTTTTCTGTTGCCGACCGAAATTCAAGTGTCAAGAATGGAATGGCAATTGAATCGTAATCGTTGCTAAATTTAAACGCAGCAATGTTCGAGGTGGAGGTGTTGCAATCTATGCTAATATCAATAACACCAATATTTTTACGCAATGTAAATGATATTGGAGATATCTGTGCTGCAAATTGCGTTTTAGAAGATGGGACAAATATAATAATGGTAGCAGTTTACGTTTCTCCCAATAATACTGTGCAAAATATTATCAGCTTCTCACACAGAAGACTCCTCGTATATGGTTCATGGGCTCACAAGAATTGGGAAAGAACTATCAATCTTAATTTCGCGTAGAATCCGAACCTTTTATCCAATTCCTGCATGATGGCATGATTACAACTACGAATGAGCAACAATCCCAATGAGTCTACAACACGATATGGCACTACAATCGATGCCGTTTTCTCGCGGTATCTTGAAAATTTAAAAAGACGTATGTTTCAAATTTTTCATACCATAAGCCGATTGTTTCTACGCTAGAAACAATTATCGCAATTTCTGAAGTTACTTGTGGAAATAATATTACTGAGTTAAATAAATAAAATTTCTCCCACCAAAAGTGTTGAATAAACAATATAACATAGATAATGATTATCAATCAAACAAAAATAAAATAAAAACATCAAAAAAAGTTTTACTTCAGCTGTGTGGTCTAAGCGCACGTGTTTTTTTTTTACTAGATGGTGTGAGTTAGCAGTGGCTCAGTGGACAAGTGCTTGGTCGCTGATGCAGGAGCTCTGAATTTAAGACCAGAATTTGTTTATAAATTGTTTCTTTGCGCGGAGCCACTTCTCGCGATGAATTCGCTATTCTAATTTGCCATGAAATGCTTCTCAATCCATTAGGATACGGCTAGGATATTTGTAGGTCCCGTTACTTTGTGCTAAAGTGGAATGTTCAAACAGAAGTTAATGTGAGACAGCTTGGCCTAAGCCTTGTTCGCGGGCTGTTGCGCCAAATAATGGTATATCCTTTTTTTAAGAGTTTGCTGGGATTGAAACCAGCGAGCACTTATCCACTAAGCCAGTGGTCGGCAAAATGCGGCTCTTTGGTCCCTTAAGTGCGGCTCCACATCGACGTTTTTGGTATACTTTTATTTAGATTTGGCTCTCAACATTTTTTTTACCGTTGTTATGTACATTTCGTTAGCCTAGTATGGAAAGAGCGTATCTCGCATTTTCATTATTTTAAAGGAAAAGGAAAAAACTGCACAAAATCAAATTAAGAAACGGACATGGACTGAGCTGAGCAAGGTTGGAAATATTTTATCATGCCTGTATCACACTGCTTTCGATTTTGTTGCCGACTCATTGCTGTCGACTATCGTCGATCAAAGCCTTGGAGTCGCATACACCGTTTTCGTCGACGAAAACGGAATCCCATACATTAGCTACTAAACAATTTCAGTTTCTGAATTCAGCGAAAATCACAAACGAAATAGTAACGTTCAGCAACGAAAAAATCGACATTTGACGACGAAACGAAAACAACTTCAAGTAGGTTGTTTTCGTCGACGAAATGATAAATATTTTTATAGGCAACTAGCTGTTACCCGCGGGTTCCACACCGCGTTTTTATAAAAATACGCAATGAGAATTATGCTCTGATTGGATGTTGCTGTATTTGATTTAATAGCAGTGTTTGCCAGTCTGTCTTTTTCTTGGTTTCTGTTGTTTTCTGTTGAACAGCAGGGCTTCTTCCTGATGCTTGTGATGTCTATATATTTGTAGGGGAAGTCATAAATGTAGGTCCTTACAGAACTATCTGTGTATGTAGATTACTCCTTTGGTGGAAGGCCAAAATTAAAGTCACGACATCCCCTTCACTCCTTATGGACCGCCAATTTTTTACGGTACATACATTTAAGGTGTGCCACGCCACCTTGTCCCATGCCCCTAAATTTATACATATAAAACTCAAAATTATGTAAAAATGTTTACCTACATGTATGTAAGAATACAAATTTTAATGTTGTATGACTTGTAGTTCTAAAGACATACCAAATCAAAGATTTAAGCTGTATGAGTGGTGCCACGCCCCGTTGTCCCATGCCCATTCCATTTTCCCAGTTGAAGAATACGGAGTTTCATTGATGTATGATAGGTATATAGTTCTAAAATAATACCAAAATGTGGAGTTGATTGAAAAGTGCCACGCCCCTTATCCTACGCCCATATAATTTTACCAGTGGGACGACTCATCCAAGAGGTGCCTGCGTACGGAATTGCAATGCTGCGCGATTTGTGATTTCAAAGATATGCCATATCATAGAGTTAAGTTATATGTGGGGTGTCACGTCCCCTTATCCCACGCCCCTAAATTTTTTCCAGCAGGAAGACACGACTAAACACTAACATAATACAAAGTTTTAATGTTGTACGCTTTGTAGTTTTAAAGATATGCCAAATCAATTATTTATGTTGTATGGGAGGTACCACGCCCTCTTGATGTATCAAAATTTTTTATAGCCTATGACCATCCTTGGAGCATCTTTAGTCTATGTGCCAAATTTGGTTATGGTCGATCAAGCGGTTTAGGACGCAACTCCGAACATACATACATACATACATAATTTGAATTTTATGTATATAGATTTCATTTGTTTTGCTTTGCTGAACTACTTTGAATGTGTTTCCATAATATTTAACTTTGCTTCGTGGCCAAAATTACAAAGTCCTATTTGCACATAAAGCCTATCAACTTCTTACTTTCCTATTGCAATTTTGATTGCACTTTTCACTAATATACAGCCCACTACTCATGTTTAGGTAACAGTAAGAGGTGTCTTGGACAGTACCCTACGGCTGGCTTGTAAGCCATTCAAAGTGCCAGTAAAAATCAATTGTTCCTGTTTGTGCAGAAAAACACAGACCTGAATAATTTATTAACAGAAATGAGCTCCGACACGTCTCTACACAATGATGATCGATAAGAAAAAGAATTAGAAGAAATGCAGTTAGCTCTTGCAACGCTGCATACAGCCTAAATAAATAGCTTTGAATAGATCATAAAGATATGGTTTCATCAAATTTTTGTCCAAGGCATCATCAACAAAAATTCCATTTGGCAAAACGATTTTAGTGTACAGAAGGGCCATTGGCGATGGAATGTTTGTAATTTTCATCGATAATAGCCAAGAGTGAAAAAAGCAGAACCGGCCTTTGGTGGGCATTTGATTCGCACATATTTGCCATCGATAGCACCAAAACAATTTGGATAGTTCCATTTGGCTGAAAATTCAGCAGTATTTTGAATTTCGACGTATTATATTTCACTTGAATATGACAACTTCAAAAAGTCAGAAGTAAATTTAGTTTCGGTTTCGGTTTTATGTCACTACGCTTTCAACGAGACAAGAGACAAGAAAATTCGTTATAAAAAACATTAATAAAATAAACAAGTAAGGAAGCATCAGTCGAGTTAGCCCGACAGAATAGTACCCTAAAACTAGTAAGGCGTGGGACGCTGGGTGCTCTGAAAGAAATGAAATTGTGGGTGTTTTAAATGTACCACCTATATAGTGGGCGGACCACGCCCATTATTGACAAACTACAAGATATTCCTAATAAGTATTATATAATACGCCCCATGGTGGGCGGACCACGCCCATTTTTGGAGAATATATAGATATTCTCACCTACAATGAAGTGACCAAATACGGATGTTCTGGCGTGTATATTACAGAAGTTAGGAGGATTTTAAGCTTACCGCCTATATAGTGGGAGGACCACGCCCATTTTCTTGTATGTCATGTAGAGCCTATATCTAAACTTGGGAACCAAATTTGATTCGTTTAAATGCATAAGTAGTCAATTGAGAGCCATTTTACCAGAAAATTGTTGCCGCCTATACAGTGGGCGGACCACGCCCATACACGCAGACAGACAGACGGACAGACTGACAGACGGACAACCGGAAATAAAAAGAGAAAGGGTTTCTGATCATTTCTATATACTTATGTCTATACCTAGGAAGGCTCCTTCCTTTAATGCGTTACAATTTTCGCACAAAGTTATTATACCCTATTACCATAGGTGTAGGGTATAAAAATGCATACGACTTGGTGTCAGTATTGGCAAAGCCAAAAAATTTAAAAACTTTACATAAACACAAAGTGGCAAATACAGTTTTTTGAGCTAAAGCTTTTTAAAATTGGCTATAACTTCGTTATTTTCGATCATAACGTGCCAAATTTTTTCAGGAAGGTGTATTTGAGAGTAGCCGACCAGGAAATGTAAAAAAACTTGATTTCGAAAAAATTAGATAAACTCTTTCTATAATAGCCTATCGATTTATGGCTCTTTGGGGAATAACTTCGCCGACCACTGCACTAAGCCAAGGCGGCGTGAATTAAATTATGACAAAACAAAATCGATTGCATGATGTTGGTTGCAATATCTCTAAGACCGCTGGAGGCTGTGGCATTTAAGAGAGCTCCTTCCTACCTGTATTGTTTTGTGTTTGCTTTGTGTAGAAGTTCGGTGTTGTTTTCGGCGTCACTAGTATTGTTGCTCTAGTCACTGGTGCTGTTGGAGGAGGCCGCCGATTTTGTGGCGGTATTGTTAAGACATTTGCACGTCCCGCGACAGTCGCACGAACACTTATTTCCAGTGGCGTAGCACATTTGAACTGCTCCAACTGACTTGGCTGCTCAGCCAGCGCTGGCGCAGTCAACGCAACAGCTGCAGTATTCGAAGATTTTGTTGGAGGCGCGAGCTGGATAGGGAGCGATTTATTCAGTGAAGTAGGCACCGCTGCATTAACGCATGGCAATGCCACAGATAGTACTTTCACAGGAGCAGGTGTTCTAGAGCTCGCTCTGGTGCCATGAGTAAACGCTGTAGTGGCTGGCGCTGAAATAAAATTTGTCATGTCAATTTTAAGATAGTTTACGATACTTGCAAGTCATATTCTCACCTTGCAATTTAAATCTTCTGTTATCGACGGTCAATGGTGTAGTAGTTTTTCTTTTCTTTTTCAGCACTGGGGGCATATGCAATTTCTTTAAATAAGTAGATACCACTGAGCGATTAATGCGTACACGAAACTTGCGACAGTGTGCAAGCAAATCCTTTGAGACCAATTTCTAAAATCAAAATGCATATAAATAACAAAATTCAAATATTCATACTAACAAATCTGTATTTTTTCTGCAACTGACATAATTGATATGATTTCTTTGCGCATAATTTGATGACGCTCATCAACTGCACATACTACTTCTTGATTTCTTTTAGAACATTCTTCTTTTTCACCCACGACCTTTCGTTAATTTAAATCACAGAATACCATTCAATTTATAAGTGCGTATACTCGTATATTGATTCCGGTTATTATCGAAACATCTTCTTAGAGGCTCGGCATTTATAACAATGGAACAACTCACAAGACTGAAGCCCTTTGCCAACAATCTGATTGGGCTTTATCAGTTTAGCTTCAGACCTGGTAAGTCCACATATTCACATTGCGTCAAATCCTTAAAAAACACCATGAAAAACAGATCGACACGGACAACCTTTTCGTCAATTGCAAGGGTGCTTCATAACATTTTCTCCAAAATATATTCCTAGAAAAAGATTAAAATTGGTCTATTGGAAATTTATAAAATACTAGCTGTTACCCGCGGGTTCCACCCCGCGCTTTTATAAAAATACGTAATGTGAATGATGCTCTGAATGAACGTAGCTGTATTTAATTTAATAGCAGTGCTTGCCAGTCTGTCTTTTTCTTGGTTTTTGTTGTTTTCTGTTGAACAGCAGGACTTCTCCTTGCTGATGCTTGTGATGTCTATATACTTGTAGAGGAAGTCATAAATGTAGATCCTTACAGAACTATGTGTGTATGTAGATTACTCCTTTGGTGGAAGGCCAAAAATAAAGTCACGACCCACCTTCACTCATCAAGGACCCACAATCTTTTACGGTACATACAATTGAGGTGTGCCATGCCCCTAAATCTATATATATGAAACCCAAATTATGTAAAAATGTTTACATGTATGTATGACTAAATACTAACAGAATACACAATGTTAATGTTGCATGACTTGTAGTTATAAAGGCATACCAAATCAAAGATTTAAGTTGTATGAGAGGTGCCATGCCTCTTGTCCAATGCCCGTCCCATCTTCCGAGTTCAAGGATATGGATATGTAGTAAGTTCCTACCGAGTTTCATTGATGTACGATGTATAGTTCTAAAATAATACCCAAATGTTGAGTTTATTGAAAAGTGCCACGCCCCTGGTCCTACGCCCATAAAATTGTACCAGTGGGACGACTCATCCAAGAGGTGCTTGTGTACGGAATTTAAATTCTGCGCGACTTTTAGTTGCAAAGCTATTCGATATCAATGATTTGGTTTCTATGGGCGGTGCGACGCCCCTTGTTCAATGCCCGTCCCATTTTCCCAGCTCAAGGATACGGATATGTAGTGAGTTCCTACCGAGTTTCATTGATGTATGATGTATAGTTCTAAAGTTATATCCGAATAGGAGTTGATTGAAAAGTGCCAAGCCCCTTATCCTACGCCCATATAATTTTACCAGTGGGACGACTCATCCAAGAGGTGCCTGCGTACGGAATTGCAATGCTGCGCGACTTGTAGATTCAAAGATATGCCACATCATAGCGTTAAGTTATATGAGGGGTGCCACGCCCCCTTGTCCAATGCCCCTAAATTTTTTTCAGCAGGAAGACACGACTAAACACTAACATAATACAAAGTTTTAATATTGTACGCCTTGAAGTTTAAAAGATATGCCAAATCAATTATTTAAGTTGTATGAGAGGTGCCACGCCCTCTTGATGTATCAACATTTTTTATAGCCTATGACCATCCTTGGAACATCTATAGTGTATGTGCCGAATTTGGTTATGATCGATCAAGCGGTTTAGGACGCAACTCCGAACATACATACCTACATATATACATACATAATTTGAATTTTATATATATAGACTAGTCCCGGCAAACGTTCTGCCTAAAATAATTACTTTATAAACAGATTTGTTTCGAAATGTATTTCAACTATGGGAGGAATTTTTTTAATAATATGAAAATTAAGTACAGGAAGAATAAGTGTTCGTGACTATTTCCTCCCCGACAAAAGCTATCGTTGTCTATCTATTGTCAACGACTTTCTGTCAAGTTTAGTATTATATGGTGCGAATCTGAACCAAATCGGTCCATAAATACGAATTTTCGAAAAAGATCCACCGCAGAGACACTTAGGACGGTCTAACATAAAAAAACCATTCAGAGCCCCGAACATATGTCGTGAGCATATGGTCGATCGCTTCTGTGTTTCAGCCGTGATACTGCAACATATGTACATACGCACAGGGTCGGTCATCTATGTCATACGGGAAAATGGGCGTAGTCCGCCCACTATATAGGCGGAAAAATTTTTCTGGTAAAATGGCTCCTAATTGACTAGTTACGAATATAAATGAATGAAATTCGGTTCCCAAGTTCATATATAGGTCTTAGATACCACACAAGAAAATGGGCGTGGTCCGCCCACTATATAGGCGATAAACGAAAAATCCTCTTAACTTCCATAATATATACACCAGAGCGTCCAGATTTGGTTACTTCGTTCATGGTAGGAATATCTTTTAATTCTCCAGAAATGGGCGTGGTCCGCCCACCATGGTGGCAGTAAAATAAATATGCCGATAATATCTGTTGTACACCTGTCAGAGCATCAATATTTGGCATGTATAGTCCTATTAGGTATATCTTATAGTCTGCCAAAAATGGGCGTGGTCCGCCCACTATGTAGGTTGTAAATCAAATGCACCCACAATTACAGTGAATTATCACCCCACTTGGGAACATGGTGTAGGGTATTACTCTGTCGGTGAAACCCGACTGATACTTCCCTACTGTTTATATATTAAGATGTTTTCCTATGAAAATGCATTTATGAGAAATCTTTTAAGAATTTAATGTTGTTTGAAAAGTAATACATAACAGTAATTGTGTGCAAGAATATATTACAACCACCCATTTGAGTCTGAATGACTAATTCGAACTTTAAGTCTTTATCACAACTTTTAAAATTTGTTGTCCTTTTTGTCTGCAATGGCAAGAAGAATAAGCGGAAAACGGAGTAGAATCGATACAAGATCACCTATACGCCACCATGTCTGAGATAGGTATCCCTGCTAAG
The DNA here is from genome assembly GCA_963457695.1 of Neria commutata. NCBI lineage: Eukaryota > Metazoa > Arthropoda > Insecta > Diptera > Micropezidae > Neria > Neria commutata. The sequence goes on from OY735247.1 coordinate 26,888,283, forward strand.
CTGGTTCGATTGTGTAGAATAACGTTGAGAAGCACGAGTTGCTCCGTCAAAGTTGGGAAGGAAAACCTCTCAGCACCTTTCGATACCAATCAAGACTTCAGAGAATGTGACGCATTATCGTGCAACTTTTTCAAAATACTAATGGAGAAGATACTGCGAAATGCTAGAGTGTATCTGACTGGGACGATTTTCTATAAGAGTGACGTGTTGCTTGCGTACGCCGCCGCATATACGATGCTACTGCAGCCTTCGCGGAAATTGAAAATGAACAAAAATGGGTGCGGCAGTGAGCGAGTGCTAAACGATATACACAAAAGCTATTATCAAACAGAGTATCGGCATCTCGGACACTCTGTTAATGCTGGCAACTTTACCCTCGACGTAGTCAAAGGTTTTGCCTACCTTGGCACTGCCATCAACAACACCAACGGCGCATGATCTACGACCCAATTCGCGTTGCCGACGTCTATTGTGTTATAACGAACCATGAGCTGTATGCGCTGTACGCCGAGATAAACGTTGCCAAGCGGGTCCAAATCTTACGGCTCCGCTGGCTCGGGCACGTCGAGCGCCAATGGCCCAGCAAAGAAGGTATTTGAGGATTGATTGCCGGCGCAGAAGAGGTAGACCGAAGGTGTATGTAGCAAGTGGAAGAAGCCCTAGCTAGCTAGGAGCATGGGCGCCTGGAGGAAACTGGTACGTAAGGTGGAGACCTGCAACAGGTTGTGATATCATATAAGTTAGCAAAGAGGGCTAATACATTAGGGGTATTCATTTAAATGCGAAAAAATCTGATAAACGTGATAAACTTGATAAATTTATCACCTGATAAACTATCTGTCAAAATTTGTATGAAAGTTCATTTGCACAAATGTGATAAGTTTGCGCGATTATTTCGCTGTGCAAACGATGTTTGTAAACGAATGCAACCCTGCTTAGCTGTGATCTATAATACTATTATGATAAAAGTTTAGCGTTGAACAATCGAAATAAACGCAAAGGGTTGCCGTAATTTTTTCCAAACAGCTCCAATATTAATTTTTACTTTTTCAGATTCTCGGCACTTTAGTTTTTTCTTTTTGACAGCCAAACACCATTTGCACAAACACTTTGCCAAGCGCGTTCATGTAACATACTTCGCAAATTGATAAATTCAAGCAATGTGCAAACTTATATGCTTTAATGAATACCCATATTAACTAAACACAAACTTATATTCCTTCAGATCAGTGTTAGCTACATCAGAGGCATGTGTGCTAAGTTTTCTCTCGTGTTTTCACACGTACACGACAATAGCTCCATTGCTTCAACACCGATACTATATACTAACATTAAAAGCACTTATTCCACTATTTTCTCATTTTCTTCTTTATATTTACTTTAATGCAATAAGTTTAATTATGAAATTCTGTAAATTTTCACTATATTTGGAACATTCAGTTGATTTCAAGTTTCAATTCACAGACGACAGCGCGAAAGCGAATAAAGAGGAACGTCAGAAAATCGCACCACAATGCTGCCCGAGGGACTTTGCCTGTTCCCCTGTCGTTTCTCCCCTCTAGAGTAGAATCGTACAAAAGCGGACTTTGGGAGATGCACGATTCGACAGTATCTCTCTGGCTATTGGACAGTTTCGCGATTTGTTTGCAGCGAATGTTTCAAATCTTTGAATAAATGCATTTATGCAGTCTCTGGTACGCATGCCTATGTATGGATTGCAAGCGTATCCTTTTTGACCGATTTGGATCATCTCGGAACTTGAACTAACAAAAGGGTCCATTGTCACTGTGCCAAATTGTCATCAAATTTAGTTCAAATCGGATTCAGTTCTCTTTGCTCTGAAAGCATGGACAGACAAACATACGGCAGTGAGGACAAAAAGTTTATCTGCTCATATCTGAATATTTATGTCTATACATAGAACATAAAAGGTTTAAAAAGCAATCAAGTGCGAGTCAGGCTCGTGCAATCTGGGTTCCAAATCAGAACCTATCACCAAACAGTCGATCATCTAATCTAAATTGAATTAAGTGGATTAGATGATTATGTGCATTTTTTGTCTGAACATAAAGGTTATAAAAATGTAGTACGCACCATATTTCGTCTAATTGGTAGGGTAAAAATTAACTGTAAGACATAATGTTGCGTAATGTTCTGCACAGCCAATTATTATCAAATTTCAATGTTTAAATATACGGATGCAGGAGAGGTCTCATAAGTTGACGTTTCAAGATTTTCACCTGAATTTGTACAAAAAAATCTTTATAAGTTGAATTTTTAAACGATACCCCCCACAAGATAAACAAGTAAGGAAGCATCAGTCGGGTTTCACCGACAGAGTAATACCCTAACTAACTAACCGAGTGGGGTGAGAACCCGCCGAATGAAATGAAATTGTGGGTGTTTTAAATTTACCGCCAACGTAGTGGGCGGACCACTCCCATTTTTGGCAAACCAGAGATATTCCTAATAGGGCTATACATATATGCCAAATATTAAGGGTATTCATTTAAACGTATAAGTGTGAACATTGCGCAAATTTATCAATTTATCAAGTGTGTTAAATGAACGCGCTTGGAAAAGTGTTTGTGCAAATGGTGTTTGGCTGTCAAAAAGAAAAAACTTAAATGCCGAGAATTGGTGAAAAAGTAAAAATTACTGTAACCATTTTGCGTTAATTTTGATTGTTCAATACTAAACTTTTGTCATAATGTTATAGATCATAGCTAAGCAGGGTTGCATTCGTCAAAGTTTACAAACATCGTTTGCACAGCGAAATCATCGGGTAAATTTATCACATTTGTGCAAATGAGCTTTCATACAAAATTTGACAGTTCGTTTATCAGGTGATAAATTTGTCAAGTTTGTCACGCTTTTGCGCGTTTAAATGAATACCCCTATTGATATTCTGACAGGTGTACAACATTAATTATCGGTATATTTAACTAACCACCTCCATGGTGGGCGGACTACGCCCATTTTTGGAGAATCAAAAGGAATTCTTACCTGCAATGAAGTGACCAAATTTATACGCTCTGAAGTATATACTGTGGAAGTTATGAGGATTTCCCGCGTACCGCCTATTTAGTGGGCGGACCACGCCCATTTTTTGTGTGTGGCATATAAGGGCAATATTTTATCTTGGGGACCAAATTTCATTTATATATATTCATAAATTGTCATTTCAGAGCCATTTTACCGGAAAAAATGTTACCGCCTACATGGTGGCCGGACCACGCCCATTGTTTCGAAGGAGGTAGAGGGCCCACGCCGTACCTTATGAACCAAATATCATTCCTTTAAATGAGTAATTAAACAAATTTAAGCCATTTAACATTTTAACTCGAAAAATTCCGAGGTACTGGCCCGTTGTGGGCGGATCCTGATTCTGACCATTTCTGTATACTAATGTCTTTATTTTATGTATATGTATATATTTCAGACTTCTACGCTCTAGACTTCTTGTTTTCCCCATTAGACGAATGTAACATTAAAAATTTGAATTTCTTATTTTAAGCGAAAATTCGATATGATGCATATGCGTACGTGCATTAATGGTACATAGAATTATAAAGGAAACATATGAATTATGTCGGTCGCAAACTCTAAATTTAAATTTGTAGGGTAATGTTGTAGAAGACAAGAAAATCTGTACCTCTCCGTTGTGCTTCTTGGATTTAGGCAATTTTTTATGTTGCGGCTCCGCATTGTTACCACATGCTTGTGCCAAATCTGCGCTGGCCGGATCCGGGGGCGCTTTAAGCGTGTTTGTTGTTGCTGCCACAGCCGGGTTGGCTATAGAATTGGCCAATTTTCTTTTCGTCAACATTCTAACATTATTATCTCGGAGTAGCAATTCAAGATTAGCACTTTCCTTCATTTCTTTGGGCATAGAATCCAGTAGTACTTCAATTTCACTCCTTTTGTAAGGTTTTGCAGTTTTTACTTTTTCTTTTGAATGCATATCGTACGGCACTTTAGCGGGTTTCTTCTTCTTCGACTGTGCCTTACCTTTTGTGGAGTTTAACTGGTCGGCGGCTGTCTCTACTGCTGCCACTTTCGGTCCTTCTATGGTCGAGGTTTGCGGCTTCGCTGAGGATTGCTGCAACTTATACGCATTTTCTTTGGTTGGCTCTGTTATTGGTTGCTTGTTCTCTGCTTCAGCCGCTTCGGACTGCTTCAATTTATCAACTGACATTTGCAGCTTCTCTGTAGCGGTTGTTAGCTCCGTTTCATTCGGTATGGTTTCAAGTTGTTTGTGCTTATTCGTTACAGCTTGATCCACTGTTGCACTTGTTGTGCCAATGTCAGCAACATTGCTTTTATTTACATCGTCTTCTCGACCACCTCCTGACATTTCATTGCTTTTCTTAGTTATTGGCTGTTTTGTCTTTTCCTCTAATACTTGGTTGTCCGACACTTTTTCTATTGCTAGTTGTTCAGGACTAATTTTATCATCCATTGCTTTTGTTGGTGTTGATTTCGACGCAGTTGTTCTGACTGAACCACTGTGCACTGAACGAGTTTTGTCAAGTTCCACTGATTTATCTTTTTTCATAACTTCGCTCTCAGCTAAGTAGGCTATGCTCTCGTTGGCTTGCTGATATGTGCTTGGACTTTTTGGCAGCACCTGCTTGTTTGGTTCTGAACATGAGCTAGTATCTGCACTTTCTTTAGAAGTATCTTTTTCTGTTTTTTGACGGTTCAGCCACTCGTTAAATGTCATGACGGCACTGGGTGGTTTTGTGTTTTTCGTGGCGTTTGCTCGTTGTGGTGCTCCAGAAGTATGCGGTTTGTTTGTGGACTCAAGTTCTCCTGCAGTGGTTTTGTGCTCTGTTAATTTGCCAGTTTTTGGCTTATTTTCACTTTCGGTCGTCGGAGCCGTTTTGCCCAACGTTCGCATATCGGTTTTGGCCACGCGTATTTCCTTTGAAGTGCCATCATCTACTTTCTTTTGGTAAGTGGCGATTTCAACCGTACTTATCTCCGGCATTTGATTGGAGCGTAATGACTTTCGTTTCATATTCATATCTCTCGTATGTGCTGTTTCTTCTTCTTCGACAATATTTAGACGTAAATTTTTGCGCTGAGTTGTTGGTAATTTCGTATCATTTGTGCTCTGGCTTTGCTTTGAATCCGACTGCAATTTATCAGTAATTTTCGTAGCATTAGTTTGCTTCTTTTCAGGTGAAGTATTACATGTTCTTTCTTTAGATTTTGTCGTAGCCTTTGGTATCGCCTTATTAGCCTGATCTTCCTTTTGCAATTCGATGCGTGCCACTTTACATGCAGGTTCCCCATCTGCATTTAGAGTTATATTGCTTTTAATTGTTCCTGCAACGCTTCTATTTTGTGCAGCTTTAACTGCCGCAACCGATGCATCTCGCTTTTTGTTGCTTAGCTCTTTGAACTCTTTAGTTTTCTGCTCTCTAGCTTTCAACGTCTGTTCATCTAATAATTTGACACTGCTAGTTTTCTGAGTGTCGGAATCGTTTTTGATTTCTGGTTTAATGGTGTTTGGTGACCTTACCAAATGCCTGTGCGTCTGTTTGATAGCATCAGCTTTAAATCTTTTGTACTCTTCGGTCTCGCTTTCGCTGGTGTCGCTAACTAGTTCAGAGTTATCCACATTACGCAAACGTTCTTTAAAAAATAATTTGTAATGCTGTTGTGTTTGATGCTTTATGAAATTAGAAGCAACTTTACCTGATTTGCGTTTGTAATCCGACTTTATCATTTTGTTGGCTGGTCCATTATCTTCAGCTATAATTGTAAAAGATTCAAAATCGCAGAAGTGATAAACATTATTCATCTTGTTAAGAGTACCTTGCTCAGCAGTGTGTGGTGAGCGTAGACTACGCTTGGAGTTGTGTGGTGAAATCTCAACGCTAAGAAGTGTTTCCTTGTTCCTGCTCGTAGTGCTTAGACTCAAGGGCTCTTTAAAGAGTTGCTTGGCAGCATCTGTAAAGGGAAAGAAAAAAATTAACATTACACCAAGTGGTTTTATTTAGTTAGAAATTAGCTTAAATCTTAACCATTTATTGGTAGCGGTGAATCTGCGCAACGTTTCCGCAAAGAACGTCTTTTCATATCATCCTTTTCGTCACTCACACTGGCTGCTTCTAGCTTTTCGCACACTGTCGTATCAATCTCAGGGCTTTCCGCGGTTTTTACTGAGGCTTTTTCGGTATTTTGCTTTGTTGCTTCCGCAACTTTTGACGTCTGAGTAATAGGAGCGCGTTTATCTGAAGTACTAGCTTTGTTTGTATTTCCTGCTTGTTCGTTTTGCTTATTGTTATTATTCCTTGTTTCAATACTTAGCATAGTGCTTTCCGCAGACTTCGTGAGCTCTTCTTTATTTTGAATTTTCGTTTCTTCCACTTCGTTCTCATCAAAATTTTCTTTTTTTGCTGTGACACTTTCGTTTAGCTGCTCTTTGACCTCTGCATTTTTTGCTCTCAAATTTCTCTTTTCAGCCACGCACTTTTTGTCGTTACGAACCACATTCCCTGTCTTAGTTTCCTTTGATTGCTTTTTTTCTTCCACTTCCTGTCGTTTTATATACTTTGTTTCATTTTGCTTTCCTTCCGCACTACTTTTATTTTCCTCTAGTGTAGCGTTTACAGTTGGGTTTGCCGCTTTCTCTTTATGCACCGCACTGCTTTGAGGTATCTCATCGTCTACCCACTGATTTCTTCTCTTTGAAATTGTTTTTGGCTTTGCCAAGAGACTTTTCGGTGCATTTGCTTTCGATGCAGCGTTAACTTTTCCTAATAAAAGTTTCGAAACGACATCCTCTGCACCATTGTCAAATTCCTTTTGTTCAGGTGTCTCCGGACACTTCATTTGATCCTTCGTAACTTCTGCTTCTGCGCTCAATGTGTCTTCTTTAATACCTTTTAATTTTAAATGCTTTGTACTTGTAGCTATATTTTCTTTTGCCACCTTTTCATTTGATCTGGGTTCCTCTTCTGATTTTTTTATACCATTTTCGTAACTAATAGAAACTTTATTTTCGTCTCTTATTTCCACGTTAGTTTCTTTGATTTCTCCGGCCCTGTTTTCCCTTTTCGTTATTTGATATTTAATTTTTTGTTTGTCACTTCGTGGGTCTTTTGTTTCAGAAACAGATCTATCCGCAGTTTCTATAATTTCTAGGAACTCCTTTTCCTCAATTGAAACACCGTGTTTTTTTTCAATGTCAAATAAAGCATTCTTCTTTTTACCGCTTTTAGTCGATAAGCTGCCTTTTTCTTTCATTTCTTGAGAGCTTATATCAGTTGTGTCTGCGTCATCCTCAATTTCTCGAGACCTTTTATCTCCTTTATCTGCCTCATACAACATGGATATATTATCCTTTAATTCTTCAGATTCCTTTTTATTATTATCTTCATCGGGTACCTTCTTGTTTTCCATTGTTTGATCTGAATCTATTCCTTGTTTTTCTATCTTATCTTGTAAACTTTCGGTATGCGACTCATCCTCTTTTTTCGTTTTACGGTACGAACATCTTCCCTTAATATTAAACAGTTTTGTTTTAATTTCTTGCTTCTTCTCTTTAAATACCTTCATTTTACTCTCATTCAACTGGTCATCAGGTTTCATCTTTGTCATTATACCAGGTGCTTCCCACACTTTTACGGACAGCCCGTCTGATTCATCTGCGACATTATCGTTTTTATCATTTCCTTCATCTTTTTCTTCTTTTCTAATTTCGTTGTAGGAGCTGATCATTTCATTTTTAACTGCAACGTTATCCTTTTCCTTATTATCTTCTTCTTTTTTTCCTACATTCGTTGAGTTCAAATCTTCTTCTTTGTCTTTGACTGAATCATTGTTCCCGCAATTATTTTCTTCTCTTGTTTTAACGTCGTTTAAAATCAACTCTTCTGCTTTGTTTTCAAGAGCGTAACTTTTCTCCCAACTCTCAACAGCACTGTTTTTCATATTTCCACATTCCTCTGCTTTTTTATTAGCAATATCATTTTTATCTTCTTTATTATTTAAGCTAAAATCTTGGTCTTTATCTTCTAGATTCACCTTCCTTTCATATCCCTTCTCTTCTTCTTTTTTATTAATAACATTTCTGTCTTCATTGCATTTGTCATTCTCATGTTCTATCAATAGATTATCCACTTTTTGGCTCTCTTCTGTTGATTTTCTTTCTGCTTCGGTTTTTGTCTCTATGTTATCAACTATAGTTTTCGCTTGCACATCACCTTCGCTTGTAGAATTTCCATGTCTCTGCTCTTCGTTGCTGCTCGGAAAATCTTCAATATTACAATGCATAGCGACTTCTTCAACATTTCCAACGTTTTCAAGATCTGGCGACATTCTTGGTAGTTCACTAGTTTTTGTATTTATTTCTGGTGCTCTGTTTAACAATGCTTGAGTATTTGCATTGCTTTCGAGCTTTGGCGTAATGTTTCGAAATTCTTTTACATTTTCAACGTGTTCAGTTACTGATGACATGTGTTTTAATGCCTTTGGATTAAGGTCATCTAGTTCTTTCGAATTTTCTGCGAAAAAAAACAAGCTCAATTAGATCGAAATTAACTTATAAAACAAGCATCAAGTAGAAATGACAACCTTCTGTTTTGTCCTTTGGTTTGGTGTCCTCTACTGAACATATAGACTCCAATTTATTTCCTCCATCTTGAACGCAGTTCTTTTGATTTCTATTTAGTACTTTTTCATCTTCATTCTGTATGTCGTCGTTCTTGCAGCTAATCGATTGCAAAAATGCTGTATCAATACGAGTCAATATTGTATCACTGATAATGGTCACTTTCTCTGGCAAATTTTTGGTAATCTCTAATACAGAAGGCTCCGTAGCCGTAGATGTTTGCAAAACTGTCGTTTCGTCGGACATAAATTCATTTAATTTATTCTTCCTGTCTTTTGTACTGGCTGTTGCCGCTGTTGTTGCTGCTGCTGCAAGAGGGGAAGCTGCGGTGAAGGAACATTGATTTTGCATCATTTCCGTATTATTAAAAATTTTTGTATTTTGTGCTGTGTAAAGAAAATCACTATTTTCTCTACATTTAACATGTTTTAAAACTGTAGTCGAGACTTAATAAGCGCGGTATTTAATTGAAGGTGTGTATATTTGCTCCAATGTTTCTGTATTTGTTAACAAAATAGTATAGCAATTCATTGGTACACTTACCCGACGACTTAAGGGAGACTTGCTGAGCACTTGCACTTTTTTTGGCTGCGTCCAAATCTTCGTGTATGTCACTGAGATCACTCGAGGAAACAAACGAATCATCGGATATATCAGAGTACAAATCGGTTGAGTCTGAGTCGTTGTCAGCATTGTCATTTTCAAGTTCTAAAAGGAAAGTGTACGGAAATGTATTTTTACCACATACGATCGCATTGGAAAAGTGCGTGAAAACGAAAGCCTACTTAAAGGATCCTCTGCTGGATCTTTACAAACAGTTGTTTTCTCTGGTTTAATTATGGTGGGAGATTTGCGATTTGTGCTTTTGTTCTGTGTTACGCCCACTTTTCTAGAAAGTGTGGTTTGAGTAACTCTCGCTCTGCTTGCTCCTGCCGTGGTTTTCTTTGTAGAGGAAGTGATAGTAGAAATTTGTGTACGCGCGGAATCATTTGTACGCGTAGATGAACTCACAGTCATATTAGCACTTCTTGAAGTTGGCAATGTACTACGACATAAGGTAGGTTTCTGTTTAAAATAAAGTGAATGATATTTATGGAAAAAATAAATAAATAAATATGTACACACCGTCAGCGAGAAACGTTTCTGTTTTTGGCTCTGTACTGTGGGTCTTACGGTAGCAATAGATTTGGGATTATTATGATGTGCATATTCAATTTTTGTGCCTGCTGTCAACGCCTTTGGTCTGGCCGAAGAGGTGCCAATTGTATTGGGCTTGGATTGTAAAACTAACGAAGATGACCAAGAGTAAATACAAAAACTTTTTTAGATTGAAATAAAAGGTTCAAAACACACCTTTTGGTGCGGACTTGATATGGCCCGATGTACTTGCTGAAACAGCACAATCATTTTGTCCACTTGCTGGTTTGCTTGCTGTGGCGGTACTATGTGTTATTTGCTCACCTATATAGAAAATACATTAATACAAAATAAAGCAATTTACTGCATAAATATACCTAAATCTTTGACCAACATATCCAAAGAGTCCAAAGAGGCGTGCTCATCACGACGTTCACTGAATTTCGAGTCAACTGTAAATCGCAATGTTTGGAAATTTAGGGAAAAAATTTAATAGCGATAGCACACTTTCACAAATATTATAGGGGTATACCCGATGCGGTGCAAATGTATGGTATTGCAAATGCATGTTTATAAGCACAGCTTGATGTGGTTTATACAGATTTTTCTAAAAGTGGATCATAATATTATGCTATATAAATTGGAAAAGTTCGGAATTGCTGGTATATTGCTACAATTTTTCAAAAGTTTTTTATCTAACCGGAAGTTAGTTGTTAGAATCGGAACAGTCAATTCTGAAATTGCCGTGGATGCTTCCTCGGGAATTCCTCAAGGAACGCACTGTGGACCTTTCTTGTTTTTACTGTTCATTAATGACTTACCACAGCACATCATACATTCAAAATGCCTGATGTTTGCTGATGATGTGAAATTATTTCTTAACATTACAAAGATATCAAACTGCAACATGCTTCAAATCGACCTTGACAAGTTCTTAAATTGGTGCACTTCCAACAATTTACACCTTAATATTGGAAAATGTTGTGTAGTCTCCTACTCTAGGATTACATCTCCATATGTTTTCAATTATTCTCTCAAGGGAACTATTTCACCAAGAAAGAATGAGTTCAAAGATCTGGGAGTTATATTTGACTGCAAACTGAGTTTCACGTGCCATATTGATTATGTCACCTCGAAAGCATACGCCATGCTAGGGTTTATAAAAAGAAATGCCCAGAGCTTCAAGGATCCATTAACTCTTAAAGCACTTTATGTAGCTCTGGTCCGAAGCATCCTGGAGTATGCCTCTATTATCTGGAGCCCTTACTATGACATTCACTGTAATAGAATCGAAATGGTGCAAAAAAAGTTTACACGTTTTGCACTTCGCAAAATACCTTGGCCAGATGGTCTCCCATCTTATTTGCCTAGGCGGAAGCTGTTGGGCTTACAATCACTCAGTGATAGAAGAATATTCTTATCATTGTTGTTTGTATATAATGTTTTATCTAAAAGAATTAATTGTCCTCAGCTTTTAAATTTCTTTAACGTTTTTGAACCATGCAGGAACTTGAGAAATAATCGCCTATTTTTAGAGGATTTGCATAGGACAAATTACTGCAGAAATGAACCGATCGCTAAATGTGTTCATCTTTGCAACACTTATAGTTCCTTTTTAGATTTTAATACTAGCAAAGAAAGCTTTTAGCTAAATTTGTTTAAAATCTTTAATTGAGTTCCTAAATATATATTTATAAGCACTTTGTCGTAGTCTGTAAGATAATTATTCTGTAGACTGAAATAAATAACTAAATAATCGGGAACGACCGATTACGAAATCCTTGCAAATGCTTTTGTCAAACATGTGTTTAATTTTAGTATTTAACAAAATGCCACGAAAAAGCGAAAAACAAGAAATTTGCGACTTCATAATCTAATATGCAGAAAAAAAAATCATGAGTCATTGGTAAATATTTATAACAGCAATAAGTGCAACTTTTCATTTAAAAATATTTATAGAAATGGAAAGTGACGATGATGACGGTATTGAAACTGGAAGAGAATATCTCAGTAGTATTGGCATTTCGTTATCGAATAACCCATGAAATCCATGAATCGAATATTTGGTGCAATGAGATCTTACCAGAAATGAGCGAAAATCGCCCACTTTTTGTTTGCCCGGTCGCGTTTTATATTTTATCTCTGCCATTTTTTTAAATAAAAATCGAAATTTAAAATAAAATCATCAGCTGTTTTCTGTCAATACTCGCTGTTGCCAGCTTATGGTTCCATTAGTTATGATTTAGGAATAACTTAACTTGACTTAAGCCAACCTGCCATACGGAAACTCTGTACATGCTGTTACTCATGAAATTACAGAATAGAAATAGAGAACCGCAGGTTTCAGGAATCTATATAAGTCATTAATGGTAGAATTATGGTAGAATTACTCTAGTAGTAAAGTAAGAAGTAGTGTCAGCTGACACAATCTATCTTACCCGAACACAATGTGCGCTATTACTCTAAACGGATTGCGTAGTAGAAATATCTGCGTCAATTAGAAAACTACTACAAAAATCGTGTCAGCTGTGAAAAGAATGTTGCCATACAAAAATGTCACTGGAAAAATGAAATAGAAATAATGGTTTTCCTATGCAAGAATTAAAACGGCAACACTGATTAAAACAAGCGAATATTTATTGGAAATACAGTCCACCTGCGCTTTCGTTTGCGTTTAATTTGTACACATCGTACATTTTACACAACACTAAACACATTGAGTCAATTATTTCGTCGTTTGAATTCATTTTTATAAGCTTTATATTAACTTCACTTCAGGTATGTATGTAGTAGTAATCAATTTTTCACCCACTTCCCGACTACTTAGAGATCTGAAACTTTGCATACATGCGTAAACAGGAGCACAATACATGAATCAATCATAAAACATCGGATTGGACAAGAGGGCGTGGCACCGCTCATACAAACAAAATTTTTTATCTCGATTCGCTTTGGAACTAAAAGTTGTGCAGCATTGAAATTCCGTATGCAGTCGCCTCTTGGATGTGTCGTCCGACTGGTTAAATTTTATGGGCGTAGGACTAGGGGCGTGGCGCTTTTCAAACATCTGATACTCATTGGGACATGCTGTCATTATGCAAATATGCATGCTTCCCATCGAATCAATGTGAACTGTGGTACAAGACTGACAAATCGAACACAGGTCAGTTAAGGAATCCCGATTTCGAGGTGAATGAGGAGATAGATAATCAGGCTTTGTTTTTGCTCAAAGATATGTGTTACCTCATGTGCACCAGTTAATCAAGTTAGGAATGCCAACGCCATGTCGTGGAATGAACGGCGGTTTCAATCGAGAATTGAAACGTGAGCGTGAATACGATCGAGACGCATTGAACCAGTTAGTTTCAACGAATGTACCACTGCTGAACCGCCAACAGTAGGAAGTGAATGCAATTGCTGATAGAAATTGTGCCTTCTTTTTCCTTTGAGAATTTTGATTTGATTTAAGATTTCAGAGCTCTAAATTTGAATTTATGGGAGACTAAGAAGTAGAAAATAATAGTATATACAAAAAAAACTTTTTAAAAATAAGCTATAATTGATTTAATGTACTAAAAAGTAGAAAATAAATTGTTTCGAAGTCACCAGTATCTTACTATCAATAAAAGCTTGGGGCGCTCATGTGTTCAATATAAGGAGTCTGGGCAAATTGCTATCCGGCACGTTTGAATCCGATCCGTTTGGACTAATTAGACCATAAAGGGCTCGTCACATCCGTGAGAGCGATTTTTCAACTGACAGCAAAGTTGAAATGTATGAAATCAGATGAAGCATGGCACATAAGCAACGGATGCGATGGCGCAACGCAAAAAGTTGAACTTTAAACTTTTGCCTTCCGGCAGAACGTTGACAGATATCAGCTGATTGTTTTTACTGTTTTGCCGGCTTGTGATTTTGTGCGAAATTTTTTCTATTTCATTGAAATTTTCTGTATTTGCAATTGTTTCGAAGAACAGTTAATAGAAACAGTACAACAGTAAATTTGCATTTATGACAAATCGGCTCAGGTGTACCGCAAGAAGCTTCTGAAGAAAAATGCTGGGGTTTCTGCTGCTGGCGCAACAATATAAAAGTTTTAATACAGAAGACGAAGCAGCTGATTTTCTATGCGCTGCCAGCGTATTCATTGTGCCGACCCACTCCGGCAGTCCGTCGCAGTCAGTTGAAAACTTCGCTCTCACGGACGCAACGGATTCTATGTGCCGAGCCCTTAAGTCAAATGAGAGCGTGAGTGGATTGCTCCACAGAAGCAGAATTACCAGTGCAATATTTTTCAGACTTGAAATAATTTCGATTAAAAACTTCGATATAAAACATGAAAAATAACGCTGTATCAGACAAAATAACTTTTAAAACTTAAAGTAATTTTTCGACAATTCCATAAAGTAATATTTGCATCAAAAAACAAAATATAATTCTTGCGTTTTCAATTGAGTGGACCGCAATGGCAACCTTAGTTTCATTCGGAAACAAAATGTTAAAACGTGTGAATATGGACGACGAGAAGCTTATCATTTTGCTACAATCAAATAGCGAATTAGCTGCTGTAATCGTGTTTAATATATTTTATACATCTTGAGAAAGCTCAAGAACACTGCGCACAATTTTAGTTTAGACAACATTTCAATTAATTAAAAGAATTTTGTTCTGCACTTTCAAAAATAAATTCAGCTGTCAACACAATAACAGCTTATTTCAAAGTCATGAGTAATAGCTCCTAAATTTCTAAGGAAACTTAGCTAAGTTAAGTTATTCCTAAATCATAACTAATGGGACTATTAGATCATAAATAAGTGCGACTTTTCAAGCTGGCAACTATGCTCATAAGTTTGCATCAAAAATTATGCACTTATCGCAATGGATTTTGGTCTGGGAAACTAGTGACTGTATTGCAAATTCAAACCAGTATGTTTTGTTGTTGTGAGTGCAAACGGTTGAAAAATATTTTAGGGGTATTCATTTAAACGCGCAAAAACCTGAAAAACTTGACAAATTTATCAAAACTGTCAAATTTTTTATGAAAGTTCATTTGCACATATGTGATAAATTTAACCGATGATTTCGCTGTGCAAACGATGTTTGTAAACTTATGCGGGCCTTATGGTAGAATTACTTTAGCGGTAAGGTTAGAAATCGTGTCAGCTGACAAAATCTATCTTACCCGAACACAATGTTCGCTATTACTCTGACCGGATTGAGTAGTAGAAATTTCTGCGTCGATTAGAAAACTACCGCAAAAATCGTGTCAGCTGTGAAAAGAATGTTGCCACACAAAAAATTCACTTGAAAATGAAATAGCAATAATGCTTTTCCTATGCAAGAATTTAAACGGCAACACTGGTTAAAACAAGCGAATATTTATTGGAAATACAATCCACCTGCGCTTTCGTTTGCTTTTAATTTGTACACATCGTACATTTTACACAACACTCAACACATTGAGTCAATTATTTCATCGTTTGAATTCATTTTTCACGATATATTTTGTTTGTGAACTCTGTTGCAGAAAAGTGTTGCCAGTGACCTTCGATTTTAGTTCAACAAAAGAAGTGATTGTTTTTGCCGAAATTAGTTAAAAAAAGTAGTACACAATATGGAGATATAACAATTTTGATAATTATGTGCCATAAATTTAATAAAGAATGTAAAATTTCATCTCAGAAGAAAATAAACAGTGTGTTTCTTTTGTGCACAAAACTATACGGCAGCACTAGCAAAAAGAATAGACTGACAGCTGCAATCCGGTTAGCTGTTAGAGTAACTGGGCAAATTGCTATCCGGCACGATTGAATCCGACACCGCTGGACTAATTAGACCATTAGACGGTTAGTCATTCGATGCCAAACGTGAGCATGTGTTCGAAAAAATTTGTATGGGGTTAGATTTTTTGATGCACGGCAAGCCGCTGTACCCGTATCAATACAAATTGACATTTGGTTTTGTTCGTCGCGCTGTAAACATCGTACGCATGTCGGCAAACAAAACAAGCGAAGCGGAAAAACAATTTTTGTCGCGAAATTTATGCGATAACTGACTTCTTTTTCCTAAGCACTCTTTCATGCGAATACTCTTCCCATTATTTTATCGCTTTTTAACGCACTTTGCTAGTGAAAAATATGCGATACGGTCGTCTGTGTCACTCATCGTATGTCTGCACACAAAAACACAAAATTTGCAGCTTCCATTGCATACCTTCCATAGCCTAGTGGTTAAAGCATTTGACTAGCACGCAAGAGGTTGTCAGTTCAATCCTCAATCGCGATACTTTTCGTGATTTCGACCCTCAACCGCAGTGCTAGTATTTTCCTTTTTTTGTACATTTTTCTTTAGTATTTGTCTTTAAAAAGTATTACAATACTTATTATTTGCTTCTGCAGATTACCACAAATCAATTTTCACTCGAAATTACCAAAAATTTTGCGTTTAAAAAACTGAACGTGAGCTCAAACCCAAGTGAACGATTTGACAGTTCATGTGAGTGAATGCGCAGCGTTGCGTTTTATGCGATACCGATTTTCATATGAAACTACGTAAGACAACGCGAGCGGTCACTCAGTGAGGTGATGCGTTTTACACAATACCAAATTAGTGAACGCAGGGTGAAGTGGGGCGTTGGGATTTACAAAATAAGCACCTTAATGGCAATAACTGTTGTGTGTAAGGGCTAGGCATCAGTTTACACGTACACATGCCTGACAGAATGATTGACCGTGTAAAGGCTGCATTAGACGGGAACGATTGCAACCTTGCTTAGCTATGATTTATAACATTATGATAAAAGTTTAGTATTGAACAATCAAAATAAACACCAATGGGTTACAGTAATTTTTTCCAAACTGCTCTAACATTAGGGGTATTCCCTATCCGGTGCAATTGGTCCTGCAAAAGAGCAAATGCAGAATATTTTTCCACCTCTTGCATACACAACAACAAAACAAACTGGTTTGCTTTTGCATTAGTCACAATTTTCTTAGACCAAAATCCATTGCGTTTAGTGGAAACTTATGCAAAATATGAGCATAGTTGCCAGCTTGAAAAGTCGCACTTATCGGTGATCTAAGCTGCCAACAACGAGTACATATTAACAACGACCAGCTGATCATTTTAATTTTCATTTCACTTTTTATTTCAAAAAATGGTGTCCTAAATTATTTATTATTATTTTCATATGCTGCGTTTTCGATAAAGAAGTCGCCAAATTGTTGTTTTCCGCTGTTTCGTGGCATTTTGTTACTCTCAAATAAAACAGCTGTTTGACAAAAGCATTTGCAGGGATTTCGCAATCGGTCGTTCCCGATCACAAACATGCAAATGCAAAATTTTGCTTTTGCATTCGCTCCGGATAAGGGATACCCCTATAAAACTTTACGTTTTTACTGATTTTAGTTTTTGTTTTTCTTTTTGACAGCCAAACATCATTTGCACAAACACTTTGCCAAGAGCGTTCATTTAACACTTGATAAATTGATAAATTTGCCCAATGCTCAAATTTATACGCTTAAATGAATACCCTTTTTATATTCGCACCTTTGAAATGCCATTTTAACCGGATACCGGATACCCATATTTTAACACACATCCATAAATGAAGTGAGAAAAATGTTGATGAGAAACTTCTAAGTACTACAATACACTCAAGCCGAGTTAAGTTAACGATCTCTAAAGTATCTACGTTCTATCAACATTCTTCCCTCATCTGCTGCTAACTTCATCCAACAATTTTTCACAATTTATGCATTATAAGGTGTCCTTTCGGATGTAATATTATCCCGTTCGTTTCTTTTATTGCTACTGCTTCTTTGTCAAAGCTGTCAATATATGATTAATGTTTCAACAATGCCGGCCGCACTTACGTTTCTTCGGAAGCATGTTATCGTCGTCAGAATTATCATCGAACAAACTCTCAAAAATATCCTGATCTATGGAGGAGGAATCTTCTTCGTCCGGTAGTTGTGGGTTTGTGGCCATCGTACTTAATCTGGAGCTACAAACCCTCTGTGTAGATGAAGTGCTTGTACTTATGGCTACAAAAGTCGATTGTAATAAAGTAAGTAATAACAGCAGATACAATTTTAACAAAATTTAGGCACCTGGTAATATTAAATCCTCGTACTCCTCTAGGTATTCAATCTCTTCCATTTTCCGTTACCAATTTTCAAA
This sequence comes from Neria commutata, assembly GCA_963457695.1. NCBI lineage: Eukaryota > Metazoa > Arthropoda > Insecta > Diptera > Micropezidae > Neria > Neria commutata. The sequence continues at coordinate 26,906,227 of OY735247.1, forward strand.
TGTTTATATCAATCGACATTCAGGTTTGCAATTCATGTTTATTCCCATAAAATTCCGAAACAAACATGTAAGGTAGAAACCTTTGCGGGGCTCCGTTGCCGCTGGTAGTGCCTCTAGTATTGTTTGTGTATTACGGCCCTGCCGCAGTCACTGTAATTCGTTTCTTTTTTCACACACTTTCGCAATTTTGATTGCATTGAACTGCAGTAAATTTTCGTTTGTTTGGCTTAATCACATTTATTTGATTTTATCCACTTTTTTTATTCACTGTTGCTTAAAATTTATAGTGAAAATTTTTTCCCAAATGAAGCGCGTTGTCTTTCTGCGAGGCAAACTCTCAATTGACATTTGACAGCTAGTTTTGTTGTAATGCCACAAGACACCATTATAATTATATGACACTGCTTCTGGGGCATTGTTGCATGCGCTATCTAAATGGAGAAATACGAGTTAACTTGCTGCAAATCATTTAATTACCTTAATTCTGAGGATTTTTGAGCATGCTCTTTAACTCTCAATCATAATATTTTTGGAAAAGAGCCGTTTTTACTAATAAAAATAATTTGTGGGCATTATTGCAGAGAACGTATCTAGAGAACGTGTCTGTTCGTTCTCTGGTAAACGTCATCTATTTTCTCTTGTCATTCTCGTTTGAAAAGCGATTATTCACAATAGCACATCTGGCGGCGTCATGTTAGACATTTAAAATATGTAAACAGATGAAATTATATAAAAGATGGATTAACGAAATCGCAGGCAGTCCCGACTGCGGCTGGAAGCAAGAAAAGATTCGCACGAAATATTTTCACGAAAACAAAACCTTATACAGGGTTGTAGGAGGAAAAAATCAAGACGTAGCTAAAGAAAGTGAGTGGTAATGAAGGAGCAGCTATAATGCATAGGAAACCATGCTACCAGACTGTCCTCGATCACATTTGCTTTACATCTTCATCCTTCGTACGTGTCATTTGCATGTATGTATGTATGTCCGCTTTGACACGAGGCGACTCGTCGCTGTCAACATTTTGACATTCCGCTTTGAAGTCGCGCATAGCTTTTACACGAGGCAACTCGCGCCACGCCAAATTTTGACATTCGAGTTTGCGGCTGCAAATTAATTTCATAACAAGATCGTATAGTCCCATTAGTTATGATTTAGGAATAACTTGACTTAAGCCAATCTGCCATACGGAAACTCTATACATGCTGTTACACATGAAATAGGAAATAGAAATAGAAATAGAGAACAGCAGGTTTCAGGTTTCTATGTTAAGTCATTAAGTCAAAAGAGAGCGTGAGCGGGTTGCTCTACAGAAGCAGCATTGCCAGTGCAATATTTTTCAGACTTGAAATAGTTTCGATTGAAAACTTTGATATAAAACGTGAAAAATAACGCTGTATCAGACGAAATAACTTTTAAAACTTAAAGTAATTTTTCGCCAGTTCCGTAAAGTCAAATTTCCATTATAAAACCAAATATAATTCTTGCGTTTTCAATTGAGTGGACCGCAATGGCAACCTTACTTTCATTCGTAAACAAAATGTCAAAACGTGTGAATATGGACGACGAGCAGTTTATAATTTTCTACATTCAAATAGCGAATTAGCTGCTATTGTCGTGTTTAATATATTTTATACATCTTGAGAAAGCTCAAGAACATTGCGTACAACTTTAATTTAGACAGCATTTCAATTAAATTAAAGAATTTTGTTCTGCACTTTCAAAAAAAATTCAACTATCAACACAAAAACAGCTGATTTCAAAGTCATGAGTAACAGCTCCTAAGTTTCTACGGAAACTTAACTAAGTTAAGTTATTCCTAAATCATAACTAATGGGACTATTAATTCCACTCATTGCTAATTTTCTTCTTTATATTTATGTACTTAAATTCAATAAGTTTAATAATGAAATTCTGTAAATTTTCACTTTATTTGGAATATTCAGTTGATTTCAAGTTCCGATTGGCAGACGACAGCGCGAAAGCGAGCAAAGAGAAACGTCAAAGAATCGCACCACAATGCTGCCCGAGCAACTTTGCCTGTTCCCGTCGTTTCTCCCCTCTTTCCTACAATTTTTCGTGTTGAAAGCGACAAGTCGCCTCGTGTAAAAGAATGTAAATTTCTTCTGAGACTGAGATCGATGTTTGGCTGCCGATCGCCCATTGTGAATCCTTCACGGCATAAAGAAGAGAACAAGACGAACAGTCATAGTGTATGTTTGTGTGTATGCCTGCTGGCTGTCTTTCATTTACTTTGAATTGTTTTTGTATAACTGAAAGCAAAACAAAGAAAGATTTTCTGAGGAGTGGAAGGTGCATGTAACAACAACATGACTCGTCAGCTTTTGCATATGGGAAAAAAGGGGAACTCTTGCAAGGTAACTTTTGTTTTCGGAGTCGAGTATAATAATCCGAACTTTTATTCAACGTAGAAAGCTGAAATTTGGCAGATGTTAGGTCTTCATAACTACGTTTATACGACACTTCGAATCGGTTTGAGTCATTTTGCAGCGACTCAAAACAGTCGTATAAACACAAATTGAAATCGCTTTGAAAAGTTTAAACTTATCGACTCAAAGCGCTTTTCTGATACTACGTTTATACGACTGGGGCTGTCGTATAAACATGGTATATGTTTTAAATTTACGAGTCGATTCGAAAATGCGTATAAACGGGTAAACATTTTCAAAGTGGTTTCAAAATCAGCTTTTCTGTGCATTTTATAAACTTTATATTAACTTCACTTCAGGTATGTCGGTATGTCTGTATGTCGTCAAATCTAGTAATCAATTTTTCACCCACTTCCTGACTACCTAGAGATCTGAAACTTTGCATACATGCGTAAACACGCTGACAATACATGAATCAATCATAAAATATCGGATTGGACAAGAGGGCGTGGCACCGCCCATACAAACAAAATTTTTATAAGCTTTATATTGATCTCGATTAGCTTTGGAACTAAAAGTCGTGCAGCATTGAAATTTCGTATGCAGTCGCCTCTTGGATGTGTCGTCCCACTGGTAAAATTGTATGGGCGTAGGATAAGGGGCGTGGCATTTTTTTATCAACTCCAGATTTGTGTATAACTTTTGAACTACACATCAGACATTAATGAAACTCGGTAGGAACTTACTACATATCCATATCCTTCTACTCAGAAAATAAGACGGGCACTGGATAAGGGGGCGTGGCACCGACCATACAAACCAAATTGTTTATATCGATTAGCTTTGGAACTAAAAGTCGTGCAGCATCGAAATTTCATATGCAGTCGCCTCTTGGATGTGTCGTCCCACTGGTAAAATTGTATGTGCGTAGGATAAGGGGTGTGGCATTTTTTTAATGAACTCCAGATTTGTGTATAACTTTAGAACTACACATCACACATCAATGAAACTCGGTAGGAAGTCACTACATATCCATATCCTTCTACTGAGAAAATAAGACGGGCACTGGATAAGGGGGCGTGGCACCGCCCATACAAACCAAATTGTTTATATCGATTAGCTTTGGAACTAAAAGTCGTGCAGCATCGAAATTTCATATGCAGTCGCCTCTTGGATGTGTCGTCCCACTGGTAAAATTGTATGGGCATAGGAAAAGGGGCGTGGCACTTTTATTATTATTATTATTAATCTTTTATTAATCTTATAAATACATATAACATTTATATCAATAAATAATAACAGATTAATAAATACTGCATTCAGTTGTCCAAAAATGGACAAGTGTTGATTGCAGATATACCTAGTATAATAACACAGTATTTAGATATATTGTAATGGGGTCAGAGGTATGAAGATAAATTATAGATTGACAAAGATTAACATACAAAATACATAAGAGACACAATGATGTAAGGGGAACAATAAAGCGAATATAAAAATACATTCTTATAGTTAGGATAAAACAGAGACAAGGGAGTCAATATTATTAAAATCAAATTTAAAAAGCCATGATTTCACTACTTTAAGAAATATAATTTTGTTCCAGATGCAACGGGCACTAAGGGCGGGTTTCACAGTGGCCATTTAAATCTAATTTGGAAATTCAGTTTAAATCTAGTTTAACTTTCCTTGAGTTTGGGGGGTTCCACGCCCGCTTATCCTACGCCCATAAAATTTTACCAGTGGGACGACACATCCAAGAGGCGCCTGCATAAGAAATTTCAATGCTGCACGACCTTTAGTTCCAAAGCTAATTGAGATAAAAAATTTTGTTTGTATGGGGGTGCCACGCCCGCTTATCCTACGCCCATAAAATTTTACCAGTGGGACGACACATCCAAGAGGCGACTGCATACGAAATTTCAATGCTGCACGACCTTTAGTTCCAAAGCTAATCGAGATCAAAAATTTTTTTTGTAAGGGGGGTGCCACGCCCCCATATCCAGTGCCCCTCTTATTTTCTCAGTAGAAGGATATGGATATGTAGTGACTTCCTACCGAGTTTCATTGATGTGTGATGTGTAGTTCTAAAGTTATACACAAATCTGGAGCTGATAAAAAAGTGCCACGCCCCTTATCCTACGCCCATACAATTTTACCAGTGGGACGAAGCATCCAAGAGGGGCCAGTATACGGAATTTCAATGCTGCACGACCTTTAGTTCCAAAGCTAATCGAGATCAAAAATTTTGTTTGTATGGGCGGTACCACGCCCCCTTATCCAGTGCCCGCCTTATTTTCTCAGTAGAAGGATATGGATATGTAGTAAGTTCCTACCGAGTTTCATTGATGTGTGATGTGTAGTTCTAAAGTTATACACAAATCTGGAGCTGATAAAAAAGTGCCACGCCCCTTATCCTACGCCCATACAATTTTACCAGTGGGACGAAGCATCCAAGAGGGGCCAGTATACGGAATTTCAATGCTGCACGACCTTTAGTTCCAAAGCTAATCGAGATCAAAAATTTTGTTTGTATGGGCGGTACCACGCCCCCTTATCCAGTGCCCGCCTTATTTTCTCAGTAGAAGGATATGGATATGTAGTAAGTTCCTACCGAGTTTCATTGATGTGTGATGTGTAGTTCTAAAGTTATACACAAATCTACGCCCATAAAATTTATTGATTCATCTATTGGGCGTGTTTAGGCATGTATGCAAAGTTTCAGATCTCTAAGTAGTCGGGAAGTGGGAGAAAAATTTATTACTAGATTTGACGACCCACACACATACCGGATGTGAGCCTAATAGAAAGCTAATAAAAAGAGAATTTGTTTTTCAAATTTTTCTTTGCACGGCACCATCACTCGTGATGAATTGGCAGTTCTCCGAGTATTCTTTGCCGTGAAAACTTTTGCAATCCGTTCGGACACGGCTTTTTGAGAGTCCCGTTAATTTGTGCGAAGTATAACAAGTACAGTTAAGTTAATGAGAGAAAGCTAGGCCGAAGCCTACACGGGCTGTGACGCCAATTAATTGATTATAATTACTATTAAAAAACTTTTATTGCTCGATTCTGCAATTTACAGTCAAAACGAGTAATCCCGACGTGTAAGTTCGTTTCTGGACTTGAGAAGATTTTTTTATTGGTCCGTTGCTGGCCCTGCTACGTCCACACCGTCGCAATCATCCACCTGCTGTCCTAAATACCTTCTTCGCTGGAGCTATTTTGTCCATGCGCACGACATGATCCAGCCAGTGAAGACGCTGGTTGGTGTTGCGACTCACTAAGTCAATATCGGCGTACAGCTCGTTCAGTTCGTGGTTCATTCGGAAGTGGTAGTCGTAGCCAACGTGGATCGTTCCGAAGTGTTTACGGTGCACTTCTCTAGAACACTCAAAGAGAAGCTGCATTAGCTTGCGAAATCATCCATACTTCAGCTCCATAAAGCAATACGGGGATGATAAGCGTCTTGTAGAGTGTCAGTTTTATCAGACGAGAGAGGAGCATACATCTTATATATAATCTGAGGACTGACTAAAAAGCGTTTGCCTGTCCATAGGCAGCGCGGCAGCAGATGCAGCAACAGTAGCGCTGACAATAGCGGCAGCGCATACAGTTGCGCTGAAGCCGATAGCAACAACATCTGTTGCAAAAGCGAGATGAACATATTGTTGCTAATATTGTTTTGAATGCATATAAAAGTGTTTGTGGGTGTGTATCGTTGCGCTTGCTCTTTCGCTCTCTGCTCACCTCTAGAATCGCCGCGCCTTGTACGCAAAATAGCAATGGTGGAAAACTGACTCAAAAGTACATGGTGGACGTTTACTGTCGAGCAGAGGCAAGTAATTTGAAATGGATAAAAGACAACCAGTCAACACTTCGTGCTGAAAAGTACTCTGAGCTGAGGATTTCATTAATAGCGATGCAGAAGCAGAGCATAACATAGGAAAAGCTGTTATACTTCCTTCAATCTTTCAAGGAAGCCCGAGAAATATGCATCAGCATTACCAAGATAGTATGGCTATTGTAGGAAAATACGGAAAGCCACATTTATTTATAACTATGACTTGCATTCCGAAATGGAAAGAAATAGTGGAGAATTTGCAACCCTGGAAGCAAGCTGAACATAGACCAAGACTATCAGATTGAATTCTTGAATACCATCAGACTATCAGGATGGCCAACCCATAAATTGACTTTGCTAAAAGAAACAATAATTATGTTGTTGAGAAATTTAAACACAAAGAAAGGACTTTGTAATGGGACAAGATTAGTGATCAAGGATTTAAAAGAGCATGTGAATAAAGCTGATGTGCTTACAGAATCTGGAACAAGACAATCAGTATTAATTCCAAGAATTGATTTTAACAGCAATGCAACAGACTTGCCTTTTAAGTTGAGAAGACGACAATTCCCAATTAAGCCGGCTTTTGCCATGACAATCAATAAATCGCAGGGCCAGACATTAAATAAAGTAAGAATCTACTTAGCTAATCCCGTCTTTGGACATGGACAGCTATATGTACGGTAACCAACCGTACTATATTATATAGAACAGTACTCTATTTTAAGCCGATGTTCCATATTATATATTTTGTTATAAAAAACATGGAAATGTTCTCTATTTTAAAATGTGTTCTATATTTGTTCTATATTTGATACAAAACGAAATTATATCGTATAAAACCTTTCGAGATACATGAGCCCAATTCACAATCTTGTGCAAAAATCCCAGACCATTTGCACAAGATTGTGAATTGGGTGAATCCCAGACCATTTGCACAAGATTGTGAATTGGGTGAATCCCAGACCATTTGCACAAGATTGTGAATTGGGTGAATCTCAGACCATTTGCACAAGATTGTGAATTGGGCTATGGTATTTTGCAAAACTACTTTGCAATTTCGCCTTTATTCAAATTTTGGAACATATGTACGGTGACCAACCGTACTATATTATATAGGACAATACTCTATTTTAAGCCGATGTTCTATATGATATATTTTGTTATTAAAAACATGGAAATGTTCTCTATTTTAAAATGTGTTCTATATTTGTTCTATATTTGATACAAAGCGAATAAATATCGTATAAAAAAATAAATACTAAACATGAAATACGAGCTCATGTAAACTGAGTTTTTTAATCACTGACAAAAAAGTATACCATGTAAAAATTGTGGAATTCTGTCTATGCTTACCAGGGTCAAATGCTCCTACAAAAAGGGTTTTCTCTCTTATGAACAACATTTAGACTGCGGAAAAATGGCAAATGAAAATTTACACAATTAAATCCATTTTAATTACAAAATGCAATTATGAACTTTCTTGCTTGGAATTTAAGGAGTACTTAGAGGAAAACCACAATTTGATAAAAAAAATTCATTCTACAGAATAATATCAAAACAATTAGAGCTAAAACGTCTTGTATGTTATGTTAAGAATTTATGTTATACTGGGTGGTTGCCATTAAGGATGCTGATCTGGTGGTTCCTTGGTTCAAACCATAAAAAAAGCGCCTTGATATAGGGTCCATTTTGAACCCATTACCATTACCCATTACCACCCTGTATACAGTTTATTGGGTAAATTGTTTTTTTTTATTAATTAATAAATTTAAGTTATTTTGCAACACGATCTCATATGTTTGAATAAAAAAAACATTTTTAAAACGGACATTTGCCATTTTTAAATTTTTAGCAAAAAAAAGGTATGTTGGTGGGTGTGTACTCTATTTTCATTAAAAAAATATGGTCACCGTAGCGATAGTGTATTCACAAGAAATGTTGTGTTCAAAGAGGTGTTTCCTCTGAATGAGCGCGTTTCAAATACATCAAATGAGCACCAATAAAATGTAGTGAAGGTGAAATGAAGAAGATTGGATTATACCAAAGATATACCCTTTTTTTTATTGTAATTTTGACTAGCTGTCGTGTATACAGGCACACACGACCGGGCTGCCTTGTATGTACATACTTCTGAATAGCTTACCGTGTTCAAAGTAGCACCTATTAGCAAGAGTTATTTTCTCTTCATCTCCAACCTCCATTATTTGTGGTGGTAATGGAGGTGCCGCGGTGGCTCAGTGGACTAAGTACTTGGTCGCTGACGCGGAATCGCCTCGGTTCAACTCTCAGTCGGGCACATAAGATATAACACAAAGAGAATTTGTTTTCAAGTTGCTGCTGTGTGCGGTGTCGCTTCTCGTGATGAATTGGCAATTCTACGAGAATATTCTTTACCATAAAAAGCTTCTCAACCCGTTCGGATTCGGTTAATGTGGGTCCTGTTAACTTGTGCCACCAGCCAAGAGTCGTCATCCACAATCACCCTACCAGTGAGTTCCAGCCACAGCACTCCAGTCGAAAAACCAACAACGTCAAAGGTAGCATTGAGTTCAGAGGATACTCCAAAGCCACCAAAGAAAAATACATAATCCTTGGGTGTGCTGAGGAAGTCACAGTACTAGAGGGCAGTTTTCATTCTTGACAAGATTGCTAAGAATGAGGCAGCCGGTACCATTCAGCCTAAAGACTAAGAAGATAAAGTACGTTGCCAGGCAATAGTTGAAGAGTACAAGGTGTACCAATCAACTAAACCACTTCAGGTAGTGGGGGCAACGAAGAGAAACAGATCCAAAAATGAATCTGTGGTCGAACCCAATAGAAAGCGAGTTGCCAGGGATGACTCGCCGGATAAAGCAGAGCCTCCAATAAAGAGAAGCATGGGTATTAAAGCTTAAGCTGATCCCAGCCAGTGATATCCCAAGAAAACCAAAGGCACGTATATGGTTACCAAAGGTCGAGATGGAAGGCGAAAGGTGATTCGACTCCTTCAGAGACAAAACCCAAAAATTCCGATGAATGACTGGGCAGCGTGCAGAGAAATCAGCAGCTCGTGCTGAACGAAGAATGCCTAGCCCCATTGGCAGAAATTGATTTCAAGCTACTCTTCGGGGTAAGGAAAGCGAAGATAAAAAATTTTAAACCCAATGAGCCGATACCTGAAGTTGACATAGAGGACGCGTACAAGTTGTTAGGCGATATGTCACTCGAAGCGGATACTGAGACAAATCTGGTAAGAGTCGATGAGGTTACTTCAGGCTAACTTAGAGCACTCTAAGTGCGCCTCGGATAACCTCCTAGTCTTCCTAAGGGAGGAAGAAATCGACATCGCTATCATACAAGAACCCTGGGTTAGGAATCTAGGGGTAAAGGGTCTGACGAACGGCCTCTTCAACCTCTACTACAACAGTAATACAGGTAAACCTAGATCATGCATCCTAGTGAGGAAGCATATAAAGGCTTATCTGTGTTGTAATTTCAATTCTGAAGATCTTACTGTAATCAAGCTGGAACTGAAGGACTGTTCCAGATATTACATTGCCTCATCTTACATGGCGCATGATAGGCCTTCACCGCCAGTAGAGGTAAGGCAACTATACGAAAAGCTAGACGGATCTAGCCCACTCCTACTGGATGCGATGCGAATGCGGGACATTCCCTGTGGGGCAGCTCTCAAATCAACGAAAGAGGTGAGTCATTATTAATTCTAAGTTTAGTATTTGTATTAGAGGCAACACTTCACCACTTCCGAATTCTGTGGGTGGGAAGAAGTTCTAGATAAATATGACACTTGTCACGGAGGGAAACCTATAAGTGGAAAAATGGAGGGTATCCGACAGTGAATCTCTGTCAGGTCATTGTCGGATACTCTTTGAAGTGAACATCAAGATTGATGATCCTCCACCTTTTAGAAACCCAATGAGAACAAACTGGAAATTGTTCAAAAATATTCTCAATAATAAACTTGAGAAACTACCAAACACTGAAAGTACCGCCAAGGAGGAGCTGGACGCCAGGACGGAATCTTTTGAAAATGCATTCGGGATCGCATATAAAAGATCATGTCCAATGAGGTATTGGTAAGAAGGCTTTACCTTAGGAAGCTAGTGAGGAAGTCTTTTAACAAAGCATACAATAGTAAGGAAAGGTCATCCGAGATGCTAAGAATACATCTTGGAAGGAATTCTGTGAATCAAAAGGAATTACAAAAGATTCTGCTAGATAAGGTAGACTCCTATCCAAAGGACACTCGCAGCCCAGAGTTGTGAAGAGTTGAATCAGATTTGATTTGAATCAGTGATTTTACCCTATTTGATTTAAAAAGCTGATATTCCAATCAAGCATAGCCAATCGATTTATCTTTTTCTGATTCAAATCACCAATCAAAAAAGTTGATTGTGATTTAAAATCAAAAGGCACCAATCAAAAGTGACAATCTGATTTACCAATCACTTGATTTAAATCAGCAAATTTACCAATCTGATTTGCCAATCTTGATTGTGATTGTAAATCAAGTCTTCAAATCAAGTGCGCAAAAGGATGACAGAGCAGTAATAAAATGTATACATACTTCGAAATAGTACCAAAAATATTAAAGATAAATTCGTTCCTTAAAAGTAAGAATAATTACTTGAAATCGTGAACAAATCATATGTAAATACCAACAACTTAAACTAATACATTTGTTTTATTGAAATGATAGTGAAATATGTAATTATTTGTTCATAGTTCTTCACCGAAAATTGCAAAAAAAAGTATTTATTTGGAAGGAAAAAAACAACCCTGTTTTATATGAAATTCGTACCAGATTTTTTGCATTTTTAAAGCTGATACGTTTATGAAAATGCATTTATCGTCTGATATCTATTTCAGTGCCATTGTTTGTTTATTGTGAAGACACTATTATTAGTCTGTAACATTTTCGAAGCATTTTGCGTTCCGTAAAATTAAGCTGAGTGAATCGCATTATTTTTAGAGGTTTTGAACAAAAATAGGAATCACTGTCTCGCCTCCGTTCTTAGCACCCGCACAAAAGAGGCATACTTTTGTGCAAACCACTGCCGCCACAAAAGTGTAATGAATTTCTACCTGCTGTTCCAGGAAACATAACATGTTAAGTATAATATACATATAATATGTCAAATATATGCATATGCATTTATTAAAATTTGATGGTTTAGGAAAAGAACAAAGTAATGTATTTATATACATATACTCATCCTATACATTCATATATTTTGAAATAAAAAAAAATAAATTGTTGTTTATTTCTTGTGTATACTATTTTGTAGCATCTTATACCTGCTACTTAAATCCACAACTTTCTTTCTAATACAGAAAAATGCAGCTCTGTGTAGCTTACTTAATGTGGTGATTGGACCACGATTGATTTAAATCAGCCCAGCGGCCAATCGATTGGTGCTTTTTGATTTTAAATCAAAATCAACTTTTTTGATTGGTGATTTGAATCAGACAGGGCAAATCACTGATTAGGGTTTTTTGATTCAAATCAATATGATTGCTTTTGCCTGATTGGAAAATCAGAAATTTAAATCGATTGGTGGAGTTGATTTTAAAATCAGAAATTTAAATCAGTTGATTGGTAAATCGATTTTGGATTGAATCTTTTACAGGTCTGTCGCAGCCAACCTTTATCAACTTATGTGGCCCTTACACGGTAAATCATTTGATGTCAAGCATATGTACGTGTGGATTGATACTAGCATCAATCATTGACATAAAATGCTCATCATTGCTTACGCTTTTTGGTGCACAGACGTACGATGAGTGACACTGACTACTGTATCACATATGACGCGCCCAGAGCAAAAACGACTCTTATAATTTCACAGAGCAAAAACGCTTCAAAAAATTAAACACCGTACATGTGACACAAATACATGTTTGCATGCATGCTCGGTTGCACCGGAGCTCGGAGCAACCGTCGGTTTCGTCAGTGTCGCTGCTGATCATAGAGTAGACTAGAGGTCCAACTCTTTCAAGATGCGCTTGCGCTCACTAACACTAACACAAAACGTCTCTTTATCGCCTCACGTACGCGCTAATACTTGCAAAATTGACACATACCATCACATTATGCAGCTCTTCTCTGAGCGTAAAACGAACGTACTTGGAGTGAGTTTCAATAAATCGAACGTACTTGGGGTGAATTTCGATAAATCGACCGTACTTGGGGTGAACTTTTCTTGCGCTCTTTCCTTGTCTGAGGTGGAAAAGCCTCTTTTAGGGATGCCAACTTTTATTCCTTCTGCTGTTCAATAAACAAATTATAAAATAAGACATCTATCTATGTACGTGGGTATTATATTGCAGAAATTTCAATGTGAAATAAGACTACAAGCTTGGCAGCTTCCTGAAACTGAAGAAAGAAGTCAAATGAGGTATTGTGAATTGGAAAAGAATTAGAATATTGCTTTGATTTAAGATAGAAAAATCTGTTGCATATTGAAAATAGTACGTTCTCTCATGAAATCCTTCCTCAATTTCGAATTTATTTATTTTGTTAACTGCTTCTTAAAGACCACAAAGACCGATTTCTTCCACAAGATGTTCACGCTTTATTCTTACAAAATCTGCAAGCGACCTTTTATAATAGAGAACCCCGCCAAACACCTGCAAGTCTAGCCGTCCGCAGTCAAAAGATTGAATGCCTTCAAACAGGTGAAAAATTCGCGGGAAAAAACCCACACAAAGCAAAGCAGGATCTCAGGCAAGTTTGTATAAAAAACTTACACAAACGGACGGACAGCTCAAATAATGCTGTTGCCGGGTGTGCTGCTTAGAGACTGAAAGACAGCGGCAAATTAGATGCAGAATTAGGAGATGAAAGGGCTATACATACATATATTGCCAAAACGTCATCAGTTTATATTTGTATTTAATGTGATCTTTAAAAAATTTGATCTGAAAAAAGATTTGACGAAAAGTATCTGTAAAATCTAAAAAAAAGTGATTTATCAAAATATATTAACGCAAATAAAATAAATGAACAAATATTAAATAAAGCGAAATTTCCTAAAAATTTACATATTGCGGTTAGAAGTGATAAAATTTAAAGGCAAGCAAACATATTTTTTTTTGCTAATAGGAAATTGTCATTTTTCAATTTACAGCCTGCAAAACGAAAATTCGACATGACGGCAAAGCATCAAGAATTTTTCGTTGGTAGCATAGATATTTCTCAAAACCGGATTTTACCACGTGGTAGCGACATACATGTGAACAAGCAGAACAGAACCCACCCTCGGTCTGTTCTGCTTGCCATCAGCAGCATTGTAACGACGTTCCCAACGTCGGGTCTCCGGATGAGCCGGAAGACTTCTTAGGCTGAGGTAAGCCTCAGCGGCTGTCCAGGGGTCTCTAACAAAAATATTTCTTTGTTTATGGGACGTAAGGAAAACACAATGATTTTGGTTATGCTCTAGTAAATGTCTTGGTTTATTGAATAACTAGTGAAATATATATAGACAACTTTTCCCATTCGTATTTATTATTGAAATATATATAAACAACTTTTTCCATTCGTATTTCTTATCTCTTCTTACAACCTGACGACGTGAAAACGTCGGTTTGGATTCTATTTCTTGCCGGGTGGCAACACTAAATAATTCTGGCTAGTCTGGTCGAGTCTTCGCCAGTGTCTGCCCACAGAAAAGTAGTGGCCGCTCTCCCGTAGATAGCCTTGGGAGGTTGGCTCAAGCTACTTGCGGTACGATTAGCAGGCACGGTCGGAATCGGCCCGGTGCTGCTCACAGAAAGTAGTGGCCGCTCTCCCGTAGATACCCTTGGGAGGTTGGCTCGAGCTACTTGAGTTACCACTAGCAGGCACGGTCGGAATCAGTCCGGTGCTGCTCACAGAAAAATAGTCGCACTCCCGTAGTTACCCTTAGGAGGTTGACTCTATGACTACGATCTTCTAACTACAAACTACGCTACCATGTATCAAGCTCCGCGTTAGCAGAGCCGCAAAAGTTCGTACCAAAGGTACCAGTTCTTACACGTTTGCTGCTTTGTCTTACGATACCGATCGACAATGCTGCGTGCTGGTCAGAGACCCGTGAAGAACTGTCCTCCACCAGCTCGCGGCTCCTCTTTTATAGGCCGAGCCGAGCTTGTCAGGCCTGTAATTGTTGTTGCGCCCTAGCGCAACTTCTATTGTTCTTCATCTATGCATACTGCATGCTATGGGGCACCTCTGCGGTCTGTTGTTGTTGTAGCAGTGCCCATGCATGCTGTCTGGCTTACCGTGCATGTGGTTGTTGTTGTAGTGCCCAACCTCAAGTATTGCCCGTGCATGCTGTTGTTGTTGTTGTAGCCGTGCATCTGCATGCTGTCTGGCTTTCCATGCATGTTGTTGTTGTTGTTTTGCATGCTATGGGGCTGGCTGCTTGTGCGTACTATTGTTGTTGTTGTAGTACCCAAGCTCGAGCATTGGCCGTGTATGTTTTTGTTGGTATTTCCTTGTGCTTATGTTGGTTCTTCTTTGTTGTTGCTTTGTCATCTTTCTGTTGCTTTCTTTTTATTGTGGCTGTTGCTTTGTGGGGGGTTTGATGGGTACAGGGTAAGGTGAACCTTTGGACCAGTGAATTGTATGGGCGTTACACCCCCCCTATACTTCCCGGGGAAATGACGAGGCTAGTATTTCCTCGCCACCCTCTACATGCAATGTGAATGGCTACTGGCGGGGTGAGACGCGGTGGCGCCATTGTGGCGCTTTTCATGCGCAAATGGGGCTCGCAAACGGACGGTTGAGGTGGCTGGCTTCCGAAGCTCGGAGCCTGACTTCAGGAGTGGGCCAGTTCGTCCGTATGAGCGAGGTGGTGAATGTTATGTTGATCGTTGCGTCGCCGAGGCATCTGTTGAGCATGGGCGGGGGAGCCCTCCGCTGCTTACGTGGCGGCGTGCTAGTAAGCGAGGCGAATCCTGCGTTGAATCATCTACTACGCGTCTCTGGGCACCATGTTGTTTCCGCTGGGTATATGGCGTTTCGCCTTCGCTACTGGCGTGTGGATGCCTGTGGCTTCATGGCTAGTGGTGGCTAGTCGACACCTTCGATGCGAGAAGGTCTGTGTGCTGGGTCGACGTCCCTCGGTTGCAGCAGGAAATCTTAGTCCTGTGGGGACGTTGGTCGTTTGAGGAGGGTGTATCGCTGTTGGCGCCGTTAGCTCCCTCCGGATGCTGTCCGGAAGCTGCTTCTGTTGGGTATGCGCAGTGGTAGCGCCCTGGGTTGCCTCTAGTTCGCTGTGGGACGCGATTCGTTGCGTCTGCGGGTCGGTTCGGTTTCGGTGGGTCAACCTGTTGACTGTCGTTGACTTGCACCTGGCTACGTACCTTTTAATGTCTCGAATCATGCCAGGCCAGTAGAAGCAATCCGTTAGCTGCGCGATGGTTTTCCGGATGCTCTTGTGGTCAGTGGATGCCTCTTCGTTACTCTCCTTAAGTATTTCCCCTCGAAGTTCTCGGGGAACGCATAATTTCCAGGGATGCGTCTGGTCTCCGCATCGTCGTGCAATGTATCGGTAGAGTTGTCCCTCCTGGAGTTTGTAGTCTGGGAGTCCAGCTGGATTCTGCTGAATCTCGCTCATGCGCCTCCGGAGCCACTTGCAAATTGGACTGGCGACCGTTTCAATCCGTCTAAGGGACCTGCTGTTACATCCGTTAGATGGTCCGTGAGCCGGGCTGGTGACGCTAAGAGGATTGCATCGATGTGGTGTGGGCTCAGAGGCCACCGCAGTAGTTCGTCGCGATTTGGTGGTAGCAACACTATTATCGTGTCTGACACTGCAACGTTCGCTGTGTGTGAGGGGCAGTGGCTTAACTCGCCGGACTGAGATATGCCCCCGCTGGCGATTGTCGTCGTACTGCTGCTCGTGATTAGCTACCTTGAAAGGGTTTGCCACTGCTTGACAAGAGACCGGTGGGGCTTTTCCTTGGAAGGCCGTGGGATGTTCTCTCCAGCGACGCGGTCTCGTGGACGGTTGCTCTACCTTTTCTGACGCTGTGTTTCGCCGCTCGATGCATGCTGCTGCCTGTTGATCCGCTCGAATAACTTCAAGGTCTTCTGCTAACGCAACCAGCTCGTCCAGGCTGGCAAAATCCTTCCGTTTGATATAAAGCTGGTAGTCCTGCTGGCAGTTTTGGAAAAGCTTTTCCAGCTGCTGGGCATGCGAGAATCCAGCACGTCGCATCAAGTTCTGGAGGGCCAGCATGTAGTCTTTGAATTTTTCGTGCGGGCCCTGCACTCGCTGCCTGATTTCATCCTCCAGATGGTCGCAGTATCGAGCTGGCAGATGAAATTTTAGAAAATCGGCCTTGAACGCGGACCATGACTTCCAAGCGCGATTGTTATTTCGAAGCCATAACAAGGCTTCGCGCTGAGCAGCAATGGCATGGTCCTTACCAACTGGTCCTTCGGGGTCTCGTAAACTTCCGCCAGCTCCTCAACCCGATCGATGAATTCTAGTACGTCCCGTCCACCGTCGAACCTAAGCGACCATTTTCTTACGGTATCGATCACTGTTAGGTGGCTGGCGGGTGCCGTATCTAGTGACTCGGTCTGGGTGCTGGTGGTGACAAGTTTTCTTGGAGTCGTCGTAGTCTTGGGAGTTGCTGGCGCCTTCCCTGCTAGGCCCAATGTTAATGGCTTTCGCGGGGGCGCGTGCTCCACACTTTTGCGGTTTGCCATGTTCTCGTTGTCTTCTCGTTGTGTTTCTTGTCTATTTTAAAGTTGCTTGTACTCCTTGTCTCGTTGTTATTCGCAGATGTCCTCTATGCTTGGTTTGTCTTCACGCGTTGTCTTTGTTCTGTCTTTTCCTTGTGTACTTCCTGTGTTCTACGTCTTTAGTTATGCTGTTCTCTGAAGTTCTAGTTAACCTGTTAGTTTTTCTTCGTCTATGTATATATATATTTCTTTTTTCCTTAGTCCTTAGTCCTTGCTTTGTTTATCCTTTGTCTATGATTTGTCTTTGATTTGTTTATACTTTGTCTCTGCTTTCTAGTCTGTGTTCCTTAGTCTTTGATATGTTCATTATATTTCTTCTCGCTTGTATTTTCCTACGTGTGTTTTCCTTCTAGTCCCTGCTCGGGCGCCATTTGTAACGACGTTCCCAACGTCGGGTCTCCGGATGAGCCGGAAGACTTCTTAGGCTGAGGTAAGCCTCAGCGGCTGTCCAGGGGTCTCTAACAAAAATATTTCTTTGTTTATGGGACGTAAGGAAAACACAATGATTTTGGTTATGCTCTAGTAAATGTCTTGGTTTATTGAATAACTAGTGAAATATATATAGACAACTTTTTTCTTATCTCTTTTTACAACCTGACGACGTGAAAACGTCGGTTTGGATTCTATTTCTTGCCGGGTGGCAACACTAAATAATTCTGGCTAGTCTGGTCGAGTCTTCGCCAGTGTCTGCCCACAGAAAAGTAGTGGCCGCTCTCCTGTAGATACCCTTGGGAGGTTGGCTCAAGCTACTTGCGCTACGATTAGCAGGCAAGGTCGGAATCGGTCCTTTGCTGCTCACAGAAAGTAGTGGCCGCTCTCCCGTAGATACTCTTGGGAGGTTGGCTCCAGCTACTTGAGTTACCACTAGCAGGCACGGTCGGAATCAGTCCGGTGCTGCTCACAGAAAAATAGTCGCACTCCCGTAGTTACCCTTAGGAGGTTGACTCTATGACTACGATCTTCTAACTACAAACTACGCTACCATGTATCAAGCTCCGCGTTAGCAGAGCCGCAAAAGTTCGTACCAAAGGTACCAGTTCTTACACGTTTGCTGCTTTGTCTTACGATACCGATCGACAATGCTGCGTGCTGGTCAGAGACCCGTGAAGAACTGTCCTCCACCAGCTCGCGGCTCCTCTTTTATAGGCCGAGCCGAGCTTGTCAGGCCTGTAATTGTTGTTGCGCCCTAGCCCATGCATGCTGTCTGGCTTACCGTGCATGTTGTTGTTGTTGTAGTGCCCAAGCTCAAGTGTTGCCCGTGCATGCTGTTGTTGTTGTTGTAGCCGTGCATCTGCATGCTGTCTGGCTTTCCATGCATGTTGTTGTTGTTGTTTTGCATGCTATGGGGCTGGCTGCTTGTGCGTACTATTGTTGTTGTTGTAGTACCCAAGCTCGAGCATTGGCCGTGTATGTTTTTGTTGGTATTTCCTTGTGCTTATGTTGGTTCTTCTTTGTTGTTGCTTTGTCATCTTTCTGTTGCTTTCTTTTTATTGTGGCTGTTGCTTTGTGGGGGGTTTGATGGGTACAGGGTAAGGTGAACCTTTGGACCAGTGAATTGTATGGGCAAAATTGGCCCAACAATTTTGGTCGTTACAGCATAGAGTAGACTAGAGGTCCAACTCTTTCAAGATGTGCTTGCGCCCACTAACACTAGCACAAAACGTCTCTTTTTCGCCTCACGTACGCGCTAATACTTGCAAAATTGACACATACCATCACATTATGCAGCTCTTCTCTGAGCGTAAAACGAACGTACTTGGGGTGAGTTTCAATAAATCGAACGCACTTGGGGTGAATTTCGATAAATCGACCGTACTTGGGGTGAACTTTTCTTGCGATCTTTCCTTGTCTGAGGTGGAAAAGCCTCTTTTAGGGATGCCAACTTTTATTCCTTCTGCTGTTCAATAAACAAATTATAAAATAAGACATCTATCTATGTACGTGGGTATTATATTGCAGAAATTTCAATGTGAAATAAGACTACAAGCTTGGCAGCTTCCTGAAACTGCAGAAAGAAGTCAAATGAATTGATTTATAAGTACATATAGTGAATTGGAAAAGTTGTCATTCATAATGTTGTTAATGTTTTTTTTATATAAGATGCAGTTTATTTATATTACGTTTACAAAAGCAATTATTAAATTTCTTTCTCTTATGTTTTAGAACTCCGAAACTTAATTTAGCCATTTAATTAAAACAGCTGAGTTTTTTTAGCACACCCTTTTTGGGTTTTATTGTGCCAAGAGCCTAGAGAACTGTATTTATTAAAGCTTCTTACAAACGCTTGGTAACTCAGGTATAGAGCCAACACACCAGAATTTTCAATCCATTTCCTTCACTCCTACTTTCTATCGCCTTCGGCTACACGACTAAGCAACAACAATACAGTGGTGAACTCACAGCATAATGTTGGTGTCACATGCAATGTTGCCATATTCACAGTTTTAACTATAAATTACAGTTTTTTAGACAAGCTTACAGTTTTTAAAATTACCTCCTAGTACAAATTACAGTTTTTTTAATTTCAGATTTTCAGTTTTTTTTTTAAATTACAATAAAGGATTAGTTTTTTCATGCTTTAAAAGAAAAACCCACGGTACATTGATTGTGATTACATTGCAGCCCTGCTTCGAAAAGGCAATTTGCTTGTCATTTTTTACCGTAATTTCACAAAAATCTTTTCGTTTTGAAGGTTACAGTTTTTTGGTTGAAAATACGGTTTTTATTTTGGGAATTTGCAGTTTTTTGGGAAAAAAATCTGGCAACATTGGTCACATGTACGGTGTGTAATTTTTTGAAGCGTTTTTGCTCTGTGAAATTATAATGGTCTAATTAGTCCAGCCGTGTCGGATAGCAATTTGCCCAGTTACTCTAACAGCTAAACGGATTGCAGCTGTCATTCTTTTCTTTTTGTTAGTGCTGTCGTATAGTTTTGTGCACAAAGGAAGAACGCTGTTTATTTTCTTCTGAGATGAAATTTTACATTCTTTATTAAATTTATAGCACAGAATTATCATAATTGTTACTTCTTTATATTGTGTACTACATTTTTAACTAATTTCGTTAATAATCAGGCAGGTTCCAGATTTCACTTCCGAGTGAAATTGCGAATCGAATTCACTTTTTGGTGTTCTGCATTTCACTTTCACTTTCACACGCTCAAATTCACTCGTTTTGAAAATGAATTCCGACCGATTTTGCAGGTTCCAGAAACCGAATCCGAATTCACAAAAGTGAACTGAAATCACTTCAGCAGCAGCAAGTGAAATTGAAGTGATTTTGTGAAAATGTAAGTAAATTAAAGAAAATTTAAATAAAATTCATAGAAATATGCAATATTTAGTGGTAAATTCAATTTTTAAGGGGAAAGCACAGCAAATTATGGAGGAGCACCACGAAATTCAATTCAACCCTATTTATTTATTATAAGGTGTTAATAATTAAGACATTCGCCTTTTACATGCCGCAATGGCAAACCCTTATCTTTATAATAAAACTAAATTCTTGGCCATAACATTAAATTTTATGTGTTTTATTTCTTCTTAAAAACCACACGTCTAAAAAAAGACCCTTTACATCAAGAGGAGGTGTGGGTGGATTGGAAGGCTTCCACCCGCAAAAAACTTTGCATAGCAGAAACTTTGGAGTTTGGTGTAACTTCTGCCAAAGATGTCACTGAGGATTCCACTCAGGATCAGCCCTCCACTTCCAGAGATGCTGCTGCCACTTCCTCTGCTGCTTGTGCTTCTTCTGCGGACGCTTCTGCTGCTATAAGTAGCGCTTCCTCTGCTGGTATTGGAGTCTCGCGAAAAAGTCGACGCGAGCCCACGGATGCCGACCCTATCACAAAATATATCAAGGAGCAAACAATTCCATGGCAACAATTGCGATGCAAATGAAAAAAAGTGGTACAAGATGGTAAAGAAAATCTGAACAATACAAAACAAATACGGAGGGAATTTAAAGAAGCAAACAACTCCACGAAAAACACAGCTCTTATTGACAGCAATTATAAAAATAAAAGGCATAACATCCAAAAATCTTTTTATTTATTTTTTTTCCAAATTATTTACACTAAATTTAATAGCATATACAAATAAACACTAATTTTTCACTTTCTGTTTTTATTTTTATTTTGCCAGACAACGATCAGCTGATCGAAAATTCAGCGAGTAGAAAAATTACAGCGAGTTCAAAATGAACATGTGAAATTGAAATCATTCGGATTCTAGAACACCAAAAACATTTTCACTCGGTTTCAATTTCACTTTCACATTCACTTTCACTCGGATTCTGGAACCTGCCTGAATATTCGACTTCTTTTGTTGAACTGAAATCGAAGGTCAGTGGCAACACTTTTCTGCAACAAAGTTCACAAGCAAAATATATCGTGAAAATTGAATTCAAACGACGAAATAATTGACTCAATGTGTTTAGTGTTGTGTAAAATGTACGATGTGTACAAATTAAAAGCAAACGAAAGCGCAGGTGGATTGTATTTCCAATAAATATTCGCTTGTTTTAACCAGTGTTGCCGTTTAAATTCTTGCATAGGAAAAGCATTATTGCTATTTCATTTTCAAGTGAATTTTTTGTGTGGCAACATTCTTTTCACAGCTGACACGACTTTTGCAGTAGTTTTCTAATCGACGCAGAAATTTCTACTACTCAATCCGGTCAGAGTAATAGCGAACGTTGTGTTCGGGTAAGATAGATTGTGTCAGCTGACACGATTTCTAACCTTACCGCTAGAGTAATTCTACCATTAGGTAGAATGCGTTCAAAAAGGCGAAAAATTCGCAGGCAACACACACACAAATCAAAACAGAATCCCAGGCAAGTGTGTATAAAAAATGTAAACAAACGGACGGACAGCTCAAATAATGCTGCCGTCGGGTGTGCTGCTTAAGGACAGAAATAAGAGTTGAAAGGGATATAAGTATGTAAATGTATTGGGTAAATGTGATTAATTAATGTTGTATATTTAATGTGCTCTTTAAAAAAATATGACCTTAAAAAATATTTAACGAAAAGTATCTTAAAAATTTTTAAAAAAATTTTAAAATTAAATTTATATCAATGCAAATAAAATAGATGAAAAAATATTAAATAAAGCAAAATTTCGGAAAAATGCATTGCGTTCAAATAAATAAGATAAAATTTTAAGGCAAGCAAACATATCATTTGTCTAATAGGAAATTGCCATTTGTCAATTTGCAGTCGGCAAAACGAAAATTCGACAAGACGGCAAAGAATCAAGAAATTGAGAAATGTACGGCACTCGCACCAAACAGATTTCCCAAAACCGGTTTTTGTCACGTGTTGGAACATTCATGAGAACAAGCAGAACATCCAAGAGTTGAAAGGGATATAAGTATGTAAATGTATTGGGTAAATGTGATTAATTAATGTATATTTAATGTGCTCTTTAAAAAAATATGACCTTAAAAAATATTTAACGAAAAGTATCTTAAAAATTTTTAAAAAAATTTTAAAATTAAATTTATATCAATGCAAATAAAATAGATGAAAAAATATTAAATAAAGCAAAATTTCGGAAAAATGCATTGCGTTCAAATAAATAAGATAAAATTTTAAGGCAAGCAAACATATCATTTGCCTAATAGGAAATTGCCATGCATGCGGAATGCGAAAGAAACTCAATCTATCCTGCGCCGAACAAACCGGTTCTCGAATTTACTCAATATCCGCCACACAATGGCCGGAATTGCTCGAGAAAAATGAGCAGGTTTCTGGGTAGAATGAGTGAGTTTTCATCTGGGTTTTCTGTTCTAGTCACGCATTTTTAGTACTGGAACGGGTTGAGCCATCTTCTCCTTCTATTATCTTTGGTGCACACATACGATGAGTGACACGGACGATTGTATCGCATATTTTGCACTAGCGCAGAGCGATTTTCAGAACTTCATGCGCATGGATAATTCAACTTATCAGGAACTAGTACTTGCGTTAATTTCGCCTTTGATAGAAAAAAAGACATATTTATGGGTGAAGCTATTCCTTTATTTACACAGTATATTACACTATAATGTTTCAAACAAATAAACAAAATTCATTTCTTTCACTTGCTGGTTTATTAATTTGGATATTTTTCCAGCAAGATTTCGTATGCTAGCGCCTCTACTCCTGTCGCTGTATTCGGTTGGTTTAATATCTCACAAGCTGGGAAACTCGCGATATTTATCAATAAATTCTGACAAAAATTCTTCTACCGCCACGCTTGCTTTTTTTGCCGACATTTTCAAGATGTTTACGGCGTGACGAACAAAACGAAATGTCAATTTTCTTTGACACTTGCCGTGTATCGAAAAATATCTAAACCACTTTGATATTTGGTCAGTCATTTCCCCTTTGTGTCTGTGTTACCATACATTCAAATATTCTCTAACACATGCTCACGTTTGGCTTCAATCGATTGACCGTGTAGAGGCCGCATTACGCTGCGGCTTTCTCTGACCGAATGTTAGCCTTTCGCTCGTTGCTTTTCGCCTTGCCGTTGTCAAGCTCGTGCTTTCGCATAGTCCGCTTTTACACGATGCGACTCGGCCCCGGATTCACGGAAGAATGTAGGAAAGAGGGGTGAAACGACAGGGGAACGCGCAAAATCGCTCGGGCAGCGATTGTGCTGCGATTTTCTGATTTTCTGACGTTCCTCTTTATTCGTTTTCGCGCTTCGCGCTGTCGACTGTAAATTAAAACTTGAAATCGAGTGAATACGTATTGCAAATAAACTGAAAAATTTACAGAACTTTACGCATAAAAGTAAATATAAAGAATAAAATGAGCAAAGAGTGGAATAAGTGCTTTAAATGTTTACAAATTACACAAATAAAACCAGCTGCAAACTCTAGTGTCAAAATGCTCGACACCAGCGAGTCGCATCGTGTAAAAGCTATGCGCGATTTCAAAGCGGAATGCGTAAAAATCGCCGGGGCCGAGTCGCATCGTGTAAAAGCGGACATACATGCAAGCTCACACGTGTTATGGGACGATAATTGCCAGTTTCTCCGGGGGGAAAAAAGCAAACACAACGTCTGACCCTTCTTTGTTATTCAATTTCTTTGGGCATACAGGGGCGAATATGGTTTTGCGAACATGAATGTTCGAGCAAAATATCAAATCTTTTTGAGAATTTCGGCGAGCAATATGGCGCAAACATTGTTACTAGAGCCCGACCGAACCCGAAATTTTGGGCCGAGACCGATACCGAACTTCGGCCTTTTTTTAATGTTCGGCCGAAACCGAGACCGAACCTTTCGAATATATATGCAAAAAAAAGAAGAAGAATTTGAATGAACAAAAATGTATACATTTTTAGGAAAAAATACATTTTAATCATTTAAAATGGTGTTCCACAATCCGAATGAAATTGTCCCTTTCGGAATGAATTTCGAATCCGAACCAAACTTAACTTCGAAACAGCTGTTTTGTGTTGACACAAAATAAAAGCAAAAACAAAAGTAATTTAAATTTAAAAATTTGTGAATTTTTCGTAAAAACTTTATAAAATATAATAAAATAAACCGAAATGTGGGTGCTGAAGTTTTGCTGGAGTTGTTGGTTGACAACGAACAACACCCACCAGAAAAACAAAAACGAAAAATTCTGCGAGACTGAAGCAATCTCCTGGAATTGCCGAATTCCGCGTAAGAAGTGTTCAAAATTATAGTTAGCCAACTTATAACTTCTAAATTTCAGATTTGTTGCTCAATACTGCGTTAACAAAGACGTGTTCCGTATGAATTTACATGAAGTGAAACCTTTTATTGGGCAATTCTCACCAATTTTTCAATTTTCAATTTGCTGCAACTTTGCGATTCCTTGCCAAAAAAGGTTTTCAACGATCGGGAATGGACTCGAATATCGCTATGGCCAAAAGTAACTGTTTTTGATAACACTCTATGGGAATCCGGAACCGCGGTCCATTGCATTTTAATTTCAGTCTCATGTAATTTCTATTTTATGTTTTATGGTGAAAATTGGTTCACATGTCTATATTAAAAATAAAAGAAATTAATCTAATTCATTTAAAAAAGCATAAACCAATTGCCTAAAGACTATCATAACTGATTTAAGTCTTTTTTTTTCATTCTAATTCTAATTCCACTTGCAATCAGGTCATCGGAATAAATCCGAAGAAAATTTCCGAAATTCGGAATGTAGAACACCAAATTTCCGATCCAAATGCGTTCGAACTCATTCGGATTTTAAAACAGGGTTGCATCGGTAAAATATTTCCGAAAATCGGAATGCAGAACACCAAAAAGTTGAATCAAATCCACTTCCGATCCGAATCGGATTCTGGAACATGCCTGATTATAAAAACCAATTCATTTGAAGTATAAATACCTATGTATGTACATACATTAAGCATCTGATTTATGAAAAATCAATAAAAAGTATTATTAAAAAATTTAAATTTTGTTTAAAACTATACAATTTTTTCCTCAACTGATCGGCTAAATTCTCGGCCTTTTTTAGCCGAGACCGAACCGAGCCCGAACCTTTTGGCCGAACTGTTCGGTAGCCGATACCGAGCGTTCGGTCGGGCTCTAATTGTTACGCGTATCAAACATTCGCCCGTGTATGGGCCGCTTTATCTTCTTGGAGTCAAACTCTCAATTGACAGCTAGTTTTATTTTAATGCCCCAAGACACCATTATACATACATAATTATGACACTGCTTCTGGGGTATTGTTGCATGCGCTACCTAAATGGTGAAATACGAATTAGCTTGCTGCAAATCATATTACTAACCTAATTCTGAGGATTTTTGAGCAGGCTCTTTAGCTCTCAATCATAATATTTTAGAAAAAGAGCTTATATGGCATATAAAAATAATTTGTGGCCATTACCACAGAGAACGTAATCCAGAGCAAAGCATATTAACAAGGTACATATGCTACATAGGGACATAGTGTAATAATATCAAGTGAACCAAATAGCAATGACATTCTATTCTCGTACCCTTGCTTGTCAGTTGCGTTGTCAAAAATATTAACCCGTTTTCAGTTTGTGTTTGAGTTCGCGTTTGAAGAAAAAAGTAAAAAGAAAAAAATATCAATGCCGAACTCTTGCTATTTGTGTAAAAGCACTTACGATGCAGCGGTGCCGATGTTTTCGCTGCCAAAGGATGAAGATTTGCGACGATTCACAAACGAAATAAACTTAATAACAAACTTAAACGTGATAAAAAAATATTAAAAATTGTTTTATAAAAACTATAAAATTTGTAACACACGTGCTGGTTATTAATACTTTCATTACTTTCATTCACTATTCATTACTAAAAATACAAATTGTTTGGTATGTAAAAATGTTGAGTAACTTTTTTGTACTAATGTCTCGGATGGGTTAAGATATATAACGAAGAAGGAGAAAAGAAAAATCAAAATATTTTTTGACAAGCTGGGGTACGTCAAGCTATCTGGTTCACTTGATATTTATTACACTATGCATAGGGAGAGCCGTCAAAATAAAATCATTTGAGATATGCCGAATTCATAGTTGCTTTTATTTTGGAACAAGTCTTTGGTTGCAACGTTTAGTATTTGTTCCCAAGGTAAAAAAGTATGTAAAATTTCAAAATTCTTTTTAAAACTGCATTCGCGTAGCAAACATTTTATAACTAGAAGCAAATGCTTGTATAAGTAGTATGTATTTTTAATTAAATGCAATGAAGATGATATTGTAATAATTGTTAGGATACTTCATAAATTGTTGGTCAATTTACAAAAAAAGGAATGTAAATTTTCATAAAAGAGATTTTACACAGTAGGTCCGCTTTTACACGAGGCGAGTCGGCCCTAGCGACACGGAAAAATATGGTAAAGACTGCGGTAAAATGGGGAGAAACGACAGAGGAACCGATCAAATCGCTCGGGCAGCATTGCAGTACGATTTTCTGACGTTCCTCTTTCGCGCTGTCAATTGTCAATTGAAACTGAATATTCCAAATAAAGTCAAAATTTACAGAATTTCATCATTAAACTCATTGCATTAAGGAAAATATAAAGAAGAAGAAAAGCAAAGAGTGGAAAAATGTGCGAAGAACTCAAGAAATTCAACAAAAACATAACAGTGGAAGCAGTAAAGACGAAAACAAGTCGAATGAGCGAGTCGGCTCGTGTAAAAGCTATGTCCGCTTTTACACGATGCGACTCGGCCCCGGCGATTTTTTCGCATTCCGCTTTGAAATCGCGCATAGCTTTTACACGATGCGACTCGCTGGTGTCGAGCATTTTGACAGTAGAGTTTGCAGCTGGTTTTATTTGTGTAATTTGTAAACATTTAAAGCACTTATTCCACTCTTTGCTCATTTTCTTCTTTATATTGACTTTTATGCGTAAAGTTCTGTAAATTTTTCAGTTTATTTGCAATACGAATTTACGAATTTGCAGCGCGAAAATGAATAAAGAGGAACGTCAGAAAATCAGAAAATCGCAGCACAATCGCTGCCCGAGCGATTTTGCGCGTTCCCCTGTCGTTTCACCCCTCTTTCCTACATTCTTCCGTGTCTCCGGGGCCGAGTCGCATCGTGTAAAAGCGGACTATGCGCGACTTCAAAGCGGAATGTCAAAAAATCGGAAGAGCCGACTCGTCTCGTGTAAAAGCGGATTAGGTAGAAAATGTAGGTATATTTTTTTTTAAATTTTTTTAAAATTATATTGCACAACAATGCTATTGCAAAATGTACAAAAAAGGGGTCTTTGTACCAATATTATCAACATTGATATTAGGCACTATTTCTTACGTAAAAATACAAATAAGCATTTGTAGAGAGGATTTGACAGCTAGCTTTCTCCAAGTATCATACCTTGATCCAGAGAACGTGTCTGTTCGTTATCTAGTAAATGTCATGTGTTTTCTGTTGTCAATCTCGTCTGAAAAGCGAATATTCACAATAGAACGAATCGCGGCGTCATGTTTGACATTTAAAATAAACAGATGAAATTGGTTAAAAAAATAGATTTACGAAATCGCAGCCAGTCCCGACTGCGGCTGGAAGCAAGAAAAGTTTCGCATGAAAGCAAAACCTTATACAGGGTTGTACGAGGAAATGAATTTGAATTTTTAAATTTGCATGCATGCGTAAGCACGAGTCAAAGATACATACGGGGAATCAAAAAAGCTTAGGCACAGCAAGTTTATGTATTAATTACTTTTCTTATATTTAAGGCGCCGCGGTGGCTCAGTGGGCTAAGTGCTTGGTAGCTGACGCGGAGGACCTGGGATCATCTCCCGGTCCGGTAACATCTAATAAAAAGAAAATTTGTTTTCAAATTGTTTCTTTGCACGGCGCCACTTCTTGCGCTGAATTGGCAATTCTCCGAGAATAATCTTTGCCAAGGAAAAAACCCGTTCGGATTCGGTAAAGTAAAATATGTGAAAAATATGACAAGCACACACAAGTTAATGCGAGAAAGCTAGGCCTAAGCCCACACGGAATTTCTTGTATGTTATTTACAAGACAGCATTAAATAAATGACTCAATTAAGAGAGTAACGCAATTATCCGAACTCAATTAAACGGGTAGGTATATCGCAGTATATTTTATATTGGACTTTTTCATTGCCACTTTTTTTGGCTCAATTATGCGGGTAACTCAATTAACCGGCGTGCAATTAAACGGGACATTGTACTAATTTCTGCTGAAACTGAGCGATGTTTGGTTGCCGATCGCTCAGAGTGTGGCATTTTTGTATCCTTCACGGCACAAGGAAGAAAACAAGATGAACATAGACACAGTGCATGTTTGTGTGTATGCCTGCTGCCTGGCTTCGGTTTACTTCGAATGTGTTCAAAATTTGTCAACCAATTGATACAATTTTTTATTTAATTCATTTTTTGTAATTATAAAGATTCTAGTAATAAAAGATAAGTGTGATTATAGATTTTGAGCGCCCAAGCTTTTTATTTTATTTTGAAAGGATTTTGTACCCAGTAATTATCTTGATTCTCTAGGTTTGGAAAGTTATCACTGAGAGAGACAATTTATTATAATTATATATATATTATTATTTTTAATAAATTGTCTCTGACTGAGTGATTGCTGTAAACTGGACAGATGTGTTTTTATACCATCGCGGATTTCCATAACTAAATCCACTCCAGATTTTTGGAGAAAATCGCTAAGCGTCTGGAAACACTCGAAGTTATTTTACTCCGCAGCTGAAATCGAATTATGTTTACACGAAATTTGATTTAACACGAGTAATAAAGTTAACATTTTTCTCCTTTTACACGAATTTATTTGATTTAACACGCTTTTTCAATCCAAATTTGTCCCAAAATAATGAAGAAAAAAATTCTAGTGATAGCAGTGATATTGCAGTCTTATACTTTTTTATATTCATGAATTTCTGATATTATTTCCTTTTATCCATATCATAATTTATTTTTTTAATAATTTTAATGTACTAAAATGTGAAGCACGGAAAATAAATTCTCAAATGAACTCTTACAAGAATTTTTTAATATTGTATATTGTATTTTAAAGTAGCTTTTTTAGGTCTGGAACCAATCTACTATTTTTCCATATAGCTAGTATCTTTTTTACACGAATATTTTTTACACGGTTTTATTGGGAACGAATCTATCATGTAAAAAGAGAATTTGGTGTATATCAGCAAGGTATACAAGTGTAGATAGCCAAGTCATATTATTTAATCTGTCTGATAATTCAAATATATAGCCAATAAAATATGCCAACAGTTATGTAATTTCGCAATTCAAATATTCGCACAAGATTCCAATTATTTTTTATAGAAACAACAAAAACAGTCAAGTGCGAGTCGGGCTCGCACACTAAGGGTTCCGTACCAGAAGAAACAACGAAGAGTAATCATCGAAAACCTTGCCCGTCTGTTCTTTTCTTGGCTTTGGTTGTTTTCTGTTGAAAATAACAGTGCTTCTCCTTGTCTGGGCGGTAAAAAATTTTAATTTAAATTGGTGGTCGATTGCTAACTTTCCGAGGAAAATATGAATATATTAACCACCATTCTTATTTTTTTTTATGAAATGAAACTGTCGCGGAACCCCTAAATTATTTCGTGGAACCCCAGGGTTCTGCGGAACACACTTTGGGAAGCAATGCCCTACAGCTAGGGTAATAGGGTAAAATAACTTTGTGCGAAAATTGTAATGCATTAAAGGAGCCGCCCTAAGTAGAGACATAAGTATTAAGAAGTGATATAAATAACTTTCTGTACATACATTTGAGATGTATGAGGGGTGCTACGCCCCCTTGTTCCATGCAACTAAATCTAAATTTATATACATATGTACATATACATATATGACTAAATACTAACAAAATACAGAATTTTTATGTTGTATGACTTGAAGTTTTAAAGGTATGTTAAATCAATGATTTAAGTTGTATGGGAGGTGCCACGCCCACTTATTGAATCACGCCTTCATTTACCCTATGACCATCCTTGGAACATCTATAGTATACGTGCCTATGATCGATCAAGCGGTTTAGGACGCAACTGCGGACATACATACATAATTTGAGTTTTATATGTACATATATGTATATAGATAGATAAATTACGTTAAACAATAGATTTTGCAGTCTTTTTAAGGATGCTTATAAAATTGAAAGTATTATCTTTCATTGGCTCCGACGTGTCGCATCGTGTAAAAGCGGACATACATATGTATGTGCGAAGTACGCACTCAAAAACACATAGGTACCTAATTTCTTTCAAAAGGCGTCATTTGGACAGCGAGCAAACCTCGCGTTTTTTGTGCCACTCGCCTAAAGCAGGAAGTTAAAAGGACGAATTATGGACCAGGTAGTTAACTATGGAGTAAAGCTGTAAATTATTTAATGTATTGTTCTTCAGATTTATCAGCAAAGTACCAATGCCTTCCACAGCGGATTCTAATAACAATAATGATGCTTATTGCAGGTACATATATATTTTAAGTCTTATGTATGTATGTACTATGTACATATATCTTGATGATTTTTATAGTGAACGTTTTTTGACAGCGACTCAGGCAATGATGCAAAATCTATCGCAAAGCGAAAATTCAGACCAGAATGGCTCAAAATGTTTGATTGACTTCGTGAGAAGTATGTGTGTAGCTTTTGTATTGCCTTTACGAAATTAGCTTTAAATCACTGCTGGTACAAATTAATAAAATAAAATTATATAAAAAAAACTTTTTAAAAATAAGCTTTAAATTATTTAATGTACTAAAAAGTAGAAAATAAATTGTTTCCAAGTCACCTGTATCTTACTATTAATAAAAGCTTGGGGCGCTCATGTGTTCAATATTTGTCAACCAGTTACCACAATATTTTATTTAAATAGTTTTTTTGCAAATAGATTCTAGTAATGAAAGATATTTTGAATATGGATATTGAGCGCACAAGCTTTTATTAATAGTAAGATACAGGTGACTTGGAAACAATTTATTTTCTACTTTTTAGTACATTAAATAAATTAAAGCTTATTTTTAAAAAGTTTTTTTTTATATAATTTTATTTTCTACTTTTTAGTCTTTCATAAATTCAATTTTAGAGCTCTGAAATTTTTCGCAAAAAGAATTTAAAACTTGCAGAGCAGTACACAATATTTAGGGTATTCACAGTGTTTACTATCGTCATATGTCATATCTTCAATTTAACAAATAATACGGCTGTGATCGACCCTAATATTCGTGGCATATTTGTGGCGCGATGAGTTGTTGTTGTTTTGCTTGCAAGGCGCGGCGAGTAAGTTCCTATCGTTTTTCATTGATGTGTGGTGTACCTATAATTATAAACTGAAGCCCAAGTGTGTAGTTGCTTGAAAAGTACCACGCCCCCTGTCCTACGCCCATAAAATTTTACCAGTGGGACGACACATCCAAGAGGCGACTGCATACGAAATTTCAATGCTGCACGACCTTTAGTTCCAAAGCTAATCGAGATCAAAAATTTTGTTTGTATGGGGGGTGCCACGCCCCCTTATCCAGTGCCCCTTATTTTCTCAGTAGAAGGATATGGATATGTAGTAAGTTCCTACCGAGTTTCATTGATGTGTGATGTGTAGTTCTAAAGTTATACACAAATCTAGAGTTGATAAAAAAGTGCCACGCCCCTTATCCCATCTGCAAAGTCAAGTTAATAGAAAGCTTATAAAATAGGCAACTTTTAAGCATTAAAATATCACTAGTAGTTAAACGTGTTTGTACTGGTTTAATAGCCTCAATGTTCAACACAGACAATTTAAAAAAAAATTTTAATTTTCCCAACCCCATGTTGTATATTTAGTAAAATGAATTCAACCTTGCCTCCAAAATAACACTCTTCGAGTTCAGCGTGATTTTAACGTTCTGGGACTAGTAGTCTGACAGACACCAAGAAATAGATAAATGCGTTTTGTACCGTTATTCTTCAAAAGTCGACTCACGCTCTTCGTATCTTCCAATTACGTACTCAAGCGTGTATTAGTGTGCCGAAAGCGATCGAGACGCGTCGTTGTGAGTGCAAAAGTGTCTACAAGGCAACCACGTTAGTCTGAGAGACAACCACCTCAGTATATTTATCATATTTTCTTAGTGCCTCCTATACAACACGTCAGTGAATTCGTTTTGCTACCTTATATTTCTTGTTTCTGTGACTGAAGTAGTACGTAGTAATCTGACAGACACCTGATCTCCCCCTCCCCCACCAAGAGTTCAATCTATTCCACCAAGTGGAAGAAAACTTTGCTCCATTTGTCCCCCATAAATAAAAAGAATAACTAGATATTGTTGCTGCGATTGTGCCAAGTGCTCTAAGCCACTTTGTAATAACTGCCAAGATAAGTTATAACTTTTTATTAAACCATTGAATGGATCTCATTTTTTGTGTACTGATTATTTTAAGAGTAAACTTTAACAAAAGTGAAACGTTTGTTTAAAAAATTTAAATAGGGGATATACGTTTTTCCTTCTTGTATAGATATGTTTTGGAGGGCCAATTTGTTCCATGTCAATAAATGCTGTTTAACATGAAATGTCTTTTTGAATAATAAATTTATTATAATTAATAACAACTTTCACCCTTTAATTAAAAATAAAAATCATAATTGTAGGTGTACAAAACAAAACATGAAAAATATAAGCAATCGAATTGCTTTTATTGATAGTAAGATACAGGTGACTTGAAAACAATTTATTTTCTACTTTTTAGTACATTAAATAAATTAAAGCTTATTTTTAAAAAGTTTTTTTTTATATAATTTTATTTGTCTGTAAATCACTTACATGTACAAGTATATCAAGGGTATTCATTTATCGAACATTGCTCAAATTTATCAATTTATCAAGTGTGTTAAATGAACGCGCTTGGCAAAGTGTTTGTGCAAATGGTGTTTGGCTGTCAAAAAGAAAAAACTAAAGTGCCGAGAATGAGTGAAAAAATAAAAAATAATGTTGGAGCTGTTTGGAAAAAATTACTGTAACCCTATTGCGTTTATTTTGATTGTTCAATACTAAACTTTTATCATAATGTTAAAGATCATATCTACGCAGGGTTGCATTCGTTGCCGTCTAAGTTTACAAACATCGTTTGCACAGCGAAATCATTGGGCAAATTTATCACATTTGTGCAAATGAGCTTTCATGAAATATTTGACAGTTCGTTTATCAGGTGATAAATTTGTCACGTTATCAGGCATTTGCGCGTTTAAATGAATACCCCTATTATGTATTTAATTTTTTTACTTGTCTCCCGCAAATACAGTCTTACTTAACCGCGTCTCGTTATAATACACATTTACTCCAAAATACTGGGTGTGATCTGCTCATTATAAAGGCGGTACACAGAAAATCCTCATAACTTCCATAAAATATACAACAAAGCGTCCATATTTGATCATTTCGTTGCTGGCAAGAATAGGTATGTACGTTCGTAAATGCGGCGAATTCGTGCAGCAGCATCAGCAGTGCAGCCAACTTTAGTTGCCACTGCCCGATCAGCTGAACTGCTTCTGCATGTTGAATGCGGAAATCTTTTTTGCAGTAATGAACGCGATTCAAGATGGAAATTTTAGTGAAGGCATTAATTGATAGTTGCGAAACTCAAAATAAGAGTCTTTTAAAGCATTTCAATAAAGAAAGAATAAAACGAGTGAAAAAGAGATATGTCGTTGTAAAAACCTTGTTGAAAGAGAGAAATAAAAAGGGATCGATCCGGAAAGTAGGTAATTACATACTTTGCAACAATAAAAACCTATCCAGATGATGTATTCCATCTTTATACAAGATAACAAACAAATTTTGATCCATTTATGATAATTTTTCAACGTTTCCATTTCGTTTTCTATTACCGGCATCAGTAGAATAACTGGTGCGCTGGTTGCAGAAATGTGCCAAGCTGTTGTATTAACGAACGCGATGCACGCAGCAGTGATCCGCCATTTTACGCGATGCTTTCGTTAAAGTTAAAGTGCAGCCGCAGTACCTTTAAATCCTCTAAAAATCGGTCGGCCCACTTTACGGTCGGTAATTGAAATTTAATTGGATAAAACTTTTTGTTTAAGATAACGAAATGCTAAGCTCCAAAAAATTATTGATCAAAATAAAAATATGCTATATTCCAATAATTAGTAACAACAAAAATTAAAAGACAAACTTTAATAAAATAAAAAACCCGAAATTAAAAAAAAATTTCTAAGTTTAAATAAATGCAAAATCCAAACGATTGCTAAAACAAAATAGGCTAAATTCGAAAGAAAAACTTAAGAAAATTATGTGTAAATATTTATTTATTAAATTCAGTCTACAGAATGGGATCTTACAGACAACGACAAAGTTATGAATATAGGTAAGGAACCATTAATTAAAAATTTTAAATAAGTTTAACCCAAAGCTACCTTCGTTAGCATTGAAATCCAAAATGAAACTATAAGTGTTAGAAAGATGAATACCTCAGCGATTGGTTGATTTCTGCAGTAATAATTTATATGCAAAGCATCTAAAAATAGGCGATGTTTCTCAAGTTCCTTCATGGTTCGAAAGCATTGAACACATAAAAAATGGTGAGGGCAGTTAATTTTTAGATAAAATGTTATACACAAACAACAATGATAGAAAATTGGAATATAATAGCAAGTATATAAGTGGTGGTAAATTTCTCACAATTTAGAAATTGAAAGCCAAAAACAGGCAGCCACACCTTAACTTTTTGTGTTCAAGGTGCAATTTTAGAAATTGACCACCGATTGGCTCTCAATTTTTCCTTTCAAGTCGTGCTGTTCCCTGACGTTCAATTTTAGTGCAAATAGTAGTAGTTAACACATGAAACGAACTAGCAGGTGGTCGCAGTTTTTTTAAATAAATTTTCGCGTTTCGTGTAAAAAAGATTTTGCCTCAATAAAATGATGAATAAAAGCAATTTTACATTGAGCATGACTCTCCGGGACTTTTGTCGTTGGCTAATAGTGCCAGGGATACGAACGGATGTCATAACATAAAGTCGCTACACCGGCAACACTGGCTTTGACTGAATCAGTCACGACAATTTTTATAATTTTTTTTTTGAATGCGAGTCGTCCTGTATTTTACTTTGATCCAATATTCTTATAGTTACTGCTTCTTAGCAACATTAATAATCGGACGCAGTTCGTGGCGACTAAATAACAATCATATTGAAAAGTATATAGAAACAACTCGAATAAATTGTTTTATCTATTCGTAAAACAACTTAGAAAAATGGTAAGTTAATGAATTACTTAAATGTGTCGATAATGGCAAAGAAAAACCCTTAGTTTTGGGTAGGCTGCAATTGTGTGTGGAGCTCTTTCGTGACCGGCATGAATTTTAGTCTAATTTTTAATTAAAATATGTGCCGAAAACAAATTTTTAGTTGCTTCGCAAACAATTTTTGATTTTTATGGAATAGGAACATAACCTCATTACATTAGAATCATTTATTGAAATGTGTATTATTACATATTATATATATTTATAGAGCCCGCGCTCACGCAGTCGCAGCATAAGCCCCAGGCGTAGTTATTCAAAATCAAGGTCGTCGATTGGACGTCGCAATGGCCACCGGTAAGTTCGCTTTAAGCGCTCAGGTGTTCCTTGTTGCTAATGGCGAAATACTCGATTCCTCAGAAAATCCCGTAACCGCTATTCTAGAGATCGTGTCTATGACTCTCGCAGTCCATCTGCTTCAAGACATCCACCCTCACCGTCTCCGTTGCCTTTGCCGCGTGATGGACGCTATTCTGGGGTCAGTAAGAGTTTTTCTAGGTGGGTGCTGAAGAATGGTTTGAAAAATTTTCATATAATTTTTAGTTGCCATGACAACTGTACTGTGTTTTAAAAAAGACTACTAGGACTTTTTCATTTTTTTTTTCTTGCATTCTTTGTAAAGTAAAAACATGTGGGTTAAAATATTCGTATGTATGTATTTATAACTGAGATTTCTGTTGACTGTTATCACATTACAGCACCTTTCACCGTTTTTTTTCAACTACAAAAAAGTTGGTACTTTCCTAATGAAGTGGTTTTTAATTTACTTAATTTCAGCAGTGAAAAAATGAATGCTATTTTTATGAAAACAGACACGAAAGAACAAAAATAAATCTAATGAAATCAGAACACTGAGCTCGTAGAATATCTAAAGAAAAAAAACGAGCAAGTTTTACAGCAAATTTCCAAACTCAAACGTACTGAAAACTAGGAAGTACAATTCGAAAACCTCAATTCCAAAATTCAATACGTACTCGAGCAATCGAAATCGAACTGGAAAATGTACAATTTTCCGAAATTTTCAAGCAAAACACAAAATGATTTCGCATATACAACTTTTTATTTATATGTATTCCTTAATTTATGTACATTTTTCGAATATGAACTTTTGAACTCACAACTTTTAATCATCGCCCTTTTAAAATCAAAGGTCACTTTCGCCACGACAGCAGCGCCGTCACGTGACACGTTCCCGCACACGTTCACGATCGCGCAGTCCGCATGACAAGCGACGCGGCACTCGGGTAAGTCCTTGGCCCATTGTTAAACTTCCAACTTCCCTATCTGGTTTTCTTGTTTTTAACCACGCAGGAGAAGCCCATTCAGAGTCGTTGTATTGGCGTCTTCGGGCTAAGCGTTTTTACCACGCAACAGAAAATACGGGAAATCTTCTCCAAATTCGGAGCCATCGAACGCATACAAGTTGTTATCGATGCGCAGGTGAGTCGAAAAGGGTGTGGCATAAAATCATAAAATCAAACAAGCCACGTCACTTAAGACACTCATTGCAAAAGTGATAAGCTAATTTTTTGCAAAGATCAACCGTGGCCAAATAAATTTGAAATTTGCCAGCAAATATGAGTGCTGCATATGAGCATATTTTGCATGCACGAAAGGCTTGCAGGCACAGTTTCGTAGTACTTCTAATTTGCATTCCAATTCAGATTTTTGGCAATCGGTTAAATTAAATTTCCCTACAGACCGGCCGCTCGCGTGGATTTTGTTTCATTTATTACGAGGAAATGGCAGATGCCAAAACGGCAAAAGAGGCTTGTTCCGGCATAGAGGTTGATAGTAGGCGTATACGTGTCGACTACTCCATAACACAACGGCCGCACACGCCCACTCCGGGAATTTATATGGGACGTCCAACCAGGCAAGTTTCCGAAATTGGTCACATTTTTCCACATTGTCACATTTGTATGAAATTGTTATTATTTTTAGAGCCTACCGTGAGCGTGAACATCATGATCGCCATCGAGATGAGTATCGTACACGTCGTCGCACCCCGCCCTCTCCATATAGTCGTGGCAACTATCGCAACGAGCGTCGTCGTCGGTATGAGCGCAGCAGAAGTCGCTCCTATACGCCGCGTAAGTATACGTGCACACATAATTGCCAACTAAAACAGACGAAGTACTAAATTGGGATTTCAACTGTTATTAGTTACTGTAAACCACATATTTCTTCGTTCTTATATACCTTGATCCCTCAATTGCAGGATGCTCGCGTTATTAAACGCAATTGCTCTTCGCTCATTCATTTATGCAATACCAACAAAAAAACAGCTGTCTATAAGAAAAAATGGAATTTTGCGCCTCAATTGATGAACGGACAAACATACTGAAGAAGCCACAAATCTACCTTTTACTGAAAATGACAACCATACCATCGCATGCAACTGAAATGCTTAACTATTTTTCGAAAATTTGGATTTTAAAGATACCCCTAGTTCTCAGCCTCAAATTTTATTTTCAACTATTCACAGCAATTTCGATTATATTGCTGCAACAATTTTTAGTTTCAGCTACTCTCACCACTAAAATTACGCATTTAGCTTTGATTATCTATGGCATAAATTTTATGCTGTACTTGAATTTATTTTACGTACCTTCATTTAAATTAACTATAATTTTTTGATTTTATGCAGCTTTTACTTTTATTTTGAATCTTTGTCTTGCAGTGAAGTGCTTAATTTAGTTTTTTCTTTTGTTACGCGCATACTTTCTCACATTCTCTCCAACCAAAAAAAATTGCAGAATTTTTGCGACTTGGCTGTATTCTCTTTTAAAGAAGAATTTCGTGGTTTGAAACTGTATTTTTGTTCCTGAAACGTGTAAGAGCTACCTTCAAGTAACAAACGCAGAGATATGAAAATTACGAGATTTGAAATGAACGCAAACAGAGAATTGTTTTGTTTTTTGTACAAGTAACCATTTGTGTTTAGAGAATAAGACTTGGAGGTTTTTGTAATTTGTACTACATAATTAGTATAATTTACGGCAGTGCAGTGATAAATTATAAGTTGCTATATTATTTTCATATGTAAATACAATATCGTATTCTTCATATGCTGGAGCGTTAGAATTTAATGAAAAAAACAGAAATCCAATTATATAACAGCAGCTGTATTGGAATGCATTTCTTTTTCATATATTATGAAAAAGATGTACGGTTTAATTTGACCCCTTAATTAGTTATTTCGGCATTACTAATGTATGCTGTGTTATTAAAATTAAACTAAAAAAATTGAAAAATTAACTTGCAAATTGAATTTTAATTTGTATATGAATATATTTCTATAAGCTA
Organism: Neria commutata; assembly: GCA_963457695.1. Taxonomy (NCBI): domain Eukaryota; kingdom Metazoa; phylum Arthropoda; class Insecta; order Diptera; family Micropezidae; genus Neria; species Neria commutata. Next base: position 26,945,278 of record OY735247.1, read on the forward strand.
AGGGTTGCCTAGTTTACATATACAAAAATTATGAAGATGATGCAGTCGATGTTGAGGCCACTTCAGTTTGTCTTGATGTGTTATAGGCAATCTCCAAGGTGCCTTGTATAACTTGCATATCCGCCTCAATGCTACGTGCCCAGTTCTCGACATCACCCAACTCCTAAAAACGGGAGAAGATACATATGTTTTGTTGACTTGTGCAACATCGGCTCACCTTGAGCGCGCTGCTAAAATTATCGATCAATTGCACCCACTGCTGCGTCTGTTTGGCGAAATTGGTGGCACCAACATGTAGTTGCTTTGCTTCTGCATCCAGTCGCTTCTGATTAAGGTAAGCTTGGGCCACGCTGCAATGGAGGGGAAATTACAACAGAACAGGCTACAAAGTCGCGCAGTTTCCCTTGAAAAAATTTCACTTTTGTTCGATCTTGTGGAACATGGAATTACTTACCCAACATTTAAATGGTCCACCAGTGCCTGTGTCAACTCATTTGAAGATTCGATAACTTCCTTCCGTTTTATTTCTATGCATAAACACTATAATTAATCCAAAATCTGTAATTTCAGACATTTTATATTTACCCTGCTCTTGTTTGCGTTTGGATTGCTTTGCTTGATGCTCTTTTACCATGGAACTCAGCATTTTCCATATATTTATTTTTGTTTAAAAATGTATATCAAAACATCTGGTTTTCATGCGAATTTGTAGTGCTGCCAGATTAAAGCATAACTTCAAAATGTGTGCACTTTCAGCACATGTCCATAAAAAACTGCGGACTACGCTGATATCAAAGAAACTGAATTATAATTCAAGTTCTTTGCTGATATAAAGCACTACATATTAGGGGTATTCATTTAAACGCGCAAATGCCTGATAACGTGACAAATTTATCACTTGACAAACGAACTGTCAAATTTTGTATGAAAGCTCATCTGCACAAATGTGATAAATTTGCCCAATGATTTCACTGTGCAAACGATGTTTGTAAACTTAGACGGCAGCGAATGCAACCCTGCTTTGTTATGATCTATAACTATGATAAAAGTATAGTATTGAACAATCAACAGTTACAGTTAGAGTAATTTTTTCCAAACAGCTCCAACATTAACCTTTACTTTTTCACTGATTCACGGCATTTTAGTTTTTTCTTTTTTACAGCCAAACACCGATTGAACAAACACTTTGCGAAGCGCGTTCATTTACCACACTTGAAAATTCATAAATTTGAGCAATGTGCAAAATTATCTGCTTAAATGAATACCCTTAGTCCGCTTTTACACGATGCGACTCGGCCCCGGCGATTTTTTCGCATTCCGCTTTGAAATCGCGCATAGCTTTTACACGATGCGACTCGCTCCACTCCACATATTGGCACTAGAGTCTGCAGCTGGTTTTATTTCTGTAATTTGTAAACATTTAAAGCACTTATTCCACTCTTTGCTCATTTTTTTCTTTATATTTATTTTTATGCGTAAAGTTCTGTAAATTTTTCAGTTTATTTGCAATACGTATTCACTCGATTTCAAGTTTTAATTTACAGTCGACAGCGCGAAGCGCGAAAACGAATAAAGAGGAACGTCAAAAAATCAGAAAATCGCAGCACAATCGCTGCCCGAGCGATTTTGCGCGTTCCCCTGTCGTTTCACCCCTCTTTCCTACATTCTTCCGTGTCTCCGGGGCCGAGTCGCATCGTGTAAAAGCGGACTTATTAATCATTAAGGGCCAGTTTCACAGTGGATATTTAAACTCTGATTGCAGTTTAAATAAGGAATTTCAGTTTCACAGTTGGAAGTTAAATACAATTTAAATGGCCGATTATGGATATTTAATGCCTGAAACACAATTGCGACCACAACGCAGACCGCTGCGGTATTCCGCATTTTGGAACGAGTAGTCTTATGAGAACGTCAGGAATGGAACAGAACGGCCGACGACCATCGCAAAACGCAGCGACCGACGATAGAACTGGTTCTAATTTCACGCTGCGTCCAATTTAGGGTTGCATTTTCCCAACAGCCGCAGTAATGATTTCATTGAATTTCATTACAGCTGCTTATAAGTTTTCTATTTTTAGAAATTTGAGAGATTTCCTCGTTCTGGTTAATTTTAAGCGACCAAAGCAAACGCGACACGTTGGTCAAGTGGACAAACGCTTGGCTGCTGAAACGGAAGACCTGAGTTCAAATGTCAGGCGAGGCACATAACATCTAATAGAATAGAGTACAATTATTTGTTTTTATTATTATTTTTTGCATAACAGACCTGCCGAATCAGCATTGCTGCTACGGCCGTCATTTGGCCGACATGCCGTCCTAGGACATGCCTACAGATAAAAGATACAAATAAGTCAACGGCCGTTTGAGCGGGCTATGATTTGATAATTATACGCCGATTTAATATCAAGGAATGAAAAAGTTTTAGTTTTTATTAATGAAAAGATTTGACGCAGTACAAAAGGAAATTCATAGAACAAGTGAACAGAACTTTCTCAAAGTAATTTCTCACATCAGTAGTGATGTCAGATATGCATATTGCTATCATTTAGGCTCAACAGGCCGTTTGCCGAATTTTGTTTACAGTGGCTTTCAATTGTATAGAAATTGAACTGCCGACGACCGTTGATTGCAGTTTGTTTACTGCGGCAGGCCAAAAAAACGCATAGTTCTGCGAACGTGGTCGGTGTTGTGTTTCAGGCATAAGTACGGCACAGAGTTGAATTTATGAACAGCTGATTTCGGATGTGCAAGCAAGCTGCGTGGCCAGTAATGGAATTTATAAGATTCAAATTAAGCATGAAACTGCATGGTATAGCACATACCGTAGTATCATAAATAATATAAACTGTGCATACTTTGCACTTTGCACTTAACAATTTCCAATAATTCACTTCTTTCGGTCGACGACAAATTTTTAGTTCGCACTGCCTCCATAATTGAACAATTGAACATATGTTTTTGGCAAGTTGTGCCAACCTTCAAATGTCAAATATTCCGTATTTAAATAAATGCATTGAGAAACCCAAGAAAAGTTAAACTAGATTTAAACTCAATTTGAAAATTAGATTTAAATAGCCACTGTGAAACCCGCCCTAAATGTTATATTGAAGTATGCGCCGAATGTTTGGTCAACGATCCATATTTCAATTAAAATGCTTACAAGAGTTTGTAATGTGGACAAGGTCCGTTATACACTTTATGAGGATTGTAATGGTCTAATTAGTCCAGACGGATCGGATGCAAACGTGCCGGATAGCTAGATATGGGCAAAGCCGAATCCGGAGTCATCCGAAAGCCAATGGCACCCCAAGCGGAACCATCTAAGGTGAGAGCTTCAGCAGCTCAAACGGAAATAGATGATGACGTAGTAGGAACTACCACAAAAAGCCCAGTTATGGGGAGGTAGCAGCTGGGGTAAAACTTGGAATCATCCCAGCGGAGTTTCCAAGCACCATCTGGTCCACGGACCAACTCAAGGTCATCCGGCAAAGCATACTGGAAAAGATCAAGCATCAGAGGAAGGGTGAGACCAAACCCAGCTTCACCAGCTGCACTTTCCGCCCAGGATGGATCACCATCACCTGTGCAAATGGAGCAACAGCAGGATGGCTGAAGGCGCTTGCACCCTCTCTAAAGCCATGGAAGGATGCTGTTCTTAAGGTGGTTGAAGAGGCAGATGTGCCCAAGGCCCAGATCATTGTGGGCTACTTCCCAGAGGAGGGAACAACCGCACTCTCGAGCATCTTGGAGCTCATCGAAGGCCAAAACAGCGGCCTGAGAGTGGAAGATTGGCGGGTACTCAATAGAGTGCAAAAAGGAGCGTCGTCGGAACTAGCTCTGGCAATAGATGAGCCCTCCGCCAAAGCTCTAGAAAGGACGAAATACGTCATAAATTACGGTTTCGGAAAGGTGCAGCTGAGGCCAAAAACACCAGCGTCGAAAATGGCAGTACATGCACAAACCTCAAATGCTGCTGCATCTCTGAAAGCAGCAAATCCAGACACAGGGGCTGGCAAAATGGACGTGGTAGAGGAACAGCCTTGCTGCTCCAACAGTGCCAAACCTACTCCCGCAACGCTCAGCCCAAAAATGGAAGCGGAAAATCTAAGGCCTTCTCTGCACAGGAAAGGCTGAGGAAATGGGGAGGACTCCAGAGGAAGCCGCACTACTTGCCAGCAACAGGGGCAAGAAAAGGGCAAATCGCCCTCAGAAGTAGGCTACACAATGGCCACTTCTCATGCTGATAGCAACACAAAGAGGCATATTAAGTGCCTCCAAGTGAATCTCCACCATGCTAAAGCAGCCTCGGATATTCTGAGCAGAAGATTCGCTACAGAAGACCTGGATATAGCTTTTGTCCAGGAACCATGGATCCGTGACGGAGTCATTAGGGGGCTCCAGGATTCAAATGCCAAGGTAATATACTCCAATATACAAAGCCGGCCCAGGGCGGCCATACTAGTAAGTAAAAAATTAACGTTCTGTCCCATTTCAGAATTCGTGTGCGGAGACCTAGTGGCGATATGGGTAAAGGTACCCACTCCACGTGGGGAGTGCGAGGTGATTTTTGCCTCAGCGTACCTACCAGGAGACACCACCGAAGTGCCCAACAGTGAAGTGGTAGCTCTAATAGAGTATTGCCGCAAGAGGCAGTTGAAATGGATCATTGGCTGCGACGCCAACGCACAACACACCATATGGGGCAGCACTGACATCAACACAAGGGGTGAGTACCTCCTTGAATTTATTAATAAGAACAATATTTCGATTCTTAACCGGGGTGACGAACCAACGTTTGTAAATGCTATCAGGGGTGAAGTATTAGATCTAACTCTTGCTAGTCCAAATATGTTGTCCGCTATTTCAAATTGGCATGTCTCTAGGGAAGTCTCAATGTCAGACCACCGACACATGAGGTTCGACGTGGAGGCATCCATCGTGCAGAATCATATTTACAGAAATCCCAGGAACACAGACTGGGATACTTTTCGCTTCTCCTTAGAAGCATGCGTCAACTGCTCCACAGTACCGATACAAACGACACACGAGTTGGACGCGGAAGCCTCTGAGCTCCACACATTCATTGAAAAGGCGTTCCATGAAGGCTGTTCCGAGAGCAAGAGAAAAACTCACAGGGATGTCCCATGGTGGAATAACCTCCTAAGCCGCCTGAGGAAAAAAGCCAGGAAACTTTTCAATAGGGCCAAAGCAAGAGGGGACTGGGTCTTCTATAAAGCAGCCCTAACTGAGTACAACAATGAACTCAGGAGATCTAAAAGAGCTACGTGGAGGGATCACAGTGGCAGGATTAAAAGCCTTCCCGATGCGATCCGGCTACAAAAAGCCTTTGCACAAGATCACTCTAATGGCATATGCACTCTGAAAAAGCCAGATGGTAGCTACACAGAAAACCCAAGGGAGACGAGCGACCTACTTCTAGAAACTCACTTCCCGGGCTGTGTGCCTAATGAACCAGACACGCCAGCGATGGAGGCGCACACCTTCACCACTCGGCGATACAAAAGTTTTGCAGGCAAGATATTCCACCACACGCGGGTGCAATGGGCAATATCAACCTTCAGCCCATACAAGTCTCCGGGACCGGATGGGGTATATCCGTGCCTATTACAGCAGGGGTTCGATCTCATCGCCCCAACGCTAATTAGGATATTTAGATCCAGCCTAACATTAGGTCACATACCTATTGAATGGGCTAAAACTAAAGTAGTGTTTATTCCTAAGGCAGGGAAAAAATCGGAGCACCTGCCTAAATCATACAGACTTATTAGCCTCAGCTCCTTTTTCCTAAAAACTATGGAAAAAATTCTGGACAACCACATTAGGGACACTAACCTACGGGAGTGCCCTCTGAGTGAGCTCCAATTTGCTTATCAAAAAGGAAAATCCACAGTGACTGCCATTCACAGCCTAACAAAAGTTATCGAAAAAGCACTGGAGTCAAAACAAATAGCCCTATGCGCTTTCATAGACATCTCGGGGGCGTTTGACAATACGTCATATGAGGCAATAATGGTAAAATTACTCTAGCGGTAAGGTTAGAAATCGTGTCAGCTGACACAATCTATCTTACCCGAACACAATGTTCGCTATTACTCTGACCGGATTGAGTAGTAGAAATTTCTGCGTCGATTAGAAAACTACTGCAAAAGTCGTGTCAGCTGTGAAAAGAATGTTGCCACACAAAAAATTCACTTGAAAATGAAATAGCAATAATGCTTTTCCTATGCAAGAATTTAAACGGCAACACTGGTCAAAACAAGCGAATATTTATTGGAAATATAGTCCACCTGCGCTTTCGTTTGCTTTATTTTTGTACACATCGTACATTTTACACAACACTAAGCACATTGAGTCAATTATTTCGTCGTTTGAATTCATTTTTCACGATATATTTTGTTTGTGAACTCTTTGCAGAAAAGTGTTGCCAGTGACCTTCGATTTTAGTTCAACAAAAGAAGTGGATTATTATTGTCGAAATAAGTTAAAAAAGTAGTACACAATATAGAGATGTAACAATTATGATAATTCAGTGCCATAAATTTAATAAAGAATGTAAAATTTCATCTCAGAAGAAAATAAACAGTGTGTTTCTTTTGTGCACAAAACTATACGGCAGCACTAGTAAAAAGAATAGACTGACAGCTGCAATCCGTTTAGCTGTTAGAGTAACTGGGCAAATTGCTATCCGGCACGATTGAATTCGACACCGCTGGACTAATTAGACCATTAAACATCAGGAAAAATATATCTCCCATGATCATAAACTGGACGTTAGCCATGCTGCGAACCAGAAGCATAAACCTAGAGCTCGGGGGATCGGCAAGATCAATAAAGGCCACCAGGGGGTGCCCCCAAGGGAGAGTACTCTCTCCCCTTCTGTGGACCATGGTCATTGACGAACTCCTAAAAAAGCTCAATAACATGGGTTGTAAGACTTAGGGGTATGCGGATGACTTAGTCATATACATCGTGGGTTAGCATGAGCAAACCATCACGGAACGAATGCAAAAAGCCCTCAGCACAACACACAAGTGGTGCAAGGAAAAGGGCCTAGACATCAATCCCACAAAAACCACCATAGTACCCTACACCAGGAGGAGGAAGATCAATTTGATGAGACCTACCATTGGTGGTGCTACTATTGAATTCTCAAACGAAGCGAAATACCTGGGGGTAACTCTAGATAAAACGCTCAATTGGAACTCACATCTTAACTATACAATCAATAAAGCCACCAGGGCACTCTTCGCCTGCAACAGGCTGTATGGTAAGACATGGGGCTTAAATCCCAGGATGACCTATTGGTCATTCACAACAATCGTAAGACCAATAGCCACCTATGCGGCCCTAGCATGGTGGCCAAAGGTAGAACAAAGAAAAGCAGCAGGCAGTCTAAGCAAGCTGCATCGCCTTGTATGTGTTGGCATAACAGGTGCAATGAAGTCCTGCCCAACCGATGCGCTAGGGGTCCTAGTAGGCATCCCACCTCTATCAATTCTAATTGAAAAAGAGGCATGCCTCAGCGCCCTAAGAATACAAGGTACCACTGACTTCAAAAGCGGTGATCTAACGGGCCACATGAAGGTGCTTAGCAACTTCGTAAAAGATCCGATACTGAAAATAACCGATGCTATGCCATCGAGAACAGTGTTCTCCAGAAATTTCAAAGTCATACTGTCCGACAGACAGGCTTGGAAAAACAACAATATCTGCTTAAATGTAGGCTCGCAAGTGTGGTTTACTGACGGGTCAAAACTGGAAAATGGTGAGACAGGGGCGGGCGTAAACGGACCTAGATTCCAAAAGGCCATCCCCATGGGTACGTACCCAACCATCTTCCAAGCAGAACTGTTCGCCATTGAGGTATGCGCCTCAGAATGCCTTCGCAGGAAGACAAATGGCGCAACCATATACATATTATCTGATAGTCAAGCGGCCCTGAAGGCCCTGGATGGCACAACAATCGTCTCCAGACTCGTCGATAATTGCCTCCGACTCTTAAATGAACTGGGCCAAAAAAACACCCTGACACTGGGCTGGGTCCCAGGACATGAAGGTCACGAAGGCAACGAAAGGGCTGCCTCGCAAAAAGGGGAGCACTAAGACCCTTCATTGGTCCCGAACCCTTCTGCGGATTGTCTAAGGGGCATGCAACGGAAGTGCTAAGGAAATGGGAGGAATCCAAGGTCAATGCCTATTGGACTAACAGCATAGGACAAAGGCAAGCAAAAAGATTCCTGACCCCAACAAAGGCCGTTTTACAAAGGCTTGTTAGGTTGAACAGGGAAGACCTCCGCATTCTCACAGGGTATCTCACAGGCCACTGCAGTCTTCGATACCACCTGATGAAGATGGGATTATCCGATACGGATACGTGCCGACTATGCGAGATAGGGACTGAAACGTCCGAGCACATTTTGTGCGACTGTCCCGCAATTAGTAGGCTAAGAAGCATCCATCTAGGAGGCTACTCAGTGCCCCCACAGAAAATATGGAACACTAAACCCAGCAAAGTGCTACTTCATTAAGAGCCTAACACAACTGGGTTAAATACAGGCCAGCACAAAAGATCCATTCGGCGGTCGCGGTGCGCAACAAAGGCCTCTTTAACAATAACAATACTCTAACCACAGATTACTACCAGATATCCGACTCTCACACTAGCGCTAAAAAATCACCAACACAATCACAAAATACACGATAGACTTTTTCCATATCTGGTTACGGGTACCCAGGTATTCGGCTTTTCTGATATCGGTATCCCATCTGTATTCGACCAAACCTATGTTATTGTAACCATTTGATTGTTATTTCAGTTTTAATATATGTGCTGATATTTTTTGTGTACATTAAATATTTTGTTTTGTTGCTTTTATAGCGTGGGAACCAGGTACTCGAAAACATCTGTAGTCGATAGCCGTGTCGTGCAATTTATTTGTATGCCCTATCAATTGCAAGATAGGAGCGTCAAATGCAAGATAAGAGCTATCCGCTGTATCAAATTCCCAACCCACTGCGAACAAATTTTTGAGGTTTGACAGTAGTTGGTCCGAAATGTAAACAAAGGAATTTTTGTGAATGCAACTCTGTAAGGAATTACAAAAACAAAATACATTGCGAATTGCACGTACGCTATCAGTGTGAGGGAGGTTTCAAAAAAATGGAAATTTTTGTTCCCTGGACGGACAGTTGGATATCTGGTAGTAATCTGTGCTCTAACACCTAAACGGATTGCAGCTGTCAGTCTTTTCTTTTTGCTAGTGCTGCCGTATAGTTTTGTGCACAAAGGAAGAACGCTGTTTATTTTCTTCTGAGATGAAATTTTACATTCTTTATTAAATTTATGGCACAGAATTGTCATAATTGTTACATCTCTACATTGTTTACTACTTTTTTTTAAACTAATTTCGGCAAAAACAATCCACTTCTTTTGTTGAACTAAAATCGAAGGTCACTGGCAACACTTTTCTGCAACAAAATTCACAAGCAAAATATATCGTGAAAAATGAATTCAAACGACGAAATAATTGACTCAAGTGTAGTGTAAAATATACGATGTGTACAAATTAAAAGCAAACGAAAGCGCAGGTGGACTGTATTTCCAATAAATATTCGCGTGTTTTAATCAGTGTTGCCGTTTTAATTCTTGCATAGGAAAAGCATTATTTCTATTTCAATCTTCCAGTGACTTTTTTGTATGGCAACATTCTTTTCACAGCTGACACGACTTTTGTAGTAGTTTTCTAATCGATGCAGATATTTCTACTACTCAATCCGTTCAGAGTAATAGCGTACATTGTGTTCGGGTAAGATAGATTGTGTCAGCTGACACTATTTCTTACTTTACTACTAGAGTAATTCTACCATAACGAGGTCCCCTACCCACTGGAGACTGTGTCACAGATTACTACCAGATATCCAGCTCGCACACTAGCGCTAAAATATCACCACTACATTCACAAAAATAAGATAGTGTTTTTCCATATTTGGTTACGGGTAGTCAGGTATTCGGCTTTTTTGATATAAGTATTCCATCAGTATTCGACCAAACTTATATAATTGTTACAATTTGATTCTTATTCCGGTTTGAATATATCTGCTGATATTTTGTGTGTACATCAAATATTTTATTTTGTTGCTTTTGTCGCGTGGGAACCGAATACTCGAAGGCGTCGGTAGTCGATAGCCGTGTCGTGCAATTTATTTGTATCCCCATAAAATGCCGATCAGCTGTAAAGTAGGTGCAGTCAGCTGTAAAGTAAGCGCTATCCACTGTGTCGAATTCCCAACCCACTGCGAACAAATATTTGAGGTTTGACAGTTGTTGGTCCGAAAGTAAAAAGAGGAAATTTTGTGAATGCAACTCTCCAAGGAATTACAAAAACAAAATGCATTGCGATTCACACGTACGCTATCAGTGTGAGGGAGGTTTCAAGAAAATGGAAATTTTTGTTCTCTGGACGGACAGTTGGACGTCTGGTAGTAGTCTGTGACCAAAGACAGTGAATAATAAAGATGCGCCAGACCTGTGTTTGCTTTTTTCGCCGCGCAGAAACCAAGAATATGTAGAAATTTTATGTCACGTATTATACGTGTGAGCTTGCATGTATGCGTAAGCACGAGCTTGAGAACGGCAAGCCGAAAAGCAACAAGCGAAAGGCTAGCATTCGGTCAGAATACTCGTGTGGTTGGGTGCCCATCGAGCGCGTCCCCAGGTGGTGGATAGGGGTACGCCACGGTTCTCTTCCGTGGTTAAGGGGCCATAGCAAACTGTGAAAGCCTCTTCGCGAACCAACCCCCCTCGCAGCAGGGTTACAATGCAACAACCCTTTTTCATTGAAAGTCAACCTATGGATTTAACTACCCCAGGTGGTACCCACGACTGTGGCAATCCACCCGCGTTGGACGCGGCTGAGGCAAGGATTCTCGGGGCCTCAACTTACATGATCTACACGGCTGAGGATAGTTCCTCGAGCCAATTCCTTTCGGACTTTTTCGAAAGAGTCCAGGTAGCGATTGGTGATTCAGACGGCAGCGATATAGCTGCCTCACAAATCTGTCAGTCGCTATCTAGCCACCTTCCCACCCCCAAATCGACTGAACTGGATGACGGAAAAGCAGCAATGCAGATTACGCATACTGATCAGCCGATGGCGGAGGCCGTGATCGCGGATGAAGCTGGTCTGCAGCCGGACGTTCCACCTGGGACCAAGGCGGCACCAGCCGCCAACCAATCAGGCCTGTCCAAATCTCGGCTCAGAAAGCTAAGAAGATGGGCAAGGGAGTCGGGAAAGACCACTGAGGCTACCTCTACCCCGGCCATGGATGTTGGTAAGAGACCCAGATCAACAAAAGTCACTCCGACTGAAGCCGACTCGGGCGCTTCCCAAAACCAAAGTTAGAGGCTGAGTAAGGGGAAAAGGCAGCACTTGTCGCTGCCCCATCCACAAAGCCAAATCCGGCGAATGGAGCCCCTACTCGAGCGGGTCACCAGAGTGCGGAAGGTGAGGCTGACAAGGCCGTAACCTACCGCGCTGTGCAACCACTCGATGAAGATCCTTCCACGAGCCGAGCTGCCGAGAAAGCTATAAAGAGGATGGGACCCACGCTTAGCGAAGTGGTTTCATCCTCACTTGTGGCTAATATCGGCAAAATGGGAGAGGACCGCAGGATGTATGGGGCAGAGCTGTCGCACTGTCACGATCATCTCTTCCGCTTAGTCGTGGCTGCTGGCTCTCATATGAACGCAGAGAGTTATGGGAATAGCAACGGCGTCATCGTCGTAAAATGCTCTTCTCAGGGCTCCTTCGATTTTATGAGAGAGGCAGTACGGTCTATTCCCCCTTTGGGCAATGCAAGGTTTGCTTTCTATGAAGGCGCCGATCTGCCCAGGCTCGTCGGGGGCGTCTGCTGGATTCCTGGTCCGCACAGGAACACCAAGATTGTCCTGGATGGCCTTCGTGTTCAAACCAGGGTCTCGACACTGGCTGCTGGAGAGTCTACTGCCACAGGAAGGAGAAGAGCCAGGATGGAGAGGATGGTTCGACCCTTGTTGTGGGCCTAGACCAGAGCTCAGTGGAGATTCTCAGGTCCAGGTACGACCTGAGACCCTACTTCCACTTGGGAAGGATAAAGTTCCGATTAAATTCCAGGCGCTAGTGGAGTCTCAGTTTAGGATCAATATCGCATGATATTCACCCAGATCAACTTGCAACACTCCAAGTCCGCTACTGCACTCTTAAGTAGGAGACTTTCCGTGGTGCACACATTCCCTCACATAGCATCTATTCAAGAACCTTGGGTTTTCAATAAACGCATTTGCGGTCTTGGGGGTGTTCGAGGTTTCTCGATACTGGCAGACGAGGGCTCCGTCAGACCGAGGACGTGTCTGGCAGTGTCGAATGTGCTAGACGTTACCAAGCTTGGGCAATTTTGCTGTCAAGACTTGGTGGCGGCTAGCATCGGCCTGAAGTGTGATGGCAAATGGCTTAAATTTGTCGTCGCCTCAGCCTACTTTCCCTATAACTCAGTGCTTCCTCCTCCTCCTAAGGTTGTATCTGAGCTCATAGAGTACTGCGAATCGAAGGGTTTGGGCCTGATTATCTGTTGCGATGCCAACTCCCAGCACTCCATCTGGGGAAGTAGCAAATGCAACTATCGAGGGCAAAAACTTTTTGATTTCATACTGTCTTCTGGTCTGAACATCGAGAACGTGGGGAACAAACCCACGTTCGTGACCTCTAGAAGACAGGAAGTGATAGACCTGACACTGTCTAACCACAGACTCAGCGCACCTATCCCTAACTGGCGGGTGCTGTCAGAAGATTCTCTTTCTGACCATCGATACATCGAATTCCAGCTTGACTGCGGTACACACATTCCACTGCTGAGCAGGAATCCGAGAAAAACAAATTGGGAAAAATTCAGGGAGACGCTGGAATTAAAAACTTCGGCCATTCCTGATGTCAGGACAAAGAACAATATTGAGTCCGTTGCTCACAAGCTGAGCACGGACCTTGTTAGTAGCTTTGAACAGGTTTGCCCGGTTAGGAAGGCTCTGAGCAGGACACCGGTTCCGTGGTGGAACGCTGACCTCCAGAACCTGAGAAAGGAATCCAGGAAACTACTCAACCGTGCTTTAAAAACGGGTGGGGAGGGTGACTGAGCTCAATACCGATCCAAGCAGATGGAGTATAAGAGGCTGGTTCGTGAATCGAAAACTGCCTCCTATAGGAACTTCTGTGGCCAGATTGAATCGCTTAGCGAGACCAGCAGGCTGATTAAGATGCTGAAAAGCGACCGAAAGGCCAAGCTGGAATCGCTTCGCAGGTCTGACGGCTCGTACACTGAGACGTAAGAGGAGACCATGCAGCTTCTCTTTGAGACTCACTTTCCGGGCAATCAGATTTCGGTGGGACCCCTGCCTTCTATAAC